>OV121140.1:1712440-2912440 GCA_921294245.1 Brassicogethes aeneus
CACATATCAGAGTGCGTATCTAAAAACTAAATACAAATACATGACACCCACACGACTTGTCACTACTTTTAAAAATACATTCGAACCGATTTATTCTTTTTATTTCACAAGAAATATTTCTCATCTAAACATAGATTTATAGTTATTTTTATCATGGAGTGCATTCAGGAAGCGGTAATAAATTTAACGTAATTACATAAAAATCTTAATAATAATAGAGGACGGAAACGGGTTTCTAAATGTCAGTTGTGTGCGTGGAAGAATTAGCGCCTTCGGCGGAAATAATCGCGCCGAGACGACGGTAAGTCTGCGTTTTAAAATTCGGCGAAAGAGGAAAAAGCAATTTCGTAGCTTTTCGTTTTGTTTCTCGGACGAAAAAATGCCGCGGCGGAAGCCAAAAGAATATATTACCGCGGATATACATATGTAATATCATATTTAAGTCAAAATTCGACGGCCCGTACCAGTCGGATATAAAGGGGTTGCATGCTAGGGCGCACTGTGGCAACCATTTTCAAAATTGTCCAATTTTTTTAAATTCTTTGTAATTTTACATTTTTTTTTTAAATTTCAATTTTTTTTTTAAGTACATTTTTAACAATGTGTACTAAAATGGTACTTTTTGTACTATTTAATGATTTTCATTAAACTTTTAACTAGATTTTCGACAAATTTAGTTTGATTTTGATTGGAATTTTCAAAATTTTCAGAATTTTACAATTTTTTAATTTTGAAAAATTTTATTTTGATTTTTTTTTTAATTTTCGATTTTTCTTAATTTTAAAACTTTCGAAAATTTTTTAAAATTATCCAAAATTTACAAATTTTTTTTGAAATTTTCAAAACTTTAGTAATGTTTTAGTAAAAAAAGTACTTTTAACTAGATTTTTTTACAAATTTTTTATGATCCAATTCAAGTACATTTTTAACAGTTATTTAAAGATTTTTATTTAAATATTTAAAAAAGATTTTTATTCAATGATTTTTAGTAAAAAAAAAACTTTTAACTAGATTTTTTACAAATTCCGTTCCAACGAATTTTTAAGTACATTTTTAACAATTTTAACTAAAATTTACGTAGTTTGCTACATTTTTCTACTAATTAATGATTTTTATTAAAAAAAGTACTTATAAATATATATATTCAACAAATTTGGTAACTATAATGATTTTTTAACGATTTTTAAATATTTTTAAAAAAAGTACTTTTAACTGGATTTTTTACAAATTTAGTACATTTTTATTAAAATGTCTATGCTATAAAACTTTTTGTTCTTTTTAATAATTTCATAAAATTTTCAGTAAAAAAACAAGATTTTTTACAAATTCACGATTTTAAATATCTAAACGATTTTTTAAGTACATTTTTAACAATTTTAAATAAAATTTACGTAGTTTAGTACTATTTTGTAGTAATGAATGATTTTTAAGTAAAAAAAGTACGTTTAGATGATTAATTTAAACAGTGGCGTATTTAGGATTTAGCTCCGGGGGGGGGTCCAAAAAAACTAACTAAATATGTACTATGCTATGCTTTAATAACTAAAAAATCACAAATTAGGAACTCTTCTGTTCCGATAAAATAGAAAATAAAAGGAACTTTCTAAAAAAGGAAAATTTTTGTTTTGATTAAATTAAAAATTCCAATCGCCGTGGATTCTTCGCCATTTTATCCAGAACTTCTTCGGGACTAATTTCTATATTATAATATATTATCAATGGATATAATATATTATCAATGGATAGAACTGCCAAACCATTAAGTCGACCCTTAAAAGATAGAGTTAGTAAATAGGACCAAAATGCAATTAATTGGGTAGTAATTTATTATATAAAAATAAGATTTTACCTCAGACATAGAATTCCTTAGATACGTTTTTATTCGCTTTAAAACTGGAAAATGTTTTTTCTGGTGTTGTTGTCGATACCGGTAGAGTGGCTAAAATTTGAAGCAAACGGAAGATGTTGGGATAAAACTCTGTGTTGCATAGTTTTAAAGCATCCAATGCATTTTGTGGCTTTTCTTTCAAACCGAATATATTTTGACACCATAACTTATATTCTGATAATATATCGTTTTTGCACAAAGTGAGGTCCTCTTGGTAGGTTTCACAAAGTTCTTCAAAATCGGTACCTCTTTCTCTTTAATACGTAAGTAGTTGATTTTTGATTTTAATGATTTTATATTCAAATATAATTAATAAATAATAAAGTACGTTGACAGTCTTGAGGTTTTTATTTTTTTTTTACTTTTTTTTGTAATAAAAATAATAAAATATGTGCGCCCGGGGGGGGGTCCGGACCCGGCGGACCCCCCCCCTAAATACGCCACTGAATTTAAAGAATTTGTATTAATATTTTTATAACTATTTTTGTACTATTAATGATTTTTTAACGATTTTTAAATATCTTAAAAAAAAGTACTTTTAACTAGATTTTTTTAAAATTTAGTATGATGTATCGATTTTAACTCACGATTTATAACATTTTTAACAATGTTTACTAAAATAGTAGTTTTTGTACTATTTAATGATTTTATTTAACTATTTTTTTTGTACAAACTAGATTTTTTAAAATTTAAAATTTATTTAAATATGTTTACGATTAAAAATTTTTTTAACAATGTTTACTAAAATGGTACTTTTTGTACTTACTATTTAACAATTTTTTTAGAAAAAAGTACTTTTAACTAGATTTTATATATCTTAACGATTATTTAAAAACATTTTTAACAATGTTTACTAAAATAGTACTTTTTATAATTTAGTATGATCACGATTTTAAAAATGTACTTTAATTATCGTTAAAATATTTAATAATTTGGCGGTAGTTTAAGTACTATTTATGATTTTTTTAACGATTTTTTAGTAAAAAAGTACTAATACCTAGATTTTTAATAAATTTTGTATGATGGCACGATTTTAAAAATCTACTTAAATTATTGTTAAGATATTTAATATCTTGACAATAATTTAAGTACCTACATTTTTTAGAATTTTTTGTAAAGTAGTATTTTTTTATTTGAGTACTTTTTTTAGTAAAATTTATGTTTTTAAGAATGCATTTGCTTTAATTTTTATATCATCCAAAACTCTAAAGTTCTCTTGCAACTGTGCGAGGTCAAAGGGAAATTTCAATGAAAGCAAAACATTTCCGTCTCGTAAATTTGACCTCATACTTCGGCCAGGCTTTTTAAAGGGATTAAATTTTCAAGGCGTACCAGCAAACTTTTCGCGAAACTTGCAAACCTAAAGAAGTTTGAAATCCTTAAGTTCGATGAATTGGATTTTTTAATTTCGTGTTGAAACGGTGCAAGACTTTCGCTACAAGGGATTCCCCTCGTTGCAGATACAAAGTGAGCGTGACGGCCCGCGCCGACGTCCCATTCTTCGGGCCCACCCTGCCCAGCCCGGCCATCTTCACCCACGGCCCGGAGTTCAAGGAATTCCTGCTCACGAAGCTCATCAACGCGGAGAACGCGTGCTACAAGGCCGAGAAGTTCGCCAAGCTGGAGCTGCGGACGCGCACCAGCCTCCTGCAGACGCTCACCGACGACCTGCGCGACAAGACCAACGAGTTTCTGGGCGGCAGCGCCTCGATCGTGCCCGGAACGCCGAAGAGCGACTCCGGGCCCGGATCGCGGTTCATCGACACCGTGAAGAAGGTCTGGGTGTCCAGGGTCAAGCCCAGTCCCAGCGTCGAGAACAACCTTAACGTCAACGGGCACGACAGGCTCACCAAGAAGCCCAGTCAGCCCACCATCAGCGAGACTACACCTACGGTAAGTTTTTTTTTACCACATTTATAAGTACTATTTTGACGATTTTAAAGCGTTTGAGTACTATATTAACAATTTTATTTGGTTAAATTACAATCTTAAAATGGTTAATGTACTATTCCAACCATTTTAAATGGTCTAAATACTATTTTAACAATTTTGAATGGTTTATTCAGTTCTATTTTGACGATTTTTAAAGATTTAAGTACAATTTTAACATTTTTGATTTGTTTAAGTACTTTTTTTTACGATTTTAAATTGTTGATAAGTGCTATTTTTACGATTTTAAATTGTTGATAAGTACTATTTTTACGATTTTAAATTGTTGATAAGTACTATTTTAACAATTTTAAATGGTTTAAGCACAGTTTTAACAATTTTAAAATGATTTAAGTACTATTTTAACGATTTTGAATGGTTTAAGTACAATTTTAACATTTTTAAATTGTTTAAGTACTATTTTGACGATTTTAAATGGTTCAAATACCATATCAACAATTTTGAAAGATTTAAGTACTATTTTGTTGATTTTGAATTATTTAAGTACAATTTTAACATTTTTGAATTGCGTGAGTAGGTACTATTGTTACGATTTTAAATGGTTCAAATAATATATCAACAATTTTGAAAGATCTAAGTACTATTTTAATGATTAATTTTAACATTTTTGAATTGTTTAAGTACTATTTTGACAATTGTAATGAATATTTAAAACGTTTTAGTTATTATTTTGGTTATGGTTTAAGTACTATTTTTAGATTTTAAATTGTATAAGTACTATTTTAACAATTTTTAATGAGCATTGAAAAGGTTTATTTAAGTAGTAAACTATTTCATTATTTCATTATTTTTACAATGTTAAATTGTTCAAGTAATGAAAGGTACTTTTTAATGGTTAAAGTTCCTACTGTTTTTAGTAACTTAATCAAAGTCCTATTTTAACGATTTTAAGCAACTTCTTAACAAATTACGTACTATTTAAATTATTTTTGATGATTAAGTACTACTTTTACAATTTAAGTACTATTAAAAAAACAAAGCTACTTATAAACAATTTAAGTAATATTATAATGATTTTTGACAATTTTAAGTATTATTTTATTGATTTTGAGTACTATATTAACGATTTTAAGAAACTTTTAAACAATTTAAGAGTACGATTAAGTACTATTTTAATCATTTTAAACAATATTTTACTGATTTTGACAACGATTTTAAGCAACTTTTAAACAATTTAAGTAATATTAAAACGTTTTTTGATGATTGAGTATTATTTTAACGATTTTAAGCAATTTTTAAACAATTTAAGGAATATTATAACGATTTTTTACGACTTTAATCATTTTAAATATTATTTTATTAATTTTGAGTACTATATTAACGATTTTAAGCAACTTTTAAACAATCTAAGTAATAATAAAACGATTTTTAATGATTAAGTACTATTTTAATTATTTGTAATGATTAAGTAGTATTTTAATTATTATAAGTAATATTTTATTGATTTTGAGTACTATTTTAACGATTTTAAGCAACTTTTAAACAAATTAAGCAATATTAAAGCTATTTATGATGATTGAGTACTATTTTAACGATTTTTGACGATTAAGTACTATTTTAATCATTTTAAGTAATATTTTATTGTTTTGAATACCTACTATTTTAACAATTTTAAACAACTTTTAAACAATCTAAGTAATATTAAAACGATTTTTGATGATTGAGTACTATTTTAACGATTTTTGACGATTAAGTACTATTTTAATCATTTTAAGTAATATTTTTTTGATTTTGAGTACTATTTTAACAGTTTTAAGCAATTTTAAATAATTAAAACAATTTTTGACTATTTCTACTACTTTGATAATTTAAGTACTATTTATAAAAAATTAAGTTTTTTCTTTTCACTTTTTTACTTTTCTTTTAATTTTTTTGTTTTGATATTTCTTTTTCTAATTTTTTAAGAAATTAAGCAACTTTTAACCAATCTAAGTAATATTAAAACGATTTTTGATGATTGAGTACTATTTTAACGATTTTTGACGATTAAGTACTATTTTAATCATTTTAAGTAATATTTTTTTGATTTTGAGTAGGTACTATTTTAACAGTTTTAAGCAATTTTAAATAATTAAAACAATTTTTGACTATTTCTACTACTTTGATAATTTAAGTAGGTACTATTTATAAAAAATTAAGTTTTTTCTTTTCACTTTTTTACTTTTCTTTTAATTTTTTTGTTTTGATATTTCTTTTTCTAATTTTTTAAGAAATTAAGCAACTTTTAACCAATCTAAGTAATATTAAAACGATTTTTGATGATTGAGTACTATTTTAAACGATTTTTGACGATTAAGTACTATTTTAATCATTTTAAGTAATATTTTTTTGATTTTGAGTACTATTTTAACAGTTTTAAGCAATTTTAAATAATTAAAACAATTTTTGACTATTTCTACTACTTTGATAATTTAAGTACTATTTATAAAAAATTAAGTTTTTTTTCTTCACTTTTTTACTTTTCTTTTAATTTTTTTGTTTTGATATTTCTTTTTCTAATTTTTTAAGAAATTCAAATAAATGATTAAATATTTGATTACGCATTTGGTAAAAGGATTTTTTCGTTGTATTAGAGCGGCAGATCCGCATCGAAGCTGTCGATAGCCTCGAACGGCAAGAAGGCGGGCAGCAACAGCTCCTCGACCGCCTCGTCGCCCGACCTCACGCAGCGCGGCGCGCCGCGCCCCGCCCTCTCGGAGGTCAGCGACGACTCCTCCCTGACCTCCGAGGACCTGGAGCACCTCGCCGGAGGCTACGTCGACAGCGACACCGGCTTAGAGAGCATGTCCAGCGCCGAGACCACGGCCAAGGCGTGCAGCGTGTGCCAGGATCGGCCCGCCAGCGCCCAGGAGCAGACAGCCGAGGCGCTCGTGCAAGAGGTCACGCGCCTCAAGTGCGACAAGTTGGACCTGCTCAGGCAGAACGTGGTAAGTTCACACATTTTTTTTTAATAATGTCGACAAGACACTTAACTTAACATTTTTAAATGGTTCAATCACAATTTTTTAATTTTTTAATGGTTTAAGTACTGTTTTTAACGATTTTAAATGGTTTAAGTACAATTTTGTAAATTTTAAATGGTTTTTGTACTTAATTAACAATTTTAAAAGATTTAGGTACTTACAATTTTAACAATTATATTATGGTTTAAGTACTATTTTAACGATTTTAAATGGTTTAAGTACTATACTAACAAATTTAAACGGTTTAAGTACAATTTTAACAATTTAAAATGGTTTTTACAATAAGTTGGACCTGCTCAGGCAAAACGTGGTAAGTTCACACAATTTTTTTAATAATCTCAACAAGACACTTTGCGAAAAAATTATCACGTTTTGTAAAATAAAATAAGTATAATTTTAACATTTTTAAATGGTTCAATCACAATTTTACAATTTTATAATGGTTTAAGTACTGTTTTGACGATTTTAAATGGTTTAAGTACAATTTTGTACATTTTAAATGGTTTTTGTACTTAATTAACAATTTTAACAATTATATTATGGTTTAAGTACTATTTTAACGATTTTAAATGGTTTAAGTACTATACTAACAAATTTAAACGGTTTAAGTACAATTTTAACAATTTAAAATAGTTTTTACAATAAGTTGGACCTGCTCAGGCAAAACGTGGTAAGTTCACACAATTTTTTTAATAATCTCAACAAGACACTTTGCGAAAAAATTATCACGTTTTGTAAAATAAAATAAGTATAATTTTAACATTTTTAAATGGTTCAATCACAATTTTACAATTTTATAATGGTTTAAGTACTGTTTTGACGATTTTAAATGGTTTAAGTACAATTTTGTACATTTTAAATGGTTTTTGTACTTAATTAACAATTTTAACAATTATATTATGGTTTAAGTACTATTTTAACGATTTTAAATGGTTTAAGTACTATACTAACAAATTTAAACGGTTTAAGTACAATTTTAACAATTTAAAATAGTTTTTACAATAAGTTGGACCTGCTCAGGCAAAACGTGGTAAGTTCACACAATTTTTTTAATAATCTCAACAAGACACTTTGCGAAAAAATTATCACGTTTTGTAAAATAAAATAAGTATAATTTTAACATTTTTAAATGGTTCAATCACAATTTTACAATTTTATAATGGTTTAAGTACTGTTTTGACGATTTTAAATGGTTTAAGTACAATTTTGTACATTTTAAATGGTTTTTGTACTTAATTAACAATTTTAACAATTATATTATGGTTTAAGTACTATTTTAACGATTTTAAATGGTTTAAGTACTATACTAACAAATTTAAACGGTTTAAGTACAATTTTAACAATTTAAAATAGTTTTTACAATAAGTTGGACCTGCTCAGGCAAAACGTGGTAAGTTCACACAATTTTTTTAATAATCTCAACAAGACACTTTGCGAAAAAATTATCACGTTTTGTAAAATAAAATAAGTATAATTTTAACATTTTTAAATGGTTCAATCACAATTTTACAATTTTATAATGGTTTAAGTACTGTTTTGACGATTTTAAATGGTTTAAGTACAATTTTGTACATTTGAAATGGTTTTTGTACTTAATTAACAATTTTAACAATTATATTATGGTTTAAGTACTATACTAACAAATTTAAACGGTTTAAGTACAATTTTAACAATTTAAAATAGTTTTTACAATAAGTTGGACCTGCTCAGGCAAAACGTGGTAAGTTCACACAATTTTTTTAATAATGTCTCAAGACACTTTGTGAAGAAATTATCACGTTTTGTAAAATAAAATAAGTATAATTTTAACATTTTTAAATGGTTCAATCACAATTTTACAATTTTATAATGATTTAAGTACTGTTTTGACGATTTTAAATGGTTTAAGTACAATTTTGTAAATTTTAAATGGTTTTTGTACTTAATTAACAATTTTAACAATTATATTATGGTTTAAGTACTATTTTAACGATTTTAAATGGTTTAAGTACTATATTAACAAATTTAAACGGTTTAAGTACAATTTTAACAATTTAAAATGGTTTTTACAATAAGTTAGACCTGCTCAGGTCATACAATTTTTTTTAATAATGTCGACAAGACACTTTGGGAAAAAACTATCACGTTTTGTAAAACAAAATATACAAAACAGGATGATTAAATTTTTTAAACGAGTAGGTACTTATACGCTTATACTTCGTTGCAAGTATAACTTTATGAAAAGTTTTTAAAAGACTTTTCGTTACTTTCAACGCAATATAAATGAAATAGTCTTTGAAATATAAAAGGCGAACATAAACTTCCACGAATATAAACATAAAACAAACTAAATATAGCAAAAATATTAAACATTGCTTCACTAGCGAATTTATTAAAAAACAACAAAATTTGCTACTTTACTTTATACAGAAATTTAAGTATGTTAAGAATGGTTACGTATAATTTTAACATTTTTGAATTGTTTAAGTACTATTATTACCTACGATTTTAAATTGTTAATTATTACCATTTTATCAATTTTAAATGGTTCAATAACAATTTTACAATTTTATATGGTTATGGAAAATTTTAAATGGTTTTTGTACTTAATTAACAATTTTAAAAGATTTAGGTACTATTTTAACGATTTTAAATGGTTTAAGTACTATATTAATAAATTTAAACGGTTTAAGTACAATTTTAACAATTTAAAATAGTTTTTGTATTATATTAACAATTTTAAAAGATTTAAGTACCATTTTGAATAGTTTTAACACAATTTTAACAATTTTGGTTATTTTAAATGGTTTAAGTACCAATTTAACTATTTCAGTTATGGTACTATTTATACGATTATAAATTGTTAATTATTACAATTTTAACAATTTTAAATGGTTTAGAAACCATATTAACAATTTAAAAAAACTTAAGTACTATTTTGACGATTTTGAATATTTTAAGTACTATTTTGACTATTTTAACAATTTTAAAACTTATAAATAATTAAAAGTACTTTTATAAACAAATTTATTAATTAAATACTATTTTAATCATTTTAAGTATTATTTTATTGATTTTGAGTACTATTTTAACGATTTTAAGCAGCTTATCAATATGAGCTGATTTAATGTACTTTTACACGATAACGATTTTTGATAATTAAGTATAATTTAAATCATTTTAAGTACTATTTAAGCAATTAATTTAATTTTGAAAAATTAAAGTACTAGCAATGTTAATAGACTTATAAGTAATATATTATAAATAATTTGTTTATTAATTAAAAGTTACTTTTTTAACGGTTAACGTATTGTTTAACGATTTTTAGTAACTGAAATTTAATTTAAGTATCATTTACATCTTGACAGTTGTTAATGTTTATATCATACCACCTATTATTATAACGATTTTCGATGAGTAGTACTATTTTATTGGTTTTAAGTACTATTTTAGGTAACTTTTAACGATTTAAGTACTATCATAACTATTTTTAATGATTTAGTATCACTTTAACGTTTTAACGATTTAACGTTTAAAATCTTTAGGCACTACAATGTACGTACTTTTATAACGATTTTTGATGATAAAGTGCTATTTTAAACATTTTAAGTTCTATTTTATCGATTTTATGCAAACATTTTATCGGTTTCAGGTACTTTTAAAGATACAATTTAAGTATTGTTTTTTTTAAATTGAGCACTATTTTATAGATTAACGATTAACGATTTTTAAGGATTAAGTACTATTTTAATCATTTTATGTATTATTTTATTGATTTTGAGTACTATTTTAACGATTTTAAGCAAATTCCAAATAATTAAAACGATTTTTGACTACTACTACTACTACTTTAACAATTTACTATTTATAAAAAATTAAGAAACTTTTAAACAATTTAAGTATTATCATAACTTATTTTAATGATTAAGTACTACTTTAACGATTTAACGTTAAAAATATTTAGGCAACTATTAAACAATTCAAGTACTTTTATAACACTTTTTGATGATGATTTAAGTGTTATTTTAAATTTTTTATTGATTTTAAGTTCTATTTTATCGATTTTAAGAAACTATTTTATTGGTTTTAAGTACTTTTAAAATAGTTTAAGTATTTTTTTCCTCAAAATTAAGCACCATTTTATTACTTAAATGATTTAAGTACTATCATAACTATTATAACTTTGAAATCAACTTAAGTATTTTTTTTAAATTGAGAACTACTTTATGGATTTTAAGCAACTCTTTAAGTACTATCATAAGTTTTAAATATTTTGATGTAAGTTTAAAAATAAATTAAGTATTTTTTAATGGAAATTGTATTTTTTTTCGATTTTATCCAACTCTTAAATAATTTAAGTACTACTACTAACGATTTTTAATGATTTAGTACTACTTCAACGATTTACAGAATGTTTGATGATTTAATACTATTTTATTGTTTTTTAGTACTTTTATAATGATTAACTACTATTTATTTTATACAATTAAAATAGTATTATGAGGATTTTTTGATGATTAAGTACTATGTGCTCTGATTGTTTTATTGCTTTCTATACGGAGCATGTTCTATAGAAAGTAATGCAGCAAAATTCGAGACACAAGTGGGACCTTCGATTAATTTTGTTTCGTCCTTTCAGACGTGTCAGAGGGACATAAAGAGGCTTAGAGAGAAGGAACTGATCCTGCAGGGCGAGTTGGCGAATCTGACGAAAGAAGTGAATCGACTGAGGGACGTGTTGAAAGATTACAGTCCGAACGGCGACAGATCTCCGATCTAAGACGTCGTTTTTCTCTCGTAAGTCGATTTTCGTCTTTGATTTCGTAATTGGTTGTTTTAATATTTAAAATGATTTGTTACGGGGTTATCTGCATTCATTATTACACGTCAATTAGATTACCTACATAACTAAGGTGCACCTGTAAGGAGATTAGATGAACTTCTCACATCACACTCTCTACCTTCTAAATCTGTTTGTTTGTGATATAATAATAGTAAGTTTTGTCTCCTTCTTACAACTTTTAGTTTTAAATATTTATTATTAATAATTAATACTGTCAACAGTATATGAACAAAGTTTACCAACTGATTATACCAAAGCCTACATTCCCCAAATATACGTTTTCAGAAAAAATTATATTACTAAGTGTATATAACAAAGTATTTATTAGTTATTAAGTTTTTTTGTAATTAGAGACTTTATTTCTATTATCTGCAATATGTTACTAAAGTTGTTTTAGTATCGAGTATGTATTATTAAGTTTGTATATAGGATTAACTTTCATTTCAAAAGTAACTTAATGGCCTTCTAGATGAATGTAAATTAGGTAGATAAATGAACGAAGGGTGATAATTGGAAATATTTGAGGATAAAAAAGGACTCTGTAAAGATGCAAGTGTATAAAGTAATTATTATAACACATTCATATATTCTTTACTCTGGAAAAAGCTTTTTTATTTAGTACCTAATATCGAATAAGTGTTTTTTTGTACAAGTTATGCCTACAACTATTTACTATCTTTATGTACCTTAATTTCGTCGATGACACATTTTGCTGCAACAGGAACTAATAAACTTTACTGTAAATCTAAAAACGATTTTTATTCCTCCCTCCCTTTTCCTTTGTGCCCACTGTGCAAATGCGACGTTGCCAAACTGACAACGTAGCTAAAAACGGTAAGTAGAGATTTAAAGTAAATTTGGCAACGTTTCAAAATGGCGGACGTTATAAATTTAATAGTTAAAAACCCGCCATTTTGCGACGTTGCCAAATTTACAGAGTACAAAACGGAAATCTGGCAACGTTTCAAAATGGCGGACGTTATAAATTTAATAGTTAAAAACCCGCCATTTTGCGACGTTGCCAAATTTACAGAGTACAAAACGGAAATCTGGCAGCGTTTCAAAATGGCGGACGTAATAAATTTAATTGTTTAAATTCGGCCATTTTGCGACGTTGCCAAATTTCCAGAGTACAAAAAGTAAATATGACAACGTTCCAAAATGGCGGACGTTAAAAAATGTATTGTTAAAAATACGCCATTTTGCGACGTTGCCAAATTTATAACGTACAAAACGGAAATCTGGCAACGTTTCAAAATGGCGATCGTTGTAAATTCAATTGTTAAAATCGGCCATTTTGCGACGTTGCCAAATTTACAACGTACAAAACGGAAATCTGGCAACGTCGCAAAATGGCGGATTTTTAACAATTAAATGTATAACGTCCGCCATTTTGAAACGTTGCCAGATTTTCGTTTTGTACGTTGTAAATTTGGCAACGTCGCAAAATGGCGGATTTTTAACAATACATTTTTTAACGTCCGCCATTTTGGAACGTTGTCATATTTACTTTTTGTACTCTGGAAATTTGGCAACGTCGCAAAATGGCGGATTTTTTAAAATTAAATTTATAACGTCCGCCATTTTGCGACGTTGCCAAATGGTCAGAGTGTAAAACGGAAATCTGGCAACGTTTCAAAATGGCGGATTTTTAACAATTGAATTTCTAACGTCCGCCATTTTGCAACGTTGCCAGATTTCCGTTTTACACTCTGACCATTTGGCAACGTCGCAAAATGGCGGACGTTAGAAATTCAATTGTTAAAAATCCGCCATTTTGCAACGTTGCCAGATTTCCGTTTTACACTCTGACCATTTGGCAACGTCGCAAAATGGCGGACGTTATAAATTTAATTTTAAAAAATCCGCCATTTTGCAACGTTGCCAGATTTCCGTTTTACACTCTGACCATTTGGCAACGTCGCAAAATGGCGGACGTTATAAATTTAATTGTTAAAAATCCGCCATTTTGCGACGTTGCCAAATTTACAACGTACAAAACGAAAATCTGGCAACGTTTCAAAATGGCGGAAGTTAAACATTTAATTTTAAAAAATCCGCCATTTTGCGACGTTGCCAGATTCCGTTTTGTACGTTGTAAATTTGGCAACGTCGCAAAATGTCGGATTTTTTATTTTTTAAAATTAAATGTATAACGTCCGCCATTTTGAAACGATTGTAAATTGGTAAAATCGCCATTGTGCAACGTTGCCAGATCTACAAAATTACGCAGAATCTGGAAAATTCTAATAAAGTAAATTTACTTACCGTATTTTTTTTATAAATGAGGGTGTTTAAATAAAAGAGAGTGTAATTTATCGTAATAGTTATAATAATGTATACTCACAATACACAGTATTTTATATATGTACAAAATTTACAGTAGTATAGACATCACAATGTTCCCTATGTTATTATTTTTTTGTAACGCTGGCTATTTTTATACTTACAAACTAAAAGTACACTGTACAGAACATCTTAATATTATAACTCAAAAAAGCTTAAAGTAACAAACTAAAAACTATATATTCACATATATATTACATTGTAATTTAAAAAATGATTGATTTCATATAATTATATATGCTACATATTTATATATTATGTCTATATGCTTTATCATGTATAATAGCCATATTTCAAACTACAGATGGGTAACGTTTTGTTCGAAGGGCCGGCAACGTGGCGCGATGCTAAAATACATCGCGCCACGTTGCCAAGCGACCAAACGAACCTCAAGTCTAAATCTCTGCTGCGCCCCTGCGCCGACGTCCCCGCGCTCCCCGCCCACTCCCAACGAATAAACTAAAAAATAATGTTAACAAAAACTAAAACTCTTTGACCGTAAAACTAAAACGGGCGGGCGGGAAGCGCCGAGATATGCGCGCAACATCGGTGGAAAATAAATAAATTAACAACAATGTAATTAAATATAAAAATAAAGATACAACTAGCCGGCGATCTAAACTTGACGTCCTAAACAAAACCGCTCCTTAATTTTTTTTAATCATACCCTGCGTCGTTTCTTGCACCATCCCTGCGAATATCGCAGCGATGGTGGAAGACAGCGGCGGGGATTTACAAGATATTTACGAAAAATAAAAATCTTCTAAATAAAAAATGTACATAACTAACTTGTATGAGATCTCTTAATAGGTAGTAAGTTATTTTTATCATTTTCTTTCATTAATATACTTTTAAATTTAATAATAGTTATAACGCTTTTTTCAGAAATCACAGTGAAACTTTTAAATATTTAGATAATATTTCATCAATTTGTTTAAGTAGTAAGTAAAATTTAGTTGCAGTAGTAGTGTCACGATTCGAGTAGTAGGTAGTAGTCGTTTTTGCTTTTCTTTTTGCGGTAGTGTGGTGGTGGTGGTGTTCAAAGGCCGAATCAGGTCGCCTTTTTTGTTATTTTTAATCATCAATCGAAAACCATCGCGTCCCGACGCTCGTGCTATCAAACAGTCGTCACGACGATCAACAGGTGGGCGATATCGGCCACCCGTTCGAGCAAGTTCGGGGCTATTCGCCGAAGGTTCTCGTTCACGAACTCGCACGACGGGAAAATGTGGACCACGTAGGCGGGCTGCAAAAAATATGCACACCTTAGTTGCTTCCTTGCAAGAGAATATTTGATACAATCTAAAATTCTATTTCAAAAAAAGAAGAACCCTACAAAGGCTACAAAAAGTTCAGAAAGAACATTAAGCACCAAACATTAAACATCAAACAGATTTGAACCAATTGCGAAAGTTTTATTGATGGTCTTCCTCTTTGGAAAGGTAAAACCCCTCTAATAGACCAAAGCTACTCCTGATTTTCCAAAAAATAGATAGCATAGGCAAAATGTATGCTTCATCTGGATAATTTTACATTGAAAGCAAAGAAAATCATAAACAAAATATAATAAATCAAATTAGTTTAAATTTCTTCAAATTTATCGATAACAAAATAAGTCCTGAACTCCAAAAATAATTTTTAAAATCCTATTTACTATTTTAATGATGGTCTTCCTCTTTAGGAAGGTAAATCCCTTCCAATAGACCATACATTTTATCTATGCTATCTACTTCTTATATTTGGAAAAAGCTACTCCTGATATTCCAAAAATAGATGGCATAGGCAAAATGTATGCTTCATCCTAAAAATCCTAATAAAATGATGTCACTTACCGGTTGGGTAGTACCAGGAGCGGCCACATTAACTATCCCTGCCGCCTGTTTGGCCTGCAAGTATTTGATGAATCCTGTTGTCAAATTTGTGGATTGTTTCAGTACGTCCATGTGGTCGTGACCACAGGGCAACGCGAGCAACATGCAGTGCTCGTTCGTCATCTGAAACAAGCGAAAATTACTAGAATAACATCCTCAAAACGTCGGTTTTTGTACGTACCTGCATTTTTCTGGACACCCCTTCGACTTGCGGCGGCTCCAGTCGCATCCTTTGGAATATTCTTAGCGGAGGTGTCGTTCCGTCGGTATTTTCTGGCAGGC
The DNA here is from genome assembly GCA_921294245.1 of Brassicogethes aeneus. Classification (NCBI taxonomy): domain Eukaryota; kingdom Metazoa; phylum Arthropoda; class Insecta; order Coleoptera; family Nitidulidae; genus Brassicogethes; species Brassicogethes aeneus. The sequence continues at coordinate 1,728,563 of OV121140.1, forward strand.
AGTCTTTGGCCACTGTGGCGTTTCCAGAAACGAAGTACATCTGAACGGCTGCCTGGTCGTTCTTCAGCGCCAGAAGGCCTTGCCACATGCAAGGATATTGCTGGAAAAACGTCAAATTACAACCACACATCAAAAAATGATTTTTAATACTATTTTATTGGCGGTCTTCCTCATTGGGAAGGTGAAACCCTTCTAATAGACAATACATTTTATCTATGCTATCTACTTTTTATATTTGGAAAAAGCTACTCCGGATTTTTCAAAAATAGATAGCATAGATAAAATTTGTACTTCATCCTGTTAGTTTTACCTTAACAACGAAGAAGATCATAAATAAAATATAAAATATCAAAGTAATTTTAATTTTTTTAAATTTATCATCAACAAAATAAGTACAGCAACTTTAAAAATGATTTGTACCATTTTATTGATGGTCTTCCTCTTTGGGAAGGTAAAACCCTTCTAATAGACGATACATTTTATCTATGCTATCTACTTCTAATATTTGTAAAAAGCTACTCCTGATTTTTCAAAAATAGTTAGCATAGATAAAATTTGTACTTCATCCTGTTAATTTTACCTTAACAATGAAGAAGATCATAAATAAAATATAAAATATCAAAGTTATTTTATTTTTTTAAAAATTTATCAACAGCAAAATAGGTAGAGTAACTTCAAAAAATATCGACTCACCTTTAGCAGCATGAACAGGCTCTCTGCCTGAGGTGGCACTTGGCTGGCGTGCGGCGGTGTTGCCGCTTGCAGACCCCGCTGACTAGTCGGCGTGTCGGCGCCGTGGTGTCTCGCGACTGCGCCCATCAAGTTGCCGGCGGCGCCCAGCCCGGCGCCCATCAAGTGGGTGTCGGCGAAAGTCGTCCGTTCCGGCAGGTGGCCGCTGATCGGGCCTCTGTCGGGCGGTATGTGGCTGCTGAGCGGCCTGTCCGGCACCATGTGCGCGCTGATCGGTCTGTCCGGCACCATGTGACTGCTGAGGGGCCTGTCGGGCACCAAGTGGCTGCTCAGCGGCCGATCCAGGGCCGCCAAGGTGTGGCTGGTTAGTTGTCGGTGAGCCGGCGGCGGTTCTGCGGCCTGCTCGAAGTAACGGCCCGGCGGATAGTGCTGCATCCTGGCTGTGTGCATGTTGTACACTTGACCCACTTGAGGAGAATCTAAAAGTGATTTTAAAAATCATATTTACTATCTTAATAATGGTCTTCCTCTTTGGGAAGGTAAAACCTCTCTAATAGACCATACATTTTATCTATGCCATCTACTTTCTATATTTGGAAAAAGCTACTCCTGATTTTCCAAAAATAGATGGCATAGGCAAAATTATTGTTTTATCTGGATAATTTTACATTGAAAACAAGGAAAATTATAAATAAAATATAATAAATCAAAGTAATTTCAATTTTTTTTATATTAATCGACAACAAAATTATAACTGAACTCCAAAAATGATTTTTAAAATCCTATTTACCATTTTAATGATTGCCTTCCTCTTTGGGAAGGTAAAACCCCTCTAATAGACAATACATTTTATCTATGCTATCTACTTTCTATATTTGGAAAAAGCTACTCCTGATTTTCCAAAAATAGATGGCATAGGCAAAATTATTGTTTTATCTGGATAATTTTACATTGAAAACAAGGAAAATTATAAATAAAATATAATAAATCAAAGTAATTTCAATTTTTTTTATATTAATCGACAACAAAATTATAACTGAACTCCAAAAATGATTTTTAAAATCCTATTTACCATTTTAATGATTGCCTTCCTCTTTGGGAAGGTAAAACCCCTCTAATAGACAATACATTTTATCTATGCTATCTACTTTCTATATTTGGAAAAAGCTACTCCTGATTTTCCAAAAATAGATGGCATAGGCAAAATTATTGTTTTATCTGGATAATTTTACATTGAAAACAAGGAAAATTATAAATAAAATATAATAAATCAAAGTAATTTCAATTTTTTTTATATTAATCGACAACAAAATTATAACTGAACTCCAAAAATGATTTTTAAAATCCTATTTACCATTTTAATGATTGCCTTCCTCTTTGGGAAGGTAAAACCCCTCTAATAGACAATACATTTTATCTATGCTATCTACTTTCTATATTTGGAAAAAGCTACTCCTGATTTTCCAAAAATAGATGGCATAGGCAAAATTATTGTTTTATCTGGATAATTTTACATTGAAAACAAGGAAAATTATAAATAAAATATAATAAATCAAAGTAATTTCAATTTTTTTTATATTAATCGACAACAAAATTATAACTGAACTCCAAAAATGATTTTTAAAATCCTATTTACCATTTTAATGATTGCCTTCCTCTTTGGGAAGGTAAAACCCCTCTAATAGACAATACATTTTATCTATGCTATCTACTTTCTATATTTGGAAAAGCTACTTCTGATTTTCCAAAAATAGATGGCATCGGCAAAATTATTGTTTTATCTGGATAATTTTACATTGAAAACAAGGAAAATTATAAATAAAATATAATAAATCAAAGTAATTTCAATTTTTTTTATATTAATCGACAACAAAATTATAACTGAACTCCAAAAATGATTTTTAAAATCCTATTTACCATTTTAATGATTGCCTTCCTCTTTGGGAAGGTAAAACCCCTCTAATAGACAATACATTTTATCTATGCTATCTACTTTCTATATTTGGAAAAAGCTACTCCTGATTTTCCAAAAATAGATGGCATCGGCAAAATGTTTGTTTTATCTGGATAATTTTATATTGAAAACAAGGAAAATTATAAATAGAATATAATAAATCAAAGTAATTTCAATTTTTTTTATATTAATCGACAACAAAATTATAACTGAACCTCAAAAATGATTTTTAAAATCCTATTTACTATTTTAATGATGTTCTTCATCTTTGGGAAGGTAAAACCCCTCTAATAGACAATACATTTTATCTATGCTATCTACTTTCTATATTTGGAAAAGCTACTTCTGATTTTCCAAAAATAGATGGCATCGGCAAAATTATTGTTTTATCTGGATAATTTTACATTGAAAACAAGGAAAATTATAAATAAAATATAATAAATCAAAGTAATTTCAATTTTTTTTATATTAATCGACAACAAAATTATAACTGAACTCCAAAAATGATTTTTAAAATCCTATTTACCATTTTAATGATTGCCTTCCTCTTTGGGAAGGTAAAACCCCTCTAATAGACAATACATTTTATCTATGCTATCTACTTTCTATATTTGGAAAAAGCTACTCCTGATTTTCCAAAAATAGATGGCATCGGCAAAATGTTTGTTTTATCTGGATAATTTTATATTGAAAACAAGGAAAATTATAAATAGAATATAATAAATCAAAGTAATTTCAATTTTTTTTATATTAATCGACAACAAAATTATAACTGAACCTCAAAAATGATTTTTAAAATCCTATTTACTATTTTAATGATGTTCTTCATCTTTGGGAAGGTAAAACCCCTCTAATAGACAATACATTTTATCTATGCTATCTACTTTCTATATTTGGAAAAAGCTACTCCTGATTTTCCAAAAATAGATGGCATAGACAAAATGTATAATTTTACATTGAAAAAAAGGAAAATATAAATAAAATATAATATATCAAAGTAATTTAAATTTCTTTAAATTTATCGACAACAAAATAAATACTGAACTCCAAAAATGATTTTTAAAATCCCATTTACTATTGTAATGATGGCCTTCCTCTTTGGGAAGGTAAAAACCCCTCTAATAGACAATACATTTTATCTATGCTATCTACTTTCTATATTTGGAAAAAGCTACTCCTGATTTTCCAAAAATAGATGGCATCGGCAAAATTAATGTTTTATCTGGATAATTTTACATTGAAAACAAGGAAAATTATAAATAGAATATAATAAATCAAAGTAATTTCAATTTTTTTTATATTAATCGACAACAAAATTATAACTGAACTCCAAAAATGATTTTTAAAATCCTATTTACTATTTTAATGATGGTCTTCCTCTTTGGGAAGGTAAAACCCCTCTAATAGACAATACATTTTATCTATGCTATCTACTTTCTATATTTGGAAAAAGCTACTCCTGATTTTTCAAAAATAGATAGCATAGATAAAATTTGTACTTCATCATGTTAATTTTACCTTAACAATGAAGAAGATCATAAATAAAATACAAAATATCAAAGTAATTTTAATTTTTTTCAAATTTATCAACAAGAAAATAAGTACAGCAACTTCAAAAATGATATGTACCATTTTATTGATGGTCTTCCTTTTAAGGAAGGTAAAACCCTTCTAATAGACCGTACATTTTATCTATGCTATCTACTTCTTATATTTGGAAAAAGCTACTCCTGATTTTTCAAAAATAGATAGCATAGATAAAATTTGTACATCATCCTGTTAATTTTACCTTAACAATGAAGAAGATCATAAATAAAATATAAAATATCAAAGTAATTTTAATTATTTTCAAATTTATCATCAACAAAATAAGTACAGCAACTTCAAAAATGATATGTACCATTTTATTGATGGTCTTCCTCTTTGGGAAAGTAAAACCCTTCACATAGACCATACATTTTATCCATGCTATCTACCTTTTATATTTGGAAAAAGCTACTCCTGATTTTCCAAAAATAGATAGCATAGATAAAATTTGTACTTCAACCTGTTAATTTTACCTTAACAATGAAGAAGATCATAAATAAAATACAAAATATCAAAGTAATTTTAATTTTTTTTAAATTTATCATCAACAAAATAAGTACAGCAACTTCAAAAATGATATGTACCATTTTATTGATGGTCTTCCTCTTAGGGAAAGTAAAACCCTTCTAATAGACCATACATTTTATCTATGCTATCTACTTCTTATATTTGGAAAAAGCTACTCCTGATTTTCCAAAAATAGATGGCATAGGCAAAATGTACGCTTCATCCGGATCATTTTACTTTAAAAACAAAGAAAACCATAAACAAAATATAAGTATATTTAATGGTAAATAAGTAAAATTAGGTACCTGTAGCTCTGTCGTGTGGCGAGTGCAAGCTGTGAGGCACCGTGGTGCTTCTGCCAGACAAAGGCAGACCGACGTTGGCGCTCCTTCTGAGCTCTAAAGGTGGAGATGTAACGGGAGCTTCCTCTCCTTCTTGTCCGTCGGGTTTTTCGACGTTACCCGGCACTAATGGCGCTCTAAAACACAACTTAATCATGATTACACGGCTCGAGCGCGAAGGAAACTGAAAACATACCTCGACATGTAGTTCGGCCGTTGGAATTGTATGTAAGGCATGTGTTGCATGTACGGAGGTAAGTCGTGGATGGAACGTAAAGGTCCCGGTGGGTAGTGCGCTATTTGGTCGCCCTGTAAAAAAATATACTTCTTTGAACGGCATTCTTATTTCGTACTAGTAAAAACAAAGATAGAACAAGCTAGAAAAAAATTGTATTGGACTGCTTTACAGCAACTAAAACGAAAAATTCTATATAAACAAAATATAGATAGATAGAAATTGCAATCACCTGCGGGGAGGGGGAATTTTGATGAGCAGGAGGTGGACTTCTGCGTACTCCTTGCTGCGTTTTAGTAACCAATAACAATGTTAGTAAATAAATCTAATGTATAACTAGATAAAGAACAAACACTGCTTTTTGAGTTTCACGAGTTTGTTTTTATTTAATTTGATAATTGTTTCGCCAAAAATTATTTTTAAAATCCTATTTACTATTGTAATGATGGTCTTTCTCTTTGGGAAGGTAAAACCCCTCTAATATACTATACATTTTACTTATACTATCTACTTCTTATATTTGAAAAAAAATACTCCTGATTTTCCAAAAATAGATGGCATAGACAAAATGTATAATTTTACATTGAAAATAAAGAAAATTATAAATAAAATATAATAAATCAAAGTAATTTCAATTTTTTTTATATTAATCGGCAACAAAATTATAACTGAACTGCAAAAATGATTTTTAAAATCCTATTTACTATTTTAATGATGGTCTTCCTCTTTGGGAAGGTAAAACTCCTCTAATAGACAATACATTTTATCTATGCTATCTACTTTCTATATTTGGAAAAAGCTACTCCTGATTTTCCAAAAATAGATGGCATAGGCAAAATGTTTGTTTTATCTGGATAATTTTACATTGAAAAAAGGAAAATTATAAATAAAATATAATAAATCAAAGTAATTATATTATACTAATCGACAACAAAATATTAATGAACCCCAAAAATGATTTTAAAAATCCTATTTACTATTTTAATGATGGTCTTCCTCTTTGGGAAGGTAAAACCACTCTAATAGACAATACATTTTATCTATGCTAACTACTTTATATATTTGGAAAAAGCTACTTCTGATTTTCCAAAAATAGATGGCATAGGCAAAATGTTTGTTTTATCTGGATAATTTTACATTGAAAAAAGGAAAATTATAAATTAAATATAATAAATCGAAGTAATTTCAATTTTTTTATATTAATCGACAACAAAATTATTACTGAACCCCAAAAATGATTTTTAAAATCCTATTTACTATTTTAATGTTGGTCTTCCTCTTTGGGAAGGTGAAACCCCTCTAATAAACCATACATTTTATCTATGCTATCTACTTCTCATATTTGAAAAAAGCTACTCCTGATTTTCCAAAAATAGATGACATAGTTATATAAATTCGTGAAATCCAAAAAAACAGTGTTTTGTTTCATCAAGTAGAGTCCGAAACAATAAAATATGTTAGTAAATATTCTAATAATCAATCAGGAAACTTACCAGAGGCGTATCGAAGCCCGGGACGGCGATGTGCCTCCCTTGCGGCGACAAAGTGGACGCGCTTCTGGGCAGCGCCATGTTGGCGAGACTCACGTCCACCTTGGGCGGTTCCATGACGCCCTTGGCGCCCGCCAGCGGCCCCTGCATGATGCGCTGCTGCTGTTGCTTCGTCAACGGAGGGCTTCCCACCGCGTTGGCTATGATTTGCGGGTGCATCGAGTGCACCGCGGGTTTGCCGCCCTTTGCCCTTCCGACGACCTGTTGTTGCTGTTGTTGTTGCGGCGGAGCGGCATGTTGCTGCTTGGGCAACTGGTGCTGCTTGACGTGCGCCATCTGCGTATTCACAGCCATCACCTTAGCTAGGTGCTGCTGCTGCTGCTTCGTCATCTGCATCATCTGCGGCACCATTTGGCTCGGCGACATCTGCGGTTGCTTGACCTTCGTCACCGTCAACGACGTTCGCGGCGACAAATTCGCCGGCGACATGCTCATCGCCAAGCTCACGTTCACGTTCAAATTCTGACTGACGGGAATTTTGTTGATGACGGCTTGTTGCGGCAGCGATCTCGCCGGCACCGCAACAGGCGCCGCTTTAGCGACAGACACCTTCGGAACGGAATTCACCAGCGGAATCGGCGCTTGGCTTAGCGCCGGCGCCGTGGTCTTGGTCACCACCAAACTTGGCGGTAGCACTTGTTGCTGCGAAACGATCGCTTTGGCCGCTTGCGAAGCCAGAACGTGCGCCTTGAAGCTCTGCGGTTTGGGTTGTTGCACAACTTGAACCACTTGGGCGACTTGCTGCGGAGCTGCTATAACGCTGGGTTGCTTAACGTCCACCGGCACTTTGTGTTGAGGTGCCGCCACCTTGGCGCCCGCATTCATTTTTCTGGACTCCAGACTGCCCGGCAGAGGAATGTATTTGCCTTCTTCGCACTCCCTCATCGGCGTTAATAAGCCCGTTACCGGGTCTATCAGGTTTGTGGGTTCGTGGTTTTGTTCGCGGTTCAGTCTGCGTAGCATTTCGGCTTTAACACCCACGTGTGGTACCTCCTTCACCACCGGTGGTTGTTCTACAGGTTTGGGTGCTTCCACTTTCGCCACTTCTTTGGGTTTTTCCGGTTCAACTTTAGCAACGGGTGGTTCTGGTTCCGCCACTTCCTTAGGTTTTTCCACATCGGAATCGTCGTTGTTATCGGAAGCACGCCTGTTGTTCCTTCTACCACCTCTCGGGGATTTTCTAGGCGCACTTTCAACAGGTGGTTGGGGCAGTTGCTGCTTACCCAAACCGTGTCGATTGCCTCTCTTCTGCCGCGTTTGAATCGTATTCTTGACAACGTCTTCGATTGTATCGTCGACGGTATTCCTCGTTACATCGCGCTCCTGCAATCTTCTACTCTTACGGGTGTTTGATACTGGGGAAGCGAACTCTTCCTTAGCTGCAGGTGCAACAACCTCCTTAACGCTCGTCAACTCTTTAGCCCCATCTTTGGTGACCTCCTTCACCACGGCAGTCTGCGTGTTACCACCGCCGGCGGCAGCAATGGCGGGAGATTTGATGGTAAGAATAAGCCTCGGGCGCTGTTCTTTAGCGCTACCATCGTCCATATCGTCCGTAAACTCGTACACGTCGGTCGGTAGAGATTCGGATTCAGATTTGGTGATTTTGCGTTCGTTCTTCGGCTTACCGCCGCGGCCGCCTCTTTTGGAAACGGCAGCGGGTTCTTTGATGGTTTTCCCGCCACGCTTCGATGTGGCACCACCGCGCCCTCTACCGCGCCCTCTGCCACGGCCTCCGCGCCCTCTGGTGGCGCGCGTGGTCGGCTCGTTTTCGACACCCTCGTCTTCCTCCTCCTCCTTCTTTTCCGGAGGTTCATCGTCTTCTTCTTCCTTCTTTTCCACCTCCTCAATAGGTTTATCGTTCTGTTTGGCTTCATCCTCCCACTCGTCTTTGCTGTGGTCGGACAACTCGTCGGCGGAGCACAAAGTTTTGATTACAGAGTCAATGTTGACTTCTTTGGCCGACCAGTAGTCGCTATCCTCCTTGGTGTCGAGAGGATCATCTTTGGACAGCATATCAGCGCTGGATCTCTCCTTGCTGATGTCCGATACAACGCTTTCGGTGTCGGCTTTCTCTTCATCGAACTTTTCGGTCTCTTTGATGACGGAAACGTCGGTTTTTTCGGGCACCTCCTGAGGTTTCTCTTCGACGACCTCTTTCGCCGGCACTTCCTCAGGTTTGGGCGGTTCTTCCTCTTTGGGTTTCACTTCTTCCTTGATTTCTTTGCATTGCTCTTGCGATTCCTTTTGCAGCGACAAGTTCAGCTGCTCGCTGATGGACTCCATGTTCTCCAAAGCTTTGCCGACGATTTCCGCTTTTTCCTCAGATTTCGGCGACAAAACTTTGGGTGGCGAAGGTATTGGCGTCGGTGCTTTCGGTAGCGATACTATAACAGGACTGGGAGTGGATGTTACGGCGGAATCCACGATTACTTTTACGGGCGTTTCCTTGATGACTTCAGGTACCGGTGCTTGGATTATGCTGGGCTGCACTACGACAGGTGGCGTTTCTTTGATGACGTTCGTGAAAGGTTTTTGGTAGCTTGGAACCAGAGCGCTATTCGTCGACGTCAATGGTATCGACTTCTCAGGTAACTTCTCCTTAGGAGGCATGTTGTAGCTGTTTGGGTACCTGTTGCTGACCAGTAAACCCGGATGCGGAGGAATGTTCCGCACGTAGCCCGGATATTGCGCTTGCTGGATGGCGGACGTCTGGAAAACCATCCTGGATATCTCCTGCGGCCTCGGTTCGCTCGTCGACACCAATTTCGGCGGTTCCAGCGTCTTCGAAGTCGGCAGAACGATGGTGCTAGGTTGCAGAGGTTTCGAAACGACCACCGAAGTGATCGGCAACCTGGGCGGCGGGTTGGACGCAGGTTTAAACCCTGCGGCGTCCTGAGAACCGCGCGGTTTTTGCTGCTGCATCAGCAAAGGCACCACGATCTTCTTCTGATCCGCAGTGTTTGGAGGTTTCGGTTCGGGTTTCGATAGAGCCGTTAAGGGTGGATAATTCGGTTCGCCGATTTTGACCATGGACGGTGCCGAGTACGTTCTCAGCGGAGCCGAAGTAACTGCGACGATTTGCTTGGTCTGCGATTGGGATACGAGAACGGTAGGTGCATCCGGTTTCGCCTCGATTTTGTTCGGCAGAGGTTTTTCCGCCGGCGCGACGATGCTTCTCGGCGGCTCCGGAAGAATCGGGAGGCTCTTCGGCACTTCCGGCATCTCCAACTTCTTCTTCACCTCCAGCGGTTCAGCGACAACCAAGGAAGGCTTGACGATGGGAGTCAACGATGGCGGACTTCCGATGCCAGATTTCAATATAATGGATGACGCAGTGGCTTTTAAATCGGTGCGGAAGTAGCTCGGGATGTCCGGTGTTTTGGGTGGCACCAACATCTCGCTCATGTCCGGCGTTTTGGGTTGCTGATCGAACCTCAAAGATATATCGTCGGTTTCCTCTGTATCGGTGTCGATTTGAAGATCGTGCTCGCTTTGCGGCGTATCAGGTTTAGTGTCCAAGTCGGAAGCACTGAGGCTTTGCACCGCTTTCCTCATCTCTTCGTCATCCTGAACGATACTATCGTCGGCAGCTTTACTACTGACGATTTCTTCGGTGTAAATTTCCTCGAATTGTTCCCCACTGCCGAAGCTCTCTCCCAGCAGGGCCGCAACGGCGTCTTCGGTCTCTTCCTGAGAGATAACGACCCTGGGTTTTTCTTCGACCACTTCGGCGGGTTCTTCCACCTTAATGTCCTCCTCTTTGATCGGCGTTTCCGGTTTAACCGGCTCGAACGCCGAGATCGATTTTACGGCGGACTCGTGCACATTCTCGCCGAAACCGAGCATGAGTTTCTCGCGTTTCTTGTCCTTCGAGGAGGTGGGCGTCTTCGGGATGGGACTGATCAGCGGCTCCCTGTTGATCGGGGATATGTTGAAGTCCAACTTGCTCGGAGACAGTCGGTTGTTCTCCGGCGAAAAGTCCAGAATGGTGGGCATACTGTGGGTTTTGGCTTCGTCGATTTCGATTTTAATCTCTTTCGTCGGCGTGGATTCCTTTTTGAACTCGTCCTCCTTCTTGACTTCCGCGGGTTCCTTCTTGAACTCGGGGGATTTGATTTTGCTTTTGTCGCTGTGGTGGTGGTGGTGGTGATGTTTCTGCTTCTCCTCCTTGCTCTTTTTGCGCTTCTTTTTCCGCCTCTCCTCCTTCAGATGGTCTTCGTTGCTCTCCGCATTCTCCACCTCGGTTTTCACAACCGCGGGCGGAGGAGCGTTCGGAGTTTCTTCGGGTTCTTCCGCGCACTCGTCGTTCAACATGTTCGCCTCCAGTTGCTTACCCATGTCGGCGAAATCCATGCTGCTGTTGTCGTTTGCGGCGGCCGCTTCTTGCAGCCGCCTCTCTTGCTTCTCGCGACGTTTCTTCTCTTTGCGACGCTTGTGTTCTTCGCGGTCGCGTTCTTTTTCCCGCTCTTTCTCCTTCTCTTCGTGAGTTTTGACTTGCGGCTTGACATCCGCCTCCGAATCGCTGTTGTTGTCTTCCAACGGAAATTTGCCGTGGAACGAGTTCTTCGGCGGTTCAACGTTGATGTTCTCTTTGACTTCTTTCTCGGAATCTTCGGATAGAGAACCGAATAAGTTCTCGACTTTGCCGCTCTTGATTTCCTTGGAGTCGGACTTGATCTTCTTGGATTTCTTGATTTTGTCGCGCTCGTCTTTGGATTTGTCCCGCTTTTTATCCTTTTTGCTGTGTTGCCGCTTCTTGTCGTGGTGACCGCTGTCGGACACGCAATCGACGCGGTTGAGGTCTTCGCTGCTGAACGAGTGCTTTTGCTTCTTCTGCTTCTTCTTGTGCTTCTTGCGATCCGCGCGCTCTTTCTTGATCTCCGCCATGTTCTCTTCGTCCGACGTGTTCTCCGGAAAACTCTTCGGGAATTTATCTTTGTCGGGCAAAGAGAAAACCTCCGGTACCTCTTGGTGTTTGCTGTTGCGCCGTTCTTTCTTCAACTCTTTGATCTCGTTGGGGAACGTTTTGCTCTCGGAGTCGTCGGAGAAAATGCTGCTGCTGATTCGGTCCTTCATTTTGTGGTAGTCGTCGTCGGAGGTGTCGCTGATCCTTGATTTCGACTTGTAATGATTCTTGCTCCTCATCAAATCGTCGTCGGAAATCTGCTCGAACTTCTGCTTGTTGTGGCGGTCGGAGTCCGAGTCGGTTTTGCGCGATTTCTCGCGACCGTCGTCGTCGGAACTCACGATGCACATCTTCGACGATCTTTTCAGTTTGAACTCGCTTTTGTCCGGATCCGAGTCCGAATCCTCGTCCCACGAGGTCGATCTCTTCTTCTCCTCGCGTTTCGCCCGACTCTGCTTCAGCTGACTGAACTTGGCCTTGATCTTCTCCTGCCGCTTCTCCTCCTCCTGCTTCTGCATGTTCTTGCAGCTCCTCGCCTTCACTTTGTCGTACATGGAGATGTACGCGGGCGTATCGTCGACCACGTCGAAAATCGAGTGCTTTTTGGGCGCGTCGCTGTCGTCGCTATCGGAACTGTTCGTCATCTTCCGTATGCGATGCGGCTCTTTTTTGATGCACTTGCTTCTCTCTTCACCGCTGGATTTTGGAGTCGTGGGTTCCTCTTTACGCTTCTCCTTTCTATCGCGCCTCTCCTCCTCCGTGCTGTCTTTGCGCTTCTCCTTCAAATCTTTCCGCAGCTGTTCCTCTTTGGAACGCTGTTCGTTCGAACGTTGTTCTTCTTTAGGACGATGTTCCTCTTTGAGGCGGTGTTCTTCTTTAGGGCGGTGTTCTTCTTTAGGGCGATGTTCCTCTTTGGGGCGGTGTTCTTCTTTCGACCGCGGTTCTTCTTTAGGACGCTGCTCTTCGTTGGACCGCAGATCCAGACGTAATAAGAAGTCTTTATCGGTTATTGGACTTTTGGGTGCGGTGGGAGACTCCTTCTCTCGACTTTTGCTCTTGATTTTCTGCTTCTCGAGCTTCTCCAGCTTGTGTTTCTTGTGCCGCTCTTCGCGCTCCTTCTCCTTGCGCTTCTCGTCGGATTCTTTGGTATTGTTGTGTTTGTCGTGTTTGAGGGAGTTGTTTTTGTGTTTGCTTCTCATCTTGTCCTCCGAGGATCGCGTGCTGTCTTTCGAGTCCCTCCGCTCGGAAACCTTCTTGTGATCGAGTTTGATCCTCTTGTGTTCCTCCGGACCGTCGAGGCTGCTCTCGTGCGAGCTCATCCTCCGCTTTCCCAGAGTTGCCGGTAAACTGTTGTTGCGTTCTTTCCTCTTGCTGGGGTCCTTTCCGAATAGAGAGTTCTCGAAGGACTTTTTGTCGGTGTCGATGGACATGTGCCGACTTTCGATCATCGTCTTCTCCTTGACTTCCACTTTCACGTCCGCGATCACCTTGTGTTTGTCGTGGATGTTGTTGTCGCGATTTTCTTTTATACTTTCTTTCCGCCTCTCGTCCTCCCTCTCGGACTTTTCTTTCGCCGGTTTCTCGTAGAAGTTGTGGTGGTTGTCGCGGTGCCTGTGCTCCTCTTTGTGTTTGCTCCTCTCCTGCTCGCGTTTCGCTTTTTCGATTTTTTCCAACTCTTCCTTGCGCTCCCTCCTCTCTTTGTCTTCCTGCTCGCGGCGCGCCTTCTCTTTGCGCTCCTTCTCCAGACGCTCGCTTTTCTCGCGCTCCTTGCGTTCCAGCTCCAGCAACCGCTCCTTCTCTATGCGCTCCTTCTGCAGGCGCTCCTTCTCGAGCTCGCTCTCGCGCTCCAAGCGCTCCTTCTCCAGTTTTTCCTTGTCCAGGCGTTCCTTCTCCTGTTTCTCCTTCTCGAGGCGCTCCCTCTCGACGCGCTCCTTCTCGGCCTTCTCCTTCTCCAGGCGCTCGCTCTCCAGTCGCGCCTTCTCGATGCGATTGTCCGCACTCGCGTCACTCTTGCTCGGAATGTTCACCGATAAAGTCTTCGACGACGGCGTCGACGTGGCCGTCGACGTCGTCGTCGACGCACTGCTGTGGATCACTTTGTTAGCACTGGTTGCGGTGGTGGTGGTGGCGGGGGTGGTCGTCGACGTCGACGCGCTTTCACACGATTTCAGTCTGTTTTCACCGTGTGCCGGCTGCGGCGACGTTACACTACTGCACAGAGAAGACGACGGCGGTGGTGGTGGTGGTGGTAGAGGGGGTTGCGTGGCCGTCTGGGGCGGCGTCTGGATCGGCGGGTGGCTCGGGAACGGGTACTGCAGTCCCTTAGCTGCCGGTATCGTCGTTGCTGCAACACAAACGAACAATTAGTACTTAATAATCAAAACTCATAAAAATAGTATTTTAAAGTAGTATTGAAACAATTTTAATGTAATTTAAAATAGATAAATCTAATAAAAAAAATAGTTTAAATAGTACTTAAATTAATTAACAGTTACTCAAAATTGTTAAAAAACAATTTATAAGAATATTAATATTGTAAAAATAGTACTTAAAACGTTTAAAGTTGAAATTATCAAAATAGTACTTAAACCATAACAACAATAATTGTTAAAATGGTAATTAATTAATTAAATATCGTCAAAAAATAGTAGTTAAAAACTCACCTGAAGATCTGGGTGACAGCATGGCGGCCTGAGGTGTTGGCGTCAACTTGAGTGGCGCGGGTGGCGGCACAATAAGTTGCAGCACAGGTACCGACGATAGTAACGTAACGCTCGCAGGAACGACAAGAGGCGCGGGAGCAGGCTGGGGCGCAGGCGCCGCCGCCGCCGCCGCCGCCGCCCTGGGGATCGTGCCGAAATCCTTCGGCTCGTACTTCTCGCCGACGTTCTCCAGCCTTTTGAGGTCCTCGTCGAAGACGGACCGCTTGGCCAGCACCGACTTGACGATGTCCGACGGCGGCACCGCGTTCATGTCGCCGTCCAGCACGGCGCTCTTGATCCGGAACTTCTTCTCGACCGGCGGCGGCGCCTCGGCGGCGTTGCGCACCGAGTGTATCACGCGCGACCCCGACCACTGCTCGTACCGCACGTCCAGGTCCTTGATGCGCTCCTCCAAGCTCGGGCTGGCGCCGCCGTCGTCGCTGTCGTTGGAGGAGAGCGACGGCGGCCGCGGGGGCGGGCTGGCCGGCGGCGGCACGAACTGCACCGGGCTCGGAGGCCGAGGGTTCGATATCCTCGGCGGGCTCGACAGAGATAGGATTGTGTCTTGGCCCTTGATCCCCGCCACGGAGACCCTCCCCCGGTTCATGATCTGGGCGGCGAATCGCGGCAGGGGGAGCGTGAGGGGGCCCTCGCGCTCGCGCGGCACCCTGCGCGGCTCGGACGGCTGGAAGTTCTCGGGGCGCTCGTCGCACAGCGGCGTGCCGGGCCGCGAGCCGCCCACGCTCTCCGAGCCGGAGTGGTCGTAGTGGTGCACGCGCGACGAGCTGTCGCTGCCGGCGGTCTTCCTGCGCTTGCAGACCGCGTGAGGTAGATAGGAGGCGGTGACGTGCTTGCCCGAGTCGACGGAGGGGCGCCGCGACGCGCCGTGGTGCTTGTTCGAGGTCGCGTCGCTGAGACGCCGCACCTCCATCACCTTGCGGTGATCCTTGTTCGCCTCGATGATCACCTCGCCGATCGCGCCGTCGAGGTCCAAGCGCAGCCGCTTCTTCGGACTGATCAGTTCGTCGCCGCTGCTCGGACACTCTTCCAGCTGTTCCAAAAGATGCACCTAACGCAATGAAGAATTAGTTGCGAAAAACACGCTTCACCCCACCCCCACACACAACATCAACGATAACCACATAAAATGTCAACAAGATAGCTACAACTCTCTTAAGAATGTCAACAAGATAGCTATAACTGTCTTAAGAATGTTAACAAGATAGATATAACTATAACTATCTTAAAAATGTCAACAAGCTAGCTACAACTATTTTAAGAATGTCAACAAAACAGCTAAAACTGTTAAGAATGTCAACAAGGTAGCTATTACTGTCTTAAGAATTTTAACTGGATGGGTATAAAACTGTTTTAAAAATGTCAAATTGCGCTAGATATAACTGTCATAAGAATGTCAACAAGGCGGCTATAACTGTCATAAAACTTAAGAATGTCAAATTGGGCTAGATATGACTCTCTTAAGAATGTCAGCGAAATAGCTAAAACTGTCTCAAGAATGTTAATTTAAGCTAAATATATGTACCTGTCTTAAAAATGTCAACAAGATAGCTAAAATTAACTTAAGAATGTCAACAATATTAATTTAAGCTAAATGTACCAGTCAACAAGCTAGCTACAACTCTCTTAAGAATGTCAAGAAGATAGCTATAACTGCCTTATAACTGTTTTAAGAATGTCAACAAGATATCTAAAACTGTCTCAAAAATGTTAATTTAAGCAAAATTTACCTGTCTTAAGAATTTCAACAAGGTAGCTGTAACTGTCTTAAGAATGTTAACAAGATAGCTAAAACTGTCTTAAGAATTTTAACAAGATAGCTATATCCATCTTAAATCTGTATCAAGAATGTCAACAATGTAAATTTAAGCTAAATATACCAGTCAACAAGATAGCTATAACTGCCTTAAAACTCTCTTGACAATGTTAATTTAAGCTAAATATACCAGTCTTAAGAATATTAACAAGATAGCTAAAACTCTTTTAAAAATGTTAACAAGATAGCTATAACTGTCTTAAGAACATCAACAAGATAGCTAAAATTGTCTTAAAAATATCTTAAGAAAGTTAATAATGTCAATAAGATAGATATAACTGTCTTAAAAATTTCAACAAGATACCTATAACATTGACAATAACCACAAGACTAGAATAGTGATTTGGTGTTGGTAGATGAATTGGTTGTAGTGATGTTACATTGGACTGTCGTCATCTTAGTTTTCTTGGTTTTCACAACATTTCGATTGGTTGAAGACTATTGGAGACAACCAATCGAAACGTGTGAAAATCAAGAAAACCAAGATGACGACAGTCCAACGTAACATCACTTAGACTACTATAATGTGGAAACTTGAACGTACCCTTTCCTTCTGCAGATTCCTGATGTCGGGCTGGTGAAAGGTGGGGCCTAGGTCCGCCGGCGGCAGCAGCGGGTCGGCGGCGTGCGGCGGCGGACTGTGGATGTAGTACTCGGGATCGTAGTCGTCGTGCGAGGCCGGCGAGCCCTGGCTGTACTCGTCGTACGAGCGGAAGGGGGCGCGCGCGTCCGCGTAGTCCGCGCCGGCCGCGTCGTAGTAGTCGAAGCGGGCGATGCGCGCCCGGTTGCCGCCGGCGCCGCGGGGCGTCACGCTGCCCGGCGTGCCGGGCGACGGCAGCGCCGACGTTATCTGACTAGCTGTGGCGCTCGAACGGCTGCTGTACGAAGAGGCTCGCGGACGAGTCGGCGTGTCGTACCTGAGCAACAGCAGAAAAAAAACTTTTTAGAAAATACCCACGTGTTTTGCTACTTGAAATAAGAAAAATCCTGCAGGTAAAACAAAAATTGTCCGAACGAATGAAACCATAACCAAACTTCTATTTCAAAATTTAGGCTCGGAATCATTACTACAACTTTGAGAAATCTACAACTTTTTAAAGGCTGCCAGTTAAGTTTGATAAAACTATATTAAGAATGTCAACAAATTAGCTAAAACTGTCTTAAGAAATTTAACAAGATAGCTATAACTGTTTTAAAACTGTTTTAAGAATGTCAAGCTTAACTAGCTACATATAATTTTTTTAAAGAATATAAACAAGCTATAATTCTCTTAAGAATGTCAATGTCAACAAGATAGCTAAAACAGGCTTAAGAATGTCTACAAGCTAACTATCCTGAAACTGTCTTAAAAATTTCAACAAGATAGCTATCTGTCTTAAAACTATTTTAGGAATGCCAAGTTATCCTAGTTATAACTGTCTTAAGAATGTCAACAAGATAGCTATATAACTGTCTTAAAAATGTTAATTTAAGAATGTCAACAATATAGCTAAAACTGTTTTAATATTTCAACAAGCTAACTATAGCTGTTTTAACAAGATATAACTGTCTTAAAACTGTTTTAAAAATGCCAAGTTATGCTAGACATAACTGTCTTAAGAATGTCAACAAGCTAGCTATAACTCTCTTAAGAATGTCAACAAGATAGCTATAACTGTCTTAAAAATATTAATGCAAGCTAAATATAACTGATACGAATGTCAATTTAAGCTAGCCTGCCAGTTAAGTTTGATAAAACTATATTAAGAATGTCAACAAATTAGCTAAAACTGTCTTAAGAAATTTAACAAGGTAGCTATAACTGTTTTAAAACTGTTTTAAGAATGTCAAGCTCAACTAGCTACATATATTTTTTTTTTTAAGAATGTACCCAGATAGCACAAGAGGTACCCAGGACGTCCATTTCGGGTCCCACATTGGTCCGAACGTCCCAGACCTATATCGGAAGTTTTGGGTACGTCCAGTCTCTTACTTATTTAGGAAAATTAAAGCGGATATACTCGGTACGTCCCAAGGACGTAATTTTTGTTTTTGGCATTTAAGGCTTTTCAGGTTATGTATCTGTCAAAGTATAGTCAACGAAAGAAATAATATTATGTTTAGGCGTTAAAAATGTATAAATCTATATAACATTACCTTTACTCAATGACATTACAATACCATGGTTGGTATAAGAATTTAGGAATAGAAATACTGCATTTAATGAAATTCTAAAGTGTACCTATGGTGCCAAATAGGTAATATTTTTGTGCATTTGTTCCAAATATCGGGTTTTCTCCATAAAATAATTTTAAATAAACAGCATTATTGAAAAAAAATCTAGCTTCTCTATTATGGAATAAGTATATCTGTATTAAAGGTAGGTTATTATTTTATAACAAAAATATCATCTAATTTTGTAATTTTAAGGTTAGAAAAATTTATTTTTACCAAAATAAATAAGTATTTTGGATTATTTGAAAGACTGTATAATATGGTATTTAAAAATGTGGTAGTTTTTCTAATCCAGCTTAAAGTGTAGGTACATACATAAAGTTTTGTCAATACAAATAGTTATAAAGCTTCGACTGAATTTGATCTACATCGAAAAATCATAACTTTAAAAATTTTAATAAATCACATGTCATGGGAGTATTACATATTTTCACATTGCAAGTTTCTCTAAAAATTGTTTGTTTTCTTATAATTTTACTTAGGTAGGTATACCGAGAGGTATGAACAAGTTTTGTCATTAGAAGTATAATTTATACTGTATAAAAGCTTCAATTTAATTTGAACCATATTCTACAATTATATAGTATACCTATATTTATTAATGACCATATTAACACACTCTTCCAAATAATCCACTTATTTATTTTGGTCAAAATAGATTTTTCTAACCTTAAAATAGATAATCAGATGATATTTTTTGTTCTAATACTTTAATCTACCTTTGATACAGATATTCTTATTTCCTAATAGAGAAGTTAGATTTTTTTTAAATAAATGTGTTGTAGTTAAAACTATTTTATGGAGAAATGTAGACCCAATGCACAAAAATATCACTTATTTGGCACCATACACTTTAGAATTTCATTAAATGCAGTATTTATATTCCTATATTCTTAAACCAACTATTGTTATTGTGATACTATAAAGATATATTAACTTTTAACGCTTAAACATAAGCGGTAGCACTATAAATATTATTTCTTTCATTGACTATACTTTGACACATACATAACCTAAAAAGCCTTAAATGCCAAATTTTCAAAAGACTGCGTTCCGTACCTAACTATATGTAGGCAACCCATGCATACCTCTCGCCTCTGTAGCACGATAGATAGTCATATAAAGGTGGAATGCCTTAAGCTTCTAAGTAAGAATTTCTTACCTTCTGGCCAAATTACTGACCATGGTCATGCATACCGCTTCTGCTTGTAAGTTTTGAAGAGACACAGCTGGTCCTGTGGCCCACTCTGCGAATAGTAAGCAGTGGGCCCTTATGTTCTGTGAGTGGGCCCCACTACTTACTTTTAGCAAAAGCTTTTAATAAAATTTAACATTTAATTATTATTATTATTTTTGAGAACCAAGACATGTCAATTTTGTACCTTAAAGACGTCTAAAATGGACGTAAAATGTCACGTGTTTATCACGCTTTCCTGTTTGCTGGGAGTCCCCAATAAAGTATTTCAGGACGGCTAGAGGATGTCTTACTTAGGACGTTCTGGGGACCGACGATTTGGTAACATCAGATGTCCCTGGTACGTCCTGCGGAAGGTTCAGGACCTGATTCGGACGTACTCGGGACTTACTAATGTCTGATACAAGATATACTCAGGACGTTTCCAGTACTTCTTTGTGCTATATAAACAAGCTATAATTCTCTTAAGAATGTCAATGTCAACAAGATAGCCAAAACAGGCTTAAGAATGTCTACAAGCTAACTATCCTGAAACTGTCTTAAAAATTTCAACAAGATAGCTATAACTGTTTTAAAACTGTTTTAAGAATGTCAAGCTTAACTAGCTACATATAATTTTTTTAAAGAATGTAAACAAGCTATAATTCTCTTAAGAATGTCAATGTCAACAAGATAGCTAAAACAGGCTTAAGAATGTCTACAAGCTAACTATCCTGAAACTGTCTTAAAAATTTCAACAAGATAGCTATCTGTCTTAAAACTATTTTAGGAATGCCAAGTTATCCTAGTTATAACTGTCTTAGAAATGTCAACAAGATAGCTATATAACTGTCTTAAGAATGTTAATTTAAGAATGTCAACAATATAGCTAAAACTGACTTAATATTTCAACAAGCTAACTATAGCTGTTTTAACAAGATAGCTATAACTGTCTTAAAACTGTTATGCTAGACATAACTGTCTTAAGAATGTCAACAAGCTAGCTATAACTCTCTTAAGAATGTCAACAAGATAGCTATAACTGTCTTAAAAATATTAATGCAAGCTAAATATAACTGATACGAATGTCAATTTAAGCTAGCCTGCCAGTTAAGTTTGATATAACTGTCTTAAGACTGTCAATTTAAACTAAATATTACTGTCTTAAAATTGTCATTTCCAAATATACACATACCTACACATATACAGGGTGTTTCATAATATATGCGCAGGACTTCAGGATGTGATAGCTCATCCAAAAAGATGAAAAAAGTCGCTATTAACTTACCCTCTAAAATGCACAATTTTCGAGATACAGGGTGTTGAAATTTTAGAAAAAAAATCGTTTTTTTCGAATATCTCCGGAACCGTTTATCGTACAAAAAACAGCTTTTGTAAGCATTTTCTACTCAAAATAAGCTAAATTTTTTTTTACTCATAATTGGTGGAGATTTTGAAGGGGTAGCGGGTGTTTTTCTCCTCAACTTCTACGCCCCTGAAAAATGTACGGTTTTGAGAGGCCTATTCGAAGCGCCAATGTTTTCTACACAAAAAAGGTACTCTTGGTCATAAGCTCTAAAGTTGACCGTTTTAGAGAAAAATCAACTTTTATGTTTAAAAACATGGTTAATTTAAAAAAAAAAAATAATTTTTTTTACTAATTAAACAAAATTTATTTTAACGTTAGAACAAGTAACAAAACCAAACCATAATTGCAAAATAAAAAATGATTCAAAAGTTGTCTTTCCTAAATTCTCCAAACCGTAAAGGTAACGCATCTCGAACATTTCAGCATTTGTGTAAAAAATCATTTTTTATTTTTTTTTTAATTTTGCAATTATCGTTTGGTTTTGTTACTTTTTCTAACGTTAAAATAAATTTTGTTTAATTAGTAATAAAAATTTTTTTTCAAAAAATTGAACATGTTTTTAAATATAAAAGTTGATTTTTCTCGAAAACGGTCAACTTTAGAGCTTATGACCAAAAGTACCTTTTTGTGTAGAAAACATTGGCGGTTCGAATGGGCCTCTCACAACCGTACTTTTTTCAGGGGCGTTGAAGTTGAGGAGAAAAACACCCGCTACCCCTTCAAAATCTCCACCAATTATGAGTTTTTTCTGGCACAAAACATAGCTTATTATGAGTAGAAAATGCTTACAAAAGCTGTTTTTTGTACGACAAACGGTTCCAGAGATAATCGAAAAAAACGATTTTTTTTCTAAAATAGCGACTTTTTTCATCTTTTTGGATGAGCTATCACATCCTGAAGTCCTGCGCATATATTATGAAACACCCTGTATACAGTCGAACTTTGATAACTCGAAAAATCAACTTAAGATAAATATAACTGCATTAATAATGTCAATTTCACTCAGATATAACTGTCTTTAAAATGTCAACAATATAGCTATAACTGTCTAAAACTGTCTTAAAAATGTTAATTTATGCTAAATATACCTGTCTTATAAATGTTAACAAGCTAGCTATAACTGTCTTAAAACTGTATTAAGAATGTTAACAAGCTTGCTATAACTGTCTTAAAACTCTTGAAGCTAAATATAACTGTCTGAAAAATTTCAACAAGCTAGCTATAACTGTCTTAAAACTCTCTTAAGAATGTCAAAAAGCTGACTATAACTGTCTTGAAAATGTTAACAAGATAGCTATAATTGTTATTTACAAATATACACACACATATATGAATCTATAGACATAATAATCAACTTAAGCCTTAATAAGGTCAATTTCATTCAGATATAACTGTTTTAAGGTTGTCTAAATATTACGGTCTTAGGAATGTTAATTTAAGCTAAATACACCTATCTTAAAAATATCAACAAGCTAACTATAACTGTCTTAAAACACTCTTAAGAATGTCAACAAGCTAACTATAACTGTCTTAAGAATTTTACCAAGATAGCTATAACTGTCTTAAAACTGTTTTAAGAATGCCAAGTTATGCTAGATATAACTGTCTTAAGAATGTCAACAAGCTAGCCATAACTATCTTAGAAATATATCTAAATAAAACTGTCTTACGAATGCCAATTAACCAATATTTAAATCATTTTTTGCAACACATAAAGTAGTGGAATGTGAATAATGAAAACATAACATAATAATGAAGGCCAGGTAGACATTAAAATCTAAAATGCTTCATTAAACGTTTTGAAACGATATAATAAACAAAGATATGAACATATTCATCGTTAGGCAATAAAAAACAATCAAACAAGTTAATCACGAATTGGATATTTTCTTGATTGATAATAATAATAATGATAATAATGTGTATGTAGACAGTCTATTTTTAAACCGACAAACGCAAAAAAATAAGCAAGATGTATTGCATTACAATCGTCTGGCATTGATTTTTAAAGCAGATGCATAAAAAATTAATTAAACGGACGTTTTATTTACGCAAAAATATTTCTAAGTTTTTATATTTAGCCTTGCACAAAACAAAACAAGTTATTTATGAAGAAAATACTTATTTATAATGAGAAAGTTGACCTCAGCTTATTACCAAGAACTTATTTAAGAAAATGTTTCATGGTTTATGAAAAGAAAAATGTTTACCAATAGAGATGTGTTTGAATGATTGAATGTCAACAATGCCAAATTTTTTTTCTGGGATAAACAAAATTATTTCAAAAAATTAATAATGATTTAGGAACCTTCTCAATCTTTTTGACAAAAGTTCCAAATGATGATCAATCGGCCTTTTGAGCATTATTAAAAATGAGTTATTTTACAAATAATTTTACTAAGCCCAGAAAAAGTTTTTGGCGCTTGGTTCTTTTTCGATAACCGTTATCAAACTGTCTTAAGAATTTCAACTAGATAACTGTCATAAAACTGTTTTAAGAATGTGAAATGCGCTAGACATAACTGTTTTAAAAATGTTAACAAGATAGCTATAACTGTCTTAAAACGTTTAAGAATGTCAACAAGACGGCTATAATTGTCTTAAAACTGTCTTAAAAATATTAATTAAAGCTAAAAATGCCAACAAGCTACATATAACTGTCGTAAAAATCTCTTAAGAATGGCAACAAGCTAACTATAACTGTCTTAAAACTGTCTTAAAACGCCAACAAGAAATCTATAATTATCTTAAAACTGTCTTAAAAATGTTAATTTAAGCTTAATATACCTGTCTTAAGAATGTCCACAAGATAGCTATAACTGTCTCAAGAATTTCAACTAGATAGCTATAACTGTCATAAAACTGTCTTAAAATATTAATTAAAGCTAAAAATATCAACAAGCTAGCTATAACTGTCCTAAAACTCTCTTAAGAATGTCAACAAGCTTATAACTGTCTTAATTCTGCCTTAAGAACGTCAAAAAGATAGCAATAATTATCTTAAAACTGTATAAAAAATGTTAATTTAAGCTAAATATACCTGTCTTGAGAATGTCAACAAGATAGCTGAAACTGTTAAGAATGTCAACAAGATAGCTATAATTATCTTAAAAATGTTAATTTAAGCTAAATATACCTGTCTTGAGAATGTTAACAAGATAGCTGAAACTGTCTTAATAATTTCAACTAGATAGCTATAACTGTCATAAAACTGTTTTAAGAATGTCAAATTGCGCTAAATATAACTGTCTAAAGAATGTCAAGAAGATAGCTATAACTGTCTTAAAAATATTAATTGAAGCTGAGAAAATGTCAACAAGCTAGCTATAACTGTCTTAAAACTCCCTTAAGAATGGCAACAATCTGACTATAACTGTTTTAAAACTGTCTTAATTAAGAATGTCAACAAGATAGCCATAATAATTATATATAATATATTTTATATATTATATATTTTATATATTATATAATATGATTATCATATTAAAACAATCTTAAAAATGTTAATTTAAGCTAAATATACCTGTCTTAAGAATGTCAACAAGATAGCTATAACTGTCATAAAATCGTTTTAAGAATGTCAAATTGAGCTAGATATAATTATCTTAAGAATGTCAACAATCTAGCTATATAAATATTTTCAAGTTTTATATATTGCCAGAAAACTAAACAAGGTATTTATAAAAAACAACTATACTTATTAATAATGAGAAAGTTTATGAAAAGAAAAAGGTTTACCAATAAAGATGTGTTTGAATGAAAATCTTCTACAGTAGTTTTAATATTTTTTCCAATTGGTGCCGTGACCAGGATCTCTATACTACAAATTGCGCTTTTTGGTAAAACCTTTGTATAAATAATGGATGAAGGATGTGAGGTGAATAATTATATAAAGTAAGTTCAGGACTTACCTGGAGTACCTATTGGTGGTTGAGTCGAAGCTCCTGGACGTCGAGTCCCTTCGCACTTCCTCCTGAAAGACTGCAGTGCGTTCCAGAACGGCGCCCTGCTTTTCCAGGTGCTCGAAAAAGGACTCCTGGCACTCGCGACTGGCGAAGTCCACCTGGATGCGTTGGTTCTTCAGGTTGAAGCCCCTCATCTTGTTTACCGCCGTCTGCGCGCTCACCACCTGCTCGTAGAAGACCAGCGCTTGGCCCTTATCACGGTCCACGTGCACCTAAAGTTGACGGAAAAAAGAAACGTTGATAATGTGAAAGCGAACGGTATTTTTTTGTCTTACTTTGCTGATGACTCCGAACTGCTCGAACTGCATCTTCAGGTACTTTTCGTTGACGTTGTCGGCGATGCCGTCCACCCACACGCAGTTCGTCGGCATGGACTTGCCGAAGCCCAGCTTGGCGCGGTTCTGGCCGACGTGCTCCCCGTCCATCTTCCTGATGGCCTTCACCACGCTGAAGATGTCCGAGTACTGGCAGAAGGCGTACGAGGTGTGCGTGCCCTGCTTCTTGATGTCGATCTCGATGATCTCGCCGAACTGATCGAACACCTTTCGCAGGTCCGAGGCGGTCATGTCCTTCTCCAGGTTGCCGATGAACAGGGTGCGCGTGGCTTTCGGGTGGTACTCGTCCAGTTCCGCCTCGTACGGCCGCTGGTCGTTGTCTACGACGTCGTAGCCCTGGTAGGGCGCCACCTCGATCTTGTGCCCGAAAAACAGCTTATCGTAGCTGACCTGAGTGAAAAACTTTTAATTTTACCCATTTATCCACCATTCTCAATATTTTGACAAATTAGCCACAGCTAAGCGAACGTATTTTTAAATATTTGAATGATCTTAGCCACAGTTATGCCTTTAAAAAAATGTAAAACCATTCTTGTTCAATATTTTAACAAATTAGCCACAATTAACCAAACGTTTTTTTATATTTGATCGATTTATTTTTCCTGGTTTTTTCGTAATATTTTAACATTTTAGATATTTTTAAAAATGTTATAACCCTGTATGGTCAATATTTTGACAAATTAGCCACAGATGGTTGAACGCTTTTTTAAATATTGGATCAATCTAATTTTCTTCAGACTTTTTTTTTAGATTTAAGATATCTTTTAAAATGTAAAACCATTGGTTAATATTTTGACAAATTAGCCACAGTTAACCAAACGCTTTTTTATTTATATAATCAATGTAATTTTCTTCAGATTTTTTTGTTATATTTTGACATTTTACCTATCTTAAAATCATTGGGTAAATTTTGGACAAATTAGCCACAGTTAACCAAACGCTTTTTTTAATATTTGATCGATTTATTTGTATTACGTTTTTTTGTAATACTTTTAACATATTAGCTAGCTTAAAAAATTTAAAACCATACTTGGTCAATATTTTGACAAATTAGCCACAGATGGTTGAACGCTTTTTTAAATATTTGATCAATCTAATTTTCTTCAGATTTTTTTGTTATATTTTGAGATTTTAGCTATCTTTTAAAATGAAAAACCATTCGTCAATATTTTGACTAATTAGCCACAGTTAATCGAACGCTTTTTTTTTTAAATATTTGAGCGATTTATATCTGTAATACTTTTAACACATTAACTACCTTAAAAAAATTAAAACCATACTTGGTCACGCTTTTTTATAATATTTAATCGATTTTTATATCATAGTTTTATTCGTAATATTTTAACCTTTTAATCTACATTTAAAAATGTTATATCCTTTTATGGTCAATATTTAGACAAATTAGCCACAGATGGTTGAACGCTTTTTTAAATATATAATCAATGTAATTTTCTTCAGATTTTTGGTTATATTTTGACATTTTAGCCATCTTTTAAAATGTAAAACCATTGGTCAATATTTTGACAAATTAGCCACAGTTAATCGAACGCTTTTTTTTAAATATTTGAGCGATTTATATCTGAAATACTTTTAACACATTAACTACCTTAAAAAAATTAAAACCATACTTGGTCAATATTTTGAAAAAATTAGCCACAGTTAACCAAACGTTTATTCAATATATGACCTATTTATTTTTCTTAAATTTTTTTCGTAATATTTTTACCTTTAAAAATGTTAAATCCTTTTATGATCAATATTTTAACAAATTAGCCACGCTTTATAAATATTTATTCAGTCGAATTTTTTTCAGATTTTTTTGTTATATTTTGAGATTTTACCTATCTTTTAAAATGTCAATATTTTGACAGATTAGCCACAATTAATCGAACGCTTTTTTTTAAATATTTGATCGATTTATTTTTCTTAGATTTTTGACATTTTAGCTAAAATAACGTAAAAAGTTTAACTAACCATTCTTGGTCAATATTTTAACAAATTAGCCACAGTTCACCGAACGCTTTTTTAATATATATTAATATATTTGTTCGATTTATTTTTCTTAAGATTGTTTCGTTGTATTTTTACATTTTAGCTACCTAAAAAAATGTTAAACATTTCTTGGTCAATATTTTGACAAATTAGCCACAGATGGTTGAACGCTTTTTTAAATATTTTATCAGTTTAATTTTCTTGTATTTTGACATTTTAGCTGCCTTAAAAAATGTAAAACACTTCTTGGCCAATATTTTAACAAATTAGCCACAGTTCACCGGACGCTTTTTTAATATTTGTTCAATTTATTTTTCTTAAGATTATTTCGTTATATTTTTACATTTTAGCCACCTTAAAAATGTTAAACACTTCTTGGTCAATATTTTGACAAATTAGCCACAGATAGTTATGCTTTTTTTGTTAATATTTCATCAATTTAAATTTCTTAAGATTTTTTACATGTATTTTGACATTTTAGCTGTCTTAAAAAAATATAAAACATTTCTTGGTCAATATTTTGACAAATAAGCCACAGATGGTTGAACGCTTTTTTAAATATTTCATCAGTTTAATTTTCTTGTATTTTGACATTTTAGCTGCCTTAAAAAAATGTAAAACACTTCTTGGTCAATATTTTAACAAATTAGCCACAGTTCACCGAACGCTTTTTTAATATTTGTTCTATTTATTTTTCTTAAGATTGTTTCGTTATATTTTTACATTTTAGCTACCTTAAAATGTTAAACACTTCTTGGTCAATATTTTGACAAATAAGCCACAAATAGTTATGCTTTTTTTTAATATTTCATCAATTTAATTTTCTTAAGATTTTGACATTTTAGGTGTCTTAAAAAAATGTAAAACACTTCTTGGTCAATATTTTGACAAATTAGCCACAGTTAAACGAACGGTTTTATTAAAATATTTAATCGATTTATTTTGACATTTTGGCCACCTTTAAAAATATAAAACCATTCCTTGTCAATATTTTAACAAATTAGTCACAATTTGATTGATTTTAAAAATGTAATAATTTAACATTTTAGCCATTTTCTAGACAAATAAAAAACCGATTGAAAAAAAGTAATAAAAATAATAAGACAAACTTACCTCGATCGCCTTGTCGACATCTTCGGGCTTCTTAAAACAAACGATGGCGTGCCGGTCGGCATTCTGGCCCACGACCTTCACCCACGTCACTTTTCCGTGCTTTTTGTACTCGTGAAACAGGCCGTCTTTCAACGAAGTGTCCGACGATCTCAGCGGCAGATTTTTCACGCATATCGCGAGCGGCCTCTTGTCGTCCGAATGCACCACCGACTGGTTGTGGTTCGCGTTCGCGGTGAGCCGGCGCGACTTGGGCGACGACGTCGACGTCGACGTCGCGCGACTCGTCGTTGAAGACGAGGAGCTGCTGCTGCTCCGCGACCTCGACCTAAAGCAAAGAAAAAACGCTCTTAACATACGGTTTTTAGTCTTTTTTGAAGAATAAATAGTTATTTATGTCATTAGGTTAAGAAGTAAGGCTTTTTATGCTAAGCTCAATTGAGCGAAGCACAAAAAGGCTTACTTCTTGGCCGAATGGCATACAACATTTTATCTTCAATTTAATTCAACATCAAAGCGACCTAACCTCACTTTTTTAGAATCTCATTTATTTATTAGCTAAAGATTACATTAAATTAAAGTGACCAGATCCTAAAAGTCCAAAAGCGGGACAAAGTTACAAAATTGTCTAAAATCTTGTTTTCATTTTCAATTTAGAATTAGGGTAGTGATAAATAAAAAATATTAAGTAGTTATACAAAATACAAAAAAAAACAAAGTTTAAACTACAAGTAAAAACAACAATCAGTATTCTGATTTTAAATTTTTAATACCTATAGGTATAGTTATAGATAACATTTTTATTTATATTTTTCATTTTGATGATTTTATTTAATAGGGGCTTATTTTTTAACTCGTACAGTCTCCTTTAAAATTATATTTAATAGTCACTAAAGCTTTTAAAGTTTCTACAGACAAATTAGTTTTTTCGGTGGTCCAAATTTTATATTTCAACATAATTATGGACATATTGAGTCTCATCAAATAAATCATTGTCAACTATGGTGCATTTAGGGAATTTTTTTAAAAGAAACTCAAAACTTTTTTGTACTTGTTCCCATGTCAGAGCTTTTTTACTACTGTACTGGCTTAAATATTCTAAACAATTAGAGTAAAAGTTAATAGTCTGAATTTATTGAAAGCGGGACAAAAGCGGGACGCTTATTATATCGGGACCCTTAGCTCAGAATCGGGACTGTCCCACCTAAATCGGGACGGATGGTCACTTTACATTAAATGTACAATAATTATTGCTTTTAGAAGCAGTAATAGTTTGACAATACCTAGCAACATGATTTAAGTACAAATGGATTTTTGCTATTACATTGAATTCAATTAATTGTTTAATAAATAGGAAGGTATCTAATTTCGATTTGTTTGGATTTTTATTTAAAAAATAGGTAGTTTGGAATGTTTAAGCTGTGTTTAACATTTAATTTCACTGAAAACTTAAAGCAAATTAAAACTTAAAGATAATTTAAATCGTAGAAAAAGAATCGTGCGTTTTCTTGGTTGCCTAACCTCACTTTATGTTTTATTATTCATATTTAATTTTATAATAATTTAATGAAAAATACTAAACATTAACAGTAAAACAAACAAATTAGTGCTTATTATTACGAGTATAAATAAATTAAACCAGTTTAGTACGTTAATTTATTAGAAAAGGGTTAATTTGTCAAAACAATACCCCTAGCGAGAAAAAATCGAACTAATTACTTGCCTCATAAAAATTTTTATCGGCCTAGGCCATAACAAGCTGTTTTTAAGCTAAAAATTTAAAATTTGAATTTTTAACGAGGGGTCACCCACACCTGGGAATCCCTGGACATTTTAGAGGGGGAATACCATAGGAATACATGGAAATCCCTGGACGTTTTCCCTTTGGGTGGTTGACCCCTCGATTTTTAAGCTATTCAGCTTTTTTAAGATGGTTTTTGAAGATTTTGCGCTTTCACACTTTCGAAAATTTTATTTTTTTTTAAGTTACTCGGCTTTTCTTATTCACCTTATTAAACTTGAAATTTTGAATATTTAAAAAAAAAATTAAGCTTATCGACTTTTTTTAGGATTTTACGCGCTTTTGAGGTTTTTTTGAATTCACAATTTTAAAAAATTTAGTTTTTTTTAAGAATATTTATAGCTTTTTTAAGTTTTGAGCTTTTAAACTTTTTTTGAGCTTTTTAAGATTGAAATTTAGAAAAATTTGTAATTTTGATTTTTTAAACCATTAAATTTCTATTTTTACCTGTTTAAATGCTTAAAATTTAAAAAATTGTGTAATTTTTGATATTTTGAAATTTATTAAAGCCATTCAGATTTTTTAGAATTTTAAGCTTTTAAGCTGTTTTAGAGCATAAATTTTGAACATTTTGTAATTTTTAAAAAATTTGATATTTTGAAATTTATCTAAGCTATTAAGATTTTGTAAGCACTTGAGCTTTTTTAAGCTTCTTTTTTTAAATTGAGGATGTTTTGATTTTTTAAAGCTATTACGCTTTTTATCAGGATTTAGATTTTTTCAAGCTATTCGGCTTTTTAAGCTATTAAGCTTTTTTTTAATTTTTTGAGATACGTATAAAAGTATGTTATAAAATTTTGTAATTTTTTAAAATCTGATGTTTTGAATTTTTTTACATATTTAGTTTTTTTATTAGAGTTTTAAGGCTTTTGAGCTTCATTTTAAGGATTGTAAGCTTTTTTAAAGCTGTTTTAGAGCTTGCAATTTTAAAAAATTAGATTAGACTGTTACCTTTTAAGCTATTTTTAAGCTTGAAAATTGTAAATTTTCAATTTTTTTTAATATTTTGAAATTTATTTAAGCTATTCAGCTTTTTTAGAATTTCAAGCTTGCAAGCTGTTTTTGAACTTAAAATTTGAATTTTCGGCTTTTAGAGATTTTAAGCTGTTTTAGACCTTCACAATTTTTTAATTTGAAAATTTTGAATTTTTTTTAAAGCTATATGGAGCTTAAAATTTTTTTGAGCCAATGATATTTTTATGGTCTTTTATGAGTTGTATTGAGTTTTCAAGCTGTTTTAAGTCGAAAAATTTTAAACTTTATTCAAGCTACTCAGCTTGTTTGAGCTTTGAAGCTTTTTTGAGCTTCAAGGCGGCTTTCAAGTGTGAAACAAATTTAAGAGGTGATTCTACAACGTAAAATATGAAGAAGAAAAACGTTAAGATTTGAATAACATTAACTTAATTCCAATAATATTAATTCTGTAAATTATAGGCCAGCATACGTCCCAGGTCAAACGCCAATCGATTATTTTTTTTTAGTTGAGCCCGCAGAGGCGAGTACCGGTAAAACAATCGCCCGGTACAATTACTGTAAATATACAGTTTTTTTGTTTCAATTTTCGACACGAATTTGTACCCACCGCCTGCTGTGACTTTGACTTATCACGAGTGTATTATTTATTTGCCGCCATATTTTACACATATTATGCATAGTAGGCCTAGAAAACGTACATTTGTCGAATTGCTTACGGCTTCTCGTTTTTTTCTAATTAAATTTAAATGCAAGGTTAATTTAATTAAAACAGTTAAAACAGAAAGGTGTCATTTGTTAAATATATATGTTTCAATTATATTATATATTATTATCATAAAATAGAATAGACAAAATATGTGTTGGTTGGGCGCCAACAAGTTAAGCATTTACAACCAGAAACTAATGAATGACTTGTTTAACAAAAAAAACAAACAAATATCATTGTTTAGTAAGCTGTCTTTATTAGTTGTTTTATACATTTATTTATCTTAAAAATTGTTTGTTGTTGTTATTATGTTCAAGGTGAATAAAATCGCTTAAACAACGACAAGTCTTTTTCGTAAGATCTATTTTTGCGCATGAACGCAATTTTTCTATTAGAATTCATGCGTTGTTTGCACCATACAAATTTTATACACTCACAGGCAAAATAATCGATCCACTCAAATTTTCGATTAATTTCAATCGCAAATAACTTGTTTATTTGATGTCGGATTTAAACAAATATTAAAGAATATTGTATATAAATTAATGGACAATCGCTCACATTTTAAAAAAATACTAAAAAATATACGTACGTTTATAATAT
The DNA here is from genome assembly GCA_921294245.1 of Brassicogethes aeneus. Lineage (NCBI taxonomy): Eukaryota > Metazoa > Arthropoda > Insecta > Coleoptera > Nitidulidae > Brassicogethes > Brassicogethes aeneus. The sequence continues at coordinate 1,761,116 of OV121140.1, forward strand.
ACAGGTTTAAACAAAAAGATGTTTTTTACCATAAGTTTAAGACACTCTGTAGAGTGGCAAAACCGTATATTGTTCTAAATTAAGTTTTATTTATCAAGTCACATCTATTCTTAACAGTTTTGTTTTTGGTTTACCTAGATATATTTATTTTTTTGGAATATATGGATTTTTAAAAAAAACATTGCAATTTCCAATATTTTTCTGTATGAAGAACTAAGGTTGCTATGGTCCATCCATAGGCTATGGAGAATGACAGTGACAGTTTTGTTGAATCATCCCATACTTGAACATGTCATACACGGCTTTCAAAAGCTATCAAATTGTTTTTTGCAAATTAATGTTTAAATTTTGAGGTGTTTTCTTACTTAAAAAATGGATATGTTTCCGACTGATGTTGCCAGAGCCATTAATTTAATCTAGGATGGACGGTCACAGTATTACGTGGCAAGTGTTTTAAACGTCACAAGAATTAAAGTACAAAGGGCAACATTAGTCGGAGACATTTTTAAAAGTAAGAAGACACCTCAAAATTAACTCATTAATTTACAAAAAACAATTTGATAGCTTTTGAAAGATGTATATGACATGTCCAAGTATGGGATGATTCAACAAAACTGTCACTGTCATCCTCCATAGGCTATGGATGGACCATAGCAACCTTAGTTCTTCATACAGGAAAAATATTGGAAATTGCAATGTTTTTTTAAAAAAAAATCCATATTTTCCACAAAAATAAATATATCAAGGTGAACCAAAAACAAAACTGTTAAAAATAGATGTGACATGATAATTAAAACTTAATTTAGAACAATATACGGTTTTGCCACTCTACAGAGTGTCTTAAACTTATGGTAAAAAACATCTTTTTATTTAAACCTGTATATTGTAAACGTACGTGTATTTTTTAGTAATTTTTAAAATATGAGCGATTCTCCATTAATGTATCTACAATATTCTTTAATATTTGTTTAAATCCGAAATCAAATAAAAAAGTTATTTGCGGTTAAAATTCATCGAAAATTTGTGTGGATCGATTATTTTGCCTGTGAGTGTATAATTTACATTGTTTTGTATGTTAGGGATATAAATTATTTAAATTAAATAGTTCAAACATTGTTGCAATGTTTAGGTGAGATATAATGGTCGAAGGTGTACAACTTTTGAATAAATATTGGTTCCTTAAAATAACAGTTTGTAAACGTTTTAAAATTAAGAGCAACTTTGAAAGTCTGTAGTTTTGTTATTTTTTACCAAATTTTATTGTTTATTATATCAAATGTAAGATAATTTTATCCACTTTGAAAAAATGTAAAAATCTTAATATGCTCCAGTACTTATTTTTCGAGATAATCTTCAAAATATAAAGCCGTGTAAATTTTAGTTCTAAAGTCGATTCAAATCCAAGCTGGACTAAATATAAACACAATCCTCCGAATCGACCAATAAGAGCTCACAATCCGAGTCACACCATCAGAATCGACCAATAGAAACGAGTTATCACGCGTCTGGGCGTTTTTGTTTAGTCCAGCTTGGATTTGAATAGACTAAAATTAAGGAGTCTGGAAGTCTGTAGTTTTGTTATTTTTTACCCAATTATTTATGTTAGATAATTTCATCTAATTTTTGAAAAGGGTGACTCACCTGGATGGAGATCTGCTGGTCGTGCTGGCCGACGGGCTGGGCGTTCTCGAGCCGCTCCTGGACTTCGTCTTGGACTTTTTGGACTGCGCGTCGGAATTTCGCCTTTCGACGCCTTCAGTTACCGGCGTCGCGTACCCTGTCGTTTCAGTCTGCTGGCAGCCGACGGGTGCCGGCCCCGAACCCGCTCCAACTCCTCCACCTACTCCTACATACCTACTACTGAAATTGGAGACGAGAAAAAAGTTTAACGTTTTGGTTTTCCAAGTAAAATTGATTGTCAGACGTACTATGCTCCACACCGCGAAGTCCCACCGCGTGACCACGTACGGAACGCAGTCTTTTGAAAATTTGGCGTTCAAGGCTTTCCAGGTTATGTATCTGTCAAAGTATAGTCAACGAAAGAAATAATATTATGTTTAGGCGTTAAAAATGTATAAATCTTTATAACATTACAATAACATGTTATTGTTATTGTTTTGTTAACAATGGATGGTTTAAGAATTTAAGAATATAAATACTGCATTTAATGAAATTCTAAAGTGTATGGTGCCAAATAAGTAATATTTTTGTGCATTTGGTCCAAATATCTGGTTTTCTCCATACAATAATTTTAACTAAACAGCTTTTATTAAAAAAAATCTAGCTTCTCTATTATGAAACAAGAATATCTGTTTTAAAGGTAGGTTAATATATTATAACAAAAATATCATCTAATTTTGTAATTTTAAGGTTAAAAAAATTTATTTTGACCAAAATAAATAAGTATTTTGGATTATTTAAAAGACTGTATAATATGGTATTTAAAAATGTGGTAGTTTTTCTTATCCAGCTTAAAGTGTTCCTACATAAAGTTTTGTCAATACAAATAGTTAAAAAGCTTCGACTGAACTTGATCTACATCGAAAAATCATTATAACTTTAAAAATTTTAATAAATCACATGTCATGGAAGTATTAAATATTTTCACATTGCAAGTTTCTCTAAAAATTGTTTGTTTTTTTATAATCTAACTTAAAGTAAGTATGCCGAGAGGTATGCACAAGTTTTGTCGTTAGAAGTATAAAAGCTTCAATTTAATTTGAACCATATTCAACAATTATTTAGTATACCTATATTTATTTATGACCATATTAACACACTCTTCCAAATAATCCACTTATTTATTTTGGTCAAAATAGATGTTTCTAACCTTAAAATACAAAATTAGATGATATTTTTTGTTCTAATACATTAACCTACCTTTGATGCAGATATTCTTATTTCATAATAGAGAAGTTAGATTTTTTTTAATAAATGCTGTTTTGTTAAAACTATTTTATGGAGAAATGTAGACCAAATGCACAAAAATATCACTTATATTGCACCTTACACTTTGGAATTTCATTAAATGCAGTATTTATATTCCTAAATTCTTAAACCAACCATTGTTATTGTGATACTATAAAGATTTATTAACTTTTAACGCTTAAACATAAGCGGTAACACTATAAATATTATTTCTTTCATTGACTATACTTTGACAGGTACATAACCTGAAAAGCCTTAAATGCCAAATTTTCTGCGTTCCGTACGTGGTCACGTGGTGGGACTTTGAGGTGTGGAGCATAGTACCTACTTTTAGACGTTTTCTTACAAAAAAAGGAATCTCTCTTACCTGTTCGAATTCGTTTCGGGCGGGTAGACCGCGCCGCCGCCCGTCGAGCCGCCCCACGCGCTGCTAATCGGCCGATGGCGGTCCATCAGCGGATTGTAGGGCCCGTTCCGAAAGGGCCGGTCCCTGATGCGCCCGCGCGCCGCCTCCGCGTAGGCGGCGCGCCGCAGAAAATCGCCGCCGCCGCCGCCGCCGACAGGTCCGTTGGCGCCGATCGTCGGCCCGCCCGCGCCGGCGGCGGGAACGGCGCCGACGCCGCCGACAGAGCCGACGCCGACGCTAGGCACGCCGCCGTCCGAGGGGACGCGCGACGCGCCGCGCTCGTAGAATCGCTCCGTGAACGGCGGTCCGTGCTCGTCTGTCGACCTAAAGTTACAAAAAAATTTTATTTTTACAAAAACATAAATTTGGCAACATTGCAAAAATAAATAAATTTGGCAACGTTGCAAAAATAAATAAATTTGGCAACGTTGCAAAAAAGCTAAATTTGGCAACACTGCAAAACATGAAAATTTGACAACACTGTAATAAATGAAAATTTGGCAACATTGCGTTGGACTACTTCACTTAACCTATAAATCATGGAGCCTACCCAGTTTGCCAAACGCCATTTTATACACGAATTTAATTTAATGAGTGTATAGAAAAGTTTATAAACGAGGTGCATACTATACTTTTTCTACGACAAATACTTATTATTATCTTAAAATGATTCAAATCAAAAATTTGTATAGAGCGCCATCTATGAAACTACAGGGGAATCTGTCAAATGTCACATTTTACATTTTATAAACACAATTATAAGGGTTATAAATCGAAATGTATCTTGAAATTTGACAGTTTTTTACAGTGAAAGTAAAGAAAATGTTTTATGAGGACTTTACAGTAGACTCCGTGCCCGAATTTAAGTTATAGTTTACTGTCGGCGAAATTAAAAGGTCAGTACAATGTTCATATAAACTTTTCAAATATTGGCGTTGAGAAACTATTTAATATTTTTGTATTGAGATAATAAAATAATTTTCACATTTAGTATTATTTTACAAGAAAGGCACTTTATTTTAACGATTGTATGACATTTGACAACTGTCAACTAACTTAAAACTAACTTCAGCCCGTGACTAAAAACCTGTTGCTAACTTCAGCCCGTGACTAAAGCGCCGTAAAGCCACAACTTGTCAATGTGTATTTAAAAGGTCACTTAGTGTCATGGAAACATGTACGATAAAGGGCGTTTTAAAGGTGGGAGTAGAAAAAATATATTATGTTATTTAAAAAAAAAAAACAAAATTGCAAGAAATAAAATTTGACAACACTTTAAGAAATAATTATTTTGTTATTGAAAAATAGCATTTTTTGTTCCCTAAAAATATTTATATATCGTATTAGTTCTTCTTAATATCCTTCTTTTTATTTAAATTTATTTCAAAAATTCCGAAATTTTGTCAACGTTGCAAAAATGTAAATTTGGCAACGTTGCAATAACTATAAACAAATTTAAAGAAGAAAAAGTTTTGTGATTATTATTATTTTCATGAATTTTTCACAAAAAGGTTGAACCTAACAGCAAATATTTTTTATTTTCTATTTTTTTATTTCACCCTTATTGTTTTAAATTTCAAAATTTTTTGAAAATAATGTGTAATTTGATATTTGTAAAACCAAAAACGTTACTTTTTTTACTCCAAAAATGTCCATAAGGCGATGTACTTTTTCTGCCATTGAGGCATTTGGCATAACTTCATCGAAATGAAGTTTTGCCCATAAAAGTTCTTTTAATTTAGAATCTGATAATAATTTTGGGATAGTTATCTTTTTATATCGATATTATATAATAATTAACAGGTAAATTATCAATAATAAATATTACTGTCAATTTGGCAGTGACAGAGTATTTAATTAAATTCTTTAGCAGAAGTACCATTTTTAAATACTAAGTCAAACTGGCATAAGCTACCAACTTAATAAAAAAACACGAGTCAAAATAAAAAAAATGAACTGTATTTTTCTGACAGGAACTAATAAAAAAAACATCCGTCAACCATGTTAACTTCAAGTTAGATGTTTATTAACACAGCGTTGCCGAGTTTTTGAAACTACTGCCGAATTGAAGTGGAAAAATAAAGATGTTATTAGTATGTTATGTTAATTTAATTTTATTTAAATTTACCACCATACCTTATTTCCAATTAATAAACAAATTTATAGTTAATTTCATTGTAAAATGCAAATAAGTTTATTTTTTATCGTTTAACCACTTCTGGTATTTTATCATTGCTTATAAAAATACGATCAAAGATAAAAACAATTTAACCTTCAACGACCTTTTTCAATAATTATACGAAACAATGACGTTTTTCTAAAATAATTGTATAAACCTGGCAACGTCGCGGATATAGTACGTTCATCGAAGCAGGTCCATATCAAGGTCACGTAATTCTAAATACTCCTGTTTTACAACCCATAAAGTAGGTAACTAATGTTAAAAATTATTTAGATAAAGCTAGCAATCGTTTATCAATACATATAACTGTACCCAGATGACATTGTTTTAAAATACCGTTAAATTAAACAATTACTTAAAATAGACAGTTGCCGTTTAATTGATACAAAAAATGCATTTGAATCGGTTGCTACATTCCCTCCAGACATTCCGTTGTCTGCTAAAAATAATCTGGGTCCCAAAATCAGACACCATGGTACACAATAAAAGGTAAAGCGGGGTGAATACAATGTATTAACCGTCCTAAAAACGTTACAGGAGCAGGTAGATGATATGCACTCGATGGGGCATCCCTTTTGATGCGTTGTTTACTTTGAGAGATCGCAAAAAAGTGTATGGTTGAAGGGTATTCAACCATTTCGACTTTATTACGGGCTGAAGTTGGCAACAGTCATGTTTTTAAGAAATGGGTCGTAACTATGGTAACAAACACAGTTGGCATGCCAACGTAATGGTTACCATAACAACCACGAAAGGCTGTCTGTTGCATAGAATGTTTAAAATAAAGAATATAGATGTGAATTTAATTAACAGGTGTGTGTGGAGTTATGCAACAAAGGTATTGCACAATTTATGTGAAATTAACAAGGTTTTTCTTTTTTCTTTTCTATTTATTTTCTGGTATTGCCTAACTGTCCCGGGGTGATAACATTTTTATTTGAATAACAAATTTTTTAGTCAAATAAGAATGTATTGTCTGACACTCCGAGCCGTGGCCTTGAAGTTGTATAGCCAATAAAAACAACATATGGTGGCCGAGGCAAAAAAGGTTTTTGTTTAAAAACCTGACGTGATCGAGCAATACCAACAAACAAATAAAACAATTCGTGACGGTACAAGCCCTTTTAGACGAAGAGAAACCCATTTAAGGATAGACACGAACATCCATTGTTAAACTGTTTATTTAGTTTAAGTAATTAGATTTTTCTGCAATTTTGACGCGTTCACGTTGCGACCACACCTCAAAAACGACACACCCCCAACGTACACGTTTCTGAAAGCGCTGGGATATGTGAATAGTGCAATTTAACTTGGACAAAATAAAAATATTTCCAAAAACTCGTGCCCCTTTTTTCTCACGGTTCCAGCCAATTAACCGTCGTCGTTGCACAGCTCGCTCTGATTAAAACCGAGAACAAAGCACCCCGTGATTATGCAGATGCATGAGACAAAAGTAGGCGGGTGTCAATAAGAGGTAACACAAAGGAGTTGAGTGAAAAAAGAAACGCGTTTTGCGAGGTTTGCAACGCGTAATTAATATTTCAAAGTGTACGTAGGTTGTCACTCTCTACACCTCTGTTACGGTTACGATTTCATAGGTATGCGTCATATTGGATTTATTGAATAAATATTCCAGTTTTGAATGCTTAATTCCGCCCACATTGTATTAAATAAAATATTGAAACAGGGGCGTTTAGTATTTAAGAGATATCATTTTAATATTTATTGTACTGTAATTTACCTTCTTTATTTGCTTTATAACGGTGCTTGTATACAGTTATTTTACACGTATCTTGATTCTTGTAAAATCAACATGAAAATAATTAAGTTGCAAAAACTTTATATAAGTTGTTTTCGTTAGAATTTAATAACAAACTTATGTCAACTGTTACGAATAACCACCAAGGTATGTAATTACAACTTTTGCAGTGCCAAGTATTCTAAAAAACAAAAACATTATACACAATACAGCTGACGTTTCTACATTATTAAATAAGGTTTCGGCAAACTTGACAACAATGTACCGTCACGGTATCGCGATCATAAAAAACCGAATTTTTATTATTACCCGGTTGCATCCTGCATTTACTTTGTACTACACCACAAACACTATGCAAAAACAACAAATTGATATGGCAACCAAACATATGAGTAACATCCTGTTTATTATTATTATTTAATGTATGTAAGATGCTTTTGTTTTCATCAATAAATAACGCAACACTGCAAAAAACATCATTTTTATCTTTCAAAATCTGCATCTTACAAAACGCCACCGGTGTACCACAAGGTTCCGCGTTAGGAGCGCTGTAATTGAATGTTCCACAAGACATTGTTAGAAAACCGTCACATCTAGCTTAAGTTGACATTCTTGAAACACTTGCTTAAAGTAACATTCTTAAGACAGTTATACCTGTTAAAATTGACAACCTTAAAACAGTTTAGCCAGCTTAAGTTGGCATTATAACTAGCTTAAATTTCTTATACTGTAGCTTAAATTAACATTTTTAAGACAGTTATATCTAGTTAAAATTGACAATCTTAAAACAGTTATAGCCAGCTAAAGTTGGCATTATAACCAGCTTAAATTTCTTCTTAAGGCAGTTATAGCTAGGTTTAATTAACATTTTTAAGACAGATATCTAGTTAAAATTGACAATCTTTATAGCTAGTTTAAAGTAACATTCTTAGGACAGTTATATCTAGTTAAAATTGACAATCTTAAAACAGTTATAGCCAGCTTAAGTTGGCATTATAACTAGCTTACATTTCTTCTCAAGGCGGTTATAGCTAGCTTAACATTTTTAAGACAGTTAATTGACATTCTTAAGACAGTTATAACTAGTTAAAATTGACAATATTAACCCAGTTATAGCTAGATTGTTGACATTCCTGAGACAGTGAGCTAACTGTGAGTTTAAACTGAAATTCTTAAAACAGTTATTCCTGGCTCAGATTAACATTATGAAGACAGTTATATCTATCTTAACTTGGCACTTCTAAGACAGTTATAGCTAGTTTAAATTGATATTTTTAAAACAGTTATATCTATCTTAAATCGACACTCTTAAGACAGTTATAGCTAGCATGTTGACATTCTTCAGTTATAGCAAGCTTAAATTGACATTATTAAGACAGTTATAGCTAGCTTAAATTGACATTATTAAGAAAGTTATAGCTAGCTTAAATTGACAATTTTAAGACAGTTATGGCTAGCCTAAATTGATATTTTTAAAACAGTAATATCTATCTTAAATTGGCACTCTTAAGACAGTTATAGCTAACTTAAACTGACATTTTTAAGACAGTTATAGCAAGGTAAAAATTGACATTCTTAAGACAGTTAAATCTGGCTTAAGTTGATATTCTTAAAAACATTTATATTTATCTTAAATTCACATTCTTAAAACAGTTATATCTAGCTTAAGTTGACACTCTTAAAATAGTTATACCCGGCTTAAATTGATAGTCTTATAAAAAGAGTTAAATACATCAAGTTTACATTTTTAGGTCTTTAATAGAATCTTTATACTATACTTTTAAAAATTGGGCATAACGTAAAATCGTCTCTAGGACTAGAGTGTACCACAAGGTTCAGCGTTGGGACCACTCTACTAAGACCTTGACATTAACGACTTGGGGTTGTTCCTAGGATTTATTTTTGCCAAAAAAGAGAGTTGTTCCTGGGTGATAAAATCTGTTTTTCTAAAGCAAAAAGAGCGTTGTTCCTAGGATTTATTTTTTGCCAAAAAAGAGAGTTGTTCCTGGGTGATAAAATCTGTTTTTCTAAAGCAAAAAGAGTGTTGTTCCTGGGTAATAAAAATGTTCTTGTATCAGAGAAGTGTTGTTCTTGGGAAAGGGGTGGGGATAATAAAGTAGTAAAAACTTGTTTCTTACCCATGGCCGTTTGGAAATCGGTTGGTGGCGGGCGAGGTGGCGTAGGGCGACAGGTTGGCGGCGGTCTGCGGCGTGGCAGCGGACGGAATGGCGGCCGGCTCGTAGTACTCGGTGTTCAAGGTCCTGTCGTCGATCTTGAGCTCGGACATGTGCGCCTTGGACGCACTTTTGATGTCCATGAACGCCACCGTGCACGCCATCGAGACCTCGCCCGTTTTCTCCTCGGTAACCCTCGGCAACAATTTGACGCTCTGCACGCGGCCATACCTGCGGAAAACGACAACAGACGGTCAGACACGCTCCACTACCATGGTGAAATAGTATTCTAGCAAGTACCACTCTGGAGTAGACGCTCGAGCGATCGAGAGCGGTGCAAAGCTCGCCATAATGTTCGGGAAGGTGCTTGCGTGAGGTGGGTCACGTACGCACTGGATATGTAAGGCACAGCGGAGCGTCGAGTGGTTAGTTAATCAAGCTTTGGTACTCGCGACGAAATAAATTAAATATACGGGTGAATCTCACGAAATGTGCCCCGATGGTGTTACCCCGTGATATTTAATAAAACCAAATGAGTTTGACCTACACTTTTATTGTGTTTTGATCTTTCATAATTAATTAGATATATTCAGCTCAGGTTCCAGATTTTTAACCGCAATTAATTATTTTTTACAATGTTTTAAAAGCCTAAAACATATCCTCCGTTACTGTTACTCTTTCAAGGTTAACCTATATGTTTTCAAATATCTGAGGTAGTAAAAGCATACCAAAAATATCAGTTTACTAAGCAAATTAAAAACATCCAAAGCAATCGAATCAAATATAAAATATTATTAAAAATTAAAAGAAATAATTTTCATAACCATTTATGTAGGTGTTACAAAAATTGATTCTATCCTCCGTGAATCTGTTTTTGCTTGAAATATTTTGCAACGGATGGCGCTTTAATCATTATAAATAAGCAAAAACCTCTGTTTACGACATTATAGATGATTCCTGAAGGTCAGTTAGAATTTATATGCAGATGAGAGTGTTGCTGTTTTATAATTTAAAAGTTTAAGTACATTAATTTGCTATTTAAAAACTTATACACCTATCTCCCGTGAAGCTCTAATATTCAAAATGTATGATAAAGGGCTTCTATTAGAACTCTAACGTCATATAACGTTGTATAAGACTTTATAATAACAACGCCAAAAAGGTAATAAATTGAATGGTAAAAAGTTATATAAAGGTTATAAACATGTTTTTGACTTATTTAATGATTTTTTAATGTTTTTACATGGTTTCTTGATACCTAATTATAAAACGTGTTTTTTAAACTAAATTCATAAAATTAAATTTCAAAGTCGTTAATCACCTTTGAATGTTAAAAACTAGATAAAAAGCGATAATGTGTGGTATAAGTAATATTTGGAATTTGGCTTCACTTTTTCGCCAAAGATATGAAACACAAAAACCTTTAATCAGCAGACTGCCAGTTGGCGATAACGTATAATATTGTTTGCAAAACAATCGAAACGCGAGTAATTAAAAATAGATGCGGCGTTGCCGCATCGTGCCACCAAAGAAACTTTTTCAATAAGGCTAAAAGTTTCGAATTTCGTAATACACCTATCCCATATAATAGATTTTTCAGAGAGCTCATGCGCGAAAAAGCGCGGCAATCCCTTTTTTTCAATATTTCCCCTTAATTCAGTCACAATTCAGTTTTACCAACATGATGAATGAATGAATAAAAACCCTTGTATAAAATCCAAAAAGTTAGGTTAAGTTTTTATTTATTTTATTACTAATTTTGAAAAATGCGTTGTTGTATACATTCCTGCCGAAATTTCTTGGTTAATATTAAAAGTGGAAAGTTTTTTTCAATCCCTAAAAATGTTCAGCTAAGGAAATTATGGATAGAATCATTAAAAATAAGCCCAGAAAAAATTACGGATAGCACCAAGGTAATTATTTAACTTAATAGCTTAATAATATACTATATAATACCAGATAACAATTATAATATACTTATTTACTATTTTTAGGTATGCTGGTTACATTTTGAAGAAAATGATTTGTTTGATTTCTCAACTAAAGTGAAATTAAAGCCAACGACAATTCCCACTTTAAATTTACCTCAGAATGAAAATATAGTAGAAGATGAAAGTATTGTACCAAATTTAGAAGAAAGTGCTAAGACACCAGCATTTATTATAAGAAAAAAGTTGTGGCTACCTAAAAATGGTCTAAATTCAAGATTTTTGATTGAAAATTTTAAAAATAATGACAGAAAGATTTTGTATTATACAGGGCTTCCAAGCTACAAAATAGTAGTTATATTATATAAATTTATATTCACGAAACAAGTTCAGAGAAGAAAAAAAGGAAAATGGAATCAAAAACGTAAGCTTTCTTCAATGAATGAGTTTTTCTTACATTAATAAAATTGAGACGAGGAATAGATTATGAATTATTAAGTGATATGTTTCAAGTATCCAAATCCACAGTGGGGAGAATCTGCCTTGCGTGGATAAATTTATTATATATTAAACTGGCTGGGTTAAATATATTTCCCCATAGAGACATAATTTTGGAGCATGCCTCTATGGTTTTTAAAAATAAATATCCCAAAGTTATAGGCAGTATAGACTGCACTGAGTTTTTTATAGAAACTCCATCATCCTTAATAAAGCAGTCACAATGCTACTCCCAGTATAAAGGATCCACTACTTTAAAAGCCCTCATAATGATAAGCCCCAGTGGTGCTATAATTTTTATTTCAGCACTTTTTACTGGTAACATACCTAAATTATTAATTTAAAATTCATATATTATTTGGAGTTTTTTTAGGATCTATATCAGATAAAAAAATTGTTGAAGAAAGTGGGTTTCTTAATCTTTTAAAAAAAAAAGTAGAAATTGGAGAATTGGAAAGAGGTGATATTATTTTGGCAGATAAGGGGTTTGAGATTAAAAATATTTTAGAAGATGCTGGAATATGCTTAAATATACCAACATTCCGAATATCAGGAATACAGTATGAACCCAACCAAATTGAATATATACGACACATAGCAAGAGAGAGGATCCATGTAGAACGGGCTATAAGAAGGATAAAAACTTTTAAAATTTTATCCCACAAAATACCCATTGCACTTATGGGGAGTGTTAACCAAATTTTTACAGTTTGTGCTTTGCTTACAAATTTTATGCACGAGTTAAAAAAATAAAGTTTTTTGTTGAAATTTATAAATTTACTAAAACAACCCAGCTTTAATTTTTAATAATTTATTTTAAAAAAAGTCAATGGTTAGGTATTTTAATAAAAATATAAATATGCACTCAAACCTCCAAAACTTGAACCTCTTTAACTATAACTATAATTTCTATGTTGTAAAGAAATATTTTGACTTAAAATTTAGTATAATTTTATAGTTAAAAATAAACAAAATCAAATACCTACAGGTAGAAAATTTAGTTATAAATGGAGATTATACCTCATATATCCTTCCCATTTTTTGGTCTAAGCATTACCTTTATTTTTTACTTAACTTTGCTTAATTTTATACCTACCTCAAACAAGTTTAATTTAGGTAAGATTTAATTTTACAAAATGTAAGGTAAAATTGTCTATAAAAATAAAAAAATTACCTGAAAATTAAATTATATCAATAAAAAACGTAGTAAAAGCTTAGATATATATTATAAATATTGGTTAATTTTTCGAACATTTTATAACAAAAATTTTGATCAAATTCAACTTTTACAATTACAATCTCGTTTTCTTCTTTAAAATAAACAGCCAGATCGCACCACTTTATTCCTGTAATTAACATTTGTCCCTGAACTTGATAATAATAATTATGGTTTTCTTTTAAAAATAGTCTCTTATTCTCATCTTCTTTCAAAAAAAAAGTTTTTGATTTTAAAGCTTCTTTTAAATTTTTATTTTTTTTACTAAATGGACATTTTATTTCCAAAATCCCATATTCATTTCCTCTTTTTATTATTCCATCTGGACTGGCACCCAAATATGGAGCATAAGGATGAACAATCAAACCACAAAGACAGACAACGTTTTTAGTTTGCTGTTCATATAATATTCTTGCATTTGTTTCATGATTTTTTCCATGCTGAACTGCTTTAACATGTCCCAAGTCTTGAGCTTCCCAAATGCTATTAAAATAACTAAACTCAAATGGCTTATTTCTTTTGCATAAAGACCCAAAATTTGAGGCAGTTAGCCTCCCTTTTCTGTATTCTTTCCATTCCTTAGAGTCACTTTGTTGCCTAGTTAAAATTTCAATATTTTCGGCATCTTCAAAATCAACATTAAAAAATGTATCCTCCCTTGGCATTGGCATAGAAATTAAAATATTTATGCATTCCATGTCCAAAACAGGCAACGATATGGGCAGTACTTCTACCTGATGGTTTTGTTGCAAAGTATTAAAATTCTGCATTGCCATTGTTGTCATACTTTCATCTAAAAAATAAAGAATAATAATTATATATTTATTAACATAAAAGGATTTTCTAAAATATTAAATAAGGTGCAAATGTAAATTACCTTGGTTTCTATCATTTATAAGGTAAGAAAATGGAATTTTTTTATTAATTTTTCTTAATCCTTTCTTCATTGTTTCCATTTTTATTTTATTTAACTCATTTTCTTTTAATAAAGAATCAGGGGTTAAAAAAGTTGACATTATTGGCCTTTTCTTTCGATTTATCTTTGTAGGTTTATGAAAAACTGCATTGACAATACTTTGAGGCAGAATTTTTGTACCCCTAGGTTTGTTCCACTCCATTGGTTTCGATGTGCTGGCAACATCTAAAACTTCATCTTCTTCTCTTAATAGCTTATCTTGCAAATAATATGCTAAGCTTATTAAATGGTGACAAGACTGTGATAACCTAAAATAAAAAAAAATATTAAGTATAAGATTCAAAACAACAAATCCTATAACTAGTATTATTACATTAAATAAAAATTAAATATTAACTAGTATCTTTGTTAAACTATGCTAGTATTATTATATCAAATATTAGACTTACCCAACTTCACATGAACAGTGACACTCTTGTAGACACAGTTGCTCTTCATTTCCAGATTTAAAAACAAAATAAAGGCTATGGGGTTTTTCATTTCGTTTTTGGGAATGATAACACCTTGCTTTAATGGAAAGTTCACTTTCGTTAATCCAAATATCGTGGAGGAATCCTTCAACGAAAAACTTATATGCTCGGGTATGGTGTTGTTGCGTAGCACCATGTCTAGCAAAAAATTGCTTGGCCTCATCAAAATCAAATTGTTTAAGACAAGATATCTTTTTTTGCCACATTTTTTAGTATAAACAGTATCAAAATACAAAACAATAATAATTAATTTTGGATTGACGTCTGTCATTTAAACACAGTGCAGGTAACATAAAGTAAAAATCCCCCAATATTTAAGGGGTAATATTTAAGAGGTGGTAATTTTGCGCACGCGCTATCCGGACAAGGATGAACGGGATAGGTGTATTAGTTCGCGAAGTGCGATCGATGTGATGAACGACAAAACAACAAAATTCCTGACGTCGACCAGAAAGTTGGCCTCGGAATATGGTGGGGATGGAGTGCGCACGCGCACGCATCGCGTATAAAAGAGCCGCCCCGCGATGGGAGTGTTCATTTCAGCCGCAGCAACCGACCAAAAAGGATCCGAGACTTCACTGTCGAAGTGAACCTTCTAATCTTTGATTTTTTTCGTTTCAGGGTTCTAGTGTGAAGTGTATAAATGTGCTACACCTTGTAGACGATCTTACACAACTTTTGGATTATTTCTGTATATAAAATAATACTCTAGAATATGTGTACTTGTGATAATTGTGTATTTAAAAAAAGGATTATACCTACATACAATCAAAAACGGATTAAATTAAACATAGTAAGTTCCGTAACAGTCAAAAACCCTACTAACAATAAAAATCGATTTTTTTAATTTTGCCACGTTGCCGTCAGTCTTTACCCGGTTTGGCAACGTCGCGCGGCCAGCTGGGCATAGCCTACGTGACAGGCCTGAACCTGGTCCGCATTATTATCCCATAAATAAACATACTCGTGGAGGTTTTCGATATTTTAATCAATTTCGGGTTGCTTGGAGCAAAATCAATATTATTTTATCTCCCATGTCGAGGGCAGAGTAAATATTGTTTGAGAGTCGATGCCAAACTATTTTCTAATTTTAATTTCAAATGTACATACATATTTTTATCAAGGCTTTAAGTAAATAACGTTATCTTAAAGCCAAAGTTCAAAATCGTCTATTTACATTAATTTTAATTTCTTACATTAACAAACTGTTTATTTGATCGTTCCTTGGATTTAGAATAAATTATGTGACATTACCTATGCTTTAAAATATACGACCACTGATTACGACATAATTTTTTTATTATCAACGCTTTTAAAACGTGCTCCACTTTTCAAAAACAACATTTTTTTCTTATCGATATAGCACGAAAAATGTATTATTACCATTAATTTTTTTATACCTACAGTGTGTAGCCAATAGAAAAAACTTTTATTAAGTATGCGTTTTAATAAGTGAGATTCCCATACAAAAATTTAAATCAAATGTACGGAGTGCTCAGAAATTAAGAAAACATAAAATCGCTTCAAGAGAAAAGTTTCTTCATTTAATATTTTATAGAAAAATTTTGTAAGGTGCAAATAAAAAAAAATACCAAGTAAATAACGGCCATTCCAAGCCCATGGACAGGACACATCAGAAACATGTCTAAATATATTCTTGTTACTTCCTTAAGTTTACTTATTTTTTCTACGAGTATTTATGAGAAGTATTAGCCAAATTTGGCTAATACTTCTCATAAATACTCGTAGAAAAAATAAGTAAACTTAAGGAAGTAACAAGAATATATTTAGACATGTTTCTGATGTGTCCTGTCCATGGGCTTGGAATGGCCGATAAATAAAAATAATTTAAATTAATATTTTTAAGGCAGTTATAGGTATCTAGTTAAAATTGACAATCCTAAAACAATAATTATTATAGCCAGCCAGCTAAAGTTGACATTATACATAACTACCTAGCTTAGATTTCTTCTTAAGACAGTTAGGTATATCCAGTTAAAATTGACAATCTTTATAGCTAGTTTAAAGTGACAGATATCTATTGACTTTCTTAAAACAGTGACAGCTAGCTCAAGTTGGCATTTTTAGGACAGTTATGCCAAACTTAAATTGTTTGTTAAGACAGTTATAGCTAGCTTTAATTGACATTATTAAGCCAGTTATACGAAAAAAAATATTTTATTTTAAAATTTAATAAAAAAAATACCAAGTAGGTAAATAAATAAAATTAATTTAATTTAACTTTTTTAGGACAGTTATGTAGGTATATCTAGTTAAAACTGACAATATTTATAGCTAGTTTAAAGTGACATTCTTAGGACAGATACCTATCTATTGACTTTCTTTAGCCAGCTAAAGATGGCATTTTTATGATAGTTATACCCAACTTAAATTGAAATTTTAAGACAGTTATGGCTATAGCTAAAATTAACATTCTTAATAATTATTATATCTAGTTAAAATTGACAATCCTAAAACAATTATAGCCAGCTAAAGTTGCATATTAACTAGCTTAAATTTCTTCTTAAGACAGTTATATCTAGTTAAAATTGACAATATTTATAGCTAGTTTAAAGTGATTCTTAGGACAGATATCTATTGATTTTCTTAAAACAGTTATAGCTAGCTCAAGTTGTCATTTTTAATAAAAAAATACCAAGTAAAAAATAAAATTAATTTAAATTAACATTTTTAAGACAGTTATAGGTATCTAGTTAAAACTGACAATCTTTATAGCTGGTTTAAAGTGACTTTTTTACAGTTATAGCCTGCTAAAGATGGCATTTTAAGGACAGTTATACCTAACTTAAATTAAACATTCTTAAGCTTAAATTGACATTTTAAGACATTTATGGCTAACTTAAATTAACATTCTTAGTTATATCTAGTTAAAATTGACAATCCTAAAAAATTATAGCCAGCTAAAGTTGCATTATAACTAGCTTAAATTTCTTCTTAAGAAGAAATCTGTTTAAAATATAAAATATATAAAAAAAATATTTTATTTTAAAATTTAATAAAAAAAATACCAAGTAGGTAAATAAATAAAATTAATTTAAATTAACTTTTTTAAGACAGTTATGTAGGTATATCTAGTTAAAACTGACAATCTTTATACCTAGCTAGTTTAAAGTAACATTCTTAGGACAGATATGTATTGACTTTCTTAAAACAGTTATAGCTAGCTTTAATTGACATTCTTAAGACAGTTATATCTAGTTAAAATTGACAATATTAAGCGAGTTACAGCTAGCTTGTTGACATACTTGAGATAGTTATAGCTAGTTTAAATTGAATTCCTCAAAACAGTTTTATCAAGCTTAAAATGACATTTCTCGGGAAAAAATTTTTATTAGGCGTTTTACGGAAAAAAAATCTTCATAAATAAATGTGACAATTCTAATTAAAGTGTAAATACGATTTTTTTTTATTTTAACATTTAAGTACTTAATTAAGAAAAAAACACTTGAGTAAATGAATAAAATTAAAATGTTAAAATAGTTTTTAAATTTTTCTATAGATTACCTAATAAATAAAGTCACATCTCATTTAAGGCATTTTCATTGCTTCCTAATTTCTGAACATTCTATATATTTAAAAAAAATGTGTGGGAATCTGATTTTTTAAACAAGTTTTAAAACCCAATGATTTTTACGATATACAAATTTTAAGGGCTAGTAGAAAAGATTAAAAATACATAAAGTGTTAAATCTACGGTGACTTCCGCTTAAGTAGAAGAACATCGGAGTCAAGAAAGACCGTCTACCACGATTTCATTCGACCCAACAGTCGATGTTTTCGGCTCGGATAGTAGAAATGAGTCAGCGTTTGGTTTTCGTATGGAACGCCTCGCAAAAACAAGTGCTACTCCCCGTCCATTCACCTAAGTCACGTACGCTGCGCCGATATTTCCAAACCAATGAAGAGATACGTTTTTATTGTTGTTGTTAATTATTTATTTAACAATAAAAATGAAACCGCGTTTGCACAATCTGGCAACGCTGCTTTTGTATGCATAAAAGTCCGGTCCGCGGCTTGCGAAAGATAATTTTTTATAGCAAACTAAGTAGGCAAGGATTAATTTATTTTTATCGTTCGACGTATAAATAACGTGTAGATGAACCCTCAATGACATCGAGAGAGAACGTTTGATACATTGCCAACGATTTCTTAATACAGCAATGTTTCTTATAAATTTTAAGACCCCATGTTCGCTTATTTAATTCGCATTAGCGTTGGAAATCACTGTTTAATTTAATGGGCGCGGAGTGGCAGAACAATACGGTACGCCCACCAGTGTTACCAACCTTGATTGATTAGAAGTTGAAATCGTTGCTAGGGAGATAGATAATAAAGCAAATGTTCACCTGCGTATCGATAAATAATCATTAGTTCTAGGATAGACGAGCGGTAAAATTGTGCAACATTTCACAAACGTCTTGATGTGTGGCTGTTACATATGTGGGGACTGGATTTCCCACTCTTGTCTGTCAGTACAATTTAAATTATTTTTATTTATTTTATTTTTATTGCTATGTATTTCGAATTATTATTAGTCAGTAATTATGTTTAAACTTTTCAGATAGTAGGTTGTAAATAGTGTATTGCAGAGAGCGTGTGTTTGTTACCTGGAGCCTTGTAAAACATTGGAGTTTCCTGTCATCGGTAAACATCCTTTACGATTGCTTACTTACCTCTCCGGTTTCTTTACCCAAAGTAATTTATTTAATTTTATTTTTATTACCCTTTTATAGATGCGCTTGGATTTTTCCAAATGTGTCCTACCTATCCCCTACCACGATTAGGGGTGGGTGGCCAAAGGGCTCTTGGAAAATGTCTTGGTCTATCACCAGACACAACGTACTGACTGCCCGTTTTGAGTACATCGGCTCCGGGTGACAACACATTTAAATTATAATTCTGTTTGTGTATATATGTGTATTGTATTGTATATTGTGTATATGTAGTGTAATAAAGTTAAGTTTGTAAATACCTCGCCGTCGATCAATTTGCACACAACTACCCGCACCAAAGCAGTCGCTAAAGTGGTGACCCCGACGTGATTCGAACATGCAAGTATTTGTGCAAGAAGAAATCAGTGCTACCGACATGACGAAGACCATAGCTTCCGGCATACGGCAATCATTCGCAAACGTAGCGAGCTTCGTAGCACTCTCCTACGCTGCGGTGCACAACACGGTCCTCACCGATGTCCAGCACTAAGATCTGCCTCAGTATGACAGTACTGGAGGCCAACATCCACAGCCACAGTCCACACTGGTTTCAGCAGTAAGGTCAACCATAGTTGACAATGTTGGATACCACCAACCAACCATCTAATTGCTGGATGACGCTCACAGCTCAATCATCCAAACACTGGACGACGGCCACAACCACAGCTCTAACGTTAAACAGCTCAAACGTTCAACAGCTCTATCGTTCAACAGCTCTAACGTTCAACAGCTCTAACGTTCAACAGCTCTAACGTTCAACAGCTCTAACGTTTAACAGCTCTAACGTTCAACAGCTCTAACGATCAACAGCTCCAACGTTCAACAGCTCTAACGTTCAACGGCTTTAATCCTTCTTAACGCGAGATGCCTCAACACGAGATGCCTCAACACGAGATGCCCCAAGCAGGCATCCCAACGCTGGATTCCCAAAACCATCTGTCTACCCAGACGCTTGGACCTTCTACCTCGAGAAAACGTCACACGTCATGGAAGACGCGTTCGATTTACCGATCGCTTCCAATCCGGACTCTCGTGATCTTCATCACTGGCAGGGGAGTGATGTGGGGACTGGATTTCCCACTCTTGTCTGTCAGTACAATTTAAATTATTTTTATTTATTTTATTTTTATTGCTATGTATTTCGAATTATTATTAGTCAGTAATTATGTTTAAACTTTTCAGATAGTAGGTTGTAAATAGTGTATTGCAGAGAGCGTGTGTTTGTTACCTGGAGCCTTGTAAAACATTGGAGTTTCCTGTCATCGGTAAACATCCTTTACGATTGCTTACTTACCTCTCCGGTTTCTTTACCCAAAGTAATTTATTTAATTTTATTTTTATTACCCTTTTATAGATGCGCTTGGATTTTTCCAAATGTGTCCTACCTATCCCCTACCACGATTAGGGGTGGGTGGCCAAAGGGCTCTTGGAAAATGTCTTGGTCTATCACCAGACACAACGTACTGACTGCCCGTTTTGAGTACATCGGCTCCGGGTGACAACACATTTAAATTATAATTCTGTTTGTGTATATATGTGTATTGTATTGTATATTGTGTATATGTAGTGTAATAAAGTTAAGTTTGTAAATACCTCGCCGTCGATCAATTTGCACACAACTACCCGCACCAAAGCAGTCGCTAAACATAAAAGGTTTTAAACTTAATGAACGGCGAACTAAAATGCCACTAAATGTTATGTCAATCTTCTTTCGGTTTAAACTTTAAAGGAAATCAAAGTTCTCTCTGCAAAGGTTAAAATTTTATCGAGGAATGTCCGTTCTACAGTATAATATGGACATAAACGTCGGTACCGGTATAAGACCTAATAACAATTTTCTTTTTAAATTTTCTATTATGGGGAAACTGTTAATTGAGTTCAATAATCTGCCTATTATATTAATAGTATTAATAGTATAAAGTATCGTACAATGTAGACAGAAGAATAATTTATATGGAGTAAAAAATACAGCACAGAAATCAAGCAAGTTGACATTCTTAATGCAGTTATATCTAGCTTTTCGCATATTATATATTAAATTTTTTTTATATTATTAAAAAATATAAAAAGGTAAAACATTATTCGCTCATTTATAAGGTAATAATATTTTACTTATACAGGGTCATTTAACTTCTTTGAAATATCCTATTTGTAATAGATGGCGGTGTAATGAAAAAAATCAATTTTGTTAGATTTTTCTTATACGACTCTGCAATAATTTTTCTACAAAAATATCACTTTTTTGTTAAATAAAATAAAGAAAATAAAAAAAGTTTTTATTGCATATTCAGTACAATACAGAACATATAATACAAAATATACAAAAGGCCAACGACCGGGGTCTGATTTTTTTTAAGTACCCACGATTTTTTAACTAATATTTAAGTTTCCTTTGGTTTAAGTTTTATACATTATTTCATTCGGTGATAATTATCAATTGCGCACCATGGTCACTTTTTACCTGCCAGCATTAAATCATTTAATTTAAAGGATTATTGTACTATTTTTAATAAAAATACCTTATTTAAGGTAAAAAAACATTATTTTGTCAATTTATTAATTTAATCCTAATTGAGGTGTAAAAAAGTGGTATTTAGTTATAAATAATAATTAT
The DNA here is from genome assembly GCA_921294245.1 of Brassicogethes aeneus. Lineage (NCBI taxonomy): Eukaryota > Metazoa > Arthropoda > Insecta > Coleoptera > Nitidulidae > Brassicogethes > Brassicogethes aeneus. The sequence goes on from OV121140.1 coordinate 1,783,000, forward strand.
TATTGAGGTATACCTTATATATAAAGAAACTATTTATATTATTATTATAATAATAATAATATGGAGTTTCATCAAGTAAAGGTCGAAACAATCAAAAACTATTTATACATAGTTTAGCATTATTTAATCAATTCATTCGAAGATTAAATTGCTAACAAAAATACCTCCTTTCGTTAAGCAGTTATTCGTAATGGATTTTTTAACAGTGGAAGAAAAAATTTAAATGAAAAATATTTATTTTTAATAAAAAAGTTGATGAATTTTTATATCCAAAATTGGTATAATTTATTCATTATTAGTCCCTTTGAAAGAGGCCATGACTGTATACATTCTCAAGAATACACAAACGTGAACGCTTTAGGAACAATTCTATATTAAATTGGTCGTAAATAGCAATAACCCCGTTTCGTATCTGTCGTATGTAGAAGCGAGCAATCGAGATGCTACCGAGATTTCTTAATGCATCAGGTACAATAAGGTGCATTTCTTGAAGAGAAATCGAAAGAAAATGTTGTCCCCCTTATGACATTAAGTATATGACAATCGTACCGTTAAAAAACTTACTTACGTGAATTTAAGAATTGTCAACAATACATTTAAAGCACAGATTATACATCATTTTTAAATAAATAGGTAGTTTTTTCACAAAAGAGTCTTACTCGACAAATTTTGTTCAATTGCACAGCTAAATCGCGCACGTTATTTGTGTTTTCCGTTGCAAGGAAAAAATTAAAAAACTTTTTTAGTACTCGATTTCGATTGATTATTCCTTATATCATTGATTAAGAAACTCAACGCTTAAATGCTTATATCGTTACGTTAGTGTGTGTATTTTATCTAAGGGATGGATCATGGTGAATTATTGTGTTTTTAATTGTAAATAAAATTCAAGAACTAAATCGTTGCATTTTCACGTTTTGCCAAAGGATCCAATTCGTTGGTGCAGAATTAACTAATGATAACTTTACCCAATATAATTTATATTTAAGTTTGGACATTTTTAAGAAATTAGTGAAAAATAATTTTTGCACAAACATAACCTTTTGAAACGAAAAAATATACCTACGAATTTATGGCAACATAATATTATATATATAATACATAACATAATGGTATTTTACCGTTGAGTGGAGACTTTCTTAATCAACGCTTTTAATAATGCTAAATGCTGTTTAAATTTAGACGACAAATTTGTTTGACGATTTTTACTGAATTGAAATGTTTACCCTTTTCACGTTTATCGCTACTAAAATGTGTATTTATTGTATCTAATTGGTACAATTTATATTTACAGAGATGGTATGCAATTTATTTCTTCATTCGGATTAACACTGTTTATTGAAAAACCGGTAAAAACTCAACCCAGGTTTTCTACTCGAAATACACCCAACAACACAACAAATCGAGCCACGGTTTTTTTTATAATACCATAGTAATAGCTATTAGTACGATTGTTTTAAAAAGATCGTAACATTTGCGTGTTACCAGTAATTCTGCAATTTATTGCGTCAGCACAAACACATCGTATAAATTAACTACAGCAAGAAAAAAAAAAGAAAGTGCGCAATCGCATGTTTTCGAAACCCAGATGCCCAAAAAAACTTATTTCTCTCGAAACAAAAAACTACATTAGCAGGGGTATACAAATTGACAGTCCCAACGCAAACGACCAGCCAAACATTAATCGTGAAACCAGCCAACTCAATCGAGAAGCGGGCAGCGCCAGCGCGCGACGTTGCCAGATCGAGGCGAACGCGATGACGTCACGCGGTTGTTGATTTATACACACACACACACACGCAAACACAACGAGATATATAACAGAGATCGAGAAACCGGCTTAGAGATGGGCACGGCCACGATGAGAGATGGGTTTTATTGGAAAAATAAAAAAACAGTTAAAATTGAGGTACCAATCATTGGAGATGTCGTACACGTAAATGTATCATTTTTAATACATTTTCAAGGTAATGGCAAAGCGATTTTAAGTTTAATATATTAAAAATTATGTATAGTAAGTAATTATGTAAAGGTCAAATATTATGGTGTGATTAAAATATTGCTAAATATTTATTTTAGTTTTTTTAAACATGCTACATTTTGATTAAGTATAAACAAAATACAAAATATAATATTGTTTTTTTTTTAATAATTAAATTTCGAACCATTTTAAAGTGTAAAATTGTTTAGTAATGACTTATTGTCTATTTTTCACTTGACAAACATTCGCACAACTGTTATTCTATGGACTCGGCAACGTCGCAACGGCACCGAAAACAAGCGAGGCTCGGTTGCGGCGGCGTTGCCATGTCGCCCGGCACACGGCACATTTGATTGTATTATTGCTGCGTAGATGCGAAAACAAGTGCACGTCGTGACTCAATATTTTATATTTATTGTTTTAAGTACGGTGGTGGGCGTTTTATTTTCCGTCTCACCTGAGGTTTTGATGATAGGTTGCTTCCTTTATTTTTTGAAGGTCCCCTGCGGTGGTTTCGAGTATGATAAGGTGTTTAAAAGGATTAACATTTGAAGGTTGCAACCGGTGGGCGCCAAAATGTACAGCGAAGGAAAATCGTTAAAAAAGGTTTTTTCCTTTTAAAATTTAAATAAAATGGAAAAACAAAAGTTATCATGAAATAAAACATAGTAATGCATATTATTTTTAAAATTGTTTAATGTTAAAGTTTGGAATATTTAATTATTTGTGTTATTTTCACCTATTACAACAAAATTTTTGTTAATATTTTTTTAAATAAAATGTTGTCTAAAAAATCAATTAAATTTAGATTTCAGGTACCATTTAAAGTTTTTTTTTAGAATTGGGAGAATACAAAAAATTTGTACATTTTATAATTTAAAATTTCATTACAACAATTTTTTAAAATATTAATAAAAACCCTATTTTTTATAATTTGACAAATTCAAACAAACTTTTGAAAAAAGAACTGCATAAGAACTGTCTAAAATGACTCAGACTGTGTGATAACTGTATAAAATGACCCTATAGGGTTATAAATATATTAGAACTGTCTAAAAACGTCCAAAAACTATTAAAATTACCCTGACTGTATACGAACTGTCCAAATGTTCAAAACCAAAACCTGTACAAAAATGACCTATGTATACATTTTATTAAAACCCAAACTGTCTAAAATGAACGTAAATTTATTAGAACCGTCAAAAAATGTCTAAAAACTGTCTAAAACATTTTGGGTTATTTTATACAGTTCTTATAAAGTTTTGGTTATTTTAGACAGTTCCTATACAGTTTGAACTTTACACTGTATTCAGTTCTGTATTATTTTATTCCTCGTTTTATTCCTTATATATAAGGAATAAAACGAGGAATTAAATAATACAGAACTATTAAAAACAGCCCTAACTGTATAAGAACTGCAAAAATGTACCAAAACTATAAAAAATTACATAAACTGTATGGAAACTGTTTAAAATGACCAAAATATATAAAATATAAAAATGACCCAATTTGTATAAAAATTGTATAAAAATGACTCAACTTGTATTAGAACTGTCTTAAAAGATCCAAACTGTATAAGAACTGCCTGAAATAACCCAAAACTATTAAAAATTTAGTTAACTTGAAAATAAATGTATTAAAACTGTTTAAAAATTACCCAAACTGTATAGAAACTGTCTAAAATTACCTTACATAAAAATACAGGGAACTGTCTAAAATGGCTCTAAATGTATTAGAACTGTAACACAGTAACAGTAACTGTATAAAATGACCCAAATTAACAGGACCCTAACTTTATTAAAAGTGTCTAAATTGACCCTAAATGGATTGGAACTGTCTAAAAGTGTCATAAAACAGTCTTAAATTTCCCAAAACTATTAAAAATGACACTGACTGTATAAGCTGTCAAAAGTTCTCCCAAAACTATTAAAAATTACCCAAACTGTATAAAAACTGTCTAAAATGACCCTAAATGTATTAGAACTGTCTAAAAATATCCCAACCCCAACTATAAAAATTGCACAAACAGTATACCCAAAACTATTAAAAATTACGCTAACCTAATAAAGTTCTTATTAAAGATGTCCCAAAACTATCAAAAATGACCCAAACTGTATAGATATGTCTAAATGTATTATAACTGTCTTAAAAGTCCCAAAACTATTAAGAATGGTTCTTACTTTACAAGAACTGTCTAAAAATATCCCAATCTATAAAAATTACCCACACAGTATACGTAATAACTGTATAAAATAACCCAAATTAAAAGAAGCTTGACTATACCTATTAAAAAGTCTAAATTCACTCTAAATGTATTAAAACTGTCTAAAAATGTCCCAAAACAGTCTAAAATTTATAAAACCTATTAAAAATGATCCTGACTGTATAAGAACTGTAAAGATGTCCAAAAATTATCAAAAATAACCCAAACTGTATATAAACTGTCTAAAATGACCCTAAATGTATTATATATATATATATATATCAAAATATTAAAAACTGTCTAAAATGGCTCTAAATGTATAAGAGCTGTCTAAAATTCCCCACTATTAAAAATTGTATAAGCTGTCAAAAGATCTCCCAAAACTATTAAAATTTACCCAAACTGTATAAAAACTGTCTAAAATGACCCTAAATGTATTAGAACTGTCTAAAAATATCCCAACCCCAAATATAAAAATTACACAAACAGTATACCTAATAACTGTATAAAATAACCCAAATTAAAAGGACCCTAACTATATATATTAAAAATGTCTAAATTGACATTAAAAGTATTAAAACAGTCTAAAATTCCCCAAAACTATTAAAAATGACCCTGACTGTATAAGGCCCAAAACTATATAAAATAACACAAACTGTATCTATAAGAACTGTCAAAAATGGCTCAAACTGTATATCTTTCCTTGTACAGTTCTTAAGCTGTTATTCTTCGAAACTAAATTCAATATTTTTAATGTCTCCGAACATTGTGGTTCTTAAGCTGTTATTCTTCTAAACTAAATTCAATATTTTTAATGTCTCCGAACATTGTGGATGTTTTTTCCAGCTTGCGCATCTCCTCCATAAAATGCAAGAGGCGGATTCGGCGGGCAAATTTATGGGGCTCCCTTATTTCCTGAAACCGTTATAATCCCAAGCGAAAAATCTAAAAATAGTGGCGTGGCATACCGGCGAAGACCGAAACGGCAGTCAGGAGGCAAGATTTATATTTTAAAATGCGCCAACCGGTAAATTATTCTTTTTACGACTAGCGAGCAATGATTTATCTCTCCCTGCACGCTCGGTGTGTTTGCGCGATACCAGATGAAAATATGGAGATTTGGGGTTATTGATTTCTTTTTATTTCGATCATAAATGTGACAGCTTGGAAAACTTCGATCGAGGTCAAAATACATGCAGAAGAAAATCCGAAATGGTCGTCACCAATTATGTCGAAAGTTGTCAACAACACGAGCACTCCCCCCTCCTCCCCCAGCAAGCCCCCAATCTCCTCCACGAGTCGAGCACAATACCGTTGAGTTCATTTTTATTTTATACCATCACGTTGAATGCAAGCAAATTGCTGATTTCCCTTAGACAACATTACGTGTCACTTTATTGACTAAGTTGCCATTGATTAAAGAAAATTTTACAAATTGAATCTCCTCAGTTCTATTACGAGAATTTACATATGTATGTTGCCAAAGTTACATTAAAAATAGTATTTTTAAGTTAATTTGATCTTTGTCTAAAATTATCCAGAACTATTAAAAATTACTTGTTTATAAAAATATTGGGAACTGTTTTAAATAAATTAAAAGTATTAGCAATGACCCAAACTGTATAAAAAAGTCTAAAATGACCATAAATGTATTAGAACTGTCAAAAATGTCCCAAAACGGTCTAGAAAACCCAGAACTATTGAAAATGACCCTCACTGTACAGAAAGTCTTAAAATGTCCCAAAACTATCAAAACTGACCAAAACTGTATAGGAACAGTACAAAAATGAAACTGTTTTAAAGGACCCAGACTGTATAGGAACTGTCCTAAATGTCCAATTTCTATAAGAACTGTATAAAAATGAGAACCGTCTAAAATGACCCTAAATGTATTGGATCTGTCTACCAGCATGAGAATTATCTAAAATGACCCTAAATGTACTAGAACTGTCAAAAATGTCCCACAACTGTCTAGGAAACCCGAAACTAATGAAAATTACCCTGACTATATAGGAAAAGTCTAAAAATGTCCAAAAACTATCAAAAATGATCCAAACTGTATAGAAACTGCAGTTCCTATACAACTGCAGTTTCTAGTGCATTTTTGCACATGTACAAAAATGTACTACATTTTATTAGAACTGTTTTAAAGGACCCAGACTGTATAGGAACTGTCTAAAATGACCCAATTTGTATAATAACTTTATAAAAATGACCCAAATTGTATTAGAACTGTCTTAAAGGACCCAAACTGTATACGAACTATCTAAAATAACCCAAAACTATTAAAAATTACCCAAACTATTACAGTTTCACTTTATGAAAACTGTCTAAAATGATCCAAACTGTATAGAAACTGCAGTTTCTATACAACTGCAGTTCCTAGTGCATTTTTGTACATGTACAAAAATGTACTACATTTTATTAGAAGTGTTTTAAAGGACCCAGACTGTATAGGAACTGTCTGAAATGACCCAATTTGTATAATAACTTTATAAAAATGACCCAAATTGTATTAACTGTCTTAAAGGACCCAAACTGTATACGAACTGTCTAAAATAACCCAAAACTATTAAAAATTACCCAAACTATTACAGTTTAACTGTATGAGAACTGTCTAAAATGACCCTAAATGTATTGAACAGTTTAATAATGACCCTGACTGTATAAGCTGTCAAAACTATTAAACATTACCCACACTGTATAGAAATTGTCTGAAATAACCCTGAACTGTCTAAAAATGTTGGGAACTATAAAATAACCAAAAACTAATAAAAATTACCTAACTGTATAAGAACTATCTAAAATGACCTAAAACAGTCTAGAAAAGCCAGATCTAATGAAAATTACTCTGACTGTATAAGAAGTCTTAAAATGTCCCAAAACTAACAAAAATTACCCAAACTGTATAGGAACTGTACAAAAATGTACCACATTTTATTAAAACTGTTTTAAAGGACCCAGACTATATAGGAACTGTCTAAAATGACCCAATTTGTATAAGAAATGTCTAAAAATTTTGGAAACTGTATAAAATGTAAATACAAATTGTATGCTAACATGAATAATATTATTATTATTATTATTAAAATAACCAAAAACTATTAAAAATTATCCTGCCTGTATTAGAACTATCTAAAATGACCCTAAATATATTGGAACTGTCAAAAATGTCCCAAAGACTGTCTAGAAAACCCAGAACTATTGAAAATGACCCCAGCTGTATAGAAAGTCTTAAAATTTCCCAAAACTATTAAAAATTACTGTATAGAAACTGTCTAAAATGACTCTAAATGTATTAGAAATGTCAAAAATGTCCAAAAACTGCCTAGAAAACCCAGAACTGTTGAAAATAGTCCAAAAACTATTAAAATAAAAATAAAAAAACGACGTTGCCGGATTTCGAAAGCTACCAAACCGGACTGTAAAAGTTAGTCTTGATTTCCATATCAACGTTATTGAATGTGTTTCGTAAATTAATCGATTACATCATACGGCAATCGAACTCTTAGGGAAACAAGAAAAATAAATATATATAATTGTGCTGAAATGGGTCTATTTTTGGACCGGTAATGAAAAAATAACATGAGATAAAAAAATGTTTATTTTTTTACTGGCAAAGAGACTCAGTGTATGCTTAATAAATACCAAAGTAAATAAAATTTTTGCCGCGACTGTACACGTGGCACGAAACAAAATCAAGTCGATCAAAGCGACTAGATCTGAAATAAAAATCTCGGGCGAGTCGTGCCACCTTCATTATTTCGTAATTCTCGTTTCGTCTATAATAATATGTTTATAATGAGCCAGCTCTCATATGGACGGGAATTCAAGGTCAAAAAACAAACGAAAACCGGTCATGATTTTAACCTAACACACACATGGCCGAAAGCGGCAAATGAAACAAACGAAAAAAAATACACCGACGATGAAAAACGTTCAGGAAAAGAAACAAAATGTAGTCGGTATAATAAATTGGCTTAGCTGCTCCACTTTCAACCGACTGAAAATTAATTTTAAGCTCGACAGGCATAGACAGGTAAAAAAATATTTTTATGAAAACGTTTTTTTTTTCTTACGTTGGTGCAATTTAAAACGAAAAAATAATTCAGGCGGAAGACTTGACGCTTTGTTATAATAAAAAGCTTTGAAGAAATTAACGAAAGGAGAGATTAAATTTATTGTAGATGCGCATAGCTTTTTCCGTGTTCGCCTTTTTTTGTTGTTGATTAAAGGGGATTTTATTAAATCCATCCAACAGATTTCAAGCTGAAATCCTTTAAAATTAAATCTCGAAATGTGATTAAAATCTTGAATACAAGAGAGAAAAGTACAAATCCATTTTGAATTATTTTAATTTTTAAAAGTTACAAGTGTAAATATTGGTTATGTATTAATTTTGTAAAAACTGTATATTAATTTTGTAAAAACTGTAATATCATTTTCAATACAAGCACCCTCAAATAAAATATACACTATGTTTAATTTAAGAATAAGTATTTTTTGATACAAATTTTTAATGTTTAAGAATAGGCCAGTCGTACCAATATTTACTAATCTTAGAATAAATATAATTATATTTACAGTAGTGGCCATAATTAGAGCAACCACTGTAAAAAAAATCTAACTCCAAAACGCCTTTATTAATCTTTAAGAAATTTTGAATAAAAATACTTCAACTTATATTTCAGTTTACGTGTTTGGGGGTTTTTTGAGAAAACATTTTTAAAGCCCATTTTTTTAATATTAAAAAACGTTTGAAAAATAACTTTTAGGGAAATTTTTTTTCAAGTAAATAAAAAATATGCTGTTAAAGACCGTATTTTGTTGGTATAATTTTGTAACGAAGATACATCGCTTCAAAGTCGGTAAATTGATTATTTTGCTGAATTTTTTATTTACTTAAAAAAAAATTCCCTAAAAGTTATTTTTCGAACGTTTTTTTAATTTAAAAAAATGTGCTTTAAAAATATTTACTCAAAAAACCCTCAAACACGTAAACTGAGATATAAGTTGAAGTATTTTTATCCAAAATTTCTTAAAGATTAATAAAGGCGTTTTGGAGTTACATTTTTTTACAGTGGTTGCTCTAATTATGGCCACTACTGTATATCCCGTAGATATAGTTTTATATCTTTAAGAACAGAATAGAGGGAATTTTCCAAAATTTGGTCTAATCGATTGTTAATCTTAAATTAAGAATACGATTATTTCATTTAATAAAGTCTTTCTTAACATTTAACAGGCAAGAATAAGTCTGCTTGTTTAAAGAAAGATTAATATTTAGTTTAATGTTAGTTTTAGCCTTGACAATATTTGGTCATTCATCTTGTTTCAACCGTACTTGATTTTAAGCTAAAAAATAAAATCTTTTTATTTAATTAAATTTGTGGCGTTTATTAAACTTGATGCATAATATACTATTAAGAGCTTTACAATAAAGATGGGCAAAAATAAATTCATTCATTTTTATGTGTTACAGAGGAGCTGTCAAATGCAGTATAATAAAAAAAAATTGACCTAGTTAAGCAGATTGCCCTTAACAGTATTTATAAGTTCATTAAATTATATAATTCAATTATTCATGCAATACGATATAATTGGATAATATAAAATGGATATTTCTACAATTTGTATAACCTACTAGTAATATTTAAAAAGTAATATAGGTACTTTTTTAATCTGTAGCTATGATAATAATAATGTTATTTTACTTTTAAGTAAATATGTTTTTGTTTGGAATATTTTGGTTTTTTTTTATTACAATCTTGTTGATATTGCAAAAAGTGTATAAGGGTGTTCCCAAACAATCTTGTATGTATTTTTTGTAAAAATATTAAATAGCGGTTTTTAACTTTTTGGAAAACTTGCAAAACTATTAAATTTTCGGGGGGGATTTTCACCTTTGGGAAAGGTTAGATGCCTGGATATATCCAGTTTCCCGGCCAAACGGATGGATTACAAACGAGCTAAAGAATCGGCAACGCTGTAAAGCGCCTCGCACACATACACAACACGTCGCAACTAACGGCAACCGCGCCATATCGATCTACCATCGTTTCGCCGGGTAACCGGTGGGAAGCGGCGTTGCCAAGTCTACGAAAATCCGCCGAATCTGGGAAAGGCGATTTTTTTCGAACAAAAGACGTTTCTACAAATGGAAATGCGAAAAATTTGTTGATATTAAATACGACTATTACTTAAACAAAAAAACTATGTAATGATAAAATTTATATAATTATATAGGTATATATAAAGGTTTTAAAGTAAAAATAGGTTTTGGGAAAAATCGTCAAAATATAAAAATATTTAGGGACCGCCCCCGAGGGTACAACCGGCAACCGCGCGCCGGGGATTCATCATTCGTCAGCGGCGACGAAACGGCACGATTATTCCCCCCCACCCCCGTCACCGCCGACACCTCGCCGCTCCCTCCGCATCGCCGCCCCTTTCTTTAACCGCCCCCCGCCCGCCCGACAAAAATTCAACCCGCCGGGATCCGAATTCTCGAGCCCCCGAACCCGCCCCCCATTAGTTGGCCGCCCCCTCGGCCACTTTTTATGCGAGGGTTTTTTACGGAAATCCCGATCGGTGCTGCGTTGCCAAGTCGCCGGGTGGTGCTGAGAGGTCCGAGGCTTCCGAAGCGAGAATTGATTTGAAAAATGTGTTTTTGCTACATTGAAACATAAAACAATAAAAAATACTGTTCATGAAAGATTTTGTATTTATTTTATAGTGTTAATGACATAAACAATACAGGGATTTTTTTCTAAATTTTCTAAATTCCAAAGACTAAATAATAACCTTTATCTTACCAAAAAGAACGCCACTGATCGACTAGGAACTTTAGGCTAATCTGGTTGCCTAATTTAATTTATTATGTTACGGTTGGTAACAACCAGCGTTTCCAGATTATGTCAAAAAAGTTGCCAAATTTTGTTTAAATTTATCTTAATTACAAAAATGACAAAATAGACAATGCAAATTGTTAATTTGGCGTTTTTATAAATTGTTAATAATATCATTTTTGTAATGAAGGTAAATTCAAACAAAATCTGGCAACTTTGATGACAGAATCTGGTGCATTTCTTTCAAATTTTAGGCTATGGGCCCAAATTTTAAATATCTTAACTAAGGGAAGTGCTTTTGGATTTATTTACACAAATTGAATGTTTAAAGTTTAACCTGTGAACTTCATCTGAGTAAACAAAAAAAAACGATAAATTTTGTGGTTATGGAGTTTTTAAAATTCTTATCATTGCTTAAGCTAAAGCATAAAACTTGTATTTATTGTTGTTTTATTTATTTTTTGTAACAATCGAAGTAAACACAGAACACAAATGTGTAACAAGTGGCGTATCACAAAAAATATAAAAAACTTCTAATGCATATTTTTTCTTTATCTTTGGGAAAATATTTTTTTTTAATATTTTTCCGTTACACCTTATGTCAAAAGGTATTCAGTATTTTAATATATTACATTAATTACAATATACAATTACAAAATAATGAATGATTTATAAAGTTTAATTACTAAATTATAATTTCATAAATCAAAGTGTTAAATAAAACGAAAGTTATGTTAATAGAGCAGCGAATATGTTTATTTGCGACCCGGTAGAATATTCTTACTATTAAAATAAAAGGAACAATTATCATAATCATAATATTGTGATTATATTCAGCGTACGTATAGTATCCGTACAAATTTGTAAATTTTCAGAAAAATTGAATTGAACATGAATAAAATAAAAAAATCCAAAAGTTATTTTTAAAATACTAATGATGATAAATAACAAGAATTTAAAATTTCTTAGACATTTCAGCTTTAATATTATTTATATTTTCCAAGAGCATTTCGTAGAAAAGTATTAAGGTTAAAATTTTCTTACACTGAAAGAAATATATGTTTGTTTTAGCAATGTATGTGGTAGTCTATATATGAAACATAAAATATATTTACCTTAACCATTTTTATATTTAGTTTTAACATATTATGTTAAAACTAAATATAATATATGTTTGTTTTAGCAATGTATGTGGTAGTCCATATATGAACCACATACATTTGCTAAAACAAACATATATTTCTTTCAGTGTACAAAATGAATATTTTCAAAACATTCATAAAATGCTTCACCAAAGTTATCGATTTTATTAAAATTTTTATAGGAAAACGAAATCATTTATTATATCTCAAAACGTGGTCTTGACATATTTATTACATTCTTCCCCCCCCCCACCGTTATTATCAACAAAACAAAAACCAAACAAACCCCCAGCCGAAAACAAGAACCTTCCAGAATTTTTTATCAATGCACTCGAGCATGTGGCAACACCGCGCAGGCATTCCACTACAACACCCACTCGCCGCACTGGCTAGAACGGAGAGAGGGGCGAGGGGGCGGGGGAACTCCATCGGGGGCGGCGAGAGGGGAAAGGGGGCAAAAGGAAACTTGCGAAGTTCCCGTTTCCCCTTTCGAGAGACCCTCCGTTTCGGCGAAACGACGATGGAGTGCCTCAGGGGTCCGCCATGCGACCCACAAGTTTTTTTTAATAAGAGAAACGTTAATTAGTTGTATCTACAATAAACAAATGGTAAAAAATGGTGGTTACAGGTATAACTATAGAAAAAGAAAAAAACGTAAAACGTAATAAAATTCTTACGCGTCTTTTCTCGACGAAAAAAAGTCTCAGTGCACACGGAGAGTGAACATTGGTTTTATAGGAGTATAAAATTTTAACGACTAAAGTTACTATTTCCGTTGTCTGCCTTTTTTATGCCTTTATTGATTGCAAACCGAGCTGCTCTCTCATATGACAAAAATTTCTATGGTACTAAATTTTAGAAAGTTCTACTCGAGCGTCAAGCAAGTTGCAAGCAGTTAGTAACCCTGGGATTTTTTTTAAATTATGCATTTAAAAAACTATATATATATATATATATATATATATATATATATATATATAGTTAGGGTTTTAAAGTGTCGAAAAAATGGGGGAAAACGTGCTAATCTGGTTGCCTAATTTGATTTATTATGTTATGGTTTCTAACTAAGAGAGATTCCTTTTTTTATAAGAAAACGTCTAAAAGTAGGTACTATGCTCCACAACCCAAAGTCCCACCACGTGACCACGTACGGAACGCAGTCTTTTGAAAATTTGGCATTTAAGGCTTTTCAGGTTATGTATCTGTCAACGTATAATCAATGAAGGAAATAATATTTATAGCGTTAAAAGTTAATAAATCTTTATAGAATATAAATACTGCATTTAATGAAATTCTCCATAAAATAGTTTTAACTATTAAAAAAATCCAACTTCTCTATTATGAAATAAGAATATCTATATGAAAGGTAGGTTAATGTATTAGAACAAAAAATATCTTATTTTATAAGGTTAGAAAAATCTATTTTGGCCAAAATAAATAAGTGGATTTTTAGAAGAGTGTGTTAATATGGACATAAATAAATATAGGTATACTAAATAATTGTTGAATATGGTTCAAATTAAATTGAAGCTTTTATACTTCTAATGACAAAACTTGTGCATACCTCTCGGCATACCTACTTTAAGTTAGATTATAAGAAAAAAAAAACAATTTTAGAGAAACTTGCATGCAATGTGAAAATATTTAATACTCCCATGACATGTGATTTATTAAATTTTTTTTAAAGTTATAATGATTTTTTGATGTAAATCAAGTTCAGTCAAAGCTTTTTAACTATTTGTATTGACAAAACTTTATGTAGGTACACTTTAAGCTGGATAAGAAAAACTACCACATTTTTAAATACCATATTATACAGCCTTTTAAATAATCCAAAATACTTATTTATTTTGGTCAAAATAAATTTTTCTAACCTTAAAATTACAAAATTAGATGATATTTTTGTTATAATATACTAACCTACCTTTAAAACAGATATTCTTATTCCATAATAGAGAAGCTAGATGTTTGTATAAATGCTGGTTTAGTTAAAATTATTTTATGGAGAAAACCAGATATTTGGACCAAATTCACAAAAATATTACTTATTTGGCACCATACACTTTAGAATTTCATTAAATGCAGTATTTATTTACTTAAATCTTAAACCATCCATTGTTATTGTAATGTTATAAAGATTTATACATTTTTAACGCATAAACATAATATTATTTCTTTCGTTGACTATACTTTGACATAACCTAAAAGCCACAAAAAATATAAAAAACTTCTAATCCATATTTTTTCTTTATCTTTGGGATAATATTTGTTTTAATATTTTTCCGTTACACCTTATGTCGAAAGGTATTCAGTATTTTAATATATTACAATAATTACAATATACAATTACAAAATAATGAATGATTTATAAAGTTTAATTACAAAATTATAATTTTATAAATCAAAGTGTCAAATAAAACGAAAGTTATGTTAATACAGCACCGAATATGTTTTTTTGAGGCCCGGTAGAATATTCCTACTGAATTAAAATAAAAGGAATAATTATTATAATCATAATATTATGATTATAGACAGCGTAGGAAATTCACTTTTTTCTCGATATCAGTGTACGGATAGCATCCGTAAAAATTTGCAAATTTTCTTAAAATTTCTAAATTTTTCTATATAAAGTGAATCATGACTGTACAAAAGTTAAACTTTATTATTAAAATTTATTGCTCGAACGATCTGTTCAATTCAGCTAGCGCCGTTTTTAATGAATTAATTTATAAATACGGATTAAATTGGATAAGGTCATCATACATATGTATATGTATAAATGTATACATACACTGGCGATAGCATCAATTAAAGCCTTAGTTAATTATAATTAAAAAAATCGCATGATGAAGATTATACAAGAAAATCGTGATAAAATATATACAAGATTGTAACAAAAAATGTTAACCTTACTCCACATTCAACTGTTCTGGTTGACTAAATATGATAACATATGGTTATATCTTTAGTTAAAAGATTTGATAAATAATGATTTCAACTTTGCCAACTCTTCTGTAAGTAGTAAGTTGAAGTAAGTCTCATTTTTTATTTTTCGTCTATTATACACTCACAGGCAAAATAATCGATCCACACAAATTTTCGATGAATTTCAATCGCAAATAACTTTTTTATTTGATGTCGGATTTAAACATATATTAAAGAATATTGTTGATACATTAATGGAGAATCGCTCATATTTTAAAAATTACTAAAAAATACACGTACGTTTATTTAAACAAACATGTTTTTTACCATAAGTTTAAGAAACTCTGTAGAGTGGCAAAACCGTATATTGTTCTAAATTAAGTTTTAATTATCAAGTCACATCTATTTTTAACAGTTTTGTTTTTGGTTCACCTTGATATATTTATTTTTGTGGAAAATATGGATTTTTTTTTTAAAACATTGCAATTTCCAATATTTTTAATGTATGAAGAATTAAGGTTGCTATGGTCCATCCATAGCCTACGGAGGATGACAGTGACAGTTTTTTTAAATCATCCCATACTTGGACATGTCATAGACAGCTTTCAAAAGCTATCAAATTGTTTTTTCTAAATTAATGTGTTAATTTTGAGGTGTCTTCTTACCTTTAAAAATGTCTCCGACTGATGTTGCCCTTTGTACTTTACTTCTTGTGACGTTTAAAACACTTACCACGAAATACTGTGACCGCCCATCCTGGATTAAATTAATGGCTCTGGCAACATCAGTCGGGGACATATCCATTTTTTAAAGTGAGAAGACACCTCAAAATTAACACATTAATTTACAAAAAACAATTTGATAGCTTTTGAAAGCTGTATATGACATGTCCAAGTATGGGATGATTCAACAAAACTGTCACTGTCATTCTCCATAGGCTATGGATGGACCATAGCAACCTTAGTTCTTTATACAGGAAAAATATTGGAAATTGCAATGTTTTTTTTTTAAATCCATATTTTCCACAAAAATAAATATATCAAGGTGAACCAAAATTAAAACTGTTAAAAATAGATGTTACTTGATAAATAAAACTATATACGGTTTTGACACTCTACAGAGTGTCTTAAACTTATGGTAACAACATATTTTTGTTTAAACCTGTATATTATAAACGTACGTCTATTTTTTAGTAATTTTTTAAAATGTGAGCGATTATCCATTAATTTATCTACAATATTCTTTAATATTCGTTTAAATCCGACATCAAATAAAAAAGTTATTTGCGATTGAAATTCATCGAAAATTTATGTGGATCGATTATTTTGCCCGTTAAGTGTATTTGGAATATTTGTCAATAAATTACATATCACATAATATGGGATATGTAATTTATTTATTTATTTATTATCTGACCTAATATTAAGTAAGTATAACTGACAGCAAAATCTATAAATTTTAAGCCATTTAAAAATGACCTAATTCATAAATTTTTAAATAAAATATCGATAATGATTTTATGTAGGAAATGGTCTAAATTAGTCAATGATATATAAAATATTCATACAATCGTTCATTGATTTCCAAGACAATTTATTATACATTAGCAGCAAATGTTTTATTATACTTACTAATACTTAAATAAAATTGCCACATTAAAAAAAATAGCGTCTTTATTGTATTTTTTTAATTAAAAATCTTAATATTTTTTTATGATACAAAGTCGCCGAGAGACCTAAGAACGGAACCGTTTGTGAAGAAGAAGTCTTTTAATATGGGGCCTTTTATTGGTATCATCAAAATTAACGAGGCCGTCTGGACTTTTAATTAAAAATAAGAGCCCCATTGTTTAATGCATGTACAATGGACTTGATTATGCTAGACCGTATAAGTGGCATATATTATATTTAGGTGAATTAATTAATTTACTAGATCAGTCTTAAAAATCATTTTTGTGAGAAAACTACCTATCAATTTACCTGTTAGAAATTAAAGTGATAAAGTTTCTTATTCGACACACAAATATTTTGCAGGAAATATTTGTTTTAATATTTAAATGATTTTAATATTACTGAAAATTTTATTTGACCAATAAGAATTGAATACAATTTTATTTTTATTGTAATTTTTAAAAAATTTAATATTTACTTTTAATACGAATTATTTTGTTGTTTATACGGGAATAAAGTTGTGGTATAGTTGTTATTAATTATTATGTTATTTAAATCTAGCAATACGAATTTTCATTTAAGAATCTTTCTGCCATATTTCTTTTAATCCGATTATTTTTTTAGATAATAAATTCAATGCTACTTGTATGTGACAAAATAATAATTCCTTATTTTTATTGTTTGGAATAAATATTATGTACCTCGAATTTTCTGACTGAAAAATTCGCTGAATTAAAATTTTGGTTAACAGAATTTTAATTTGGCGCTAGTGCATAGTGCGGTTGTGTTACGTACTACTGCCACCAAACGAAATCACATAACGTCCAAGGTACATATCGAAAATAAATTAGGCAACAGTGCATTCAAATTCAGTGCTGCCATTTTATTTACTTACCTGTTTTGCTTTCCTTAATTTCTTACCTAATTTATTGAAATAAAAATAAAGAAAATCCTTTTTACCAAAATATTGGTTTTTATTGACTTGACTTGAAAAGATAAAAAACAATGCGATATTTTCAATCCACCATTTATTACATTCATGTTAAGTTTGTGGATTATTTTCAATTACGTCTTATAGGTATTCTTTTTCTATGCTTATTACTGTACAGGTAGTCAGCTCGGACACGTAACGAGTAGGACAATTCTGGTAATTATATAAATATCTTCTTCTGCGAGAAATCCTATCGCATAGACAACTAAGCAAATAATGAACAATTAAATTGTCTATTATGAGAGTCCATATCTAAATTATTTCGTATAAAGTAAGGTTAGCCAGCAGGGCAGTCTTGTTGAAATGCACCCCTTACATAATTTAATAATCATTATCATGTCGATATACATTTAATTTATTACATAATTGATAGCACTGAAAATTTTGGACTGCACTGTTGCCTAATTTATTTTCGAGCTTTATACCTTCGACGTTATGTGGTTTCGCTTCGTGCCAAATTAAAATTCTGTTTAGGAGTGTTAACCAACATTTTAATTCATCGAATTTTTCATCGAGAAAACTCGCCTTGCGCTTACAGATTTAAATCCTGTCTAATTTTTATTCCAAAATAAATATTCTACTTTAACTTAATTTTAAATTAATAAATGAAATATTATTATTTACATATAAGCACCTTTTTTAAATAGAAAAACAATATTCATATACAATAAAAACTGAGGCTTAATATAGATCACACCAGAATGATATATGGAAACTTATCCAATACCTACACCAAAAAATAAATTGGTAGATTTTAATTTATAATTAAATTTAATTTAGTAATTTTTTTGAAGGTTTATATTTTCTAGCCAATTTTTAATTTTGATAGGTAGTTTTTGTTTTGAGTTAATTTTTTGATGTCATTAAAAAGTAAAACGGCGTGCCATAATATTCTTACGTTAAATCAAAAATAATACGCAGGAAAATATTAAACCAGTTTTAATACTCGTAGTACTGTCTGTCCACTCTAAGTTGGCTGAACTAAGGAATTTTGTTGTTTAGATATTAAAGAATTGTCGTACTGTGTGCTTTTAAAACAGATTTTATATTATAAATAATACTAGTATATAATATGTACTAGTATTATTTATAAAATAAAATCTGTTTTAAAAGCACACAGTACGACAATTCTTTAATATCTAAACTAAAAAATTCCTTAGTTCCGCCAACTTAGAGTGGACAGACAGTACCTACCTATTTAAGCAAGAAAATTTAGGCGAGTGCTAGGTACACCTATTTTGCCTGGTAGATTGTCATTAAAATCGAATTACTGTCGATTGAAAAGTATGGCGAATTCTCACAAATTAAAATATCATTAAATACACATTATTTCTGGAAGAAAAATTTTTGCGAGCTCTAGTGCATTGTTGTTAAAAATTTAAATGCCTTTTATTTGCCCATGTTTTGTAGGAGAAAAAAAATTACCCAAAGTGTTATGCAAATTAAGGCTGGTTTCAAATAAAAAAAATATTTTGGTTGTGTTTTGTACGAAGTTTGACCTTTTGCAACCCAGTTGGCGTTTAAATAAGTCTTAAAATTTAGTGGGCGTCTTGAATTGGCATAAATTCAAAATTGGCCAAAAATTACCTAAAAACCGAATTATAAGTTAATTTTTTTATTAAAACAAACTAAAATACCTAGTTAAAGTTAATTTTTTTTATCTGGACTGCGGCAACGCAGGGTTTTGGTAAATACAGTTGTCAAGTTGGTCGCATTGATTAAAACCAAATAAGCTAATTATAAATCTAATTGTGGTTATGTATAAATTATTGTAGTTACATTGTGCATTTGTCAATTTGAGTTGTCGAAATTCGTCGTTAAAAATTAAATTAATTTGGCTTTGTTGGTGCTTTGATGAGTAAAATCAAATAAAAAAGTAGTTAAATATAGGTTGCTTTACGGCCCAGAAGTGAAAAGATTCCTAGCTTCGCTTTTAAAAGAAATTAAAATTTTTTGTAAACGTAAATGTTGTCCAATGGTGAATAATGTGAAAATAATGTGTGATGTAATATTTATAAAACCAAATTCGTTACTTTTTTACTCCAAAAATGTCCATAAGGCGATGTACTTTTTCTTCCATTGTGGCATTTGGCATAATTTCATCAAAATGAAGTTTTGCCCTCAAAAGGGCTTTTACATTCGAATTCGTTGCTATTATTTTTGGCATAATTATCTTTTTATTAATAATTGACAAGTAAATTATCAATAATAAATATTATTGTCAATTTGACAGTGTCAAAGTATTTAATTAAATTCTTTAACAGAAGTACCTACCATTTTTAAATATATTTATATTTTAGTATACTAAAATACCTAGATTTTAAATTTTTAAACTAATGTATTAAACAAAGATTTTAGCGTAGGTCACATACCTATCATCTTTAAAATATTCTTTATAGGTATGTAGGTATATGTTTTTCTATTGCTTATATGTATTTAGTTGTATACTTTTATATTTTTATTTGCCTGACTTACTGATTGTATAATAACACGAAATAAATTATTATTATTATTAAGAAGAAAAAGTTTCGTGATTATTGCTTATCTTTTTCAAACCAAATGTATGCTATTTTCAAAGACAGGAAAATTAGCTACTAGATTTTTCACAAATCTAACAGCAAATAATTTTTATTTTTTGTTATTAATTTTACTGGTATCAAGGCTTACCGAACTATTTTGCTTATAACACGCAACTTGATTAAACGGTATTAAAAAATCGCCGACCAACATGCATTATTAAAATTATTTATGAATTATATCGACGATTTATGGTTTAGAAAAATGTTCGTGACGCAAATAGCAACAATTCAAAGCGCCATTGTTGAAAAAAAAATTAGCGGTGCTTTGTTACTTTTTTATGGTTAATTTACGTTTAAAAGAATTTTGTTTGCAAGGACGTTGCCCATTTGTTCGTCTTTTGTTAAGCTATAAAATCACTGTCAACTAAGTGACCCATAGATGCCGAGCAAGTTAATAATATACAGGGTGACTCATCTAACTTGAAACTTTGAAATATCTCAGTTAGTATGCATTGTACGAAAAAATGTTTAAAATAAAAATTAAATGATTCGAGGGGGGGAATCAATCAGTACTAAAATTGGTCCTCATACTCTCCTCCTTATGGGGGAACAGGGGGTAACTTTAAAATTTCCAATGCAACACCCTATTTTTTATTGCAGATTCTGATCATTCGACTAAAAATAGGTAGATTTTGTCTAAAACATTTTTTCATATTTGTAATAGATGGCAGTGTAATGAAAAAAATCAATTTTGTTCGATTTTTCTTCTTATACGATTCTGCAATAATTATTAGACTGGGCCAAAAAAATCAACTATTTTTTTTTTGAAAACTATAGAAAATATGGTTTGGGGTGACAAAAAAAATTATTGCGAAAGTTCCATAATATTAATAATTAAGAGGTCTATCATCGCAATTTTAATTTTTTTTTCCTCAGCAAGTTTTTGTCTCAGAACTCCCAAACCATTGAGTTTAACAAAATTGACTCGAAAATATTTTTTTTTTTAATTAAATGCTCTACAAAAAAGGTTAAAGTGACATTTTTCGTCAGATGAACCGTTTCCCTAAAATCAAGCCTTAAAAATTGGTACCTATACCTAGTTTGACATTTTAATCTTTTAAATTGGAATTTTGTAATTTATGTAAAAATCAGTACCCATAAAAAACCGATAAATATTCTTATGTGAAATCAAATGCTTTACAAAAAAAGCAACAACATTTTTGGCTAAATTCACTCAATCAAAAGTTATTTAAGGTTAACATTTCTTTTTGACTTCAAATAAGAATATTTATCGTTTTTTTTTTCGGGATAGGTACTGATTTTTACATGAATTACAAAATTCCAAAGTTAAAAGATCAAATTGTAAAACTATACCAATTTTTAAGGCATGATTGTAAGAAAACGGTTCATCTGACGGGAAATTTCAATCAAACAATTTTCTTCAAAAAATATTCTTAAGTCAAAAAAAAATCTAAAATTGCGATAATATGCCGCTTAATATTAATATTATGGACTCAAACTTTCACCACATTTTTTTCACCCCAAACAATATTTTCGATATACTTTACAAAAAAAAATAGTCGATTTTTTTTGGCCCAGTCTAATAATTATCCTATTAAATTAAATCTGAAGTAATATTAACTAATATTTAAGTTTCCTTTGGTTTAAGTTTTATACATTATTTCATTCGGTGATAATTATCAATTGCGCACCATGGTCACTTTTTACATGCCAGCATTAAATCCTTTAATTTAAAGGATTATTGTACTATTTTTAATAAAAATACCTCAGGTTAAAAAAACATTATTTTGTCAATTAATTAATTTAATCCTAATTGAGGTATAAAAAATGGTATTTAGTTATAATGATTATTATTGAGGTATAAAGAAACTATTTTTATTTTAAACATTTTTTCGAAAAATGCATACCTACTTACTGAGATATTTCAAAGTTTCAAGTTAACTCACCCTGTATATAGGTAGTTAAGTTTTATTTTAAAAATAAGTATTAAATAAGCTGCTTATGTTACAAAGTAAACATTAAAATTTACTAAATTTACTGTTTATTAACTAGAAACGTGATTTTAGGACACCCTGTATATTTTTGTATACAAATTTTATACCATTATTTTTTAACTTGAATTTTCTCAAAAAATGGTACTACAGAGCTAACATACTTTCTGCATTAATTAACAATAAAATTTTATTATTTTTTGTTTACGGTACGAACATACTGTATCAAATTGCTTGCACAAACAAAAGACAATAGCGAAAAAACAGAACAAACCTCGCATGGTTTCTATGTTTCTGCACTTTTACAACATTAATGGAAAAAGGTCAACGACATCGGCATTCTTTTGCAAGAAATTTCTATTTTAAAATAATATTATTTTATGGAACGCGTAACGTTAGCCACTTATTTGGCGCCTGTTTGTTTTATTTTTAATTTGCATATTCAATGGTGATTTTTTCGTACATAATGCCAATGTGAACAAATAATATTTTGTAAATTGCTCCCAGCCTTAAAACAATAAATTTTGCTTTGTTTGTTATTGCTTTTAAAAATGTTATTTCAAAGTTCTTTAAACATTTGTAGGTACTCTAAAAACTCTAAAACGTCAAAAACACGGAATTCTATGTATTCCGTCGGTTTCGTGACGTCACGCGGTCTCAGCACAGCTGCTTATATAATACCGGGGGCCGGCTAGCAAAACCGACGGGGCGACGTTGCCGTATCCGGCGTTGCCACGTTGTCGTCGACGTTCCGTCTCGCTCTGCACCGTCGTGTTGCGAGAGAGAGAAAACGTTCGAGTTGATCCAGCAGGCCTTGCTGCCTCAAGAGAAAATGTGGATTTTTTGGGTTTCAAACGAAAAATTATTAACCGAATGTTGCTATTCGTAAAAATGTTATTAAGATGAACGATGCTAAGAGCTGGTTTTGGTACCGTTTTCTTGACCTTATTTTTTTCAGCGAAACGATTAAATACGTTTGTCATTCGAGTTGGTAGGTAAAAATTCCTTAAAATGTAAATACCGGTTTAAAAGAAATAAACAAAATTAAACCTAAAAAGATGTCGACCATTCTGCAAAATAACAATTTATATTAATTTATCACAACAAGTTTTATTGCAAAAATTAGTTTATAAACTTTTTACCTTATTTTTTTAAATTTTAATCGTATTGTTCAAGTAGTTCAAAAATACATTTTTGTGAGTTATGTTGTGGTGACCATGTTTAAAAAAAAACCTTTATCCGGTTAAAAGAAATAAAAAACTAAATCCTAAACTATAAAAAGCCAAGTTGTATATTCAGAAGTTTAGTGGAAGAAATACACTAAAAACTCTTTGGCAACAGCTTAAAATAAAAAACATTTAAGTACCTATTCGAAAAATAAATGAAAAACCTTATTTGGTGGTATTATCTAAAAACTAGACACGAGATACAATAGAATTAGTTCAAAATTGTAATTTTGTTTTTATCACAAAGTAAACAAGAACATTATGAACAATATTCATTCTCTACGAATTCAAACAGAATAAGGTAGGTATTTTAAAACGTCTAATAATAAGCCAGACGGGTATTTTTATCATGTTTAAGTTGGTACCTACCAACACTAACGTTTTTAATTTTTCATAGGTAGTGCGATTTTGAACAAATTATATTAAAGTAAACATTTATATACCTCCATGGTAATACAAAAATCTGTACCTATATAAATAAATAAAATTGCATTTGGCTTAACAATTTATGGGAATGACGTTGATATATTTCGGTGATGAGATAAAACAGACAATTTTCGTAAATATTTAGTTCAATGCGAGTATTTATAAATTACACATCGATTTCTATAATAATAATTATTGTAGATGTAACAACAATTTATTAAAAAAACACAGAATTGGATCGTGTTTTGACTAAAAATATTAAAAAATCGACTTACGTTTCTCGTCAGCCATTACTGACCACAACCGTGTCGCAACATTATAAAATATCAAATTCGCAAAAAATGTCTCCTTGACTGCCGTATCCGCTTTTAGCACCTGTTATTTCGAACCTTGCGAACAACGAAAAGTCGTTTTTTCTTTCGAAAACCGGAAGTGCTGGGTGGTGTTTTTTGACAGCTTCCGTCGAAAAATCACAAAATAGCAGACGAAGCAAGCTGTGAAACGCTACGTTGCCAACTCGCTCCGAGCCATGTTGTTATTTTACTGCAATAGTACATATAGGTACTGTACATTACTAAAACATTTTTATGACATAATAAGGGTTGTATTATGCTTTTGGGTGCCCCGAAACAACCGATGGGGTGGCAAGTTTAGCATGTTGTTTACCCTATTTTAAAACGTTGTACTACTCGTCGAGTAAAAGTCGACTCGCAACGAAAAATAACGCTTTTTTATTTCAATTGTTTACCAGTGTGTGTTTTTACAGTAATTATAAATATTTAGCATTTTTTTGCTGTTGAATTTTAGATTATTTTTGGAGTTTGCATTGAACATTGTTATTGCGCAACTAAATAACCAAAATAGCGCGTTATAGATTTACGTGGCTATTTGCATCAAATTTAATGATAACTAACTACTAGGTAAATGGAAATTAAATCTACCTAGGCTGGGTAAATAAGGGTATTTATTTTTATATGATGGTTGTAAAGAAATGAAATTTTGTGCATGGACTGTTGTGATATGAATTGTTTAATATTTTTGGTATGAATAATAAATTCAGGTTTCGGTTTAAAGATTTGGATTTAAGAAATAACCAGTTTTCAACTGGTTTTTCGATTTTAGTTGATTAAGAGTTATAGTGATTTTAATGAACGTCCAATTGAACGAGAAATTAACGAAAATTGAGGGGGTTTACAGTACAGGTAAATGCCTGTAATGAAAACATATATTACCTTTTAAATTGTTCACGAATTCTATCTTCTCTTATATTTTCGGGTAAATTTCCAACCCAAAGATGTCTAGTCTCTCTCACCATTTTGCCTTAAACACCACATTAGGAAAATGTTGTCTTTTGGCCGACACAACACTATTTCACAAAAAAACACAGCCGCCTTAGCCTCATTTTGCACACAACGCACTAAATACGCTTTTTCTTCGAAGCCCCTCTGGTATAGCGAAACGCACTCGATTTCGATCACTTCACATACCGTAACACTCACCAAAAGCCCAGCACTTGATTTATTTATTTGTTTCACTTAGATTTCCACACTTTTTAACACTATTTCTTCCCGAATTCACTCCATGCCTGACTCGCTTGGTACTGAAATTCGGACTACGGCACATCGTCGCTCCGCCTATGCGAAGCGAGCTCAGACTTACGTCGCGACATCGTTTGCGAACCCGTGCGCCGGAAAGAGAAAACCTCGGCGGCGCGTTGCAGCCCGATCGGACGGTTTCGTGTAAAATTATACCGCTTTCCTTTATATTTTGTCTCGTTTCGCTCCGAGTTTTCGGTCGCTCGCCGCGATGTACTAGCCGTGCTGACTACCTACGACCCCAAGCCATTTTACGCACTATTTTGCCATTCCGTTTGTTTGTTTTCGACGGTTTTACGCGTTTACCAAAGTTTTACCCGCAAACAATCGCACCAAACGTCAAATTCGCGTAAAACGTCAAAAAACAGCCCACTACGAGGTTTACCAAACATTTTGCAGTTAAAATCGCAGTTGTTGTCGTTTTTGACGTTTTTACGCGTGTTTGACGTTTATTGTACATGATATTTTCATAAAATATTGCTACCAAACAGTTTTTCTTACAAATTTATAACCGTCTATTGAAATGTTTGATTTTAAAGGTGTTTTTTCATCGCAGGATTACCCATGGGGTATTTTTTGAAATGTTGCATAGGTCTGCATCAAAATAGCTTTTAAAAACAAACTAAAAACGACAAAGTTTCTAAAATAAGCTCATTGGCTTTTGTACGAGAGTCGTTCCAAGCACCTTAACACATTTTTGCTTGTAGGTGCTTCAAAATCTTGCTAAACGTGTTAAAAATGCTAATTTTGTTGTCTTGGGATACAATTAAAACCATTTATTATTGTAAAAACACATTTATAAAACAATTCATGACAATTTTAAGTTAAAATAGTTGTTAACATTATTTTATAAACAAATGTTGTCAACTATTGTTACCATTACATTAAGTTTTTTCTTCACTAAAGGTAGACATGGTTAAAAACCAATTTGAAAAGGTAAATCTATATAGGAAAAGTTAAAAAAACCCTACAAAAACATAAACAAGCCTTAACAGTAACACTTGAATCGTATTTTCGTGTTCTCGGGCCCTAAATCGCCTTAAAACCGACATTTAACCAAACCTCCATCTAGATTCTAGAGTGCTGTGAACGCCGCCCTCTGCATCGTACGAAACCTTTTTAGAACGCGTAGTAGGCCGTTTTTAATTGAAGTACGGCCGAGTCCATTCGTCGAAAAGGGGAGTCCGCCGCAGAGGTCTAGAAACGGTACAAATACTGTGCTGCATTTTACACAATGGCTTATTCTCTCTTTGGAAACCGATTCTATAGCGAGCCATTGTGAAAAGAGGTAGGGGATAATGGAGCAAGTGTAATGGTTCTGCGATTTTGCTTATTTATATAACAATCGATTGTTTAAACAATCGACTGTCCACCAATAGATAGTGTTAATCCTGTAGAACAGTTTTTTTGATGTAACAGCCTCACATAACGTTTTTTTTTCTATCTGTACTCTCCTACGACGTTGATACGGAGCAACAGAGTGACTTTAGTAAAGTGGTGCGCACAGAGCAGCCTTAAATCGATAAACTTCTCTATTAGCCATCTGTCGCCGTTTTCCGACGGTTCTGGAAGATCCCTTAATGTCCTACCTCAGCTACTCAAGCAGAGATGGCGATGCAAAACGTAAAAGATAACTGCCCACATAATGTTGTACTTAAACTGCTCACATACAGATGTCGCCACTATATAAATGCAAAAAGTTGGCCACACTGGCTGTCAGATTTAAAACTCAACGTATTATTTGGTATATTTTTAAATGGTAGAATTATTTATTAAAATGGAAGACAAGCTTTTGGACGATGAAAAACAGACATTCGTGTTTGGTTTTAGCACGACCGAGTTGGTGGAAAGCGGTATAACATCAAACTGACCACGTAAACATTTAATATCGTTTTGTTTATGTTTTAGTGAGGTTATTGATGTCAGATTCCCACCAAATTGTTTTAAAAAGTGTGCAGGAAAAATTAAAGAATGAAGATAGGGTACTCGATGATAGCAAAATCCAAGAAATACATGATCTGTTTTTAAGAAAAGCTGAAGAACCTTTAAAAAAATTTGAAGTAATTTGTATGTACTTTTTCAATTTAAATCTATTTATACGTGTTTTAGAATGAAGTGCGAACTGTTATGGCGATAGAAAGTAAAGAAGAAGATACCATAGAAGAATACACTGATGAAGACGTACATAAGTTAAAACTGGAAAACGAGGAACTTGATAAAGAATATTTAAGGGTATTTTTTATTTTACATTTTTAACTCAACTTTAAAACATCTGTAAAACGGTTTTAACCTCACTTTTTGTAATTTAAAGCACTAGTAGATAAATAATAATATTAATGTGTATTTTCAGGAAAAATTATTTCTTTTGAAGTGCAAACAAAGAAAGCAAGAATTTGATCAACACATTAAACCTGTGTATGAACAAACACAACAATTAATAAACAGTTATAAAAATGAGCTGGATCAAAATTTATATGATGCTATAAATTTACTAAAACTCACCAATGAGCAAGAAGACTGCATTAGAACTGAATTAAAAGACCACGAAGACTTGGAGTTATTTAAAATGGATTACAAACCGAAAAATCCACCAAATTTGTTTTAACTATTGGATTGCATTGTATTTTCTCTTGTATTTATATTAATATATGTTTTTTTAAATTCTGTATTAACTTAGTTTTATTGAGCGCCATCTGTTATAAAACGCACGGAATCGCTATCAGTACTGCCAACAACATAACAAATCTGACAGCTGTCAGATGTTTTGACAGCAGTATGCAGTGCAGATTTTTATTTTTTAATTAGACAAATAACAATAAATGGAAACGACGAACGCAATAAAGTGAAAATTGGTACAAATCCCGACCTAATGCTGAAGTTAACGTGAAAATCACCCAACAAAATGTCGACACTCAGCGAAAGCGATGTTTAGGAGCAGAAGTTGGTTTGGGGGCGGTTGGGGCCGCCCCAAGAACCCCCATTCGTTGGAGCACCTCAAGTATCTGTACAACGTGCTGTCGAGGAACCAGACGGTGTCCGAGCACAACAGAGGCTTGCTCGTGGAGACTCTACGATCCATTGCTGAGATTTTAATATGGGGCGATCAAAACGACTCTTCTGTGTTTGAGTGAGTTGATAAAAGTTATTCTGACGTGTCAGCGTTTAAAAAACAGTTTTTAGTATGTGAGAAGGTCAAAGGTTATAATGAATATTAATTTATTGATACAGTTTTTATTAAAATACTTAAGTAATTGTTTAGACTATATTAAGATTATATCGTCATATTTTACGACCAATTAAATGTTTAAAAAATATAAATGTTACCCAGATTTTGTCTTTTTTGATCATTTTTTGCTTTTCAAAGGATATAAGAATTCTTATTATTAATATTTTTTTTTTCTTCTTGTGCTTTAGACATTGATTTTGTCAATGCTGTCTATTTTTGGTAAAATCAGATTTTTTCTGGTAATTTTTTTAACAAATTAATTTTTTTGTCATCTTAATTTTTAAAGTTAGGGTGCAGCTTTTTTATGGTAAAACTAAAACATTTTCAGTTTTTTCCTGGAAAAGAACATGTTATCATTTTTCCTGAAGATCATGAGACAAAGAAGTGGGGGCAGCAGTTTTGTATGTGTTCAACTATTACAAACTTTAAATATTTTATTTGAGAATATCAGAAACGAAACATCATTATGTGAGGAGTTGAACCCCAAAAAACAAATTGGTGTGGTTTAATTTTTAATTTTTTAGATTATTTATTATCAAATAACCATGTCAATTCCATAATTGTACATAAATTCGACTTTTCCGACGAGGAAGTGATGGCTTATTACATTTCATTTTTAAAAACGTTAAGCCTAAAACTCAATGCCCATACGATACATTTTTTCTACAATGAGGTAAGAAAAACCATAGACTAAAGAATGGGTAGACAGAACATCTAACAAAACAATTTCAGCACACAAACGACTTTCCTTTGTACACTGAAGCCATAAAATTCTTCAACCACCCAGAATCAATGGTTAGGATAGCAGTGAGGACTTTAACGCTAAACGTGTACAAAGTTGAGGATGCCAGTATGTTGGCGTTTATCAGGGACAGAACTGCGGCCCCGTATTTTTCAAATATCGTGTGGTTCATCGGGAAACACATCATGGAACTGGACGCATGCGTAAGAAATGATGCTGAGTAAGTTATCGAAAAAATCGAGTTTTTATTATGTAATATAACTTTTTTATTTTTAAAAATAAAAAGATGGTATAAGAACAAAAATTATTGTTTTTCAGTTGTACCTTTGGAATTTTTAAACGCAAAAACAAAAAAATATCGCGTTTTATAGATATTCACGAAATAGTGTTTCGTTAGAATTACGTCATTTTACATTTTAGGTTATAACGTTTGAACGCGCAATTTGATTATTTTTTTGTTTAAATAATCTATAACTAGATTAAATAACGAATTTTTTTGTTTTTATACCATCTATTTTTGATTTATATCAAAAAAGTTACAACGCTTTTAAAATTTGTTTTTGTTATACAGGTTTTGATTTTTTGATGTAACTTTTTTATTTTTCAAAACAAAAAGATTGTATGGGAACAAAAATTATTAGTTTTTTGGACTTGTTTTGGAATTTATTAACATAAAGGCGAAAAAATATGGCGTTTTCTAGATATTTGCGAAATAGTGTTTCGTTGGAATGACGTCATTTTACATTTTAGGTTATAACGTTTGAACGCGCAATTCGATTGTTTTTTTGTTTAAATATTCTATAACTAGATTAAATAACGATTTTTTTTTGTTTTTATACCATCTATTTTTGATTTATATCAAAAAAGTTACAGAGCCTTTAAAATTTGTTTCTGTTTTATAGTGTTTTTATAGTATTTATATGTGATATATCTTTTTTATTTTTCGAAATAAAAAGATGGTATAAAAACAAAAATTATTAATTTTTTACTGTAGTTTTCGAATGTTAAAACAGAAATACATTAACTCGGCGCGTTTTCTTTATATTCACGAAATAATGGTTTGTTGAAATGTAAGTAAATGTATTTTTAGTCATCAATCCCATAACAGACTGTCAGATTTGGTGGCAGAGCATCTCGACCACTTGCACTACCTAAACGACATCCTTTGCTTGAACATTACCGACCTGAACCACGTGCTCACTGACCACCTGTTGCACAAGCTGCTAATACCTCTGTACATATGCTCGCTGGCCGCTTCTACTTCCGCTGCGCAGACCACGCGGCGCAGAACGACCGACGCCGTCGCCAAGATGCTGGCGCAGCACTCCGCGACCCCGGACGGAAGTCCGAAGATGGAGACCGGAAACGGGAAGGTCTCCTGCGTGGTGGCGCTGTTTCTGTTGTCTCAAGTGAGTCTTGCGATGAAAACGCAAAATAAAATCATATCTCGCCTAGGGTTGGGAAAATTTCACTTTTTGCTTGTACTTGAAATTTTACTTTAAATTTTCATGACATTTATGGAATTTATTAAAATTTCATAAATTTTTGAAATTTCATAAAATTTATGAAATTTATTGAAACTTTCAATAAATTTCACTCGGAGACCATGGCAAATTGCCTCTTTTACCTCCTACCCCTCTGTGGGCCCCTGCCCCAATAATATAAATAGTAAATACCTATGTTTACCACAAATTTCTTGAGATTTCCTTCTAAAATATTTTAAAAATTACTAAAACTAAAAGAGATATAGCACTTTTTGGTAAGCTAATGAGATTGTGCCACTTTCATTGTTTTATATTTATATATAATTATTATTTTTAAATATTTGACTGAAATTTTACGAAAATTGAAGAAACTTCATCAAAATTTTATGAGCCAAAGGCATTTTTTATCCGTTTTCCGATGAAATTATAGCAAAAGTAAAAGTTTAAATTAATCATCACTTTTAAAAAAAAATTAAAGTCTGATTTAATTTACAAATTAAATTGGTAACTGAATTAAATTATTTAAATTAATTTATGCATATAAGTAACAATAATTACTTATAGTGTATTCAAATCCAAGCCGAACTAAACAAAAACGCCCAGACGCTTGATAACTCGTTCTTATTGGTCGATCGGAATCTGTTGTAAATTATTATTAAAGGTCCCAGGGGAGGCCGCATGTGAAATTTATGCGAAATTTTCAGTAAATTGCGAAACTTTCAATGAAATTTCACAGGCAATGTTGAAATTTTCGGATTGAAAATTTCATTTGAAATTTTTAAAAATTTCAGTTTTCCAACTAAATGAAATATTTCAAGTTTGAAACTTTCAAAGTTGAAATTTTCATTTGAAAATTTCAACTGTCCCAACCCTAATCTCGCGCAATTTTTAAGGTTTTCCTCATCATTTCGCATTCGCCTTTGGTGCAAACGTTGGCATGGATCGTATTGAAAACGGACCGGTCGATATTCGAAAAAGGCGTCGACAAATTGTTGCAGTATTACGAGAACGATGTCAAACGAAGGGAGTCGAGCACTACCGAAGATTCCGCGACACCAAACACAGACATGTAATTAAAAAGAAATACCTACGCTAAAGAAGTATCGCTAGTAGCGCCACCACTCGGCTGTTATCATAGTAACAAACGCTTATGTTACAAACGAGTGGGAATAAAGCCGGAAAATGTTAAAAAATATCGAAAAAAAAAACGTGGCTCGATTTTTTGTGTTTTTGGGTGTATTTCGAGAGGAAATCCTGGGTTGAGTTTTTACCGGTTTTCCAATAAACAGTGTTAATCTGAATGAAGAAATAAATTTCATACAGTCTCTGTAAATATAAATTGTACCTATAAAATACAATAAATACACATTTTAGTAGTGATTAACGTGAAAAGTTAAACATTTCAATTCAGTAAAAATCGTCAAACAAATAAGTCGTCTAAATTTAAACAGCATTTAGCATTATTAAAAGCGTTGATTAAGAAAGTCTCCACTCAACAGTAAAATACCATTATATTATGCATTATATATAACATTATGTTGCCATGAATTTGTAGGTATATTTTGTTGTTTAAAATGCAGTTGTCGGTGTTTTTAAGAGAACTCAAACATAAAAATGGTTGATTTTAAGGTTATGTTTGTGCAAAAATTATTTTCTACTAATTTCTTAAAAATGTCCAAACTTTAGTATAAATTATATAAGGTAAAGTTATCATTAGTTAATTCTGCACCAACAAATGTACTTACCAAATTGGATCCTTCGGCAAAACATGAAAATGCAACGATTTAGTTCTTGAATTTTATTTACAATTAAAAACACCATAATTCAGCATAATCCCTTAGATAAAATGCACACACTAACGTAACTATATAGGCATTTAAGCGTTGAGTTTCTCAATCAATGATATAAAGAATAATCAATCGAAATTGAGTACTAAACCAGTTTTTTAGTTTTTTCCTTGCAACGTAAAACACAAATAACGTGCGCTATTTAGCTGTGCAATTGAACAAAATTTGTCGAGTAAGACTTCTGCCTTCCTCT
Organism: Brassicogethes aeneus; assembly: GCA_921294245.1. Lineage (NCBI taxonomy): Eukaryota > Metazoa > Arthropoda > Insecta > Coleoptera > Nitidulidae > Brassicogethes > Brassicogethes aeneus. The sequence continues at coordinate 1,816,030 of OV121140.1, forward strand.
CTTTTGTAAAAAAACTACCTATTTATTTAAAAATGGCGCGCGCGTTGCTAAAACCCGATACTTCTTTAGCGTAATAAATAATAATAAATAAATTGTTTTTTGTAAAGCGACAGTAAAAGTTCGACTGAGAGCATATCGGAGTTGCGTAGCAACGTGACAGACGAAGAAAAACAACGGTTGGCCACCGAAACGCCATCTACCGGCGAACATCCGTTTCTAGATGCCGTATACGGCGCTCTAGATTGCGCGGAGAACGACTATGTCGCTCTATTCGCTCTTTCTCTGTTCTATGCCATGGCCAACAACAAAGGTAGGTACTATGCTCCACACCTCAAAGTCCCACCACGTGACCACGTACGGAACGCAGTCTTTTGAAAATTTGGCATTTAAGACTTTTCAGGTTATGTATCTGTCAAAGTAAAGTCAACGAAAGAAATAATATTATGTTTAGGCGTTAAAAATGTATAAATCTTTATAACATTACAATAACAATGGGTGGTTTAAGAATATAAATACTGCATTTAATGAAATTCCAAAGTGTAAGGTGCAATATAAGTGATATTTTTGTGCATTGGGTCTACATTTCTCCATAAAATAGTTTTAACTAAACAGCATTTATTAAAAAAAATTTAACTTCTCTATTATGAAATAAGAATATCTGCATCAAAGGTAGGTTAATGTATTAGAACAAAAAAAATCATCTAATTTTGTATTTTAAGGTTAGAAAAACCTATTTTGACCAAAATAAATAAGTGGATTATTTGGAAGAGTGTGTTAATATGGTCATAAATATATATAGGTATACTAAATAATTGTTGAATATGGTTCAAATTAAATTGAAGCTTTTATACTTCTAATGACAAAACTTGTGCATACCTCTCGGGATACCTACTTTAAGTTAGATTATAAAAAAACAAACAATTTTTAGAGAAACTTCCCAGAGAGCCATGCTTTGGGAAAGAAATTAGTCAACTTTTTCCCAACTAAGTTTGGACTACGATATTTTACATTTATTGGGGTTTATTTGGACATATTAATTGTATTTTCATAAAGTTTGACCAAAAATTGACATGTTTTATGCCAAATTATTTTCCAATGCGATAGCACAACAACTACACAAATATACAGTCCTAGATAGAGTTATTATTGGCCAACGTCGTTTGTAATGAAGTTTGGTCGAAAATTGGCAAAGCGTTTGTAATTCAGATTGATCGAAACTTGGCAAATAATTGATCAGCATGGAAAAAGAATCGCAATGGCGAGTTATATGTCGTTAATATTTCAAGACCTTCTCTACAAAAAGGCGTCAAAAAGTGCTTGTGTGATAGTTATTACAAAAAAATATAATCATCTGTGCACTAACTAAACGTGTTAAGTTTTAAACGGCTTTAAATTTTGAGTAAGTAATTAAGGTTAGGTATGTTTTCAAAGTTTTTAATAAAACATTCAATTATTATACAATTTCTTACTTCTCGAAGATTTTATACCCTTATTAATTTTGAAGTAGGTAATATAAATTTACATTGGTAGTTCTATATTATGTACTTATTTTTTGTTAATTGTTACAGATTTTCATCTTGAAGTTGCAGTGAAGAAAAATAACTGCCTTTTTCTAGGTAAATAGTGTTTATGGGTACTAGGCTTTTACTACAAGCAGGACAATTTAAAAATAAATTTTCTACCTATATGTCACGAAGGAAAAAGAGGATTTATTGGGTTTTAAGATCTATCGTGCTAGAAGTGAGCAAGGTAATTGCAATTTTTTTATTGAATTTAAAAATTTATTTCTTTTTTATTTTTAAAGTTCTTCATAACATAAAGTTACCAATCACAAACTATTTTTCTTAATGTTTAATAAAGCATAATTCTTGATAGCCTGATCGTAATTCTATTTGTATCATAATATTATAACAAGTAAGTATAAAGGTGGATTTAGCCAGCATTTAAAAAATTGTGTAACACAATTTGTGTTGACCCGTCAAACAAGAAAAACTCAACCAAGAATACATCTGCACTTAAAGAAATCTATAGATAGGTATACAGGGTGTCCTGAAATTAGGGGGCCAAACTTAAACAGTGCATTCTTCATAGAAAAATAACACTTTTTTGTAAACATGTATCAAAAAATGGTTTTCACTTCCAAAATACGTTTTAAGACTTGTGTTTTTATATTGTTATGTTATAGGTTAGCTACTTTAAATTTGTCGCTGACGATGACGTCGTAGGCAGCGTGAATTTAATTGTCAAAGAAGCCTTCTCAGATGAAGTTTCTTCCAAAATAACGCGCACTGGACGTGCTGGTGTTGGAGTGTCCAAAACAAAAATCGTACAAGCCATTCACCGTATGTTTTATATTTTAATATTATTTCCTAGACAATTTTGTTACTTAAAGTATTTTTTAGAGAGTTTACATGAACATGATAAATTTCCTCCTCCAGGGGCTTTAGAATTCCAGAGGTCCTTTGACGTGGCCTTAAACAACGCGAAGCAACGGGTCCGAAATAAAAAAAGCCTTATTGCAAAAAAACAATTAAATCACTGCTTGGGATTCAACATAAAAAAACAATATTTTTTTCCAATTTTGATTATTTTAAATATTTTTTATTTATACATTTGTTTTTTTTTAATATTATTTTTGACCACTGTTCCAGTATTGAAACATACTGTTTTATTTTTTTATTATTAAAAAATATAAATACAAAATTTTTTATTTACCCAATTTTCAAATATAATAATAATATTTGTTAATACTTTGGATATGTCCAAATATTTACCAATATTTGGTCAATTTTTCAAAAGCCTAATTGCCCAAATAAACATCAAAAATTTGTCATCGTTTTTCCATGCCCAAACATTCCCAAAATTAAACCAACGGTAACCTACCTAATTTATCCAAACTGCTTTGGCATATTATTGGGCACAATTTGGTCATTTATTGTTGGCCATCGCGATTGCACAAATACCATAGGAATATACAGTCCTACATAGTACATTTATTGGCAAAACTTTTCCAAAGGTAATGGGCAATTCTTGGCCATGTTTTAACCTGATATGGCTCTCTGGGTTGCAATGTGAAAATATTTAATACTCCCATGACATGTGATTTATTAAAATTTTTAAAGTTATAATGATTTTTCGATGTAGATCAAATTCAGTCGAAGCTTTTTAACTATTTGTATTGACAAAACTTTATGTAGGTACACTTTAAGCTGGATAAGAAAAACTACCACATTTTTAAATACCATATTATACATTCTTTTAAATAATCCAAAATACTTATTTATTTTGGTCAAAATAAATTTTTCTAACCTTAAAATTACAAAATTAGATGATATTTTTGTTATAATATATTAACCTACCTTTAAAACAGATATTCTTATTCCATAATGGAGAAGCTAGATTTTTTTTAATAAATGCTGTTTAGTTAAAATTATTTTATGGAGAAAACCAGATATTTGGACCAAATGCACAAAAATATTACTTATTTGGCACCATACACTTTAGAATTTCATTAAATGCAGTATTTATATTCTTAAATTCTTAAACCATCCATTGTTATTGTAATGTTATAAAGATTTATACATTTTTAATGCCTAAACATAATATTATTTCTTTCGTTGACTATACTTTGACAGATACATAACCTGGAAAGCCTTAAATGCCAAATTTTTAAAAGACTGCGTTCCGTACGTGGTCACGTGGTGGGACTTTGAGGTGTGGAGCATAGTACCACCTGCGCGGATAAAAAACTAGTTTTACGTTTGTTTTTGACATTAGGAGTCACGGCAGACGTGATAGAGCAGGTTCTGCGCCCGAAAAAAACCTTCACCCCGAAAACCCCGTCTCAAAAAGACGTCAAGTACACCTACAACGTCCACCTGGTGGACAAACTTCTAAACATAGCGGCCTGCTCCTGCCAGCCGTCTTGTCGCGTCAGGTTGGTAACCTTGGAGCTCGCCTTGAAGCTTTTCGTGCAGCTGGTCACGTGCGACGGGAAAAATATTTTGCTGGACGGCCACGCGGCGCTGATAGACGCGGCCAAAACTCAAAGCACCGCCTTGCTGAGGAATTTCTACAAGAGCGAGGAGATTTTTTTGGATATGTTTGAACACGAGTAAGAAGCAATCATTTTTAAAGCGTTTTTTTACAGGATGAGTAATTTTTTTAGATATTGTGATATGTCAAAAGGTTCTTTAAATGTGGAGTGGTTATGTATGGACAGCGCCATCTTGTTGCCGCCCACTGGTACTCCAATGACAGGCATCGATTTTACGAAAAGATTGCCCTGTGGAGAAGTAAGTTTTTATACAATATATCTTTATTATTATCATAACGATTGTTTTTTTGTCTATATATTCTAAAACTAGATCAAATAACGAATATTTTTGTTTTCATACCATCCATTTTTGATTTATATTAAAAAAGTTACAGCGATTTTAATAGTACATTCTGTAACAAGTTTGGAATACAGCATATTCCGCTCGAGGAAAAATTTGACACACGAGCCGAAGGCGAGTGTGACGGTTTTACGGAGGAATATGCTATTCCAAACGTGTTTCAGACATTATTTTCTCTACGACTACATACGTAAGAATAGTAACGCTTATATAATTTTAAACAGAGAAAAGAAACCAAGCAGTTTTTGACATTTAAGTTTTTTGTATTGTCAAACCATTTTGTGCCGTCACAATTTTATAATGTAAATTATAATAAATTTAAACAAATGGTATGCCTAAATCTTTATTATAATTAAAAATAGTTATTTACACTAACTAATAAAAAAAATAACATTGTAACAAATACAAAACTAATTTTACAAGTAATCCATGTCAACATCTATTCTTTTTCTACATTTTAAAGGTCTTTTTTTAAACTTTTTGAATCTGTCAAAACTTCAAAGCCGGTATAGTAGGTAACTGGTTTATCATTTTAATATCAAATTTATTATAATTTTGATTTGTATATTTGAAAAACAATAAATATAACTAATTTTTTGTGCTTAAACCTTAATTATACAACTGCTATTATTTTTTAATTAATTATTTACAGTAATATTTAAATATTTTTAAATTTTTTACGTTTAGAAAACAGCCAGGAGATGTCGTTACTTGTGACCATTCTTAAACAAGAGTAGGAATATTCTCGCACAGTATTGCAGAAAAACATCCTTTCTATAATCAAAAATTACACTAGAATGTTACTATTCTAAAGTAGTCGTAGAGAAAATTAGTTTCTGTTATACAGATTTTTGAGTTTTTATTATATGATATAACTTTTTTATTTTTCAAAATAAAAAAACGGTATAAAAACAAAAATTATTAGTTTTTTGGCGTAGCTTTAGAATTTTTCAAAATTAAAACAAAAAAATATCGCGTTTTCTAGATATTTATGAAATAGTGTTTCGTTAGAATGACATCATTTTAGGTTATAACGTTTGAACGCGTAATTCGATTGTTTTTTTCTTTAAATATCTTATAACTAGATTAAATAACGAACATTTTTCGCCTTTATACCATTTATTTTGATTAATATAAAAAAAGTTACAGCGCTTTTAAAATTTGTTTCGGTTGTACAGGTTTTTTAGTTTTTATTATAGATATAACTTTTTTGTTTTGCAAAATAAACAGATAGTATGAGAACAAAAATTATAAACTTTTTGGAGTAGTTTTGGAATTTTTTAACACAAAAACGAAAAAAAATGGCGTTTTATAGATATTCGCAAAAAAGTGTTTTAATAGAATGACGTCATTTTATATTTTAGGTTATAACATTTAAACGCGTAATTCGATTGTTTTTTTGTTTAAATATTTTATAACTAGATTAAATAACAAACATTTTTCGCCTTCATACCATTTATTTTCGTTAATATCAAAAAAGTTACAGCGCTTTTAAAATTTGTTTCGGTTGTACAGGTTTTTGAGTTTTTATAATAGGTAGATATAACTTTTTTATTTTTCAAAATAAAAAGACGGTATAAAAACAAAAATTATTAGTTTTTTGGCGTAGCTTTAGAATTTTTCAAAATTAAAACAAAAAAATATCGCGTTTTCTAGATATTCGTGAAATAGTGTTTCGTTAGAATGACATCATTTTAGGTTATAACGTTTGAACGCGTAATTCGATTGTTTTTTTGTTTAAATATATTATAAATAGATTAAATAACGAACATTTTTCGCCTTTATACAATTTATTTTGATTAATATAAAAAAAGTTACAGCGTTTTTTAAATTTGTTTCAGTTATACAAGTTTTTGAGTTTTTATTATATTAAATAATTTTTTTATTTTTCAAAATAAAAATATGGTATAAGAACAAAAATTATTAGTTTTTTGGAGTAGTTTTGGAATTTTTCAACATAAAAACGAAAAAAAATGTCATTTTATAGATATTCGCGAAATAGTGTTTCGTTAAAATTACGTCATTTTACATTTTAGGTTATAACATTTGAACGCGTCCTTCGATTGTTTTTTTGTTTGATATTCTAAAAGTACATTAAATAACGAACATTTTTTGTTTTTATACCAACTAATTTTGATTGATGTAAAAAAAGTTACAGCGGTTTAAAAATTTATTATATGATTTAGTAAAAGGTCGTTTTGTGAACTTTTTTCCAGGTTGAACGTGCCAAAAGGGCGATACGCGTATTTTTCTTGGTCCGTAACGCGGTGCTGACGTTAAATGGGGAATTGGAGACTCAGTTACCTCTGACAAACCCTCAGAGCTGCGTTCAAATTGACCAAGCACTGGACCTGAGTATATCTCGTTGTGTGTCCCATATCTGGACTGCTGGACAGAGATTACCACAATTTTCTCCTCGCCAAAATTATTGATCGTTTGGGAAATTCGTTTTTTGGGAAAATTCTGGGGAAAATCTGTGCAGCATTTCAGTAGATGGTCGACGAAATCTGCAATCACATGCTATGCTGTTGTTTTTCGTTGCGTTTCTGCTTGTTTCTGTTTTGTTTTGCATTTTCTTGCTGAAGCCTCTTTGATAGTGATTGTAAATTTTCTCGACCGCTTCCCGCTACAATTTTGTCTGATTTTCCCTGTTTTTTTCGCGATGTTTTCAGACAATTCCGATCTGATAGCCTGCACCGTTACGTGGAAAGATGGCACCAAAATGAGGCGATTTTTGGTCATTGACGTTTTACAGCTGATTTTGGTCGAACCTGACACGAAAAGACTCGGTTGGGGCGTTGCCAAATTGGTGGGGTTCCTACAGGATATAGAGGTTACAGGGGACAAGGACGATTCTAGGTAAAAAAAATATATAGCTATATTCACGGGCTGAAGTTAGCTTTATTATGAATTGTGGAAAAGTGAGGTTAAATCCGTTGATATTTGACAGATGTAGTAAATTTAAAAGGAAACGACGTACACGTCATCGATGACGTCATAATTTTGCGCACTGGTACCAACACTAAATGTACAAAACGAAGTCTGTAATTAGCCGGCCATACACAGACGTTATTGCGCGCGGTTTATCGTGTTATCTGCAAAAACATATGGAAAATCATGTACGTGAGTGAGTATCGCCGCGCGCAATGATAGAACGGGAAGGGATTTCAGACGTGCTTTTCTCTGGAGTGTGGCGTGTCCACACGCCACATTCCGCGTCACGGTTTACCTTTGCTTGGCAAAATTTCACGTTGAAAATTTGTACATGAGCACATGTAGTTTCAAACAACTCGATAAATGACACTTTTTGCCCACTCACATACGATTTTTCCTTTGAAACTGATATACCACGGGCAATCACTTGCTAAATCATTTGAATACTTTATCAAGTGTATGGAACATGACGCTTTTTTTGCCACGCCGTTCTTTCGTGCATGCAAACCGCTACATGCCAACACGCCACGATAAACCGCGCGAAATAACGTCTGTGTATGGCCAGCTATTGAATATTTTAATGCATTTTAACCAAATTAAGTTGGCAGCAATTGCAATGTTGTCATGTTTAGATTAAAATTTTGCTTGATAAAATGACGCATAGAAAAAGAAATTAACGATTTAGAATTTCGAAGCTGTCAGTGTGTTTTCTAATATTTCGTTTATGTATAATTTTGTTTGTTGTTTGTGTTATTTTCTTAAAAGAAAAAACTTCTAAGGTTATTTTATATCGTTTAAGTTTTCATTGGCGTTTTTGTGTTTGTTATATATCGTTTTTTTGTTTTTCCTATACTTAAAATGCCGAAGCATTTAAATAGTCGGAGTCAAGTTTTCATTGGCGTTTTTGTGTTTGTTATATATCGTTTTTTTGTTTTTCCTATACTTAAAATGCCGAAGCATTTAAATAGTCGGAGTCAAGAGTTGGTATCATCCTTAATACGCTATTTTCAGGCAGAACGGGATAATAATGGACCTTTGTTACCTTTAACAGCTGTTAGAGAGGTAAATAGGATTATTATTAATTATATGTTAGAATATTTAACAAAAAATGGGTTGGATACATAAAATAATAATATATACACCAGAGACTGACTTTAGATGGCAACATTTCTGGGTTTTATAGATGAGAATGACTTTAAAATGGCTAAAAACATACATTTGGCGGTGCATCATATACATAGATTATAAAACTCTGAATTTTGACATTTTGGTATTCTAAGGTCCCAAATCTAGGCACCCTATGGTATTATTCATGTAAACGCCATCTATTGCCCTGTAGGTGCACTACCACTTTCACTTGATGCAATGATTTTAGCATCACATTGACAACCGTGCCCGATCAGCTGATTGATGACGTTTACTTCGTTTCCTTTTAAATTTACTATATTAACGTGTATATTTTGTTATTTAATGTTTTTATTTGAAGATGTCTACATATTACTATACATAGACCCATATCAGGTGCTACAGCAAATAGAGTGCCATTATTGAATGCCAAGTTCGTCTTCGACGACAATATCAGGTGTATGGCTGCCAAACAAAGACTTTCCAAAGTACGTTCTTATTTAAGCCTGATTTATAGATTACCTTCCTTCCTTCCTCCCGTAAAAGATGAACAATACGAAAATCGTAGTGCCATTTATAGATTCCCGTACGGGAATCTTTAATCGGTTTTTGTATTGTTCATCTTCTACGGGAGGAAGGAAGGCAATCTATAAATCAGGCTTTACCGATGACTTTTTCCCAGGGTCGTTTGAAAGCGCGCCAAAAAAAGATGCAGCACATCGCGCGGCTGCTCGACATACCGGGCCAGTCCGGCCCGCCTAGTCCCGCCTTCGTGGGGAGCGGCCTTTACGCGTCGCGAAACCCTGGCAGGGGCTTGCGCGAAACGAGGCCCCTTTTCTGCCCCAACAAGGTGCCCGGGTTCGCGGCCCCCCGCAGGGAGAGCTCCCCCGGCATCATTCACAGGGCCGATCCCGCCAAGCACGCCAGGGACGGCGTCAGCCCCAACAGGTAGGAGAAAAAGTCGCTTATTTTTGTACTGAATAATAATCAGATAATAAAAATAATGTTATACAATTTATCGCGAAAATATTTTAAACCGCATAATATAAAATGTTTTTATCAATAATTACATGCAAAACTCTTAATTAATTTTAATTTAGCTCATAATTGCTATTAATAGCAATGATTTTCTTTAAATATTTCTTTTGTTATTATTACAGCATATTTATTGTTTTTTTAATATTTTTCCTGATGGTAACATTACAATTTATACTACTTTTAAAAAATATAGCTTTTATAATAATAATAATACCTATACAGGATCTCACACGGATTTTAAGGTTTTTCCAATGAAATAACCTAGAAAATTAAGTATTAGTTTTTCAATTTCCTACAGCTCGGCGACGTTTTACGTTATTACAATTTAAATGCGATTTGTACATTATGGATGCTCTTTTAAAAAAATTTACTACAATTTAGACCTGAATACGTCACAAGTCATTTTTAATAATAAACAGTATTTTTGCATTTCACGGCAAAACGGTTAAAATTACAGATAAAAAGTTGATACAATTTTTGTAGATAATTTAATTTTCTATAAAAAATGTCCTATGCAGTATTGGACTTAAATGTATGGTTCAAAAGATATAGGGAATTTTATAAATTTTACTGTAAAATATTGGTAAAAAGTAAAAAATTCTTCTATAGCAAATTTAATTTCCTACAAAAACGCATTAATGCAATAAAATGTATAGTTTGAAAGATATACGCTAAATAAGTATCGCTAGTAGCGCCACCAATCGGCTGTTATCATCGTAACAAAAGTATAACTTTTAATAATCAGCTGTCAAAATGTCAAAAAATATCGAAAAAAAAAACCGTGGCTCGATTTGTTGTGTTGTTGGGTGTATTTCGAGAGGAAATCCTTGGTTGAGTTTTTACCGGTTTTCCAATAAACAGTGTTGATCTGAATGAAGAAATAAATTGCATACTGTAAATATAAATTGTACCTATTAGATACAATAAATACACATTTTAGTAGTGATTAACGTGAAAATGATAAACATTTCAATTCAGTAAAAATCGTCAAACAAATAAATCGTCTTAATTTAAACAGCACTTAGCATTATTAAAAGCGTTGATTAAGAAATTCTCCACTCAACGGTAAAATACCATTATATTATGCATTATATATAACATTATGTTGCCATGAATTCGTAGGTATATTTTGTTGTTTAAAATGCAGTTGTCGGCGTTTTTTAGAGAACTCAAATATTAAAATGGTTGATTTTAAGGTTATGTTTGTGCAAAAATTATTTTTTACTAATTTATAAGAATGTCCAAACTTAAATATAAATTATATTAGGTAAAGTTATCATTGGTTAATTATGCACTAACAAATGTACTTACCGAATTGGATTCTTTGGCAAAACATGAAAATGCAACGATTTAGTTCTTGAATTTTATTTGCAATTAAAAACACAATAATTCACCATGATCCCTTAGATAAAATGCACACACTAACGTAACTGCATTCCTTTATTTATTTAAAAATGATGTATAATCTGTGCTTTAAATGTATTGTTGGCAAAACCCGATACTTCTTTAGCGTATACAAATAAACAAAACGATTTTCGGGACACCATGTATTTTTGCAGGTTGGCAAACCTGAAGAAAGAAGAGCGCGATAAATCTCGATCGCGGGATAGCTCCTCTAGTAGGGCCAAGTCCCGCGAGGGGTCGCCGCGCATGCCCCGCCCCCGCAGCGAGGAAATCCCCTTAGAGCTGATCAAAAAGGCGTCGAACTCGTGTTTGGATATGGCGCCCAAAATTAGCATCGTGCCGCGCCCGCAGACCCCCAAAATCGAGGTGGCCTCGACTTCCGGTGGCCCGACGACTTCCAGCCAATCACAGGCGGAGACGGCGAAAGAGTTGGCTGTGTCAGAGGAGACGTCGTTTATTGCCGACGAATTAAGGGGAGCGTCGAAAAAAAAGGGGCTCATCGAGACTATATAGTTTTTTTATTATTTATTGATTGGATCATTGTGTAAAAAGTTATCTATTATTAAAAAAATGACAAATTATGACGTTTGTTTTATTCACCTTCAAATGGATCGCCGCGGTGTTTTTTGCAGTTTAAAAACGGAAAAGTTATGTAAAAACACCGACTAAAACACAAATTAGAGAGATGGTAAGTAAAAATAGCAAAACTTTGTCATTTTGACAACAATTTCAGGTTATGTTTTACGCTTTCCGAAAATGTCAAAATTCCACGATGGAAGACGTTTCGTTTGTCAGCGTTTCAAAATTAAAAGAAAAATTAGAACGTCACAAGGGAAATACTATTAAAAAGAATCGCGTCAGTAAATTTGGGAACGTGCAAGAAATTGTCCAGGATTTCAGAAATAAAGATAAGGAAAATGAGTAAGCAATACATTCTACTAGAGCACTAAATACCTACACATGTTTGTTTTCTTAAGTTACGTTACTAACATTTTAAAGAAATTGCAAAAAAAACGTGGGGTTGCTTTTCAGTACAGATGGTTTATAAACGTATACGTCTACATTTAATACACTATTTGAGACAAGTGATGTTAAAAACGTTCGACAGATGCCAGATTGTTAAAAAGTGAGGTTAAAACCGCAGTTGTCAGATGTCAGCTAAAATGTCAAATAAAATGGGCATTAAAATATAAATAAAAAAAATAAAAAAACATTAAGCCTGAATTATAGATTGCCTTCCTTCCTTCCTCCCGTAGAAGATGAACAATACGAAACCCAATAAACATTTTTGACGTAATTGTCACCATTAACATTTCCCGTGTAAAAATTTTTAATACTTTGTGATAATATTTTGCATTTATAGGATAAAATATTTTCTTACAAAATCATATTTTGAAGTTATTTTAATATTTTATTTATGTTTTATTAAAATTAATAACGGGCAATGTTAATGGTGACAATTAAGTTTTATCTTTCACCGTAAAGGTCTTTGACATGACCAATCACAGTGCTTGTTATGGACATGCGCTGTAGGGTGACAGCGCGTAGGCACAAACTATTTAAAATACATGATTGTTTAGTATTATTTAAGATAGATGTTCAGTTTATTAAATAATTTGTGTCTCTAAATAGGATATTTACATATTGTTTCCTTGTCCTTCATTTTTAGAAACGTTGCTTTGTAAAACCCCGTAGTTTCCCGGTCTTGGTAAAGTGGGCGAGTCTTCCAACGTCTTTCGATGTTTTTTTTATTATATGGAGAAAGGCAGTAACTACAAAAAATTCTAAATGCGTTTTCTTGTGTTATGATAAAGCTATGGACATTTTGTATCTTAATTCAACAAAGAAATGCAGTAAACTATCTTTTAAGTTAAATAAATCAGTTAAATACCTACTGCTGGTGTTTACATAAATTTTAATTTCTTTTGTATAAATTCTTTTCAAAGCGAAGATTATTATTCGCTGGGAATACTTTGTCTCTCGTGGGCCGTAGTCACCTATATTTAACTACTTTTTTATATGATTTTACTCATCTACGCTCCACCAAAGCCAAATTAATTGCATTTTTAACTACGAATTTTGACAGCTTAACTTGACTCAACTTAAGGACACCTGGCAACCCCTCATTTAATTGACGTTTTGTCAAACAGCCCAACATAACCACATTTTCAAATAAAGCATCAAATATGCTTTAAATTGTAACAAAAACATTATTTTTTTAATTTAATTCAATTATTAAATCAAAACGAGAAAGTACAACAATATATTCGCGTTTCCACATGTTTTATTTAGCACAAACGACATATTGTTTAATGACTCACACCGCCGTTTTTTGCTTGTTTTTTATTATTTACACATGTTTATAAATAAGGAGTACGCGGTTTTAAATTATATGATCGCGCCTTTTACGGAATATTCTCCTTATTTAAACGCAAACTCAAAACATCTGTCATCAAAAACAAATGAAAATTTTGACGTCCCAATTTTGGCGTTGTTTTTGAATTTTCGTGGCTAATTTTAGACGTTTTTAATTGGTTCAAGAAGTAGGGCAACTGGTAGGTAATTAAACGCGGAATCGTTATAACATATGAGGTCAGATTTTTAAGTAAGTGTGCATATTTTGCCTAAAATGGGCAGAACTCGTTTAAAATCTTGTTTTTGAGTCACTTATGATTTTTTGACACAAACTGTCAAAAAATACATTTGTCAACAATGTTTATTTGGATTCCATGACAACCGCATTTGTTGAATTTTTTAATAATATTTATAAGAGATGTTATCATTTTTCTTTATAAACCCATAATTTGTGGTTACTAGATGAATAATTAAACATTTCTGCAAAACCCAAACCATGTTTTTGCATTTCAGCATTCGTTGAGAATTTAGGTTAAAAACGAATGACACATGGTTAGATTAAACACATTTAATTGTTTATTAATCTTTTTTGCAGTGATTGTTTTTAAAAGAATTCACTGAGTGTGCTTTTTTAAACCTGATTAATCAGTTTAAATGGAATGGTGGAATCTTATCGCCACCTGAAATTAATTTAAAACATAGAGAAAGAGAAATCAATTTTTAACAGATAAGCTACCATTTGAATAGATACGAAGCATAAAGATAAAGCATGACATCATCGCAAAATTCGTTTGTACACGCCCAGACGTTTGAAATTTAAAAGTAAAAAATACCAACATTTAGATTATTTCGTCGAACATATGTTTTTGATGGCATTTTTATCAAGTTTTCGACCGGTCTAAATCAACAAGTGTCATTGGAAAATCGCATTTCACTTTAAATGGTAGGGTGCGGGAAAAATACAAACACGCGGCGTTGCCGGGTGGGCGCGTGGGGTGCTTGATTTTGTCGTTTTAGGATGTTTGCAAGAGTTTGGGTGGTGTTTGGAGTATGTTTGATGATGTTTGGATGATGGGTTTTGTGTTTCTTTGATGAATTGTTGTGTTTGGTAGGGGGTTCGGGTTTTTCGGGTTAGAGTTGGCAACGTTGGGCGCGGCGTTCGTGTCGGCTCGGCGAAGTTCGGGCAGTTTTGTCCGTTGGCAGCGGGCTTGTCGCGTTCACTTGCTGAACTGTCAGAAACGTTGAATTGGACACACTAGACCGGTGCAACTTGCGAGAAAACGGAGACAGTTTTTCGAGTGCGTTAAGGTGCCGATAGAGTTACAGTAGAGTTGTAGTGGAGCCTTAAATGTGTTAGGGTTAGAGTTGGAGACTTTCGGTTCGGTTAAACTTTGAGTGAGCGGGGTACACACCTTTGCCATGGCGGCCGACACGGACACCCAGAAGGATCGTTACGATCCCGAGCTAAAGTACTTGTACGTCGACAGGAACGCTTACAACGACCCGGCCACGCAGGCCGAATGGACGCAGAAAAGGCTCGTCTGGGTGCCGCACGAGAACCAGGGCTTCGTGGCGGCCAGCATCAAGGCCGAACGCAACGAAGAGGTCGAGGTGGAGCTCCAGGACACCGGGAAGCGCGTCTTCGTCAACAAGGACGACATCCAGAAGATGAACCCCCCCAAGTTCGACAAGGTGGAGGACATGGCCGAGCTCACCTGCCTCAACGAGGCCTGCGTCCTCCACAACCTCAAAGACCGATACTACTCCGGTCTCATCTACGTAAGTTGACCGAAACACTCGAAAACGAGTCGCGGGATCCTCGGATCCCAGGTGACTTGGTAATCGGAAAACACGTTAGCCTTGACATGTCAAAATAGCCACCATTAACAAAAAACGGTCGACAAACAATAACCTCACTTTAATTTGCTAAATTTAGACAATTCCAATAAGAAAAACACTATCGCTACAGTCATATCATCCGAATAAAATATTTAACTGTCAAACAGAAATAAAATTGTCAAGGAGTCTTTTAAAGTCGATTTCTTTGGAAATGAAATGTTTATTCAATTATATTTGTCAATTTATATTGATGGCACTTTTTATCGCCTTATTCATATTTACCGACTAAATAATAAAAAAATAACCGATAAAATAATAAATTATCATGTTTCGAGTGGATATTCGCAAACACGAAGTTTTATGGCTGTTTTTAATAAATAAATGTTTAAAAATAAAAAAGTCCAGGTTAAATTAAAATTACAATACAAACAATGTATTTTTAGTAAAAATAATGTTGATTCAATCTGAAGCATTTTTATAACTTGTGTGTCATTTTTGACGTTCATCAGATAAACAAAAGCAAGCTAGCCTACTATAGCTTGTAGAGCGATCAATATTTTATGGTATAAATAAATTTTACAGATTTTTCATAAAAATCACAAATTACATAAATAATTCGAATATTAAACTAATAGAAGCTAGCCTATATCTAGCTATATAAGCTAGCCTACTATATCTTGTAGAGCGATCAATATTTTATGCTATAAATAAATTTTACAGATTTTTAATGAAAAATCACAAATTACACAAATAATTCGAAGATTAAACTAATAGAATCATAATTATTGTTAAACGAGCGACTATCATAACAAAGAGTGCGTTGTACGTACCGGTGACCTTGAGCCCGCGACTGAGAAAAGACGAGCGCGGTTGGCTTTTGTTTTAAACAAAATCGCCACGGCAAGTTTGATTTTTCGAGTTTTTAGCAACAAAATCCATATTTTCTTAATTTTTTCGCGGTTTCTGCGATGAATCACTGCATCAACACAGGATATCCTATCGGTTTGGGTTTCTAAATCTAAATTTATAATTATTTTTATCGCAAGCATTACATCACTTATTATTATATTGGATACCTAATTGCGAAGTGAAATTTTATGCACTTTTTATCGCGACATTTCTTGGTCTTGCTGAAGGAATGTGGTTTATTGCAGTGTTGCCGGATGGCCACAAAAAGTTTTTAAACAATTACAAAAAAATAACGAAAAACTTTTTTAACGGAATCCAAACCTGGCAACGTTGGTGCCGTTCCAGGGTCAATGCCGTCGTCGTCGTTTGGCGGCCCCCCGCCCCCCGTGGGGGGTTGCAGGCCTCGTTTTTAAATGATACGGGTTAAATGCGGTTCAAGGCCGGCTTGTAGATGCTAATTTATACGGGGCGGCGCGAAAATAGTTTTTTCTTGAACATCAAAAAATTAAAAGCAATCAATGAGGATCGCACCCTTCAAGAATCTGTCTGTCGCGGTGGGCGCGACGTTGCCAAGTCGATCAAGTCGACGAAATAACGAACGAAAATGTTGAGATGCGTCGCCGCAAAAATGAATTCGTAACAATTATCGAGTGCGAAAAACTGCTAAACCGTTTCGCGAGCATTTTAAAATATAATCCCCCAAGAATTGGATCGGGTTTCTCGAAGACGCGGCAACAACGCGGAAGAGTACGTTGACCGCGTCGGGAAAAAAAGGGATAGACGGTGTTGCATTTGTTTACGACTGTCGCGGGGATGATCGCCCTGTTGCCACATCTTCAAAGAAACAAGTTGAAGAATTTAACTGATTTTAAATTTGATTACGGGCTAAATTAAATTGTTTTGATGCCGGTTCGATTAAAATTAGTTAACCAAATTATTCGGTCGTTAACTATAAATATTTTGATGGGGGCCCGTCTTTAACAGTCAGCGGATTAAAGCTTGATTGATCTTTGCTTCATTTAAAAATATTCACACGACAATTCAGGCAATATTTTTTTATTTTCATTGAAAAAAAAACATTAAAAAATGCGGTGTTGCCATGTAGGGCTCGTAGGTTGCGGATGTTAAAATTTATGTCCCTCACTTTAATAACATCTGCATCCTCAAGAAAATGTTTAATATAGAAAAAGTAATATTTTTATTTTAACCGTTATAGCTAGCTTAAATTGACATTCTTAAGAAAGTTATAGCTAGCTTAAATTAACATTTTAATACAGTTATAGCTAGCTTGTTTCTTTGACAGTTATAGCTAGCTTTTTAACATTATAAAGATAGTTATTGCTAGTTTAAATTGGCATCCTTAGGGCAGTTATAGCTAGCTTAAATTTACATTTTTGACCGCTATACCTAGCTTAAATTAACATTCTTCAGACGTCATTAGCTAGCTTAAATTGACATTCTTAAGACAGCTATAGCTAGCTTAAATTGACATTCTTAAGACGGTTATAGCTAGCTTAAATTGACATTCTTAAGGCAGTTATAGCTAGCTTAAATTTACATTTTTGACCGTTATAGCTAGTTTAAATTAACATTCTTAAGACGTCATTAGCTAGCTTAAATTGACATTCTTAAGACAGTTATAGCTAGCTTAAATTAACATGTTTAATACAGTTATAGCTAGCTTGTTTCTTTGACAGTTATAGCTAGCTTAAATTTACATTTTTGACCCTTATAGCTAGCTTAAATTAACGTTCTTAAGACGTTAAGGCAGCTAGCTTAATTCACATTCTGAAGACAGTTATAGCTAGCTTGTTGGAATTCTTAAGGCAGTTATAGCCAGCTTAAATTGACATTCAAGAGTTAAGGCTAACTTGTTGATATCTTAAGATGGTTATAGCCAAAGATTATCTTTGGTAATAGCTAGCTTAAATTGACATTCTTAAGACAGCTATAGCTAGCTTAATTTGACATTCTTAAGAGTTATGGCTAGCTTGTTGACACTCTTAAGACAGTTATAACTAGCCTAAATTGACATTCTTAACAGTTATAGGTAGTGGGAATTGACATTCTTAATACAGTTAAACCTAGTTATTAAAACTCGAATACACTAAGGCTTTTTTTAAGAAATTTATTTTTTCCGTCCTGAAAAAAAACCCAATACCAAATTTTCTGCAAAAACGTTTGTTTTTTCAAAAGTTAAAATCGAAAACGAACTTTTAACTTTAACACTCTGTATTTTGGTTATTATCAACTTTTGTATAGAGGTAAATTTACTTATATCGTATTATTTTGACCCTCGGCATTTTTAAGGATGCGGATGTTGCGGAAGTGGCGATCAGCGCTGTTGCGGAACTTCCGCATAATTTTGGCATTATCTCCTAGGAAAAAATATTTGCCCAAAAATCATTAATTAAGTATAAATTTGTGTAGAAAATAAGAAAGTTGGTATCGTCCCAGTGAAAACACCCTGTATAAACAAAAATGTAAAATCAACAAATTTGTTGGTTTCTGAGATAAACATAAAGTAAAAGTCGCGTACACGTACACATTATGAAATCCCGTCTTGACAAAACGAGCACAACACAAAAAACGAAAATCTTCCAACGGTACGTCTATTGCATAAGACGTCATTGAATCAGGACTTGCACCATATAAGGACAATTCGAACGGAGCGCAGCCTCGGGCGCGAGAACCGTCATCTGCCGCGCGCGTCGCTCGGGGCGGCCGCCTGACCCGCCCGACTCGACCCCCATCGACTTTATTTCATCCCCGTGCGATCGAACTCGGTCGAATCGCGGATGTCGACGCGGATATCGGTCAAAATGCGTCTCGTACGCCCACATGTGTCGCTTTTTATCCGAAGGTCCGATATGCAGAAGCGTAAACATATACCATTTAGGTGCTGCGTTTTATTTTAACTGGGTCGCGCGTCGTTAAAATCGAAAGAAACCGAGGTTTACGTTCATGCCAAGTTTGGCACCTAAGTACGTTTTTATTGCACATGTACTTTATATTTATGTCCAAGTCCAACACCGGCGAGATGTTTAATTATTATTTTATGCCCATGAAGTAAACATTACAGCGCTAACACAGATTTATACATATCTGCATAATCGCATTCTTTGACACGGTCTAGTGCTTTTTGTAATTAGATATTGGCAATATGTATTTTCGTTGTCATTTTTTGGAAGTCTTTTGAAACGATTAATTAAATAATAGAACGAACTAGTGGAATTTTTGCTCGATATGACAAATAAAAACTTGTTACCTTTAGTCTAAATTGTTTTTTTTGTAATCGTAGTTGAACTAATTTCGACACACATAAATGGCAACGCACGCCAATCTAGTAGCTATAATTTTTGTGCGTGAGTGTAAGTTTTTATGAATCATATCGGTGCATATTACTTGCCTGGCAGATATAATTTTGCAATTAGGCGTTTTTGTCGAAAGACGAGGATAAAAAGCACGGTATTGTTGCTGTGTCCTTGTCTGAATAATTGCTCGACGTTTATTCAAATTGCCACGATAAAAGCCATAAAAATTTCTAATTAGGAAACTTGCCGTGGTCGTTTGGAAATTGGAAAAATTATGTTTGTTAAACAACAGTCACCATTTTAATAAAAAAAAAATAATTTAGTTTTAGTTTATTGTCTTAAAGGACTTATAGTCAGCTTAAATTGATATTTTTAAGGAAGTTATAGCTAGCTTAAATTTACATTCTTAAGACAGTTATAGCTAGCTTAAATTGACATTCTTAAGGCAGATATAGCTAGCTTAAATTTACATCCCTAAGACAGTTATAGCTAGCTTAAATTTACATTCTTAAGACAGTTTGTTAGCCTAAACTTACATTTTTAAGGCAGTTATAGCTAGCTTAAATTTAATTTTCTTACCGATATAGTTAGCCTAAATTAACATTTTTAAGAGTTATACCTAGCTTGTTGATATTTTTAATACAGATGTAGCTAGCTTGTTTCTTTGACAGATAGCTAGCTTGTTGACATTCTTAAGACAGTTTGTAAGCCTAAATTGACATTCTTAAGGCATAGCTGGCTTATATGTACATTTTTTACCATTATAGTTAGCCTAAATTAACATTTTTAAGACAGATATAGCTAGCTTGTTGATATTCTTAAGACGGTTATAGCTAAACTAAATTTACATTTTTGACCGTTATAGCTAGCTCAAATTTACATTCTTAGTTCAGATAGCTATCTTGTTGACATTATAAAGACAGTTATAGCTAGTTAAAATTGACATTCTTAAGACAGTTATATCTAGCTTAAATTAACATTCTTAAGACAGTTATAACCAGCTTTAATTAACATTCTTAAGACAGCTATAGCTAGCTTAAATTGACATTCTTAAGACAGCTATAACTATTCTAAAATAACATTCTTAAGACAACTTGTTGGCATTCTTAAGGCAGTTATAGCCAGCCTAAATTTTCATTCTTAAGACAGTTATAGCTAATTAAAATTGACATTTTTAAGACAGTTATCAAAATAAAATTTATAATCATAAAAAGCCAGCTGTTCTAAGAATCTTTGAAAAACTAAAAACCTGTCAAAACCACACGGAAAAAATTATCTGTAATAGTAAAAACACTAATTAATACTCTTTTAAAATAATATTATCTTTGTTATGACAATTAATAATTATTATTTGAATTATCAAATTATAAGATAAAAATTATTATTCTGTTTTGAAAATTAAGACATATTAAATAAACTTGATAGATAAATCTATATATGGCGTCCTATAAAATAATTGTACTACCAAGTTTTATATAATAAAAATCAAATAAACAAAACCTTTTTTGGGTGGGAAAGTTAAGTAGGTACTTATGATCTGTTAACAGACTTATGTAATAAACAAATAACAAATTAAATTTTCCAATGCGCAAATTTGTACGTTTTCAGTTGAACGGTTTTTGTTTTTGTATTTTTTTCGTACCCCCTAACCGGAAGTGAAACAGGTGCCTGTCCGATGAAACACTTGTTTTTAAAAGTCTGGCAATCACTTTAACAAAAATTTAAACCGATTAAACCCAACAGCAATCTACAAATATGTGATTTATAGCTGGGTAATAACATTTCAATGAATAATAAACAAGCATTGTTTTTCCTGGTATTAAAATTTATAGCGTTTGCAAGACATGTCGATAATGTAGGTAACGCCAAAATCTTTATCAGTAGAGGCGACCATCTGGCAAAATTTTTCGATTAAACAAAATTACAAATGTACTTTTACTTTTAATCTTTATATGGCCATAGATTGATTGAACGCCATATGTCGATGATTTTGGTGTCGCCGATCGTCAGATTTTTATTGTTTCAAGGCCACTACTGTCAAAAATGACTTATGATATTTTATCTAGGTAGACTTTCTGTTTATATGGTGATGAATCATTCTTTTAGCTTTAAGAATTTTAAGTGTTTACCCAGCATTGTAAAACCCTATGATTCACCCTATAGAAACTCTTGAATCACTTTGTAAGTGAGCAGCCGAAATTGATAAAAAACAAGTTTTGATTTTGTTGCGTACGATGATTGAAATTTTTGGTTTAATTCGTGTTTAACGTGAATTTAATCCTGGACAACGTTGCCATGTTGTGCTCTCGAAACAATTCGATCTTTTGTCTTGCACAAAATCGATTTGTTAACTGACCGGTACACTGCATCGAAACGTAACCCATAAAAGGGTACTTGTTACAGCTGTACGCTTGTTTTTTATTAAGGCGCGACCATCTTGGTACCACTGGGTTATAACGGTACCCAAGATACGATTCGAAAGCCTGTCTTCGGATGAATTACACCAGTGAACTTTGTCCTTTGAATACACCTTTTTTACTAGTTTTAAAAGAACAATTTTTCTCTATATTTGTAACAAAATCATTGAAGGTAAACAAGCATAGGTATATATTTTGTCAAGATAAAATCGTATGAAGAATTTTAAAAGAAATGCAGATATTAGTCATTTAGAATCCAGGCGCCCATATGGGCGATGGGTGACTAATTGTAAAACTTTGCTAAGGTCGCTATAAAAAAAGAGAAAATTTTTTCGATCATTACATTTTTATTGCTAATACCTTGTAAAATAAAAAAAATCGTAAAAGATTTTTTTTTAATTATGAAAAAGATTCTACAGCTCGAAATATGACAAAAGTTTCCAAGAAGTAAAAACACAATTAAGAATGTCAAAAGCTCAATTTAGAATGTCTAGTTTAAATTTTAAAAACACAACTTTAAAATATCCAAAATTTTTTTAAAGCGTAAAAACACAATTTAGAATGTCAAAAGCACAATTTTAAATGTCCAGTTTAGATTTCAAAAATCCTATTTTAAAAGAACCTAAAAACACTTTTAAAATGGTAAAAACACAATTTAGAATGTCAAAAGCATCATTTCAGAATGGCTAGTTTAGATTTCAAAAACACAATTTAAAATATGAAAACATCTAAAGATATTTTAAAGCGGACAAACACATATTAGAATGTCAAAAACACAATTTTGAATATCTTGTTTAAATTTTACAAACACAATTTAAAATATGAAATCCTATTTTAAAATATCTAAAGATATTTTAAAGCTTGAAAACACATTTTAAAAAATAAAAAAAACACAATGTAGAATGTTAAGAAACACATTTTAGAATGTCTAGTTTAGATTTCAATTTAAAATATGAAATCGTACTTTAAAATATCTAAAGATATTTTAAAGCGTAAAAACACATTTTAGAATGTCAAAAACACAATTTTAAAAATTAAAAAACGATTTTAGAATATCTGGTTTAGATTTAAAAAAACACGAATTTAAAATATAAAATCCTATTTTAAAACATCCAAAGATATTTTAAAACGAGAAAAGACATTTTAGAATGTCAAAAACACAATTTTGAATGTTAAAAACACATTTTAGAATATCTTGTTTAGATTTAAAAAACACAAATTTAAAATATAAAATTTATTTTAAAACATCTAAAGATATTTTAAGCGTGAAACACATTTTAGAATGTCAAAAACACAATATCTAGTTTATATTTAAAAAACACAAATTTGAAATATAAAATCCTATTTTAAAACATCTAAAGATATTTTAAAGCATGAAAACACATTTTAAGAATGTCAAAAAAAGTTCCCAAAAAGATAGGGTCAACATTTTTTTATGATGGAGCAACATTTTATTTTTTATCTCAGATGTACTTCTAATCAAAATTTAACTTTTTCATGAGATATCTTCACGTTTGAATTGACTGTGGTTGCGCATCTATTAAACCTAAAATAAATGCGCAAATCTATTCTTAAACGCGTTAGAAGCATTATTAATAGACACGGTATAGAAATAAACCAAACATAAGTACTTTGAGATTTGCTAAATTCATCTCGTCTTCATTGGATCTCGCAATAACTATTGCTTCACCAGTTTTAGAGAAATATTGCATCATAATGCTTTTTTTCTCTACAGAATTCTGGTTTTAACAATATTAATAAGAAGTGGGATCAATTTTGTATTGGGCCATAAAATCTGAACTATGCATTGTGCATGCGGCTGTTATCTCAAACAAATAAAACTGTTAATATCATTTTTACAGAAGTCTTCATACTTAATTTATCAAAATGCGATTTTCAATTAAAATTAATTAAAATATTATCGATATTTTATTATTTGTTTATACGTCGGCTTTACTGATCTTGTTAAATGCCAACCTTTGCTCCACCACGACTGTAAAATTTGTTTGTTATCTTTTTTTCGAACAAAAGGACAACTCGTGTTATTTGGTTAAGGTTTTCAAGGTCACCACTGAAAAATGACTGGCAACATCGCATTTATACATCCAAAAATGTTATAATTCGCACATTAAAATGTATTTTATTAAATTCCTCTAGGTATAACATATTGTATTAGTATTGTTGTAGACATTTGAAACATTTTTACGAGACCAGAATGAAAGAACGTTCTTTTGAATTTTAAACAGTTTTAATACACTATGCGTGACTAATTCCCAAAACAGGATATTTATGTAAATTTGCGCAAGATGTTGACCGTTTTTTTTAACGTTAAAAATTAATCACAAATATTTACTGTCGACATAATTTACGAGTTGTTTTGGTTGGAGTTCGTTATGGCAAATTTTCGCAAAAAAAAATGTCAAACTTTTTCAGACCTATTCCGGCCTTTTCTGCGTCGTGGTGAACCCATACAAAAAACTGCCGATCTACACGGAAAAAATAATGGAACGTTACAAAGGTATCAAAAGGCACGAAGTACCGCCGCACGTGTTTGCCATAACAGACACCGCCTACAGATCCATGCTGCAAGGTAAGTCGATGCCACTCAAATCGGGGTTGTTTGGGGGCCAATTTTTTTTTTCGCGTAATGACGTGTTTTTTTTGTTGCAGAGCGCGAAGACCAATCGATTTTGTGTACCGGCGAATCCGGTGCCGGTAAAACGGAAAACACCAAAAAAGTTATACAGTATTTGGCCTATGTGGCCGCGTCAAAGTCGCCCAAGACAGCTGGAGCGGTAAGTTATAGTTTTTTTTTTAATTTTTTACCCTCGTCACTTGTAAATATGGTGAAAAGATGTCTTATTGTATAAAATGCACGATTTTATTTATAAATGCACAATTGGGGGTTTGCCAAAAAAGTATCATTGAAATTGGAGTAGCGTCACGTATTCTACTTGACAAACCCTTTCATTTGATACCCATATCAAGGGGGTTGTGAAGAAATTGATAATCCGCCATCTTGGGCCAGCCGCCATATTGGATTTAGTATGACGTCACTCACATACTCTTCAAACCCTTTCATTTGATACCCATGTCGAGGGGGTTGTGAGGAAATAGTTAATCCGCCATCTTGGAGCGGCGGCCATATTGGATTTAGTATGACGTCACCCACCTTGACGTTTTCTTGTCGTCAAACCCTTTAATTTGAAACGCATGTCAAGGGGGTTGTGAAGAAAAAAGTAATCCGCCATCTTGGTGTGTTTTTTAAATGCAAACCCCCAATTATTTATTATTGTCTATTGTAAAAAAACATTCGAGGTGATTGTATTATCTAATTTATGTTTTTTCTATCTTTTCTTGCATGTTTCTCACAATTTTGGACAAAACAGCAAAAAGATCTTATCGTAAGTAGTTTTTCTTTTAGTTTTAAGTTAATAAAATAGTTTTTATATATTTTTTTTATTTGGACCTTGACTTTTGTCAACGAACTGTCAAAATAAAGTAATGCCAACTACTGGTATTAAAAACAATACGATGACTACCAACACGAAAGTCAAAAAGTTCAAATCAAAAAACAGTGCATTAAAACTATGTCTTCATATTATTTTATGATTTTTTCACTGTACATCTTGTAGTTATAAATCTTAAATATGAGTCATAGTCAATATTGTACACACATAGTTGACTAATACGATACTATCCAAGGTTAATTTATATCCTAAGCCACCGGTTCTTAATAGTTATTAAATACTTCAAACATTTTATAGATAAGTTTTTATCTATCCAAATATTTGTGGGGAAATAACAAAAAAAAACAACTTGAATTCCAATAATTTTTTTTATTATATTTTTAAGTGAAAATATTCCTTTAGCAAAAAAGTTGTTGCAAACAGCTATTTTATTTTTGTTTTTTATATTTTCCATGCATCCAGAGTCCCACTAGAGAGTTCTCGGTATGTAAAAAAAAAATCAATAAAAATGGGCTACATTTAGTCATCCTCATTGTACCATTATTATTATTATTATTGGGTAATTGTTATTTTAATAAATTATAAAAAGCAGTTGCCATTAAGCGATTACTAAACTATGTGATGTCTTTTCGTTTCATTTTTTCGTAGCCATTATACAAATTTTGCATGATTACCAAGAAAACCATATCATCATATTTTGTGTAATGGTATAAATACTAGGGCCAATACAAAAATTTTTAAACTCCAAATTTAGGGCGGATTAGAACAACAACTCCTCCAAGCCAATCCGATCCTGGAAGCCTTTGGAAATGCGAAAACAATCAAAAACGACAACTCTTCCAGATTTGTAAGTTGCCACGGACTCCCAAAAAGTTGAGTTGCTCTAAAATGTACTTCGCAGGGTAAATTCATTCGCATCAACTTCGATGCTTCCGGGTACATCGCCGGAGCTAACATCGAAACCTATCTGCTCGAAAAGTCGCGCGCCATCAGGCAAGCCAAGCAGGAGAGGACCTTCCACATTTTCTACCAGCTACTGGCCGGCGCTTCGGAAGCCCAAAGAAGTAAGTCCCGATTGAAACGTGGAAACCATCAGCTAACGTTGTGTTTCAGAGGAGTTTATCTTGGAAGAATCCAAGTCCTATTCGTTTTTGACTGACGACAATCACATAGTGCCGGGGGTCGACGATGCTTTGGAGTTCCAGGCCACCGTGAAAAGCATGAACATCATGGGCATGACCGACGATGATTTCAGCGCCATCTTTCGCCTGGTCTCGGCGGTGATGCTCTTCGGTAAAATGCAGTTCAAGCAGGACCGCACCTCGGATCAAGCCACACTACCGGATAACACTGTGGCCCAAAAGATCTCCCATTTGTTGGGGTTAAGCGTTACGGAGATGGTGAAGGCTCTATTGAAGCCCAGAATCAAAGTGGGCAGGGATTTCGTGACGAAAAGTCAGACCAAAGAGCAGGTGGAGTTCGCCGTCGAGGCCATCTCCAAGGCCTGCTACGAGCGGATGTTCAAGTGGTTGGTGACCAGGATCAACAGGTCTCTGGGCAGAACCAAAAGGCAAGGGGCCAGCTTCATCGGCATCCTCGACATAGCCGGTTTCGAGATCTTCGAGTTGAACTCGTTCGAGCAGCTGTGCATCAACTACACCAACGAGAAGCTGCAGCAGCTCTTCAACCACACCATGTTCATCTTGGAGCAGGAGGAGTACCAACGGGAGGGCATCGAATGGAAGTTCATCGATTTCGGTCTCGATCTTCAGCCGACGATCGATTTAATCGACAAACCGATGGGCATCATGGCTTTGATAGACGAGTCCTGTTTGTTCCCCAAAGCCACGGATAAGACGTTCGTGGAGAAGCTGGTCAGCTCGCACGTGCAACACCCCAAGTTCAAGAAGAGCGATTTTAGAGGCGTGGCAGACTTCTCCATCATCCACTACGCCGGTAAAGTGGATTACTGCGCGAACCAGTGGTTGATGAAGAACATGGACCCTCAGAACGAAAACGTCGTGTCTTTACTGCAGGGTTCCACCGATCCATTCGTGGTGCACATCTGGAAGGACGCCGAAAGCATCGGAAGAGCCAAAGGCATGATGCGAACCGTCTCCTACCTGTACAAAGAGCAGCTGAACAACCTCATGGTGACCCTGAGGAACACCAACCCCAACTTCGTGCGCTGCATAATCCCCAACCACGAAAAACGCGCGGGGAAAATCGACGCACCCCTGGTTCTCGACCAATTAAGATGCAACGGTGTCCTGGAAGGCATACGTATCTGCAGACAGGGCTTCCCCAACAGGATCCCCTTCCAGGAGTTCAGACAGCGCTACGAACTCCTCACGCCCAACGTGATCAACAAGGGATTCATGGACGGCAAGAAGGCGTGCGAGACGATGATCAAGAACCTCGAACTGGACTCGAACCTGTTCAGGATCGGCCAGTCGAAGATCTTCTTCAGGGCCGGCGTTCTGGCGCATCTCGAGGAAGAGCGGGACTACAAGATCACCGATTTGATCGTCAACTTCCAAGCGTTCTGCCGCGGTTTCCTGTCGCGCAGAAACTATCAGAAGCGCGTGCAGCAGCTGAACGCCATCAGGATCATACAGAGGAACTGCTCGGCGTACTTGAAGCTGCGCAACTGGCAGTGGTGGCGGCTGTACACCAAGGTGAAGCCGCTGCTCGAGGTCACCAAGCAGGAGGAGAAGCTGATGCAGAAGGAGGACGAGCTGAAGCAAGTGAAGGACAAGTTGGAGCACCACATCAAGTCCGCTCAAGAGTACGAGAAGAAGTTCCAGTCGGCTCAGGAGGAGAAGATGGTTTTGCAGGAGCAGCTGCAAGCGGAGGTTGAGTTGTGCGCCGAGGCCGAGGAAATGAGGGCACGATTGACGGCCAGAAAGGCCGAATTGGAGGAGATTTTACACGATTTGGAAACTAGAATCGAGGAGGAGGAAGAAAGGGCTACTGTGCTCTCCAGTGACAAGAAGAAGTTGCAGTTGACCATTCAGGATTTGGAAGAGCAATTGGAAGAAGAGGAGGCTGCAAGGCAGAAGCTTCAGCTGGAGAAAGTGCAGTGCGACGCCAAGATCAAGCAACTCGAAGAAGATTTAGCTCTGAGCGACGATACGAACCAGAAACTCGTAAAGGAGAAAAAAATTATCGAGGAGCGTAGCAACGATTTAAGCCAAACCTTAGCCGAAGAGGAAGAAAAAGCCAAGCACCTGGCGAAATTGAAGGCCAAACACGAAGCCACCATCGCCGAGCTGGAAGAACGCCTCATAAAAGACCACCAGCAAAGACAAGAAACCGACAGAACCAAAAGAAAAGTGGAAACCGAAGTCAACGACCTTAAAGAACAGCTGTCGGAAAAACGCACCCAAATCGAGGAATTGCAACTGCAACTGGGCAAGAAAGAGGAGGAATTGAACCAAGCCATGGCCAAAGTGGACGAGGAGGGAGCCCAGAAAGCCCAAGCCCAGAAGGCTCTGAGAGAGTTGGAAAGTCAGCTCACCGAGCTTCAGGAAGACCTCGAAGCCGAGAAAGCGGCCAGAAGCAAGGCGGAAAAAATGAAGCGCGACTTGAACGAAGAACTCGAAGCGCTCAAAAACGAACTTTTGGACTCTCTGGACACGACGGCCGCTCAGCAAGAGTTGAGATCCAAGAGGGAACAGGAGTTGGCCAACCTCAAGAAAACTTTGGAAGAAGACACGCAATCTCACGAGGTCAACCAGGCGGATATGCGGCACAAGCACTCGCAAGAATTGGCCGCCCTCAACGAGCAGTTGGAGAACATCAAGAAGACGAAGATCACGCTGGAGAAGTCCAAGCAGTCTTTGGAGGCGGAAAATGCGGATTTGACGAGCGAGTTGAGGAACGTGGGAGCCAGTCGACAAGAGGGCGAAAGGAGGCGCAAGCAGGCCGAAAGCCAACTCAGCGAGCTTCAGGGCAAGTTGGCCGAAGTCGAGAGAGTCAAAAACGAGCTGCAAGAGAAAACGTCCAAGCTTCAGCAGGAGGCTGAAAGTGTCGCGCAGCAATTGGAATCGGCCGAACTAAAGGCATCGGCCGCCATCAAGAACCAGGCTACCACGGAATCGCAGTTCGCCGAGGCTCAAGCCGCTTTGGAAGAAGAAACCAGGCAGAAGTTGGCGCTGAGCTCGAAGCTGCGCCAACTGGAAAGCGACAGGGAGCAGTTGCAAGACCAAATAGAGGAAGAAGAGGAGGCCAAGAAGAACCTCGAGAAGCAACTGGCTGTTTTGAGCGTGCAACTGGTCGAGGCGAAGAAGAAGGCCGACGACGAGGCCGAGCAAGCCGCTATTTTGGAGGAGAGCAAGAAGAAGCTCGCCAAAGACTTGGAGGCGTTGCAGAGGCAGGTGGAAGAGCTGCTGGCGACGAACGACAAGCTGGAGAAGAGCAAGAAGAAGATCGCCGCGGAGCTGGAAGACGCCAACATCGACTTGGAGACTCAGAGGCAGAAAGTGTCCGAGTTGGAGAAGAAGCAGAAGAACTTCGATAAGGTTTTGGCCGAGGAGAAGGCGGTCAGCGAGCAGTTGGCGCAGGAAAAAGAAGGCGTGGAAAGGGAGGCTCG
The DNA here is from genome assembly GCA_921294245.1 of Brassicogethes aeneus. Taxonomy (NCBI): domain Eukaryota; kingdom Metazoa; phylum Arthropoda; class Insecta; order Coleoptera; family Nitidulidae; genus Brassicogethes; species Brassicogethes aeneus. The sequence goes on from OV121140.1 coordinate 1,845,826, forward strand.
CGATAAGGAGACGCGCGTTCTCTCGCTGATGCGCGAGTTGGACGATTCGAACGTGAAGATCGAGGAGTTGGAGAGAGTGCGCCGCCAACTTCAAGCGGAACTGGACGAGTTGGTGAACAACCAAGGCACGGCGGATAAGAACGTGCACGAGCTGGAGAAAGCCAAGAGATCGCTGGAGAGCCAACTCGCCGAGCTGAAAGCTCAAAACGAAGAGCTCGAGGACGAACTGCAACTCACGGAAGACGCCAAGCTGCGGTTGGAAGTGAACATGCAGGCGTTGAGAGCTCAGTTCGAGCGCGACATTCAAGCTAAGGAAGAGCAAGCGGAAGAGAAACGCAGGGGAATCGTCAAGCAGCTCAGAGACTTGGAGGCGGAGTTGGACGAGGAGCGCAAGCAGAGGACGGCGGCCGTCACCGCGAGGAAGAAGTTGGAGGGCGACTTGAAGGAAATGGAGGGGCAAATCGAGATGCAGATCAAAGTGAAGGAGGACGCCTTGAAGCAGCTCAAAAAATCGCAGCAGCAATGCAAGGAGGCGGTTAGGGATGCGGAGGAGTCGCGCGCGGCCAGAGACGAGCTCGCTGTCGGTTGCAAAGAGGCCGAGAAGAAGGCCAAGACTCTCGAGGCTGAAGTGTTGCAGCTCACCGAAGATTTGGCCAGCTCTGAGAGATCGAGGAGAGCTGCGGAGACGGAGAGGGACGAACTTTTGGAGGAGATCAACAACGGATCCAACAAAGCCGGTTTGTTGATCGACGAGAAACGCCGTCTGGAAGCGAGAATAGCGTCTTTGGAAGAGGAAGTCGAGGAGGAACAGAGCAACAACGAAATCCTGGCGGACCGAGCGCGCAAAGCTCAGCTCAGCATCGAGCAACTCACGACCGAGTTGGCGAACGAAAGGTCCACCTCTCAGAAACACGAATCCGGACGACTGTTGCTCGACCGTCAGAACAAAGAGCTCAAGGCCAAGCTGACGGAGCTGGAGACGGCTCAGAGGCTCAAGACCAAGGCCACGATCGCCGCTCTGGAGTCGAAGATCGCCAACTTCGAGGAGCAGCTCGAGGTCGAGGCCAAGGAGCGTCTGACGCAGCAGAAGACCAACAGGAAGATGGATAAGAAGGTCAAGGAGCTGGTGATGCAGCTCGAGGACGAGAGGAGGCACGCCGATCAGTATAAGGAGCAGGTGGAGAAGGGGAACGCGAGGGTCAAGGCGCTGAAGCGACAGCTGGACGAGGCCGAGGAGGAAATTAGCAGGGAGAAGGCTCAGAAGAGGAAGGCAATGCGCGAGTGCGAGGATATGTTGGAAAGCCACGAATCCATGACCAGGGAAATTAGCAACCTTAAAAGCAAGCTGAGGTGAGTGTCTACTTTATTTCCTCGCCAAATAATCTATATATATACACTTTGAAAATTAAATTTACAGCATTAAATGATCAAAAATAAAAGTTGGATCTTCAACTAAGATTGCGAAGTAAATGTTGGTACGTTCTAGTCGCTTCGAATTTTAGTGTTTTTTATTTATTATTTGGGCTTTTTAACAAATTGTAAAACAAAATTGGCTGATAATATTAGCGGACATGATGAAATTAAAACAGTAGCGAATGTATTATTAATAAATAATTGTAGATGATCATTGGACGTTTTAAAAACTTTTTTTTATTCTTTTTTTGAAGCCTGTCTCAAATTAATTGCTCCCCTGCTTTCACATCTAACGAGCAATTGCAAAGCAGTTTACCTGAAACTATAAAGAAAATGAGAGGTTTATCTTTTGAAATAATGTAAGTTGATCTGACCAAGTTGGATCCCCCCATACCCACACAGCATGGGATTGTGTAGAAAAAAAGAAAGTTTTACCTAATATTGCTCTTTATTGGACATTTAAAACTTTAATAAAAAGAAACTTGAAATTTGCAACTTTACATTTTATAGAAAATAAGTATATAGCTTAAGTTGCATTCTTAAAACAGTCAAATCCAATTAACTTGACATTCTTAAAAGTCATATCTAGCTTAAAGTGACATTCTTAATACAGCTTGACATTCTTAAAACAGTCAAATCTAGCTTGACATTCTTAAGACAGTTATACATGGCTCAACTTGACATTCTTAAAAGTCATAACTAGCTTTATGTGGCATTCTTAAAACAGTTATATCTAGCCCAACTTGACATTCTTAAAACAGTCATATCTAGCTCAACTTGACATTCTTAAAACAGTCAAATCTAGCTTAATGACATTGTTAAAACAGTCAAATCTAGCTTAGTGACATTCTTAAGACGGTAATAACTAGTTCAACTTGACATTCTTTAAACATTTATATCTAGCTTAAAGTGACATTCTTTAGAAAATTAAATCTTACTTAACCTGATATTCTTAAAACAGTCATATCTAGGTTAAATTAACATTCTTAAGACAGTTATATCTAGCTCAACTTGACATTCTTAAAACAGTAATATCTAGCTTAAGTTAAGATTCTTAAAAGTCAAATCTAGCTTAGTGACATTCTTAAAACAGTCAAATCTAGCTTTGTGACATTCTTAAGACAGTTTTATCTAGCTCAGCTTGACATTCTTAAAAGTCATATCTAGCTTACTGACATTCTTAAGACAGTCATATCTAGCTTAAGTTGACATTCTTAAGACAGTCATAACTAGCTTAAAGTTACATTCTGAAGCTTAAATTGGCATTCTTAAAACAGTTATATCTATCCCAACTTGACATTCTTAAAACAGTCATATCTAGCTCAACTTGACATTCTTAAAACAGTCAAATCTAGCTTAATGACATTCTTAAAACAGTCAAATCTAGCTTAATGACATTCTTAAGACAGTAATAACTAGTTCAACTTGACATTCTTTAAACAAATATATCTAGCTTAAAGTGACATTCTTTAGACAATTAAATCTAGCTTAACCTGACATTCGTATAACAGTCATATCTAGGTTAAAGTAACATTCTTAAGACAGTTATATCTAGCTCAATTTGACATTCTTAAAACAGTCAAACCTGGCTTAGTGACATTCTTAAGACAGTTATAACTAGCCAAACTTGACATTCTTAAAACAGTTAAATCTAGCTTAGTGACATTTTTAAGACAGTTTTAACTAGCCCAACTTGACATTCTTAAAACAGTAATATCTAGCTTAAGTTGACATTTTTAAAAATCTAGCTTTGTGACATATTTAAAACAGTTATATTTGGCTTAACTTGACATTCTTAAAACTGTTTTAAGGATTTTAAGTCGAGCTAGATATAACTGCCTTAAGAATGTCACCAAGCTAAATACGACTGTCATATCTAGATTAACTTGACAGTTATAAACCAATCAGAGCGCGGCATTCTCCATCGCAACTTAGATAACTGTTTTCTATAGAATGTAAATTAGCAAATTTTTAGAAACATCATCAGGATGTATTTTTATTATAAAATCAAATGCCAAATAAAAAAATTAAATTTTTAAATCCTGTTTTATAATATGGTATAATGTGTTTTTAGAATTTTATTGTGGATTTTGACTAACCATGTGTGTTACTAACTATTCTGGTAAATATATTTTTCCCAGTTTGATTTTTGCTGTTGTTGAAAAACGTGTTAAAAAATGTGCACTGGACTAGACGAGAATAGCGTTTTGCACATAAAGTTGTTTGTCATTTTGTTCTATTTTCGTTAATTTTTTCTTAGGCGCGGTACCGGTGCGATGGGGCTGTCCTCTTCGAGGATAAGCACCGCGAAAAGGAGCTCGATAAAGGTGGAGCCCTCTAGCGGAAACGGAAGCGGCGACGATTCCACCACGCAGGACGAGGCGATGGACGGAGAGGACGCGCCCAACTAAACATTACCACCAACCCAACAAAAATTAATTCTATTCGCGCGCCAATCGAAAATAGCCGGTCGAAATTGTAAGCCTAACCGCCATATTCTATATTGTAGGTATTTATTTCGTCAATAATTGCATCATCAAATTTTTACTTTTTGTGTATATACTGTAATTGTTTACAAAAGTACTTACTCTCTTCAAAATTCTTTATATTATTATTATTACAGGGTATCATCCGGTATTTTTTGTATCAATAGAATTAATTTGATTCTATAATTTTGCATTTTTATTTATGCGTTTACACTTTTTGTATTATTTTTCTTTTATACTGCATATTTAACTGATAATTAGGTAATTAATTGCTAGTAAGATTTTTTATTGGATCATTTGAAATATAAAAATACCATAATTTATATTAATCATATCGGGTACATAATATATTTCTTTTTTATATACACATAATTATCAGAGTATGCTATAACAATAATAATTATGATAGTAAAGTAACAATTTTGATACATAATATTGTAGAATATATATTTTGTAAAGACATCTATTTTTAAGTAATCATAACTTTTGATATGTATGGTTTTTTGTAAAAAAATTTCCTGCGTTTTTATGTACATAATATTGGGTATAGGGCTCATTTAATTATACTAAACGATTTAATTAAACCATAAAACATTCATTTTTGACTTCTTTCTACCCCTAAAATTTCTAAAAAGGTAAGTACAAATTTATAAATCGCATCTAGTGTGCTGTGCTTTGATTGGTTTATTGCATTTCATAGACAAAACTTTCTATAGAAAGTAAGGTCTTATATATAATTTCTTAGAAATGTCAACTTAAACTAGACAACCATTTTAAGAATGTCAACTAGATATGACTGTTTTGAAAATGTTAAGTCGAGCTAGATATAACTGTCGTAGATGTCACTGAACTAGATTTGACTGTTTTCAGAATGTTAACTTGAGCTAGATATGACTGTTTTAAGAATGTCAAGTTGAGCTAGATAAAACTGTCTTAAGAATGTCAGTGAGCTAGATTTGGCTAGAGCTAAAATTGACTGTTTTAAGAATGTTAACTAGCTAGATACGACTTGCTTTTAAAGTGTTAATTCGAGCTAGATATAACTGCCTTAAATCGTCACTGAGCTAGATTTGACTGTTTTCAGAATGTCAATTCGAGCTAGATAAGATTGTCTTAAAATATTATAAGAATTCCACTGAGCTAGATTTGACTGTTTTAAGAAAGCCAAGCTGAGCTGGATGTAATTGTTTTAAAAATGTCATTAAGCTAGATTTGACTGTTTTAAGAATGTCAAGTTGAGCTGGACAAAACTAAGCTAGATTTGACTATTTTAAAGATATAGATATAAAGGTAAGCACAAATTTAATCTACTTTATAGAAAATGACCTTTAGAAAGCAATAACAAATCAGATTGCAACGTTTTCCATCGCGGCAAGTGTGCTGTGGAAAATGCTGTGCTATGATTGGTTTATTGCTTTTTATATGATTTACACTTACCTTGGTCATTTTTATCCTAAATTTAGGGGTTTATTAAATAAAAACATTTAATTTTTACATTAAATTATATTTTAGTTACAAAAAAAGTATAACATATTAACATGTTCATTTAACTTCTTTTACTTGAAGACCTGCAACAATAAAAAAATATAAGCCAAACATTTTAAACAAATTTTTAAAATAATTTGATTTGAAATTGAATATGACAATATTTTTTATGGAAATCTCAAAAAACAATTTTTTAGCACTTTTTAAAATTGTCATTTCAAATTTTGAGCTGCCAACTAAGAAACAAAAATGAGTTATACTACATTGGAACTGCTGAATTTGATTTCGCAGAGTACTGTTATTTATTTTTAAAATTTTCAAATGGAGCTAACAAAACATGTAAATACCTGGTGGCAAAGACTGCTTCAGTTTTTCGGCCTTTTCTTTATCTGTAATCACAAGGGTGTACAGAAACCTGGAGCAACGTACTTTGAACTTTGTGTTTTCAGGGTTCTTCTTTATTTTGACGGCTAAAAACCAACTAATTAGTAAAATATATTACTAAACGTTATTTCCACATACATTTGGCGTCCTTCCTTCTCGCCGTCAGCAGGAACTCTTTTATTTCGGTGATTTCGCGTGGCTAAAAGAAATTGAGGTTAGGTTTTGGAAATTTTAAAAAGGTGAAAATTAGAGGTTTTGCACGTTTAGTATAAGGTTTATTAGGGTACATAAGGGTTGTTCAACTTACCATTTTTGCAAATTAGCCCAAGAAGGTTGTCAAAATCTGAAAAACAACAAATATTAAATAAATATAAAATACACACAAAAACTAGCAAATATCACAAAAACTACATTAAGAAAGGCTTACCAAGTCAAAATATAGCAACAAAATTAAAAATAAGTCATTTATTTACCCGATGTTTTAAGATTTTTGAATATACAAAAATCAAACCTACCTTCTTGTCAATATCTAGGGGAAAAGAATTTTCGTTGGCAACACTTGTCAACATCTGCAAATACCAACCTAAAGAAATAAAAAAAGCGCCAGATTTAAAAATATCATTATTTATTGAATTAATAACCGTACAAAAGTTAATTATTCGACTGTATATAATTACAAACGGTCTCTGCGACGGGAATGCTCTGCCTCAGCACGAACGCGTGGTTAAAACCGCGCGATAACTCAGCTTTCACACCAACAACATCCCCAACGATTTTATTGTAATATTTTTCGGGGGCCCAGCCGTCCGTAGCGCCGTATAAAAAGCGAATTTTCCCGACATTATTTCGTATTGCTTCGTTGTTTCTCTCGCGAACCTCATCCATTTCCTCCATGGCCAAACTGAACACTCGGCTGAGTAGTTCGGGGTTAATAAGTTCGATTATACTTTTTTTGTTGTGTGGTGGTATTTTAGCTATTGTGCAGTAAACAGTTAGGAGTATATTTTGTATGAATCCTGGAAGCATGGTGAAAATCCATGATAAAAATAGTATTAGCCAGACTGTGTGTTTTACAATACTGGTCATAAATATCCCGTTTGAAGTTTCTCTCATATACTCGACGGTGGGGAATAGTAGAGAAGTTGTAGACATTTTCTTTTGTACGAAATTGTCTTCTAAAAGCTCTAGGATCATGTACGATCCTATGGAATGTCCTATGAGATGTATTGTGGCACTTTCAGGGATGTACTTCTTTAAAAAGTCAAGCTAAAATGTTATATTAGTAAATAAAGTATAATTTATTATTTTTTTATATTACTTTGTGTTGTACTTGTCCTTTAAGCCCATATACATCACTTTCTGTAGGTAATGGGTCAATAGATTGTTCTGGGATGTTATGGCCAGCATGTCCCACTACCCAAACGGGGTACCCGAGTTTTTCATGGATTTTTCTGGAGAAAACATCATAAAAACTATTAATACCCGGGTTACCAGGTATCACAACCACTATGTTTTCATTGGGTTTTATAGACTCCTCAATCCATGGACCAAAGGTCGTTATTTTTGTTCTAATGCCGTTAATATTCACGTATGCTTCCTGCATTTTGTTTTTTGCAAATAATACCTTTGAAACTTTGTACCTTTGGATAACAGTACAAACTGTAGTTTGTAGTAATTACAAAAATTACAGTTAATTGACCTTTTATAAAAAGTAATAAAAATTAGTCACTAAAACATTTTTATCACAGAAAACGTTTTCTTATTATTAATAATAATAATCAGAGTTTTAATAGTTTGACCAGGGTGGTCTTCCACCCTGAGTTTGACGTTTACTTTGACGATTTAAAGATTTCTACATTACTAATTTCAAATAGTTCATCGATTATTACAGAGATGGCGCCACCTATCAAAATTACTAAGTACAGAGATAATCCTGGTATAATGCCCTATTATAGCAATACTTTTAAGGTAAACAATTTTATTTCGGGTAATTTGAAACCAATAACAAAAATGCTTTTGAACTTACATAACCTCAATAAACATATTCGCGTTCGACCAAAAAACATGAAACCCAAGAAATCTACATTAGCGACTTTCAGTTCATCGTTCAACACAGAGATGGCGCCACTCACCAAACTTATTATTTAAATCTTTTTGGATGGATTTCTACGATTTTGATGAATAAATAAAACAACTTTTCATATAACAGGGTTTTTATTTAACTATATCACAACGTATTGACTTAACCTATGAGTGAAAATCCAAAATATATTTTTTCCCAATCATACCCTGCACTGTCATGGTATTCATAAGGGCTTCTTTGTAGTTATCAAAATTAACCATTTTGTGGGAAGGCCCTTGCAATTCATTGTTGGTCATCAGTGAAATCAATTCTTCAAACATTTCAAGCCTATCAACGCTGTTGGCATTATCTTTTGACCACCTAGTCATCCAAAAACCTCTGAATTGGATATCTTTGAAAATTAGTGCTGATGTTGGTACCGTCAGTGGTTCCCTGGACATTCCCCCGTAGGTTACCATGGGGGCCCCTGGGGCCAAATGACGAGTACACTCCAAAGCATTCTTACCACCCACACAGTTAAGAGCCAACTTGGGCCTGTCTACTTCGCCAGACTTAAATAGGTTGGTTGTACGCAACTCTTCTTCTGTTAGAATATAAGTGGCCCCCAAGCCTGTAAGAAAGGCTTTTAGTTCGTCCAAATTGGGCCTTTCTCGTACTATATTGACAGTCCTAATCCCCCATGATCTGCAGATTTGTATGACGTTTTGCCCGCAAGCCGAATTAGCACCGTTTTGCATAACAGTATCGCCGGGTTTGAGCGAAGTAAAGTCGCGCAGCATTCTGAAGGCAGTGCAGGGGTTTACTGTGAGAGTTGCTGCCTCGACAAGGCCCAACTTTTGCGGCACTTTCAGCACGTTTTCCTTCTTCAGTAGCAAGTGTGTTCGCCATGTTCCCAGATTGTTTGTAAGGGGCACCACGTGATCTCCAACGCATATATCCGTAACCCCGCCTCCCACTTTCTCCACTTTGCCGACCCCTTCGTTGCCGGGCACCGCCGGAAGGGGGGGTTTCGAGGGGTACTTCCCCTGTATTGTGTTGATATCGGCTGGGTTTACAGGCGCTGCCAGCATTTTAATCAACACCTCGCCGTCTTTGGGGTCCGAAATGTCCTCGTTCGCTCTTTGTATAACCTTAATGGGGTCCCCATATTCACTATAAACCAACTTTGAAGGCTGAGTACTGAGCAATCTTTTGAAGGCGTTCTGTGACGAAGCTTTGGTTGTCAGTAAACCTAACACTTTTGTGGCTATCTTCGACATTGTAAATCCCGATTTTTACTTCAATTACATAAAAAACAACGATGGTTTACATCAGAGATAAAGAAGGTTAGAAGGTTTACATTAACTTTGATCTGTCAGGATTTGGAGGTTAAGGCCGAGTAGTTCAAATGTACCACATACGAGATGTGGTCTAAAAGTTTGTACGGGGTCATGTTTTCTTTGTATCATGTACGGGGTTTAGTCTATGTGTAGAATAATGTGCAGCATAAAATTTGTAGTTTTTGCAGACAGCGTGTGAAAAAAATTGATGTTAAGGATAGTAAACAATTAAATAGCAGTCGTTTTTTAGAGGTACTTTTCTGCTGATAATGAAATGGCCCATAATACAATATTTTTCACAAATTTAGTGTTTTTTATTCTATGTTGGCCACCATGGAGCCAATTTAGGGTTTCTATTTGGCAACTTGACCTAAATTGCAATTATTTGTAAATACAGTTATTTTTTTTTATCTGGTCTCGTGTTTTTTTGTTAGGTTGGTGGCTTATGCCAGTTTGACTTAGTATTTTTGGTATTTAAAAATGGTACTTCTGCTAAAGAATTTAATTAAATACTTTGACACTGTCAAATTGGCAATAATATTTATTATTGACTATTTCCCTCGTCTTAATTTCCACCAATCACAAACGCGCAATTTTGAATTACAAATGGTTTCTAGGTGAAAAAACTGTGTGACAGCACCTGTCAGCAGTTTATTCGAGTTTACCCGCGGCAAAACTTGACAGCTGTTGTCACCAAAAATTGCAATTTATATTTTAATTGTTAACTGTTACTCATGAAATAGTCTTGTCAAATACCATTCGGGCATCTAATTTTTCCTGTGAAAAAAATCGAAAAAACACAATGCTAAGTAATATTTTTTAACAAAATGCATTCGTGCAGGTGCAAAAATCCTCCTCTTCGACTCGGATTTTTGTTGCCACCAGCACTCATGCTTTTTGTTAAAATATTACTTAGCAACGTGTTTTTTCGATTCTTTTCGGAAAAATTAAATGCCCTTATGATATTACTTACGATAATTTACTTGTCAATTATAAATAAAATAAAAATTATGCCAAAAATAATAGCAACGAATTCGAATGTAAAAGCCCTTTTGAGGGCAAAACTTCATTTTGATGAAATTATGACAAATGCCACAATGGAAGAAAAAGTACATCGCCTTATGGACATTTTTGAAGTAAAAAAGTAACGAATTTGGTTTTATAAATATTACATCACACATTATTTTCACATTATTCACCATTGGACAACATTTACGTTCATAAAAAATTTTAATTTCTTTTCAAAGCGAAGATTATTATCCGCTAGGAATACTTTCTCTTCTGGGCCGTAAAGCAACCTATATTTAACTACTTTTTTATACGATTTTACTCATCCAAGCACCACCAAAGCCAATTGCATTTTTAACTACGAATTTCGACAACTCAACTTGACAACTGCACAATGTAACCTACAATAATTTATACATAACCATAACTAGCTTAGTTTGTTTTAATCAATGCGACCAACTTGACAACTGTATTTACTAACCAAAACCCTAAATTTGCAACTTTGCCGCAGTCCAGATGAAAAAAAAATGAACTTTACAATTTTGTTATGAATAAATTTAGAGAAAATATGTTGTTTTCTATATATTTACCTTAAAATAGGATATTTTATTTGAAAACCCATTATTTAAAATTTAAAATGGTTTTTTTTCATTATTATTTTCTTGAAATGTTAATATTGTGACTTGATAGCGACTAATATCGCGCCAAGGCCAGTTATAAAATAAATAAAAGACGCAAATAATTATGTAAAAATATATTGAAAAAAGAATTTTCATAAAAATAAAAAATTAACAATAAATAACAAAAAGATGGTTTAATACTCCTCCAAGCCAGGGAGGGGGAACGCGTTGCTGAAACTCTCCACCTCCTTCTTCAAACTGTCGACTTCACCTTGAAACTCCTCGTGCAGCAATTTTTTAAAGTCCACCAACTTGGGCCCGGACTTGTCGTTGATTTTCTTGGCCAACCTGAGCCCTCTGTCGATGAAACCGACAACCGCGTCGATGTCCGCCTCCTCGAGCCCCCTGGTGGTCAGAGCCGGCGTTCCCAGGCGAATCCCCGAAGGGTTCAGGGCGCTCTTGTCCCCGGGCACGGTGTTTTTGTTGCAGGCTATCGAGATCTCCTCGAGGATGTACTCCCCTTTCGCTCCGGTGATTCCCGCGCTCCTCAAATCGACGAGAAGCATGTGCACGTCCGTTCCCCCCGTCACGACCTTGTACCCCTTCGATTGGAGGCCGTCGCTTAGGCGTCTGGCGTTCGCAACCACCTGTTTGGCGTACGTCACGAATTCGGGCGTGTTCGCTTGTTTCATGGCCGTTGCTATGGCAGCGATTGTGTTGTTGTGTGGCCCACCTTGATTGAAAAGATTGCTTGAAAATTGGTTTGTTGCAATATAACAAATAATCTCAAATTGTGTTTTTTAAATTCAAAAATTTGATTCAGACAATCTGTAACCTTTAACGTTTTTGACATTTTAAGTTTTTTAATTCTAAATAATTGATTCAGACAATCTGTAACTTGTTAAAATTCTTTAAAGTTTTTAATATTTTTTAACATTTTTGACATTGTGTAACGTTTTTGACATTCGAAAATGTTATTAATCATTTCAAATTGTTTTTTTTTAATCCAAAAATTTGATTTAGACATTTTATAACGTTTTTGATATTCTAAAAGTTTTTTGGCATTCTAAAACGCGTTTTAAACATTTTAAAATGTGTTTTTGACATTCTAAAATGTTTTTAAAGATAACAGAAAATTAGTAAAAAAATTGGATTCAGATAATCTATAACGTTTTTGAGATTCTAAAATGAGTTTTAAGCATTTTAAAATGTGTTTTTGACATTCTCAAATATGTTTTTTAACATTATTAAATGTGTTTTTGACATTTTAAAATGTGTTTTTGACTTTATAAAGTATTTTTTTATATTCCAAAAATATTATACTAAGAATAGTAAAAATGGTCTTTTTCTGTATCACTAAACAATATGTTTATAACATTCTAAAATGTGTTTTTGACAAACTAAAATGTTTTTAAAGATCCTAGATTGTTTTTAACAATCTAGAATGTGTTTTTGACATTTTAAAATGTTTTTTGACTTAATAAACTGTTTTTTGACATTCGAACAAAAAAATAAGATATAGGCTTTTTCTGTATCACTAAACAATTTTTTTTTGACATCCTATAATGTGTTTTAAACTTTCTAAAATGTGTTTTTGACATTCTAAAATGTTTTTATATTCCAAAAATATTATACTAAGAATAGTAATAATGGTCTTTTTCTGTATCACTAAACAATATGTTTATAACATTCTAAAATGTGTTTTTGACAAACTAAAATATTTTTAAAGATCCTAGATTGTTTTTAACAATCTAGAATGTGTTTTTGACATTTTAAAATGTTTTTTGACTTAATAAACTGTTTTTTAACATTTCAACAAAAAAATAAGATATGGGCTTTTTCTGTATCACTAAACAATATTTTTTTTGACATCCCAAAATGTGTTTTAAACTTTCTAAAATGTGTTTTTGACATTCTAAAATGTTTTTAAAGATCTCAAATTGTTTTTAATAATCTAGAATGTGTTTTTTACATTCTCAAATATGTTTTTGACATTTTAAAATGTGTTTTTGACTTAATAAATGGTTTTTTGACATTCCAAACAAAAAATAGGATATTATACTAGGAATACAGAAAATGGTCTTTTTCTATGTCACTGACATCTTAAAATGTGTTTTTGACATTCTAAAATATGTTTTAAGATTTTAAAATGTGTTTTTGACATTTTTAAAGTTAACAACAAAATTTTAACATTCTGTAACTTTTTGACATTCTAAAATGTTATTAAATATTCCAATTTTTTTTTAATAAAAAAAGGATTCAGACATTTTATAAGGTTTTTGACATACTAAAATCAGATTTTGACATTTTAGGTCTACAAAAAGAATTTTTTTTCTAAAAATTTGATTTTCCGAGGTTGTTTAATTTTGACATTTTTAACATTCTTAAATGTTCTTAAAAATCCCAAATTGTGTTTTTTAAACTCAAAAATTTAATCTAAAAATTATGTAACGTTTTTTATTTTCTGTAACGTTTTGACATTCTAAAATGTCTAAATGTTATAAAGATTCCAAATTGTTTTTTAATCTAAAAATTGTATTCAGGTTTTTGAATTTGGAAATAAAATTTAATAGGACGTTTTTGACATTTTAAACATATTGAATGAGTTTTTGACATTTTATGAGATTTTGAAATTCAAAATTTTAATTCCATAACGTTTTTGACATTCTTAAATGTGTTTTGATTAAAAAGATTGCTAAAAAATTCGTATGTTGCAATATTAAAATTTAATTAGGTAGATAAAAATATTAACTTTATTACAAAATTTAATATTTTACATGCAGTTTTTAATTTAAATTTTACCGTTTTATTGCCTTAAAAGTCGTTTTTAAGGTTTTATAGTTATATGTGATAAAATATATATTTCTGAAAACTTTTTTACATATAGATAGGTATACTCATTTAAAATGTTTGTAATGTTTTATACATACCTTGTAAACCTGGGAATACTGCTTGATTAATTTTAGATTCCAAATCGTACATGATTTTTTCTCCTTTAGCATTAACAGATCTAACTCCTTTCCTGAAGAAAATAACCCCAGCACGGGGCCCCCTTAAACTTTTGTGGGTAGTGGTGGTAACAATATCACTGTAATCAAAAGGATTTGGAGTCACACCTAAAAAAAACAACTTTATTAAGTTAATATAATAATATTAACATGTTTCAACATTCTTAAATGTTTTTAAGCATTAGAAATTTTTGTTTTTAATTTTTGAATTTTGAGATGATAAAATTTACCACAACGTTTTTGACATTTTTAATATTATTGAATGGGCTATTGACATTCTAAAATGTTTTATAAGATTCCAATTTTTTAATTTTGTGATAAAATTTAATAAGTTTTTTGACGTTTTTAAAATTCCAAATTGACATTTTAAACAAATTGAATGAGTTTTTGACATTTTATAAGGTTTTTTCAATTTAAAATTTTGATTCTTTAACGTTTTTGACATTCTTGAAAGTTTGTTGACATTCTTAAATGTGCTTTTGACATTCTCAAACATGTTTTTAACACTATAATAAATGTGTTTTGACATTTTCAAATATGTTTTGACATTTTAAAATGTGTTTTTGACTTACAGAAAATGGGCTTTTTCTGTATCAATAAACAATATTCTTAAAACGTGTTTTACACATTTTTGATATTCTAAAATAATTTAAACATGTTTTTAACATTCTAAAATGTGTTTTTGACATTTTAAAATGTGTTTGTGACATTCTAAAATAGTTTTAAAGATCCCAGATTGTTTTTGACATTCTAAAATGTGTTTTGACATTCTCAAATATGTTTTTAACACTATAAAATGTGTTTTTGACATTTTAAGTTGTGTTTTTGACTTTTTAAACTGTTTTTTGACATTCCAAATAAAAAATAGGATGTTATACTGGAAAAACAGAAAATACCATTTGACATAAAAAAGTTATTTACCTGCAGCCACCAATCCTGAAATATGCGCCATATCGGACATCAAATAAGCCCCCACTTCATCACAAATAGCCCTGAATCTCTTGTAATCCAAAGCCCTGGAGTAGCAAGAAACTCCAGCAATGATAAGCTTAGGCTTGAAAAGTCTAGCTGTCTTTAACAACTGATCGTAATCGATCAACCCTGTCTCAGGATCCACCTTGTAGGGCATAGATTCGAAGAAAATAGAGGTGGCGGAGATTTTTTTGGTGGCCGTGAAGAAACCGTGGGTCAAATGACCACCGTCGGGTAAATCAAGACCCATGATCCTGCCGTGTGGTTCTACCACTGCAGTGAGGGTGGCAAAATTCGCTGGAGAGCCCGAGTAAGGTTGCACGTTGACGCCCCACTCCTCAGGGCTCACTTTGTACGTTTCCAGCGATCTTTTTTGCGCCAGAACTTCAACTTGGTCAATAAACTCGTTACCACCGTAATATCTCTGCCCGGGGAGGCCTTCGGAATATTTGTTGTGCAGGCAGGAACTAAGGCACTGCAAGACGGGCAGAGTCGTGAAATTTTCACTAGCGATCATTTCAAGCCCAGATTTTTGTCTAAGTTTCTCTTTTTTCATTATTTCGAATAGTTCCGGGTCGGATTCCCATATGTTGCGGTTTAGAGTTTGGGAAATGTCCATTTTTGCTAAAGGGCCCGTGGATTGTCGCAAAATATTACCTAGATTCTGAAAAGTGGACAAATATTACACTTTTAATAAAATTTAAAATATTCACAATATGTACTTTGCATATAAATACAAAAAGTAAAGCAGTGATGTAATTTTACCTGGAATTTAACATATTTTTGGCAAACTACAGCTAAACTATTAGAAAACAACATTTCTATAAAAAATAAAAAAATTGTCGGTTTTTTAAATACCAATATTAATATTTTAGTTTACTCCTTATATATGTAGAAAGTAAAGCAAAATTACGTAATGTTACCTTGAATTTAACATATTTTTTGCAAATTACAGCCAAACTACTACCAAACACCGACATTTTTTCAAAAAAATTCAATTTTTCTAACCGTCAAATGTGACATTTGTAGGTTAAAAAATACTAACCTCCTTGACACTGAATTTTTCTGAAATGCACCTCAACTTATAAAGAAACGTTTATATCACAGTAATATTGTTTGCACTAAAACCAAAATAGTTTAACTAATCAAATATATATTAACACGTAAAACGAATTCAATTCAAGATAACCTCTCTAATCAGAAACGTTCGAAACAGGTCAAATTATAAACGTAACAAGGGTTAAAAACACTTGAGCAATACATTTGTTGCTTAAACCGGTTTTAATGAACGTTTTGCAACGGTTTAAACGCATAATTAACGCACTTTTAAGTAAAAAAAAAACGTTCAACTTACCTTGGCGTGCAACAGGTGGGGTCTGTTTAAAAAAGCGCGGGAAAACATGCTGGTTCAAATCTGAAGACTTCTTTTGACGATTTAAGTTAAAAAACGCATGCAAGTTTTAATTTTTCCGTTATCGTTTGACCTTTTGGCGATAGTGTAATGCTATGGTAATAAAAATTTTCAAATGAAATGACGATGACTATTTGCTAATATATTTGTTCGTAGGGGGTTATCAATTGTTTAAAGTTGATAACTTGCATCATCATTTTCTCACTAATTACTGCAATATTTTTGTGATTACTAATTGGTGGTGTACAGTTGAAGCCATAAAAAAGGTGGTCGGTTAAAAGAGACAAATTCAATTCGATAAAAAAACGAATTTATAACGTTAAAAAGTGATTTTTGTAGGAAATTATCATAAATAATTTATTTTTATGACGCACCATCAAAATTCCATCATATTTGCACCAATTATTGCTACAATATTTTAATGATGAAACATCTAGTGAGGTACAGTGGAAGTCATAAAAATTGGTTATATTAAGAGAGGGGTAAAAAGTGAAAAACCCTGTTTTTTTACTTATTTATTGCATTACTCTAAGCAGATTTTTTTTCATTAAGATTTATACGAAATATACAGAATTGGCAATAAATTACATCATAATATAAATCTAATACAAAATTTTGTACAAGCGAAAATTCCTCTTGAAAATGAGCATACATAAAACTTCTTATAATCCATTTAATTAATTAATATATATAGAAAAATATTGTTAGTAGTTTGCAAGAGAAGAGAAAATAAAAACGACCTCCATTTAAAAAGAAAAAACATCTAAAATAATTTTGTTTTATGTAGGTACTTATAATAATAAAGTATTTGGTTTTATAACAATAAATATACGTAGTAATAAAGTGCGTGGTATAATAATAAAAAAACAAGTTACAGAACACATTTAATACATTGCTTCTGGTATTTAATAATATTTACAATTAATTCACACATTCTTATAAGTATCAGTAAACTAAATAAGGCTGCAACGAATAACTTGATTTAAAAAGTCATATACAAAAAATGTATCTCTCGGAGATTTTTCTATACCCTGTCCGCAGTTCTGGGAGCGTTTCCGGAAGTTGCGACTTACCTTTCCGCCGGAAATCAGGTTCGGTTTTTGCTATGCAAAAACGTCATCGATTTTTGTCCGATTTTGGCGAACTTGTGGCGCCATCTGTCGACTGTATCGCGATGAAATGTTGTTGGGCGCCGTTTCGGCAATTTTCGTTTTGTCGCGAGAATTTTGAGAAATGTAAAATTTTCTGGAAAGTAAAGTCGCAAATCCAATCGAATATCAACGAGGAAGGTTATTTTAGATGATTTTTGGGCACCGAGGCAATGATGAAAAAAGATAAAAGGGGGGGAAATCAACATCCGAACCATAAATAAAATAAAAAGTATACATCTAATTTAAACAATTATTATTATTATTATTATTCAAATGTGTAACTAGCAGTTGAAAAAAAACAAACTACAATTTAAAGAAATAATTAACAGGTGGTTATTTTTTTTGTGTGTATATATCCTAAACAGATAGACAATATTTTATTCTGTCAAATACAATATTATGTACAATGTGGTGTTTTTGCAAATAGTAACACTGTGCCCGAGAAAGCACACAACAAAAAGCATCTCACACCATTACGATTAGTATAAAACATAACCACAAAGATTCGTCCGACGCGCAGGGTTTTTTGTTTGTTATTTTTGTTTGTCTGTCTGCGATAGTTTTTGTGTTTTTGTAGTGAAAAAATTAACGTTACATTTTGAATGAGTGTGTCGAACCTTTTCAATCCCAGTCTCAGTTGTAGATTTTGATCGCCTTCTCCAGGTAGTTGAATCGCGAGCGCTTGGGGGCCTTGTTCACGTGGTCCAGGCCCAGCCAGGGCTTGGGGCTGCCGCCTGCAACAAATTCGTTCGTCGTAAATCGAACAATTTACGATTACAATTGCTTACTTTGACTCTGGAGCGGTCTGAAATCGTTCAGGCTGACGACGTACTCGTCCTCTTGGATCACTTGAGCCCGGCCCATCGCGACGATGGAGAATTTAAACTTCTCCCACTCCTTCTCGGGCACGGACAACTTCTTTTGGATTCGTTCTGCAAAAAATTATGGAGGGTTTTTTTGGGGCTCTTTGACTTTTTTAAATGCGTTTTTGACGTTCTAAAATGTGTTTTAACATTATAATATGTTTTTGAAATTGTTAACTGCTTTTGACATTTAAAAATATGCTTTTGACATTTCTAACACTAAAATATCTTTTTAACATTCTTTAGTATGTTTTGGACATTTTCAAATGTGGTTTTGACATTTTAAAATGTGTTTTCAACATTCTATATTGTTTTTGAAATTTTTAAATGGTTTTTTGACATTTTAAAATATGCTTCTAATATTTTAAAATGTTTTTGACATTTTTAATATGTTTTGGATATTTTAAAATGTAATTTTGACATTTTAAAACGTCTTTTTAATATTATGTTTTTAAAATTTTTTTTTGCGTTTTTGACATTTTAAAATATGCTTTTGACATACTAAAATGTGTTTGACATTTTAAAAAATATGGTTTGACATTTCTAACACTAAATGATGTTTTTGACATTCTTTAGTATGTTTTGAACATTTTAAAATGCCATTTTGACATTTTAAAATGTGTTTTTGACGTTCTAAAATGTGGTTTTGACATTTTAAAATGTGTTTTCAACATTCTATATTGTTTTTAAAATTTTTAAGTGTTTTTTTTGACATTTTAAAATATGCTTTAACCATTTTAAAATATGCTTTTAACATTTTAAAATAAGCTTCTTTTAAAATATGTTTTTGACATTTTTTAATGTGTTTTGGATATTTTAAAAGGTAATTTTGGCATTTTAAAACGTGTTTTTAATATATGTTTTTGAAATTTTTAACTGTGTTTTTGACATTTTAAAATACGCTTTTAAAATTCTAAAGTGTGTTTTTTACATTTTTAAATATGCTTTGGACATTTTTAACACTAAAATGTGGTTTTGACATTTTAAAATGTGTGTTTAATATCCTTTAATGTTTTTGACATTTTAAAATATGCTTTTGACATTCTAAAATGTGTTTTTCACTTTGTAAAATATGCTTTTGACATTTTTAACACTAAACTACGTTTTTGACATTCTAATATGTTTTAGATATTTTAAAATGCGTTTTTAACATTTTATAATGTTTTTGAAGTTTTTAACTGTGTTTTTGACATTTTAAAATATGCTTTTAACTTTCTAAAATGTGTTTTTCACATTTTAAAATATGCTTTTGACATTTTTAACACTAAAATATGTTTTAGACATTCTTTAATATGTTTTGGACATTTTAAAATGTATTTTTAACATTCTAAAATGTTTTTAAAATTAAAATGTAATTTTTACATCCTAAATTGTCTTTTTGAAATTTTTAACTGTGTTTTTCAAATTTTAAAATATGCTTTTGACATTTTAATACTAAATTGTGATTTTGACATACTAAAATGTGTTCTTAACATTCTAAAATTTTTTGACATTTTAAAATGTGTTTTTAACATTCTATAATATTCTATAATGTATTTTTTGACATTCTAAAATGCGTTTTTCACATTTTAAAATATGCTTTTGACATTTTTAACACTAAAATATGTTTTTGACATTCTAAAATGTTTGGACCTTTAAAATGTGATTTTGACATACTAAAATGTGTTTTTAACATTCTAAAATGTTTTGACATTTTAAAATGTGTTTTTAACATTCTATAACATTCTATAATTTATTTTGACATTTTAAAATATGCTTTTGACATTTGTAACACTAAAATATGTTTTTGACCTTTAAAATGTGATTTTTACATACTTAAATGGTTTTTTAACATTCTATAATGTGTTTTTAATTTTTTTAACTGTGTTTTTGAGATTTTAAAATATGCTTTTGTCATTTTTTATACTAAAATATGTTTTTGACATTTTTTAATGTTTAGAACATTTTAAAATGTGTTCTTAACATTCTAAAATGTTTTAACAGTTTAAAATGTGTTTTTAACATTTTATGATGTTTTTGAAGTTTTTAACTGTATTTTTGACATTTTAAAATATGCTTTTAACATTCTAAAATGTGTTTTTCACATTTTAAAATATGCTTTCGACATTTTTAACACTAAAATATGTTTTGACATTTTTTAATATTTTGGACATTTTAAAATGTGATTTTGACATTCTAAAATGTGTTTTAAACATTCTAAAATGTTTTGATATTTTAAAATGTTTTAAAATTCTAAAATGTTTTTGAATTTTTTACTGTGTTTTTGACATTTTAAAATATGCTTTTAACATTTTTAATATGCTTTTGATATTTTTAACACTTAAATATGTTTTGGACATTTTAAATGTGATTTTGACATTCCAAAATGTTTTGACGTTTTCAAATGTGGTTTTGACATTTTAAAAGGTGTTTTTAACGTTCTATGTTTTTGAAATTTTTATGTGACATTTTAGGATGTGTTTTAAACATCTTAAAATATGTTTTTGATATTCCAAAGTATGCCTTACATTTTACAATGTGTCGTTCACATTCCAAAATATTTTAACATTCTAAAATGTGCTTTGGACATTATAAAATGTGCATGATAGTGTAAAACGTAACGTAATGTTACCTTTGACTCTGGCGAAGGGTTCGCCCTGCTTGATCTTGATCAGGAAGGGGATGCCGAAGGTGGAGAAGACCTCCTTCTGGAAGTGCGCGCACGGCACTAGCATCTCGTCCTCCTGCAGGTGCAGCTCCTCGCGCGGCACCTCCTCGATCCTGTACACCTTGGCCGACGTGCCCGTCAAGTTTTCCAGCGGCGTGTCGTCCTTCGGCCCCATCGTCACCTTGTTGCAATTCACCTCGGTTATCCTAAACGGACAAACAAACGAGATGCTCGACAACATTCTTAACATTGTTTATGGTATTCTAAAACCCCTGGTTTCCTATTTTAAACTTTTTGCGTTGCCCTCTTTAATTTTTTTTATTGTTGACAATTGTCAAAATGAATTAATTAAGACTTCAAATAGAAGTTTCTTTAGAATGTCTGAACACCTTTTTGGACATTTTAAAATGTGTTTAACACATTCCAAAATATTTTTTTACATTATAAAAAAATTTCTGTCACTCTAAAATGTTTTTGAGATTTGAATTGGTTTTGAACATTTATAAATGTGTTTTTGACATTCTTAATAGTGTTTTTGACATTTGAAAAAGTTTTTTTAACATTCTAATATGTAATTTTGACATTCTAAAATGTTTTTTTTTGACATTTTAAAATGTAATGTTGACATTCTAAAATGGGTTTTTAACATTCTAATAAGTTTTGACATTCTAAAATGAGTTTTTAATATTCTAAATTTTTTTGACATTCTAAAATGTTTTGGACAATTGAATGCGTTTTAAACATTTTTAAATCTGTTTTTTTAAAATGTTTTTGACATGGTAAATTGTGTTTTTGCCATTTTAAAATGTATTTTTGACATTCTAAGATGTGTTTTAAACATTATAAAATATCTTCTTGACATTCTAAAATATGTTTTTGGCATTTTTAAATTTGTTTAAAATAATCTAAAATGTTTTTGACACTCTAAAATGTGTTTTTGGCACTTTTAAATGTGTTTTTAACATTCAAAAATGTTTTTGACATTCTAAAATTTGCTTTTGACATTTTATAATTTGATTATGACATTCTAAAATCTGTTTTTAATATTCTAAAATGTTTTGACGTTCTAAAATGTGTTTTTGACATTTTAGAATGTTTTTGACATTTCAAACTTTGATTATGACATTCTAAATATGTTTTGACACTTTTAAATGTGTTTTTAACATTACAAAATGTTTTTGACATTCTAAAATGTGTTTTGACATTTTAAAATTTAATGACATTCTAAAAAGTGTTTATGATATTGTAAAATGTTTTTTGGATTCCGTGGTGTTTTTAACATTCTTGTTCACATTCCAAAATGTGATTAAGACATTCTAAAGTATGCCTTAGATTCTAAGATGTGTTTTTAAGATTCTATAGTAACTTAACATTATACAATGTGTTGTTCACATTCTAAAACATTTTAACATTCTAAAATGTGTTTTGGACATTATAAAATGTATTTGCGATATTGTAAAATGTTTTTTGACATTCTAAGATATGATTTTAACGTTCCAAAGAATTCCTTGAATCTAAAATGTCTTGTTCACATTCTAAAATGAGATTTGACATTCTAAAGTGTACCCTACATTCTAAAATGTGTTGTTTACATTTCAAAATGTGATTTGACATTCTAAAGAATGCCTTACTTTCTGAAATATATTTTTGACATTTAAGAATATGCTTTTAACATTCTAAAATGTGTTTTTCACATTTTAAAATTTGCTTTTGACATTTTTATGTTATGACATTCTAAGATGTGTTTTTAAGATTCTATAGTAACTTAACATTATACAATGTGTTGTTCACATTCTAAAACATTTTAACATTCTAAAATGTGTTTTGGACATTATAAAATGTGTTTGCGATATTGTAAAATGTTTTTTGACATTCTAAGATATGTTTTTAACGTTCCAAAGAATTCCTTGAATCTAAAATGTCTTGTTCACATTCTAAAATGAGATTTGACATTCTAAAGTGTACCCTACATTCTAAAATGTGTTGTTTACATTTCAAAATGTGATTTGACATTCTAAAGAATGCCTTACTTTCTGAAATATATTTTTGACATTTAAGAATATGCTTTTAACATTCTAAAATGTGTTTTTCACATTTTAAAATTTGCTTTTGACATTTTTATGTTATGACATTCTAAGATGTGTTTTTAAGATTCTATAGTAACTTAACATTATACAATGTGTTGTTCACATTCTAAAACATTTTAACATTCTAAAATGTGTTTGCGATATTGTAAAATGTTTTTTGACATTCTAAGATATGATTTTAACGTTCCAAAGAATTCCTTGAATCTAAAATGTCTTGTTCACATTCTAAAATGAGATTTGACATTCTAAAGTGTACCCTACATTCTAAAATGTGTTGTTTACATTTCAAAATGTGATTTGACATTCTAAAGAATGCCTTACTTTCTGAAATATATTTTTGACATTTAAGAATATGCTTTTAACATTCTAAAATGTGTTTTTCACATTTTAAAATTTGCTTTTGACATTTTTATGTTATGACATTCTAAGATGTGTTTTTAAGATTCTATAGTAACTTAACATTATACAATGTGTTGTTCACATTCTAAAACATTTTAACATTCTAAAATGTGTTTTGGACATTATAAAATGTGTTTGCGATATTGTAAAATGTTTTTTGACATTCTAAGATATGATTTTAACGTTCCAAAGAATTCCTTGAATCTAAAATGTCTTGTTCACATTCTAAAATGAGATTTGACATTCTAAAGTGTACCCTACATTCTAAAATGTGTTGTTTACATTTCAAAATGTGATTTGACATTCTAAAGAATGCCTTACTTTCTGAAATGTGTTTTTGACATTTAAGAATATGCTTTTAACATTCTAAAATGTGTTTTTCACATTTTAAAATGTGCTTTTGAATCCGTTTTGGACATTTTAAAATGATGTTCTAAAATGTGATTTTGACAATTTAAAATACATTCCAAAATGTGTCGTTCATATTCTAAAATATTTTAACATTCTAAAATGTGTTTTGAACATTGTAAAATGTTTTTTGACATTCTAAGATATTTTTTTAACAATCTAAAGAATGCTTTTAATCTAAAATGTTTGTTCATACTCTAAAATGAGATTTGACATTCTAAAGTGTGATTACATTTTAAAATGTGTTGTTCACATTCTAAAATGTCTTGTTCACATTCCAAAATGTGATTTGACATTCTAAATTGTGTTGTTCACATTCTAAAATGTGTTGTTCACATTCTAAAATGTATTTTGAAATTCTAAAGTGTGCTTTACATTCTAAAATGTGTTGTTCACATTCTAAAATGTATTTTGACATTATAAAGTGTGCCTAACATTCTAAAATGTGTTGTTCACATTCTAAAATGTATTTTGACACTCTAAACAATGCCTTACATTCTAAAATGTCTTTTCAACGTTTTAAAATGTGTTTTTGACATTCCAGAATGTTCCCAACTTGCTAGAGAGGTTTAGAACAATTAGTGAAAACTGACCTTAACTTTCCAGTACTGTCCTCCGTGAACTCGATCTGCTTCTTGGCCTCCTCGAGCAGGTCGGCCACCGTGCCCCCCTTGTTCGGATACAAAATCAGCTCCTTCTCCTCCTTCATCTTCGGCCCGACGTACATGCACTTGAACTGCTTCTTGTTCTCCAGCTCGCTCACCCTGATGCTCAGCTGCTGGTAGAAGATCTTCTTCGGCACCTTCGGCTTAGAGTACACGAGCAGGTCCTTGAGGGTGCCCTCGAACGTGCAGCGCAGCGGGTGCCCCGGAGTGTCCTTGTAGCTGCAACGAAAAGTGGAGATTGCTCGCGGGTGACCTTAATAATCGACCTGTTTTTTTTTACTTCATTTTGTTCAAAAATAAATGCTCTACAAAAAAAGTATTTTACGTTTTTTTCGTAAACCTATCGATTCAAAGGATATCTTAGGTCAAAGTTTGAAGTTTTGAACAATAACTCGCAAAATAGGACTTGAAATGTTTTTGACATTTTAAAATGTAATTTTTACATTCTAAAATGGGGTTTTGATAAATTAAAATGTGATTTTGACATTTCAAAATGGGTTTTTAACATTCTAAAATGTTTTGACATTCTAAAATTAGTTTTTAACATTTTAAAATGTGATTATGACATTCTAAAATGTTTTTTGACATTCCAAAATCTTTTTGCGACTCTAAATTTTTTTTTAACATTTTAAAATGTGTTTTTAACACTCTAGAAAGTGATTTTAACATTCTAATATGTTTTTTTTTCATTTTGTAATGTATTTTTGACATTCTAAAATGTGTTTTTAGCATTTTTAAAATGTGTTTAAAATATTTGAAAAATTGTGTTTTTCCATTTTAAAATATATTTTAATATTCTAAAAATTTTTTTTAACATTATAAAATATCTTTTTGCCATTATTAAATATTTTTAAAATATTCTAAAGAGATTCTAAAATGGGTTTTTGATATTCTAAAATGTATTTTTGACATTCTTAAATATATTTTGGACATTTTAAAATGTGTTTTTAACATTCCAAAATATGTTTTTGATATTTTTAGTATGTTCTTGACATTCAAAAATGTGTTTTTAAAATTTTTAAATCCGCCTTGGACATATTAAAATGATAATCTAAAATGTGTTTTTAGACATTTTAAAAAGTGTTAAAAACATTGTTTTTGACATTTCAAAATGTTTTTGTTACTCTAAAATGTGTTATTGACATTTTAAAATGTGTTTTTAAAATTATAAAATGTATTTTTAACACTCTAGAATATGATTTTAACATTCTAAAATGTTTTTGGCACTTTAGAATGCGTTTTAAACATTTTATATTTGTTGACATAGTGAATTGTGTTTTTGACATTTTAAAATGGTTTTTTGACATTCTAAAATGTGTTTTCAACATTATAAAATATCTTTTTGACATTCTAAAATATGTTTTTTAACATTTTTAAAGTGTTTCAAGTGTATTTTGACATTACATAGAATGTCTAACATTCTAAAATGTATTTTGACATTTTAAAGATTGCCTTCCATTCTAAAATGTGTTTTTTACTTTCTAAAGTATGCCTTCACATTTTAAACCGTTTTTGACATTCTAAAATGTGTTTTCACATTTTAAAATGTGTTTTTGACACCCTAGAATGTGATTTTAACATTCTAAACTGTTTTTGACATTCTAAAATGTGTCTTCACATTTTAAAATGTGTTTTTGACAGACTAGAATGTGATTTTAACATTCTAAAATGGGTTTTTAACATTCTAAAATGTTTTTGATATTTTAAAATGCGTTTGTTTCGTGTTATTGGGATCGCAAGGGCAGAGGTTGTCAGGCAAAAAAATAATAGACAAAAATAGACAAGAGAGAAAGAAAGAAAAAGTGTATTTTTAACACTCTAGAATATGATTTTAACATTCTAAAATGTTTTTGGCACTTTAGAATGCGTTTTAAACATTTTAAATGTGTTGACATCTTGAATTGTGTTTTTGACATTTTAAAATATTTTTGACACTCTAGAATGTAATTTTAACATTCCAAAGTGTCGACAGAGATAGCCGCGCCTCGTTTTCCGGGACTCTTACCTTTGGCACTTGAAGAACTGCAGCAGGCAGGGGTCGGTGCCGACGCGCTGCGCCACGGCGCGCGCGAACTGGTCGTAGGTCATGCGCTGCGACAGCTCCATGGTGAAGCCGGTGTCGTTCGGGATGCACTTGTCCACGAAGGTCACCTCGACGCGGTAGAACAGGTCCTTGAAGTAGTCTATGCAGGTGGGCAGGTCCGAGATCTCCGACATGTCCATGCGCTCGTCCTTCTCGAAAACTATTATGTCGCCGTCCATCAGCTCTTCCAAAACCTACAGAGAAAAGATTTCGCCTTCTAGAATGTCCACCTCAAATTATGTTTTTGACATCTTAAATGTGTTTCTTACATCCTAAATTATGTTTTTGACATTCTAAAACGTGTTGTTAACACTTTAAAATGTAGTTTGACATTATAAAGTATGCCTTAAATTCTAAAATGTGTTTTTGAGATTCTAAAGTATGCCTCACATTCTAAAATGCCTTTTTCACTTTAAAAAATGCAATTTGACCATTTCAAAGAATGTGGATAACTCTTATCGAAAAGGAACTAAGCGCCAAAAACTTTTTCTGGGCTTGGTAAACTTATTTGTAAAATACCTCATGCTTAAAGCTTAATTTTCATGTATACGTTTGTCCGTCATCCGTATGTCAGTTTTTCAATAAAATCGTCCGATAAGAAATGTTCTAATTTTCATGCATACGTTTTTTAATGACGTTTAACGGATTGATTTTGCGACAAATAGAAATTAAGTGTCAGTATATTCACTTACAAAATTTACCTAATGCTTAATTGTCATAGTTACAATTATGTCAACAATTGTAACTTTAACAGTTAGCTGTCTAATAAATTTAAAGGTAGGTAAATATACCTTATAAAAAGAATATACTAGCCCTAATATACATTAAAATGTATAGTTTTAAAAAAGCAGGTCCTTTTAGTTCTTGTTTTAATTTTTTTTTTGTTTGTTCTTTCTTTTTTTCCGTTATTCCTATTAAATAAAAACATAACAGTAAAACATTATTCACATAACGAACGTTATATTTCCCTTTTACAATCTTATTGAAAAAATATAAAAATATTTGATAATAAATTTTCTTAAAATAACGTTAGGCGTCAAAAACAGATGTGTAGTGACGGATGAGTTAAAATTATTTAACCTTTCTCTGTCAGACGTATGAAGTTGAAACTTGACGGACCGATAAAATGTCATAATTTTCGAATTATAATTGGACCAATAAGAGCGCTCCCGGATGAACGGACTGACGGACAAACATGATACATGAAAATTAAGCTTAATACTGCTTAAAAGGTTAATCATCATTTGAAACTTTTCTCAAAAGGATTGAGAAGGTT
The DNA here is from genome assembly GCA_921294245.1 of Brassicogethes aeneus. NCBI lineage: Eukaryota > Metazoa > Arthropoda > Insecta > Coleoptera > Nitidulidae > Brassicogethes > Brassicogethes aeneus. The sequence goes on from OV121140.1 coordinate 1,873,594, forward strand.
CCCAAATCATTATTAATTTATTGAGCAGCATTAAATATGAGTCATTTTGCAAATAATTTTGTTTACCCCAGAAAAATTTTCGGCGCTATCCATGCATACTGCCCTACACTCAAAAAAATATTTAGTAAATTTACACATCTGATCGTTGGTTATTTTGATGCCACGTATTTAAATGTATATGTACAAACATACTGTAAAACTACATATAATGTGTAAAAATGCAAAGGTCATGTAAATGTAAAATTTAGGAAAATAATAGTACAAGTACATTAAAAATTGTAAAAGCACATAAATTTAAGGATTTATTACATAATAATATGAAAAACTACATATTAATTTAAAAAAATACATAAATTGATGCTATTTTACTTATGTAAGTATGTGTGTACATGTTTTATATGGAACAACACATTTCTTAAGTAAAAAAACAGAAATAAATGTGTGTTTGGATGTGTAAAATTTCGTAAATTTTTTTCAGTGTACACTGAAATAGTATAAATTTGACATTTTAAAATGTATTTTGAAATTCAAAAATGTGATTTTACATTATAAAGTATGCCTTACATTCTAAAATGTGTTCTTGATATTCTAAAGTATGCCTCACATTCTAAAATGCCTTGTTTACATGAAAAAATGTGATTTGAAATTCTAAAATGTGTTTTTGACATTCTTGAATGTGTTTTAAAGTTCTAAAAATGCATTCCATTCTAAATATATATGATTTACATTCTAAAATGTGTTTTTGACGTTCTAAAGTATTCTTTAAAATGTATTGTTCACATTTTAAAATGAGATTTGACATTCTAAAATGTGATTTGATATTCTAAAGTATGCCTGACATTCTAAAATGTGTTTGAGATTCATAAGTATATTCAAAAATGCCTTGTTCATATTCTTAAATGTGATTTGACAGTTTAAAGTGTGCCTTACATTTTAAAATGTGTGTTTTGAGAATCTTAAGGACGCCTTACATTCTAAAACGTGTTGTACACATTCCAAAATGTTTTTCGACATTATATAGAATGCCTTACATTCTAAAATGTATTTTGACATTCTAAAGATTGCCATACATTCTAAAATCTGATTTGACATTCTCAATCATGCATTACATTCTAAAATGTCTTGTTTAAATTTTAAGATATGATTTGACATTCTAAAGTATGCCTTCTATTCTAAATTAAGTTATTTACATTCTAAATTGTCTATTAAAAATTTGATTTAACATTCTATAATGTATTTTGGACTTTCTTAAATGTGTTTTTAAAATTCTAAAAAAAGCCTTACATTCTAAAATGTGTTTTTAAGAATGTAAAGATTAAAATGCCTTGTTCAACTTTTAAAATGTTATTTGACATTCTAAAGTATGCCTTACATTCAAAACGTGTTGTACACGTTCTAAAAGGTAGTTTGACATTCTATAGAATGTCTAAAAAAATTCTAAAATGTATTTTGACTTAAAAAAAAATGTTATTTGACTTTCAAAAATATTTTGTTCACATTCCAAAACGTGTTTTAGACATTCTAAAGATTGCCTTACATTCTAAAATGTCTTGTTTACATTTTAAGATATGATTTGACATTCTAAAGTATGCTTTACATTCTAAAACGTGTTAAACACATTCTAAAATGTATTTTGACATTTTAAACATTGCCTTACATTCTAAAATGTGTTTGAACATTCTAAAATGTCTTGTTCACATTCTGAAATGTGTTTTAACATTCTAAAAACGTGTTGTTATTAATTAAAATTCCATTTTTTGAGTGTTAAAAATGAAAATAACCGGTATATTTACCTTTTCCAGCGGGTCGTTGAAGTTGGTGATCTTCTCGATCATGTTCGGCCTGATCTCCTCGTAGAGCAGCAGCTCCTGCCTGCGCGGGAAACCTGCGCGCTCGTTCAGCAGCGGTATCAGATCGCTCAGCTTGCTGGTGACCGGCAGATAGCTGTGCCCGCAGTAGTGGATCTTCTTCTGCTTCGGGTCGTACATCTTGAAGAAGAGCAGCACGTCGGTCTCCTTGTCGAAGGTGGGCAGAGCCTGCGCGCCGCTGTCCGGCGGCAGCAGCTCGAGGAAAACGTGCCACGGATTCGACGTTTCCGCCGCGTCGATCACCGTCTTGTGCAGGTCGGCCTCCAGGTCCAAAGTGCTCGGCCGCAGCGTCTGGTTCGACCTGCAACGAGTTTGTTTTCCTTTCAAGCGAACCGCCGACACTTTTACTGTTTTCATTGTTTGGAGTCCAAAGTAAGAAAGTAACTCATTCTTTCATATAAAGTAAAGCATAGGTCGCTGATGAAAGAGTAGTGAAACATAAATGACTTCCTTTCTTGAGGGGACAACATAATACTCCCAGCACGAAAATACGCTGGTCAGTACCATTTATACAACATAAATATGAATATGATACAAGAGAAAAGTACCTTTATTTGTGAAAATATCGAAAACTGTTTTTAAAAAATTTACAAAATTTCTCAAATTACCGATACCGAAATGTGTTTTAGACGTTCTAAATCTGTTTTTGACATTCTTAAATGTGTTTTTGAAATTCTAAAATGTATTTTGACATTCTAAAGATTGCCTTACATTCTAAAATTCAAGTTGACATTCTAAAGTATGCATTAAATTCTAAAATGCCTTGTTAACATTTTAAAATGTGATTTGAAATTCTAAAAAATGCCTCACATCCTAAAATTTGATTTAAAATTCTAAAGTACGCCTTACATTTCAAAATGTGTTTTAGAGATTATAAAGAATTTCTTACATTCTAAAATGCCTTGTTCACATTCTAAAATGTGATTTGACATTTTAAAGTACGCCTTAGATTTTAAAATGTGTTTTTGAGACTCAAAGTATGCCTTACATTTTTAAAAGTGTTCTAAAATGTATTTTGACATTCTATAGAATGTCTTACATTCTAAAATGTATTTTGACATTTTAAAGATTGCCTTACATTCTAAAATGTGATTTGACATTTTAAAGTATGCATTACATAATAAAATGTTTTGTTTACATTTTAAAATGTGATTTGACATTCTAAAATGTGTTTTCGACATTCTAAAATGTGTTTTTGACATTCTTAAATGTTTTTTTTACATTCTAAAAAATGCCTTACATTCTAAAATGTGATTTGACATTCTAAAGTATGCCTAACATTCTAAAATGTGTTGTTCACGTTCTAAAATGTGTTTTTGACATTCCAAAATGTATTTTGACATTTTAAAGATTGCATTACCTTTTAAAACGTGATTTAACAATCTAAAATGTGTTTTGGACATTCTTAAATGTATTTTTAAAATTCTAAAAAATGCCTTCCATTCTAAAATGTGATTTGACATTCTAAAGTATGCCTAACATTCCAAAATGTGATTTGACATTCTAAAATGTGTTTTGGACATTGTTAAATGAATTCTTGAAATTCTAAAAAAAAAACTAAAATGTGATTTGACATTCTTAAATGTATTTTTGAAATTCCACAAAATGTCTTACATTTTAAAATGTGATTTGACATTTTAAAGTATGCCTAATATTCCAAAATGTGTTGTTCACGTTCTAAAATGTGTTTTTGACATTCTAAAATGTGATTTGACATTCTAAAATGTAATATGGACATTCTAAAATGGTTTTTGACATTCTTAAATGTATTTTTGAAATTCTAAAAAATGCCTTACATTTTAAAATTTGATGAGACATTTTAAAATGTGTTGTTTGCGTTCTAAAATGTGTTTTGGACATCCTTAAATGTATTTTTGAAATTCTAAAAAATGCCTTACATTCTAAAATGTGTTTTGGGCATTCTTAAACGTATTTTTGAAATTCTAAAAAATGCCTTACATTCTAAAATGTGATTTGACATTCTAAAATGTGTTTTTGACATTAAGGTATTTTCTAAAGTGTATTCAAATCCAAGCTGGACTAAACAAAAACGCCCAGACGCATGATAACTCGTTCTTATTGGTCGATTCGGAGGATTGTGTTTACATTTAGTCCAGCTTGGATTTGAATAGACTTTAAGTAAGTAATAAACGTATGTTATCGTATTCGGGTTTTTTTAATTTTGCCGCCGTAAACACCTCATTTTGCCGTCCTGTCGGGAAAAGTAAAGACTCACCTCTGACTGAAGGGCCACGGCCTGATCTGCTCGGGCGGGTACTTGAAGGCGTCAGCGAGCATCTCCATCATCTCGGCGATGGTGGCGAGCTTCTTGATCTTGAAGACGCGGAAGAGGGCGCGCTCCGGGTCGTACAGATCGTTGCCTTGGTGCCCGTCGAAGGAATCCTCCAGCAGAACGTTGATGGTCATGTAGAGGTGGGCCTCGTTGCGCTCCTTGCGGCGCACCTGCTCCATGCGCTTCTCTTCGGCGAGCCGGTCGGCCAGCTCGCTGGGTATGTCGTTTTCGGTCACCTAGTTTTGTAATATGTGTAAGTTCAGTTTAAGGTTAGTTTGTTCGTTGGTTCGTACCTCTTGCAACACGTTGTGCAACTCCGAATCGCGTATGTACACCAACATGTAGGCGTTGGTGCAGTGTTTGACGGTCATGTTCATGTCTTCGTCGTGTCCGCCGTAGTTGTGCTCGATCGCCTCTTGCTTGGTGCACTTCGAGACGACGTCGTCGTCGAACTTGCACCACTTACCGTCGCCTGCAAACGCAAAAAAACGTGTCCTTTCCGCGACCAAACATCAAACCCAAGACTCACCTCTGGGGTTGATGAAGACGACGTAGTGGCCGCCGTGGTTGTCGCCGCTGTGCACGAGCACGGCGTGCAGCGTGTAGTCGGCCGGGTTCGTGCGGTCCGTTTCGTGCAGGTACGTGTCGAGCGAGATCTTCTCGTAGAACTCGAAGCGATCGTTGAACTTGACCGAGCTGTCGGTGATCGGGTCGTACTGGAAGCGCATCAGGTGCAGGTGCAGTACGGGCGGAAACGCGGAGAATATGACGCCCTTCTCGGCGTCCTGCAAACCGTGCTCGCCCGCGTCGTACTTGTTGTCGCCGTCGAGCGTCTCCTTGGCGATGTAGTCCTTGAACGACTCGTCGACTGAAACGCACCGCTTCGTCAGTCACTTTACCGAATATCTCTCGACAAGTACGTAAGACATACTAACCGAGACCTCGCTTGAAACCAAAATTTTACATCCCAAAGTAAACGCAAATAAACTATAATGCATTGCATCTACAGTTAATTAAAGTCTACCTTACAGTCACGGAAGTAATAGAGTGTGAAGTGATGAGTGACAGCATACCTGGCGGACAAACCACCTGACAATAGGAAGCATTTTATGTGAAGAACAAACGAGACTAACCGAAAGTGAAAAGTACTCTTAACTGACTACAAATTTGCAACTTCAGATTCCTACACAACCCTAAGAACGGTTCCTTCTGCTTAAAAACAACCCTAGTAAAAAAAATAAAACAATGTGACAACATTCTTAAGTATGCATTACTTCTTGAATGTGTTTTTGACATTCTAAATAATACCTTATATTCTAAAATGCCTTGTTCACATTCTAAAATGTATTTGATATTTTAAAGTATGCCTTAAATTCTAAAACGTGTTTTACACATTGTAAAATGTATTTTGACATTCAGAAGTATGCAATACATTCTAAAATGTGATTTTGACATTCTAAAGAATACCTCACATTCTAAAATGTTATTTGATATTTTAAAGTAAGCCTTACATTCTAAAACGTGTTGTACACATTATAAAATGTAATTTGACATTCTAAAGATTGCCTTATATTCTAAAATGTATTTTGACATTCAGAAGTATGCATTACATTCTAAAATGACTTGTTCATATTCTAAAATATTCAATATAGAACTTATATTCTAAAATCCCTTGTTCACATTCTAAAATGTTATTTAATATTTTAAAGTATGCCTACATTCTAAAACGGGTTGTACACATTCTAAAATGTAATTTGACATTCAGAATTATGCATTACATTCTGAAATGTGTTTTGGACAATCTAAAGAATACCTCACATTCTAAAATGACTTGTTTATATTCTAAAATATTTAATATATAACGTGTAAGGATCCATTCTAAAATGTGTTTTAAAAATCCAAAAAAATGCCTTACATTCTAAAATGTGATTTGACATTCTAAAGTATGCCTTACATTTTAAAATGTGTTTTTGAGACTCAAAGTACATTCTAAAATGTGTTGTACACATTCTTAAAGGCATTTTATTATTATTATTATTATTATTATTATTTTCACATTTTTGAGATTGCCATACATTTTAAAATTTGATTTGACATTCTAAAGTATGCATTACATTCTAAAATGTGTTTTTTACATTCACAAATGTGTTTTGAAATGCTAAAAAATGACTTTCGTTTTTGAGATTATAATTCCTTACATTCTAAAATGTGATGTACACTTTCTAAACTGTATTTTGACATTATATAGAATGCCTTACATTCTAAAATGTATTTTATCATTTTTAAGATGGCCTTACATTCCAAAATGTGATTTGACATTCTAAGTATGCCTTACATTCTAAAATGTGTTGTTCACGTTCTAAAATGTGTTTTGTAAATTCTAAAATGTCCTGTTCACATTTTAAAATGTGATTTGACATTCTTAAATGTGTTTTGGTCACTCTAAAATGTGATTTGACATTCTAAAAAATACCTTACATTCTAAAATGTGTTGTTCACATTTTAAAATGTGATTTTTACTTTCTAAAATGTCTTGTTCACATTTGAAAATGTCTTGTTCACATTTTAAAATGTCTTGTTCACATTCTAAAATGTGATTTAAAATTGTAAATATGTTTTATTAATTAAAATTCCAGTTTTTAAATGTTAAAAATAAAAATAACCAGTATGTTTAACTTTTCCAGCGAGTCGCACAAAGAGAAACAGCAACACTGATAATAAGACAATAGTGAAAAACAATACAAAAAAATAATAAATCCAAACCGTCCCAAATCTTATTGCTGGCATTTACGGGATTACAGCTGAGCAAGGCAAATAAATCAATCACCAAGTAAGTCAAAAATCCATTAACTTAAAAACCTTTTCCAATAAACAAAAGTGTTTAAATTAACCGAGACATAAATAATCGAACTCAGCAGTCGTTGTGAAAACTTAAAAGACAAAGACGGAAAAACCAATGCGTACTTAAGCGGCAACTGGGAGTATAGCAACGGCCCGGCGAAACTGAAAGAGGCTTTTTTGCTGCTGGTGGCGGAAAAAACGACTCTTAACAATAGTTTACTTACTGTTTTTCTTCCCCTTTATGTTGAGCTGGATGTCGTAGAAGGTCTCGGTGCGCGTGCTGGAGTAATCCACGTTCTTGCAACGAATGTAGGAGTTCATCTTCCCTTCGAACAACTTGGGAACGGTACCCTCGACGCAGGTGCCCTTCATTTTGCTCTCCAACTTGTCCAGCAGCACTCTGAGGAACTCCTGGACGTCGTGCTGCATGAAGGAGTCCAGCGTCTCCCAGCCGAAGCTCTTGGTGAGTTTTTTGGTGCCGACGGGCTTGTCGCAGAACTGTAATTCGTGGAAGACGCGCTGCAAAGCCAGAGCGACGGATTTCGTCGAGTCGTCCGACTCGGTGGGCATCTTGTAGACCGCCTTGCGCAGCTGGTTGGTGAAGTAGAGAGTCTGCAGCAGCGAGTTCATGTAGCACGTCGCGCCCTGGTTCTTCAGGCCGACGTAGCCCGTGTGCTTCTTGCTGTCCCACGAGACGCCGTGCGGCGCGTCCGCGGTGACGTGCACCTCCAACGTGATGCTGTCGTCCTTGATGTAGCCCTTTTCGGGGTCGAGAACGTCGTTCCAAGCCATGAAGTGCGAGAATCCCCAGTCGTTCTCCTTCGAGTAGAACAGGTGCTGTATCTTGCGCGAGAACGGCTCGATGTCGGGTCGCACCGACAAGAGGCGGAGTTCGGCGACCGCGTAGCACGACCAAGAGCTCGACTCGCTCTCGCCGTTGCACTGCAGGAAGAAACCCAACGAACGCTGCGCGGAACGGTCCTGCGTGTGCCCGTTGCGCGGCATCACCATTATCTTCCATGGCAGGTTTCGGACGTGGCACGGAGTAGAGAGCACTGAGTCCTAACAACAAGTTAGTTGTCAGTCGATTCTTGTTTGGTCCACATAGATAGTAGGTTCAATATTTTCACAGTCCATTGTCAAAGGACTGTCAAAACAGGAATGCCAGCTACTGATATTAAAAAGTATACCTATACGCTAAAGAAGCATGTGAGTTGTCAACAATACATTTAAAGCATGTTGTCAAGTTGAGTTGTCAAAATTCGTAGTTAAAAATGCAATTAATTTGGCTTTGGTGGTGCGTAGATGAGTAAAATCATAAAAAAAGTAGTTAAATATAGGTGACTGCGGCCCAGGAGGGACAAAGTATTCCTAGCGGATAATAATCTTCGCATTGAAAAGAATTTATACAAAAGAAAATAAAATTTATGTGAACTGATATCATTTTTGGCATAGTTATCTTTTTATATCGATATTATATGTATAATAATTAACAAGTAAATTATGAATAATAAATATTACTGTCGATTTGACAGTATTTAATTAAGGTCTTCATCAGAAGTGCCATTTTTTGAATACTAAAAATTCTAAATCAAACTGGCATAAGGGTCATTCCACGTTACTCGGGGATTTTTGTCCAGCCCGTCACAATTAAAAATTGTGAGTAAAAACTACACGTTATAAAATTTATTTTAAAATATTAATTTTATATCTTATGGTTTTTACTCACAATTTTTAATTGTGACGGGTGGGACAAAAATCCCCGAGTAACGTGGAATGACCCCCCATAAGCTACCAAATAAAAAAATCGACTATTTTTTTTTTGAAAAGTATCTCAAAAATATGGTTTGGAGTGACAAAAAAAAATTATTTTTTTCTGAGCGAGTTTTTGTCTCAGAACTCCCAAACGATTGAGTTTAACAAAATTGACTCGGAGATATTTTTTTAAGGAAATTAAATGCTCTACAAAAGAGGTTAAAATAAAATTTTCTCGATTTTTATGTAAGAATATCATATTCTCGCACGCAAAATCGTTGAAGAATGAAGCTCATTCTTAAACGATTTTTGGTAACATTTAGTTTTTAAGTATTGGTACCCCCAAAATGTCAAACTGATTAATAACCTCAAATTCATTACTTTTATTGAAAATGAAGCCTTTATTATTGTTTTGTAATATTAAGTTTGCTCCAACAATGCATTTTAATGCAAAATTTTAAGTTTAATGTAAAAAAGTGCAGTTCAGGTTGTACTTGTGCAGGATAACAAATATTGTCATTTTGTGTTGCCAACTGCCATTTTGCGAGAAAAATCCCCTAACTAACAACGACCACAAAACAATTAAAAAAACCTAAATAAAAGTTAAAATCGAGAAAATAGTATAAATCACACGTTGCAGAAGGCTATTCTGGCACTCATTCGTTCGTCCACTCGCTCCTTCGTCGCTCGAGGCCAAATTTCGAATTCGTGCGAGAATATGTGGCCTTCTGCAACTTGTACTTTAATATACTATTCCGTCAGATGAACCGTTTCCTTAAAATCATGCCTTAAAAATTGGTATTGTTTTACATTTTGATCTTTTAACTTAATTTTGTAATTCATGTAAAAATCAGTACCCGGAAAAAACCGATTAATATTCTTATGGGAAATCAAATGCTCTACAAAAAACGTCACATTTTTGGCTAAATTCACTGAATCAAAAGTTATTCAAGGTTAAAGTTGAAGTAAAAACGAAATTCTTTTTTTCCTCTGTAGATTTTTTTGTATGGATGATAATTTGATTTTTTTCTTTTTAAATGTGTATTATATGACTAATTAACAATTTCCAATAAAAAAATTTATATTATTTAAACGATTAAATAGGTGAAAATAATATATTTCAAAGAAAATAGCTTCTTAAAGCGAAAAAATTCGAATGTGTTATTTTTTTTAGTTTTCAGTACTTTTATCAATAACATAAAGATTATCATCGATAAAAGAATTCAAGTTTTTAACTGACTCAAAAAAAAATCTAGAGGGGAAAAAACAAGAATTTCGTTCGTAACCTTGAATAACTTTTGATGGAGTGAATTTAGCGAAAAATGTGAGGAGACTTTTTTGTAGAGCATTTGATTTCCCATAAGAATATCTATCGGTTTTTTTTCCGGGTACTGATTTTTCCATAAATTCCAAAATTTCAAAGTTAAAATACCTATCAAATTGTAAAACTATACCAATTTTTAAGGCATGATTGTAAGAAAACGGTTCATCTGCGGAAAAATTTCACTTTAACCTTTTTTGTAGAGCATTCAATTTTCTTCAAAAAATACTCTTAAGTCAATTTTATTAAACTCAATGGTTTTGGAGTTCTGAGACAAAAACTCGCTCAGGAAAAAAAATCTAAAATTGTGATGATAGACCTCTTAATATTAATATTATGGACTCAAACTTTCACCATATTTTTTTTTGCCCAGTCTACTGTAAATGTTTTGCCAAAGGATCCAATTCATTTGTTGTTGCAGAATTAACTAATGATAACTTTACCCAATATAATTTATATTTAAGTTTGCATATTTTTAAGAAATCCAACGAAAAATAATTGTTGTACAAACATAACCTTAAAATCGAATATTATATTTTAGTCCTCTAAAAAACGCCGACAACTGCATTTTAGACGACAAAATATACCTACGAATTCGTGGCAACATAACATTATAATCCATAATATAATACCGGTTCTTGGTATTTTACTGTTGAGTGGAGACTTTCTTAATCAACGCTTTTAATAATGCTAAATGCTGTTTGAAATCATTACTAAAATGTTTTAAATGCTTCTTTAGCATATGGGTTCAAGTCCAAAGACTTTGTTCCATAATCATTTTCTTTAGACCTGATTCGTTTTTTATACTTGCAGTTGGCATTCCTGATTTAGGTTTGAATATTTTGACAATCCCTTGTCAAAATTCGTCTGTCAAAATTAAAGCAGGAATGCCAACTACTAGCATAAAAGTTACCTACGCGTCCAAGTGCGAATAAGAGTAAAAGACTTTGTTCTATCCTCGTTTTCTTACCTTAAGCTTGCTGAATTGAGTAACTGTGTACTTGAAAATGGCCTCGGACCTCGCCTCGTCCTCCTCGACGTCTATATCTTGCACTATCATGTTCGGATCGGGTTGCGGACCAATCATTACCTCGCCATTTTGACTGTGGTCCATCTCACCCCCACCAGTGTCTGTGATGTTGTCTTTTCGATTGAAAAAATAAATATTATGTTATCTAAATCAACCTAAAAACTTATAATACAAGAGATGTCCAATATAATTCATTGTTTGATCGGATTAACTAACAATAGCATTTACTTCAAACCACAAATTGCGAACGTTGTGTCAATGATAAAATGCAAACGATTACCTTTATGTTGATAGCTTTACTGTATGGACAACATTATCACAAACTTTTTGTTCCATTTAGGTTAACATTTTCTTGACATTTTTTTAGAATATTGGGAAAAACCATGGTTTTACAAGTCTATACAGGGTGTTGGATAGTTTTAAGGAAAAAGTTCATATCAACTTATTTCCGCTATCCCTATATAGTAGAGTGGTCAAAATCGGATAAAATATATCCCTCAAAACTTGTCGAGTTTTTTCTAGTCTACTGGATTCTTCTTAAGTCATAACCGCATACCATTAAGCAAATGGTAATTAATTAATAGATAATTCTCAAATATAAAAGTAAAACAGTGAAAGTAGAACAAATATTTGATTTGAAAATATGTATTTTTCTGCCCAATAAAATTTAAAAAAAAAACTCTTATAAGAACTTTTTTCTCTAACATTATCCAAGAATAGTATCAGCATCCAATTAATAAACACCTTGTATATTTTATTTTTGTCATTAAGATTTCCATTCTTAAGACAGTTATAGCTAACTTAAATTGACATTCTTACGACAGTAACATCTAGTTTATGTTGACATTCTTAAGACAGTCATAGACAGTTGGAATTATTATAAAAGACTTAAAGGCAGTTATATAGAGCTATTTTTGTTACAGCTAGTTTAAGTTGGCATTCTGAAGACAGTTTTTGCATAAAAAAATCTTATCTTATGCTATTTGCTACTACTTTAGGTTAAATCAACATAAGCATATAATTGGATTGGATATTTTAAACTTGGAATTAAACTTAATTAGTTATGCAATGATGACAGACAGAATTTGTTATGTGTACATTTGTTATTTTTAGTAGTGTTACAAAGGGTAATTAATGGTTTAAAGAGCGTTTAGTTGGGTGAAGACATTCTTAAAACAGTAATATCTAGCTTAAGTTGACATTCTTAAAAGTACAATCTAGCTTAGTGACATTCTTAAAACAGTTATAGGTATCTAGCTTAATTTGACATTTTTAAAATAGTCATATCTAGCTTAAGTTGACAATCTAGCTTAACAGTTATATCTAGCTCAAATTGACATTCTTAAAAGTTATATCTAGCTGAAATTAATTAAATTAAGACAGTAATATTCTAGCTAAAACATTCTTGACAGTTATAGCTAGCTTAGTTAAAAACAGTTATATGGCTATTTTTGTTGTAAAAATTGTGGTATATTTTATAACTGTAAAAAATAGGGTTATGTGCTATATATTTTGCATAAAAAAATCTTATCTTACCTACTTTAGGTTAAATAAACATAAGCATATAATTGGATTGGATATTTTAAACTTGGCATTAAACATAATTAGTTAATTGTGTATTGACTTGGATACAATAATGACAGACAGAATTTGAATTGTGTAAATTTGATATTTTTAGTAGTGTAACAAATGGTAATTGATGGTTTAAAGAGCGTTTAGTTGGGTGGAGAAAATCTTAAAACAGTAATATCTAGCATAAAGTTGACATTCTTAATAGTCAAATCTAGCTTAGTGACATTCTTAAAACAGTTATATCTAGCTTAACTTGACATTCTTAAAACAGTCATATCTAGCTTAACTTGACAATCTAGCTTAATGACATTCTTAAAAGTTATAGCTAGCTTAAATTGACATTCTTAAAACAGTTACCTATATCTAGCTGAAATTAATTAAATTAAGACAGTAATATTCTAGCTAAAAATTGACATTTTTGACAGTTATAGCTAGCCAGGTTGACATTCTTATTAAAGTTAAGACTTAAAGAAAGTTATATACCTAGAGCTATTTTTGTTATAGCTAGCTTAGGTTGACATTATCAAGGCAGTCATAGTAAAAAACAGTTACCTATATGGCTATTTTTGCCGTAAAAATGTTCAACAATTGTGGTATATTTTATAACTGTAAAAAATAGGGTTATGTGTTATAAATTTTGCATCAAAAAATCTTGTCTTATGATATTTGCTACTATTTTAAGGTTAAATAAACATAATCATATAGGTACCTAATTGGATTCGATATTTTAAAGTTGGAATTAAACATAATTAGTTAATTGTGTATTGACTTGGATGCAATGATGACAGACAGAATTTGTAATGTGTAAATTTGTTATTTTTAGTAGTGTAACAAAGGGTAATTGATGGTTTGAAGAGCGTTTGGTTGGGTGAAAAGATTGATGTCAGGTTAAATTCGCAATGGCTGCAGGCGCAAAAAAGCGGTCGGAAATACCTTCTTGGGTCTCCATTTCCTCGACTTCGCTGACGTTGGTCTGCGGGGCCTCTTCCTCCCTGGCGGTGCGGAATAGCTGCCCGGTCACGTGGTTCATAGCTGGGGGCTGCGGGTCCTGGGGCACGGGTCCGTGATTCGCGTTGGCCGCCTGAGCACTCTTAGTTTTTTTCGCGTTCGCGTGTTGTTCTTTGTCCGCAGCCGCTGCGTCACCGCGATTGGCGATGTTGTTGTTGTGTTGCGGATTATTTTTAGTGCCGGACAAACCAGTCAATTTGACAAAGTGCTTACTTGCAATGCGCCCAATGTCTGCTAAATTTTAAACCCTCTGTCCGAGGGGCACGCACAACAGACATATATAATATTATGTTAAACGACTCGCAAGGAATTTTAAGCGCTTTTCCAAGTCCATCGGCCCTTATTCTTTCTATTTATCGCGATGCCGACACTACACTTTCCACATTAGAAAATAAACAAAATGGACGCATTTTCTGCAAGTCTTGCGCTCAAAATTTTCGACAGAAATTCAGCAACTGTCAAAATCGCGACATCTACCAACCAAAATCCCAAACTCTTACCTACACTACAGATACCTGCACAATAAAAAACAATCATACTAGAAAATTCACTTTATTTTGCAAGCAAAATCGTTATAATATAATCATTAAATACTTACAATAAAAGGGAATTATTACTTTTTAAAAGAAAATCGACCCCCTTAAAAATAATCAACAAAAAGTAGTACTTATTTAAAATGTAAAATAAACAACAGAGGCTGTTTCTTTAAATTGCGACAGAATTAATTAACCAATTAGAACACAGCATTCATCTCGCACACTAGATTTTGAAGGCAAATGCAGTGCTTTGATTGGTTAAATAACATTTTCTATAGAAATGTCAAGAAACACCCCACAAATGGCGCAGGTATTGTACACGAAAATATAGAAAATTAGTATTTTAGCCTTACAGAATTAATCAAGGTGAATTAGTCGATTAAAAAATAATTACACTTATTAATTCACGTTAATTCCTTCTGATTTTTTTTTATATAATATGATATTAAAAACTATAAAAAACAACATAATAAATAATTTAAATTATACAAAGTAGGATAATAAATTCTTGCCATATAAAATTGAAGGTAAGTGTAAATTATTTTTAGTAGAAGTGGGAATAATGTTTTTCAGTTTAGTACAGCAAACATTGAATGATGATTTAAGGCATTAAAAAATGTCAAATAGGACTTTTTTTCTCTGTTGGATTCCAAAACATTACTCCACTTGCATGTAGACAAATCCAAGACAATTTTTTTATTATTCCGTATAAATATTTCGCTTAGTCTAGATCCGCGTTTTCTATCATCTTTTTGCGTCCGCTGCTCGCAGAGGTGGACGCGCCCGCGGCGGAGTTTTCATCGTCGCTGTCTTCGCCCAAACCTGTCAGGAAACTTTCGAAAAAGTTACCGAAAATGCCGGATTTTTGCTGCTGCTGCTGGGGCGGATTCAGACCGAAAAATATCTGCCCTATTTTGTCCAGGTAGCCCACATAGCACGGATCGCGTTTTATCGACGGCTCGTATTTCTCGCAGAGCACCGCGAACGTTTGCAATTTTCGGCTGAAAAAGTTCACGTTTAGTTTTTCACCCATCGCTCAATTTTGGAAGTGTCTCACGACCCGAAAAGGCGTCACCATGGCAATTATAACGTTGTCAAGGCAACCATAACATTGCCATGGCAACCGTTGCCAGGGACGCTATTTTCCTTAGTTACCGAGCCTACCGTGATTCAAATTCGATAAAAAAGCCGCCGATCTATACTGCCGTACTTAGGGAAAAGGCAGTAAAGTGCAAAAAGCTAAATTGGAGAAAAATAAAATTTAAATTTCAGATAATTTATAACTAAATTAATAATATTATTCTTCTACAATTATATATAAATGACTAATAATATTTTACATGGTTTTCTAAGAAGTCATTTGCGTGTGTATTTAAAAAGTAATTTATTGGCGGGCCTAAAATAAATGACGTACTGTCTTTTATTGCTGTAAACCAAAAGGCAGTAACATATGACTTAATGCCTTTTTACTATGTAAAACAAGATTACTGCTTTTTTCCGTTGTTTTTTTTAATTGTCATATTAATTATTTTGTTAAAAAAGCGCAGTAATTCGGAATAAAAAAATGTTTTCGTTTTTAATAAATTTTATTCATTGAAAAATAAACACAACTAGGTAAAACAATTATTATCTTATCACCGTTGAATCACAAAATATAAAATACTGATTGTAATTTTCTAATTTTTGCACATATAATTAATTTTTTTTACTATTACAAACGATTAATATTTATATAATAACAATTATATTGTTATTCATGTAACGATGAATACAAATATTTAACAATTATTTAATCTTTTTAAATTTTAGAATTATCAGGTAATGAAAAAAAAACAGTATTAAAAATTAAACAAAGACTATTTTTTAAATTATTTCTTTAAAAATTATAAAATCTTCGTGAATTTAAACATTTTTCGAGAAAAAAAACGGAGGTTTAATCACATGGAAAACTTTTTGAACAAAATGAAAACTAATTAGAACCTCAACAAAATCTATCTAGTAACTAAAAAAATATGACTTTTAATTTAAAAGCCCGGAACAAAACTGCACACCGCTCACAACAATATTTGACATTCAAATGTCGATAATTCAACAGAAAAAAGCAGTAAAATGACGATTACTGTTTTTTTTTCTTGGTAACTACAGATCATAATATAATCACATTACACTTAATAAAGCGTAAAAAAGCAGTACTAATCTCTCTAAGAAGATAAAAGCAGTATAGTTTGAATTTTACTGCTTTCTTACTTTGAGAAATAGATTTACTGCTTTTATACTCAGGAAATATAATTAATTCAAAATATTTGTCACATTTAAAAAACTACTTTCTTATGGAAATAAAGTTATTAATGTAATATTTTATACTGAATAAACGTTAAATCAATAGAAAAACATATTGGTACTGAAATTTCAAAAAAGCAGTAAGTGAACATTACTGCCTTTTCCCTAAGTACGGCAGTATAGATACTTACCTTTCGACGGCTTGTAGTAAAAACCAAATAAAATTGAGAAGAGGCAGCAGGTAGGGGGGCCCGGACTTTCGGATTCTGGGGTGCTGCTGCGTGTAGCTGGAGAAGGTCTGATTGGCCGTGTTTTTGTTGCTGAGACACAAATACTGCAAGACCGCCTGCGCTATGAACAGGTCGGCCTCGTTTTTGTAGCCGTTCGCGCTTTGGAATTCGATTAGCAACTTTGCGCAGCCCATGCCGTCTTTGGAATATATGAAATGATGCCTGGCCTCGTGGTAGTTTTTCTCGTTCCAGAAAATTTGAGCTATGTGCTTTGTAAAAATGAAAAATTATTAATCATGGGGCCCACAAATATTCCAATACCCACCTGGTGCAGCAATGGATGGCCTTGTGATTTCTCGTTGGCGGACCAACGTACTATATTAGCTAGGAATTGGTCTCTTTGCAGAGAAGAGGGAGTTATTGTGTTAAAAATTTTACATAGTTTTGGTATCCACACACTAAACTCTTTCGTTTCGGATTTGACTAGAACTTCCACTAATAGCACCCCCAAATCAGCCCCTGATATTTGCTAAAACAACAATACATGTAGGAACTTTTTGTGTCAGCAAAACTGTCCACATCTTGTCTGACATATATCTTGCTTAAAATGGCATTCTTAAAACAGTCATATCTAGCCAAAGTAGACATTCTTAAGACAGTTATATTTAGCTTAAAATAGAATGTCATATAACATTTTTAAGACAGTTATATGTAGATTAAGATTACATTCTTAAAATACTTATATCAATACAGTTACTTCTAGCTAAATTTGACATTCTTAAGACAGTTATATGTAGCTTAAAATGACATTATTAAAACATTCATATCTAGCTTAAGTTGACATTCTTAAAACAGTCATTTCTAACTAAATTTAAGACAGTTATGAAGTTTAAGATGACATTATTAAGACAGTATTATCTAGCTTAAGATGACATTCTTAGAAGTCATTTCTAGCTAAATTTGACATTCTTAAGACAGTTATATTGTGCTTAAGATGCTATTCTTAAAACAGGCAAATCTAGCTTAAGTTGACATTCTTAAAACATTAATATCTAGCTAAATTTAAGACAGTTATGAAGCTTAAGAGGACATTATTAAGACAGTATTATGTAGCTTTTGACATTCTTAAAACAGTCATGTCTAGCTAAATTTGACATTCTTGAGAAAGTTATATTGTGCTTGAGATTACACTTTTAAAACAGTAATTTCAAGCTAAATTTTACATTCTTAAGACAGTTATATTGTGCTTAAGATGACATTCTTAAAACAGGCAAATCTAGCTTAAGTTGATATTCTTAAAACATTCATATCTAGCTAAATTTGACATTCTTAAAATAGTCATTTCCAACTAAATTTAAGACAGTTATGGAGCTTAAGAGGACATCTTAAAACAGTAATTTCAAGCTAAATTTGACATTCTTAAGGCAGTTATATTATGCTTAAGATGACATTTTAAAAACAGTCATATCTAGCTAAAGTTGACATTCTTAAAACAGTCATTTCTAGCTAAAGTTGACATTTTTAAGACAGATATATAAAGCTTAAGATTATATTCTTAAAACAGTTATATAATATGACTGTTTCTAAGATATGACTCCTATCTAGCTAAAGTTGATATTTTTAAGCAGTGTTGCCAGATCAAGGGTTTTCACTAGATTTTAGACTTTTAGGGGGACGAATTTCTTAAAGGGATAAATTTTTTTTAGGGGGATTCATCATTCCCAAGTTTTTTTGGTCAAAAAATGATTATAACATGAAAAAAGAATGACTATATTGACATTTGACAGAAAATTCCCTAGAAATATTACCAGATATTCAGCATTTATAATTTGTTCCATGTCTAAAAAAGTGATCATCTACTAAGTCCTTTCTCGAGATGAAATTTTTTAAGCTTGTCAGAATGCTGTAAAAAATACTTGATGTAAATACTAAAATTTTAGTTTTAGAGGAAATCAAGCTACATCTCAATCATTGGCATCTGGCAACACTGTTATTAAGACAGTTAAATCTAGTTAAGATGACATTCTTAATATGCAGTTAAAAAATTGGGTTATGTGTTTATATAATAAGCTATTTTAAGTTAAACACACATAGCCCTTAATTATTACACAGCCACAAAATATATAGGTGTAACAAGTTGTTATTAACAACAAAAAATAATTTTTATATAAATCATGTTAATCAAAATAAACAAGTTATATTATATCAAACTGGCCCATTTTCAATGATTACTAAAAAAACCAACCTGATCTCTTTCTAGGAACAAAATAGAACCGTTATAGAGCAAATCTAGCAATTCGGGATACTTTTTCTGACCAAGGAACCTACAAAAGTAAGGTTATGTTGTTATCAACACGGAAAACCCCGCCACTAAATTATTGTACCTGAAATATAACGTTCTGTACATTTGATGCGCCTCGTAGTAATCCCCATCTTTCACAGATTTTTCCAGCTTTTCCACTATTCTAGAAAGTCCACGAACACTGGTCGCGGCCATGTTTATTTATAAAAATGTCAAACTGTCAAAAGTTGGCAACATTTCGTTTATTGGTGAGCGGCGATTGGTGCGATGTAAAGCGCGAAATTCAAAGAAAATAAGCGTGGCAGGTGTTAAATGTTGATTATTTTTATATTCGACGATGTTTAGAAGGTGGCAAATAAGTTTTAATGCAAATGGTGAGTATTTTTTTTCAGTAAATGTTTGGGTTTTATGTGACAGCTGTAATTTGACACTTTGATTGTTATTAATCAATTAAAAACCACCTTGCAATTTGAGAGATGTTAATTGTTTAAAAACGGAATAAAAACATTTTTATTTTGATTATAAAATCAATGCATAAACAAATTGTGTAAAAACAATTAATAAAACATTAATGTAGGTACATTATTACATTATAATTTAAACAATAATGTTATTTAAATGTTATTTAAACAATTTTGGGAATAAATGCGCATTGTTTGGATGATTTAAGGCTGTTTTTTCTTTTTTATATCGGAAAAATGAGTTATTTTGAAGGGTTTGTTGTTTTGCTGATAGATGGCGTTAGTTGCAGCAAAAATTATACAAAACCGGGTCCGCCATTGCTACACTGACTGCTTTATGGCCGTGCCTAAAATATTCGACGAAATTTTGAATGTGCGAAAAGCGATCGGCGAAGTTTTCGAGTTGCATTAGGCTGCGATGTTAATTGCCTACGCCGAGGACTACGTCACCCGTTTTTACAGTGTGTTCGTCGACCGAGAGGCAGTGTTATTTTTCAAACATCGATTTAGTTTATAATGGCCATCGGCAGCAGTATTTTTCGTAAATTCGTGGCCGCGTGCCGCTGAAATTCGATCGCAAACGAAAAACAGCCGAAACGAAGTTTCAGGGCGTCACGGATCAGCGAATTGATTGTGGTCAGTTTTTTTGTCGGGCAGCCCTTTAAATCTTCGATATTTATTAGTTTATTATTATGCATAATTTACTACCTCAATATTGGACAGGTAATTTTTGTGGAGTGTTGGTTGTATAAAAATTAATCGCAGTTAATGACGCAGCTCTCATTGAGTATGCACATTTTACTATTTTGCACATTCTAATTTTTAAATCTCAATAACAGTTTGATGAACCTAGAAAACAGTAAAACAATTGAAAAGCGATGTTTACACGGTAATCTATGATCTATTTAGTTTATTTATTTGTTGGTTTATCATGTAAAACATACTTTTTCTTTACTTTTCAGATTGTATATACTAAAATAATGGGATTGAATACTTGAACCACGTTATGACTGAAATCATCAACTTACTTTTAAGCAAATTGTAATACATTTTTGAAGAAAAAACACCAAAATGTCTGGAGGACCCCCACATCACCCCCATGGGAGACAAGTACCATCCAGTAACAGTGCTTGGAACCACTTACAGGTAAAATAACAGTTTTTAAGAAAAAAGTGCTTTTGACAATCTTACATCAAATGTTTTGATGTAAGATTTTGACATTTCATTTGAAATGTCAGATTATTGCTTTTTAGAGGTTAAAGAAAGTCTGTAAATATCAACATTTATTCATCTTTAATACTATTCATAGGTTTCACAATTCCTAAATGGCAATATTCATTTTTTTTCAACAAGTACCTACTGTTCTATAGTTATGAAAAATTTGGCAACACTGTGTTAACCTCAGCTGCCTTTTTTGAACAATTGACATTGTTGACAGATGTATTTTATGATGGTTTGTTTGAAAGAGTCATTATAAAAAAGTAGCTATAGATATGTTATTATTTACAAATTATACCTTTTTATTTTTGAAACGTCATAAGAAAAACTAAATTTACCTATTAATAAGTATTCAATGATTCAATAATAGATGCCTGAAGGGAATTCGCGGCACTCTTTTTTTACAATAAATTCCAATGCTTACTAGGATCTAAAGCAACCTTCGCGATTTAAATTTAAAAAATACAAATTGATTGTAATTAAAGTCATAAATTATTGAGATATTACCCAACATTTTAATTTTAGATTGACATTCCTTTTTTATAATTAAAGGTTTTAACTTTTTTTACAAAACAAACAAATGATAAAAAATAGTAAAAATGGTACTTCTGCTGAAGACCTTAATTAAACTGAACATAGATAATAAATCTGACTCTGACACTGTCAAATTGATGTAATATTTATCATTGATAATTATTATATAATATCGATATAAAAAGATAACTATGCCAAAAATAATATCAGATTCTAAAGTAAAAGAACTTTTATGGGCAAAACTTCATTTTGATGAAGTTATGCCAAATGCCTCAAAGGCAGAAAAAGTACATCACCTTATGGACATTTTTTGAGTAAAAAAGTAACGTTTTTGGTTTAACAAATATTTAATTACATTATTTTCAGCTAAACAGATTAAAAAAAATTTAAATTTTAAAAAATAAGGGGAAAATAGAAAAACAAAAAATAAAAATTATTTGCTGTTGTGAAAAATCTAGTAGTTAATTTTCCTGTCTTTGAAAATAGCATCAATTTGGTTTGAAAAAGATAAGCAATAATCACGAAAGTTTTTCTTCTTTTATTTTGCAAGTTAATGATAATTATAATTATACATTATAATTAATATTAAGTTACTAGAAGTATTCACATCCAGTGGCTTTAACAAAATACCCATTCACCATTGGAGTCCAATGATTGGACAACATTCACGTGTGTTCACATAAAATTTTAATTTCTTTTATATAAATTCTTTTCAAGGCGAAGATTATTATCCGCTATATTTAACTACTTTTTTATATGGTTTTACTCATCTACGCACCACCAAAGCAAAATTAATTGCATTTTTAACTACGAATTTTGACAACTGTTCAATATAACCTACAATAATTTAAATATAATCACAATTACATTATAATTATGTTTATAAATAGTTTAGTTTGTTTTAAAAATTATATGCCGTGACTAAAAACCTGTTGCTAACTTCAGCCCGTGACTAAAGCGCCATAAAGCTATAACTTGTCAATGTGTATTTGTAAGAATGGAATGGAAACATGTAAGATAATGGTGGTTTTAAAGTAAAGTGACCAGATTCTGTCAAAAATCGAGGTACATTTTGTATGAATTTACCTTAATTCTTTGCAAGGTTTAATTATTAAACAACAAAAACGCATAGAACAAACCATAAGCGCTATTAAACAACAAAAAAACGCTATTAAACAAACCAAAAACCATGGAGCCTACACAAGGAGCCCGAACGTAATAGGGAAAATTGACAAAACCTGTCCACTAAATTGCACAAATTAAGTCTTTTTTTTCACCACCAGCGACGCTGATTGTCGATGCGTATATATGACGTGAAAGTAGTATCGAAAATACATGTGAAGTATGCAAGTAAGTTTTGTATAGATTTGCAATAATGTTTTGACGTACGAATCGTTTTGATATTTATGGTTGTACCTGGTAGGTAGATGCTAATGAATAGGTTTTGGTTGTGAAATATAAGTGATTCTTTATAATATGTGCAGTAATTTTACGAATCTGGAGAAGCAAAATTAGATTTCCAGGTTAGAAATACTAAACTGACAGTTGCATAACCTCAATTATTTGCACAATAATAAGTGGTCACATACTTCCACACATGTGTGGAAATATGTGTAAGTGGTAGGTAGTGGCGCCATCTCTGGTTATACCCCTCTACTGTTTTGGTACGGTAGTACACCAGCGCCCTCTTATCTTAGGAAGATTCTTGTTTACATGAAGTTCGGGTTCCTTGTGTAGGCTCTATGCCAAAAACGCTCAAACAGGTAAATAAACTGTCATCTGTCATAAAAAATGACTCCTAAAATGGCGACTTCCGTCGTAAATTTGTTACATTAACGAGATTCCTGAGGTTTTTTATTCAAAGGATATAATGCAAATTGTAAATTTGGCGTTACTTAATTATTGTTGATTGCGTCATTTTTGTAATTAAGGTTAATTTACACAGAATGTCCCGATTTTTTTTGACAGAATCTGGTCACTATTTTAAAGGTTCTTCGCGATATAAAAAAAACGTAAAAAGGCGTATTAGATTTTGGGGACTTTTTTTCGCAGGTGCCGAACTTTTTCCCGCGGCAGCCGCAGCACGCGCACATGTCGAACGAGCCGTCGCTGCTGCACCAGCCGGCAACGTGGCACACGCCCACCACCGAGCCGATCAAGCCGTCGCCGATGGCAACGTCGCACGCCTCGCTGTTCCAGCACCTGCTGCAGCGCCCCGAGTGCTTCCCGGTGGGGGCGGTCGGCAGGACGCCCGCCGCCCTCGCCGCCGCCGCCTCGGCCGCCCCCGGCGTCGACCTGAGCCTGGCGGCGCGCAACGGCGCGGGCGCGCTCAACGGCGAGGCGGCGCCGCCGGCCGCGTCGCCCATCAGCCTGAGCGTGCGCGACACCAACAAGATCAACAGCCTGGTGGAGATGCACACGGTGAGTTTTAAAGCCTGAATTATAGATTACCTTCCTTCCTTCCTGCCGTAGTCGTGCCCGTACGATTTGTGCGTCTTGTAAAAAGTCAATTTATAGATTTCCGTGTAAAATTCCGTAACCATGCACCTAAAATGGTTGACATTTGTTTTTGTTTATATTCTGCGTTTTACCCTTTGTGTGTAAATATGAAAGATAAACATTTATATATTAGTGCAGTGATCACAATTTTAATTGCCCAGGCAGCTTATTGTATTATAATAATGAAAAAAAAACCTAACTATTAAACAAATTATTTAATAAACTGAACACCTATCTTAAATAATACTGAATGAACAATCATGTATTTTAAATATTTTGTGCCTATAGGCGTATACGCGCTGTCACCCTACAGCGCATGTCCATAACAAGCTCTGTGATTGGTCATGTCAAAGACCTTTACGGTGAAAGATAAAACTTAAAAATTTCTACGGGAGGAAGAAATGCCGTCCTTACGGTACGGGAATCTATAAATGGCACTACGATTTAAATAAACATTTTTGACGTAATTGTCACCATTTACATTGCCCGTTATTAATTTTAATTAAACTTAACAATTATTGATACTTTAAAATATTAAAATAACTTCAAAATATGATTTTGTTAAGAAAATATTTTATCCTTTGATTTTTTTTATTACTATAATTGCAAAATATTATTACAAAGTATTAAAAATTCTTACACGGGAAATGTTAATGGTGACAATTACGTCAAAAATTTCGTATTGATCATTTTCTTCGGGAGGAAGGAAGGAAGGAAGGAAGGCAATCTATAATTCAGGCTTAACATTTATTAAGTGATTTTTTAATTTCAAATTTTGTTGGTTTACTAAAAATTTTAGGTTTACATTTGTTTAAAATATTTTCAACTGTTGTGTAGGTGTAGAAAGACAAAATTTACCAACTAACAGGTCACTTCTGTATTAA
Source organism: Brassicogethes aeneus (assembly GCA_921294245.1). Lineage (NCBI taxonomy): Eukaryota > Metazoa > Arthropoda > Insecta > Coleoptera > Nitidulidae > Brassicogethes > Brassicogethes aeneus. Next base: position 1,898,226 of record OV121140.1, read on the forward strand.
ACAATATTATTTCCAATCAATTATTGTAAAAATTTCTATAATTTAAAAAAAAAAATAATTTCTTAAGCATAACTTATTTGGGCAGAATTTTGTAAATCCCACAATCCACACAACAAGGTCTGTTCTATCTTGTACTAATTATACAAAAAATCACTGCAACACTGCACAGTTTAACGGCGGCAATTTTTCCAATGGGGCGGGGTCGGTTGGGTTGTGTTGTTGAGTTTGGGTTGGTTTGGGTTTTTTTTCTCTCATTTTTGACCATTTGACCAATGGGGCAGGGGGGGTAATGGGGCGGGGTCGGTAGGGTTGTGTTGTTGAGTTTTCTAACAAGGAAGCGTTAAAATTTTGCCTATGATTCATTTTAAAAACGATAAAATGCACAAAACAAATCGGGTTAAGCCGGAAAAACGAAAAACAATGCCGTAACCTCACTTTTTTAATAAATTAGCCAGAGAATTGGTTGGTTAGTTTACAAACTAGCTAAAGCTTGGCTATTTTGTGTTACTAGAAATTTTGGTTTTCATATTAGCCAAACTGAATTGGATAGTATACAAACTATCCAGCTATTTTAGTTTCACTAATAATTTCAAGTAAATTAGCCAAGATCTTTGGTTATTTTGTAAACTAGCCGCTAATTTAGTTAAAAATATGTTTTCAATTAAAATAGCTGACAGTTTGGCTAGTTTATAAACTATCCAAGTTGGCACATTAGCCGTAACATATATAAAAACAAAAATGTGTATTGGGAAGACATTTAAAATAAAAACACATATAAAACATGTATTAACAAAATAGTTAAAAAATTCTCAATTGTTTTGACTTTAAAAAAATGTAACTTTGTAATGTTCTGTTAAAACATCATTAAAGTAATCTTTAAACATTAAGGAAAAACAATGTTTCTGAAAAAAAACAAACCCCTTTGTTTTTTTTTCTAAAAAAAAAACATGTTTTTTGGTAAAAAAACAAAATGATTTTTTCTGTTTAAATCACTATAAACAATTGATACATTTTTCCCTGCAGGCGGTGGAACTGACCAAGTGTCAAAAATCGCTCAGTCCAGGTTTGAAAAGCACGAGCCCGGGCGTAGCTTTGGACGCTAAGCTGCCGAAAAGATCCAACATCCGGGTGGATTCGATACTGGAGCGGCTGAACCCGAACATGGAGAAAACGGCGAGCGTTCTGGAGCAAGTGGCGCCTCTGGCGCTCAACGAGAAAACCCACGAGAGGGTTTCCAATCCGCCAGAAAAAACCTCCTCGCAAAGCGTCATCGTTCAGCCTTCGGGGAGCCACGACGAGAACAGCAACTCCAGCGGCGCGAACCTGGCCAAGGAGGAGGACAACTCGAACGAGGACAGCCTGGACGGGCAGAAGTCGCGGCGGAAACGGAAGCCGAACAAGACGGTGCGCGTGTCGAAGGACGACGAAAAATCCGACCACCTGTCGTTTGTCAGCAAGATTCTCGCCGAGGAGAACAAGATCGTGGAGAGGCGGCGCTCCTCGGACGACGTCGAGTCGCTGATACCGGCGAAGACGCGCCGAAAAACCTCGTCGGAATCGGAAACTATCGACAACATCGCCGCCATGGTGCAGGAGTGCGTCAAGGAAAAAGACAAAAGCGTAGCGGTCGAGAGCAAACCTCCCCCTCCGCCTCCGAAACAGTTGGGTGTCATTCGCGTCAAGGACAACCTGATGGAGGTCAAGGACGCCGGCGCCATCTCTGATCGTCCTCCCCCACACGGTAAGTGTGAAATAGAATTAATTAATTTTATTCAAACTTTAAATAGGTATTTTATATATTTCAACTAAAAATTAAAAATTCAGCTGTTTTTTGAAACTCATTTTAAAAAAAGCTACTTCAGGTTTTTCACAAGTTAGATAAATTTATTAAAAAATTGAAAAAACTTTCAAGTGTAAAATAGAAACAAAAAAAAAATTGGACATTTTTAAATGTTTTTACGTAATTTACTAAACAAATTTTACTCTTTAAGTCTTAATTTTAATTATTTTCATTCAAATTTTTAATATGCTACATATATATTTCGGCTAAAAATTATAAATTCAGCTGTTAAGAACTGTTTTTTGAAAACCCATTGGAAAAACCCATTTTAAAAAAGCCACTTCAGGTTTTTCACAAATTAGATAAATTTATTAAAAAATTGAAAAACTTTCAAGTGTAAAATAGGAAAAAAACCGAATCGGACATTTTTAAATGTTTTTACGTAATTTAGTACACAAATTTCACCCTTTAAGTCTTAATTTTAATTTTTTTCATCCAAATTTTTAATATGTTACATATTTCACCTAAAAAATAAAAATTCAGCTGTTAAGAACTGTTTTTTGAAAAACCCTTGGAAAACTCATTAAAAAAAGCTACTTCAGGTTTTTTACAAGTTAGATAAATTTATTAAAAAATTGAAAAAACTTGTACTTAAGTGTAAAATAAAAAAAAAATCGAGTCGGAAATTTTTAAATGTTCTTACGTAATTTAGTACACAAATTTCACCCTTTAAGTCTTAATTTTAATTTTTTTCATTCAAATTTTTAATATGTTACATATTTCACCTAAAATTAAAAATTAAGCTGTTATGAACTGTTTTTTAAAAACCCCTTGGAAAAACCCATTTTAAAAAAGCCACTTCAGGTTTTTCACAAGTTAGATAAATTTATTAAAAAATTGAAAAAACTTTCAAGTGTAAAAAAGAAAAAAATCGAGTCGGACAATTTTAAATGTTTTTACGTAATTTAGTACACAAATTTCACCTTTCAAGTCTTAATTTTGATTATTTTCATTCAAATGTTTAATATGTTACATATTTCAACTAAAATAAAAAATTCAACTGTTAAAAACCCCTTGGAAAACCCATTAACACGTTCACTGCCGACGTAATAGTCCGCCCATGTTGCAGTGCCGATGGTTTTTTTTAGAAATTTTAAATAAAAATGGACTAAAACTTGTTTCTTTCGTTTCTTATTGAAAGGTTCTATATGAAAAAATACTAAACAAAAAACAAATAAACAAACTCGGTAGACGCGTTGGCGGCACCCAGCGACAAAAACCATGCTTTATGCCACCGTACAGAACGCGGGTCCCGCGTGCTCGGCATATTGTAAAATACACAAGAACGCGGTAGCCGCGTTGCCGGCAGTTAAAGTGTTAAAAAAAAAGGTTTTTCACAAGTTAGATAAATTTATTAAAAAATTTAAAAAGTGTAAAATAAAAAAAAAATCGAGTAGGAAATTTTTTAAATGTTTTTATGTACCTAATTTAGTACACAAATTTCACCTTTTAAGTCTTAATTTTAATTATTTTTATTTAAATTTTTAATGTTATATATTTCACCTAAAAATTAAAAATTCAGCTCTTAAGAACTATTCTTTGAAAATCCCTTTAAAAGATATTAAGATCAAAGTTTGAAGAATTTATTAAAAAAAAATGTTTTAATAGTTTAGAAACCCATTGAAAAATAATTATTATCAAATGAGTGTGACATATTTTTGTATAGATACTCGTATCCGAATCCCAATGCTTAGGATCTTCCTATTAATCATTATTAGATTTTTTAAAACACTCTATTAGACAAAATATATAAAATAATAACTAATGAATTTTTGGCAATTGTATGCAAAAAAAAACTAGTTTAAATGTAGAAACATTTTAAAACTCGAATTATTCGGCGTTTAGCCCCGGTGCCGACTGCTGCGCAGAAGAAGGCGACCCCCACGCAGTTCGTCGAGGTGGAGAACAAGCTGGAGGAGATGTTCGCCGGCATCGAGGACGCCGAACCGACCCCGTCGCCGCCCCCGCCGAAAACCGCCGACGACGACGACTCGCCGGAAAAGACCGAGGACGACCCGCTGCTCAAGCTGCACGAGGACGCCGCCTCCAAGGAGCAGAACGCCGCCGAGAAGGAGAACGAGGGAGCCCCGGAGAACGGGCAGCAAGCACAAGAAACAAACGCGAAAGGTGAGTTTTCGTATTTCCCCGACACCATCCCGAACGTTTTCTTTGTTTCAGCAACGAAGACGGGTAAGCGCCGGTCGCGGCCGGTTTCTCGCCGCGGGAGCGAGGTGAGTTCCACCGAGACCACCCCGAAGAAGAAGAAGCCCGGCAAGAAGGGGGGGCGAAAGCCCGCGTCGCAAGCAAGCAAGGGTATCGGGAAGGGGGCGAAAAAGTTGGGGCAGAAGAACAACAGCAAAGTCGAGTCGATCAAGGACGTGTACGCGTACGATTCGGGCAGCAACGCGAGTTCGAGCAAATCCAGAGGGCCGTTTATACAGATCAAAGGCCCGCGGGATTCCCCCATATCGGTGAGCGTCGTGAACGCCGCCAACGATGATGATAGCGACAAAAAGGCCGGGAAGTCGAAGAAGTTCCACGACGATACCGAGTATAGACATAAAGTGCGCTCCAAAGGTCTGCACTGCAGCACTTTGAGTAACAAATACGACGCGCAGACTAAGGATGCGACGTGGATCTGCGCGTTCTGCAAAAGGGGGCCGCACGCTACCGAGTTGTCGGGCCCGACGTGGCACGGCGACGTAATACCCGCTGGGGATCTTTTTGGACCTTATATTATAACCAGCGAATGTCCGGAATTCGAGAGGCGTCTCGACGACCCGTTCGATCGGCAGTTCAAGTCGCGGAAAATAACGAAAGTCCTCGACGAAACTAAAATTACAACGGCGGCGAAGAAGGGGAAGCGGAAGCTCGACGTCGAAGACGTTCACCTGGGAATCACCCACACGGAGAGCAAGAGCTACGAGGTGTGGGCGCACGAGGACTGCATCGTGTGGTCCGCGGGGGTTTACCTGGTGGGGCCGAAGATCGTGGGGCTGGAGGAGGCCATCTGGACGTCGTGCAACGTGGCGTGCAAGGTGTGCCAATTAAAAGGCGCGAACGTGTGCTGCGGCAAGCGCGGTTGCCTGGCGACGGCGCACCTGTGCTGCTCGCGCGCCAGGCACTGGCGCTTCGACGCCGAGACTTTCAAGGTTTTCTGCCCGGTGCACGCGGCGCAGTGACGGCGGCTGCGCGTCGTGCTGCGCAACGCCATCTAGCGTTGCAGGAGGGAGGTTCGGTTTCCGTTTGAGGGTTCCACCATTGCGCACCATACAGCAATAATCGAGTATTACTAACTGCGTTGCGATGGAATCGCGGAAGTCCTCAAATAAGTATTGTGATCATTATTTTCTTAGTTTAACTTATACTTAATAATTAATTTAATTTACCAATTATGCATTTTTTACCATTGCCAACCCACACACGGTTGGTACACCCAAACAATACGCAGTTGACAGATAAACTTACACAAGGCGGTTCAAAAACAACCGCCTATAAATGGTAACGACATTTTGAGAAGACTGAAGCTGAGTTACTTTTATATTTCCCCACTGTGTATTTTTTTTATTCAATTGACTTTCCTCATCGATGTAAAATATAAATGAATGTTTATAAAGTTAGTTTATTTGTAATTTTGCGTAAAACCTAGATGTAGCCGATTGTTTATAGTTTCCTAGATTTAAAGATGTAAAATATGTCTCTAATACGCTTATTTTTTGTATAAAAACTACAAAATACTCCCCCCCCGAAATACCCCCCCCCCCCCCAAATCCTTTTAAAACTGTATACCGTGTAACTGTCAAATTTAGATAATAGCCTCTATATTATCAAAAAAAGAGTTGTAAATTATGTAAATAACAAAATTTATGTTTTGGGCTAAAGTATTTAATAAACCAAAATAAAAAACGACCGCTGTTTTATTTTAAACCTCCCCAAAAATTCAGAATAATTTTTAACATGGTTGTCGGATTTATTATGTAAAATAAAAAACTAACCTAAATTCTCCATCATAAAGCTGCGTTTTCATCATACTTCAAAGGGTTTTTTGGCGTGACGGTAGTACCAAGTTTATCTGTCAACTTGGTACACACATAACAATACGCAGTTGACAGATAAACTTTCACAAGGTGGTTCAAAAACAACCGCCTTATAAATGGTGAAGACATTTTGAGAAGACTGAAGCTGAGTTACTCTTATATTTCCCCACTGTGTATTTTTTTATTCAATTGACTTTCCTCATCGATGTAAAATATAAATGAATGTTTATAAAGTTAGTTTATTTGTAATTTTGCGTAAAACCTAGATGTAGCCGATTGTTTATAGTTTCCTAGATTTAGAGATGTAAAATATGTCTCTAATACGCTTATTTTTGTATAAAAACTACAAAATACTCCCCCCCCGAAATACCCCCCCCCAAATCCTTTTAAAACTGTATACCGTGTAACTGTCAAATTAAGATAATAGCCTCTATATTATCAAAAAAAGAGTTGTAAATTATGTAAATAACAAAATTTATGTTTTGGGCTAAAGTATTTAATAAACCAAAATAAAAAACGACCGCTGTTTTATTTTAAATTTCCCTAAAAATTCAGAACAATTTTTAACATGGTTGTCAGATTTATTCTGTAAAATAAAAAACTAACCCAAATTCTTCATCATACTTCAACGGGTTTTTTTGGCGTGACGGTTGGTACACACAAAACAAAACTCAGTTGACAGATAAGCTTATACAAGGTGGTTCAAAAACAACCGACTATAAAATTTATTATAAAATTTATTTACCATTTAATGGTAACGACATTTTGAGAAGACTGAAGCTGAGTTACTTTCATATTTCCCCACTGTGTATTTTTTTATTCAATTGACTTTCCTCATCGATGTAAAATATAAATGAATGTTTATAAAGTTAGTTTATTTGTAATTTTGCGTAAAACCTAGATGTAGCCGATTGTTTATAGTTTCTTAGATTTAAAGATGTAAAATATGTCTCTAATACGCTTATTTTTTGTATAAAAACTACAAAATACTCCCCCCCCGAGATACCCCCCAAATCCTTTTAAAACTGTATACCGTGTAACTGTCAAATTTAGATAATAGCCTCTATATTATCAAAAAAAGAGTTGTAAATTATGTAAATAACAAAATTTATGTTTTGGGCTAAAGTATTTAATAAACCAAAATAAAAAACGACCGCTGTTTTATTTTTAACCTCCCCAAAAATTCAGAATAATTTTTAACATGGTTGTCGGATTTATTCTGTAAAATAAAAAACTAACCTAAATTCTCCATCATAAAGCTGCGTTTTCATCATACTTCAAAGGGTTTTTTGGCGTGACGGTTGGTAGTACCAACTTGGTACACACATAACAATACGCAGTTGACAGATAAACTTTCACAAGGTGGTTCAAAAACAACCGCCTTAGAAATGGTGAAGACATTTTGAGAAGACTGAAGCTGAGTTACTTTTATATTTCCCCACTGTGTATTTTTTTTATTCAATTGACTTTCCTCATCGATGTAAAATATAAATGAATGTTTATAAAGTTAGTTTATTTGTAATTTTGCGTAAAACCTAGATGTAGCCGATTGTTTATAGTTTCCTAGATTTAAAGATGTAAAATATGTCTCTAATACGCTTATTTTTTGTATAAAAACTACAAAATACTCCCCCCCCCCGAGATACCCGCCCCCAAATCCTTTTAAAACTGTATACCGTGTAACTGTCAAATTTAGATAATAGCCTCTATATTATCAAAAAAAGAGTTGTAAATTATGTAAATAACAAAATTTATGTTTTGGGCTAAAGTATTTAATAAACCAAAATAAAAAACGACCGCTGTTTTATTTTAAATCTCCCCAAAAATTCATAACAATTTTTAACATGGTTGTCGGATTTATTCTGTAAAATAAAAACTAACCCAAATTCTTCATCATACTTCAACGGGATTTTTTGGCGTGACGGTTGGTACACACAAAACAAAACTCAGTTGACAGATAAGCTTATACAAGGTGGTTCAAAAACAACCGACTATAAATGGTAACGACATTTTGAGAAGACTGAAGCTGAGTTACTTTTATATTTCCCCACTGTGTATTTTTTTATTCAATTGACTTTCCTCATCGATGTAAAATATAAATGAATGTTTATAAAGTTAGTTTATTTGTAATCTTGCGTAAAACCTAGATGTAGCCGATTGTTTATAGTTTCCTAGATTTAAAGATGTAAAATATGTCTCTAATACGCTTATTTTTTGTATAAAAACTACAAAATACTCCCCCCCCCCCGAGATACCCCCCCCAAATCCTTTTAAAACTGTATACCGTGTAACTGTCAAATTTAGATAATAGCCTCTATATTATCAAAAAAAGAGTTGTAAATTATGTAAATAACAAAATTTATGTTTTGGGCTAAAGTATTTAATAAACCAAAATAAAAAACGACCGCTGTTTTATTTTAAATCTCCCAAAATTTGGGGAAAATAATTTTAACACTTTGAAATAATCTGTCAAAATTATTTTTTCCAACTTACCTTCAATTAAAACAATTGTCGGCGTGCTTTCCTATGGCAAAGCATGAAAAGCTCGATGCAACAGGTTCTTTGTTGTTACCACGTGACAAATCTCTCATAAACTTGCCCGCACAGAATTTCTATTTAACTTTTTTAAAGATTCTCTTGGCAGAACACGACTTCAAAACACAATTTTCAACTATAATACACCAAATTAAGGGCGTTTAAGTATATTTGAACGCATTTAATAATAATTCTTACGCTCTAAAAACTTTGACGGGCATTTTCAATGGATCCCTTCTTTACCTTTCAAGCTCCAAAGATTCCACGAAAATTTTAGTTGGCTTCTGACCGCGGAGAGTGTAGGTGCTGCGTAAATATCAGAGCGAAAATCACCGTGAAAAATGATGTTTGTGTGAAGTTACAATTAAATGACATGCTCACAAAATGCTGCGTGATTTGTTCGTTGTGATTGTGCTTTTCATCACGCAAAGTGTTGCCGAGGAAACCATTGGATATAACAATACCGGTGAGTGGAAGTTTGACAGCAAAATAAATGTCAAAATCTGATTAAAGTGAGCTTTGGACGGTTGACAGTAAGAGAAATGTCAAAATATATGTGATGTTGGGATTTTGTGTTAATTTTAACGTTTTTTTAAATTGAAATCGTTAAATTCTGCAATAGAAGCATATTTGTGTTGCTGTTGAGGAAGCTAAACAATAACACAGATGTGCTTGGTACCAAAGTAGCAGTGGTTAGGTACCGGGTGGTCCAAAATCAAAAATAATCAGTAGGTATCAAGTTTCTACATCACAAAAAACATAAACAATATGTCAACGGCGCATTTACTTAAAATTTGATGATTTTTGTTTGCAAATAGTGTGCTGTGAAGAATGCCTTGCTCTAATTGGTTTATTGCTTTTCATAGAGATCATTTTCTATAGAAAGTAAAATCGTTTTATGACCAAATACCTACCATAAAAATATTGCATATCTAAATAAAATTTAAAAAGAGAGTACTTAAAGTAAACATTGTGACATTTTTCATTTGTGAAAGTGGTCCATTTTCTATAATTCTTTCATAGTTTTCAAAGTGGAATGTCATTATTAAAATCAACAATGGTTTATTAAACTATACATACGTGGGTGACTTCCATAGGAGTTAGTAGGTCACCTTAACTGGTTAGTATTTTTATTAAAATACTGTGTATTGTAATTACTTAAAAGTTATTTTTCCATGTGAGACGAAATGTGTTTCTTTTCAATCTGCACGTACCTACAAAAGGGTCTGTTATTCCTGGAAGTCCAACTGTGCCTTATTGAAAGAAATTAGTTACAGCCCTTATTTAAAAGTATCATAATTTCCGCTTTAAGAGGCTTCTATTTTTTAGGTCTTCGAAAAATTGTGTAACACATCCGTTCTCCACAGATATATTTAGATTGTGGGTGTCTGTTTATAAATAAAAATAAATCAACCTGCATTTTAATATCACCTAACATGGTGAACGTTTTTCTTTCCCACGCTAAACATGTCTGCTTTTATTCCGTTTTTATGGTTATTTAGCTATTGTGTACTATATATACCTACATTAAAACTTGTTTTGTGAAAAAGTACATTCGGTTTTAAGACATTATTCAAGTTAACGTATTGATAGGTACACAAATGTGGGTACTGTTGTAATTGTAAACCATATATGGAATTATATTTTATATTATACAATACTTATGTTTATAGTTATTCTATTGGTAGACCTGTAGTAGGTTTCGGAAGTGACATTACGATCTATGAATCTATAAACACTTCCTTGTTAATGTTTTTTAATTGCTTAAAATATTTTCTGCCTCAAGACTTTATTTTAAATATCAAAGTAATAAAATATAAATAATAAATAAGTAGAAGAAACCAAGTAATAACGGTATCATGCTTAATAATTGTTAACTTGTTTTTTTTAAGTGAATAAACAACTTGACTGACCCAGAATTACGTACAAGAATTTTAGGCGGAATTCCTTCTCTATAAAATATGTTTGTGATTTTTTGTGGTGTCCCAAATTTACAGTGTTATCCATGAAATAATTGACCTTAAATACCTACTCAGTATAAAAATGCAGAAAAACAAATAAAACAATTCCATGTAATTTTCTCACCAATCATCGACTGTTTTGACCTTGAACAAAACAACATACAGATCTTTCGGCAAAATAAGCCGATAACAAAAAAACTAAACATTGCAACTGCGAGGGAAAAAATGAAAATCTAAAATTTAAATTCGTCGTGCGTAATCCACAAACGTGTGTAATATTATCGAAAAACACAATCCAGTCACGTGTAGGCCGGACGTGACTAAATTATCCACGATACCAACAAAGTCGAGTCGATATTACTGGAAACCCTGTATAAATGCACAATGGCCTTAAAATCATGCGTGGCCTTGAATTTGACAGATGATCTGTTAAAAATTTAACCGTTGATCTGTCAAAAATTTGACATTCGAACTGTCAAAAATTTGACAGTTCAACTGTCAAAAATTTGTTTTTCTAGATACCCCGTAGTTTAGAAAATATAAAAAGGTTATAATTAAAATTTCAAAAATAATGGGATTTAAAAAGTAAAAAGAACTGTTGTGCAATTATTTCTTGAAATGTTTCCTGCTTGAGCGTTAAAATGAAATCTCAATTGAAATCTCGAAACCTATAAAATTAAAACAACTGTTTTCTTAATGGATTCAAAGTTTTAGTACCTTGATTAAATAAAGTAACGTGTGGGCATTATTCAATTTCGAAAATAAAATTTTCCGTGTTCTTGTGCAATTCACACTTTGAAAATAGTTTGAGGTCGTAAATCTTTTCGTTGCAATAAAACTGAAAAGGTGAGAGGTAGACATTCAAAACATTACCTACTGTGTTTGCTGTAGGTGTACAAAGCAGGTTAAAAAATGCATTCTACAACAATTTTTTTTATAAAGTCAAGAAGAATTTTATTTGATAAAATATGGTTAAGATATTATATATAAGATATCTTCTAAAATACTGGGCCAATTTTGATGATTTTTTTATTATTATAGAGCCCTATGCTTCTAGTTTCCATGTTTTGTTTTAAAATTAATATACAGGGTGTAGCAAATTCCATACAGACTACCATTTAGTAAAGCTGTTTTTTTTCGTTCTACTAAACAATTTTTATTACACATCACATATACAACAGTTTAAATTTGATTTAAGTTTATTATTCAATTGTGACATAACCGCGCGTAAACACACGTAATACACAACAGGCAGTAACAGTTACCGAGTAACTATAATAGTAGTTAATATTAAACACTTCCTACTGCTAGCTACTAGGTTATATACAGTAAATGTTTTTCTTTAAAAATTGCCATTCCCGTTTCCAGTCTTGAGCGAATTAGTACGTGTCTTAAAAATTGTTTTTGAAATATTTTAACATTTTTACCTATAACAAAATGACTTAAGAAACAATGCATTAAAGAATTCGTTCATGCATATTTATTAGGTATAGTTTTAACTGCATTATTACAAAACCAATTAGAAACCACTAACAATCCGATTGGTTATAAATATTTATTAATCACTACCTGCAAGGCGGCTCCTTTAATTTCTAAACGTTGTTAAAAAGAAATATTAATAAATTATGCATTGTTTGGAATTCATTAGTCGTTATATAACTCTATTGTAGTTTTTTTGTTTTTAATATACCTAATCAAAACAATATCGCATCGTTAACCGAGATTTGAGAAAGAAAATTTACAGTCGTGGAAAAATGTTTTGCGTATTATCCAGAACTGTCCCAAGGTTAAATTACGTTAAAAGAAGATAATATTTGGTAGTTTCTCAGAAATTGCAAAAATTTTATCATAGATAGGTAATTTCTAATCAATTTAATCATTGTAAATAATTTAACCACAAACCGACAATAATAATTAACATCGTTTAACAAATAAGAAAATATTAAGTTTCATTTTAATTAATTTAACCACTAAGTTGCCCGTATATTCTTTTTAGTTTTGTAGTGATTATCTCACGGTTTCATATGATCTTTTTCTTAAGAAGTTGACCCCCATTTATCCGACTTATCTACAGTTTTTATGGACCACACATTGATAGAGCGGAATAATGATAAAAGTACAACTAAATAATAGAAAATCAAAATTTACCGTACATCGCCTTATATAGGTATCGCGTAGGCCGTACGTCAGAAGAGCCTTTTGTTTTTTCAAGAGATTAGAAAGTGTTGTTCAAGGTAAATGCAGGTGCACAAAGGGCAACGATCTTAAAGGAAGAAGATGGCGTTGCACAGGCTACTATAGTAGTTCCTGAAAGAGAACAAAGGTTTTTATATAAAAAAATACAGAGTACAGTAGAAACCGTCAATATATGAACGTGACTCATCCGACACATTCGTACGAAGCAATCTATCGAAGGTCACGGTCCAGTGCAGTCTCGTTTGTAAAAAAATTTGAGTGTAATGTTGGTTGCTATACTTATGATATATTTGCTTTTAAAGTTAAATAATTAACATCTAACATAATTAACATCTACGATAATTAAATAAAATGTAATTTTCTTAGAAACTAATTAATAAATAAACTTTTCTTTTAACTTTAATCAAATATTCTATCATCTGATTACAGAACGTACACTCGTGGCGACATCTCTGATTTTAATAACAAATTTTTAGACCGACCCAACCTCACTTTCTTCCAATTAAATTCTTAGTATAGTCTGAAACACGTTTGGAATTGCATATTCCCCTCTCGTGAAACCGTCAAACTTGTTACAGAATATACTATTCTTTTAACTGTAAACGCAAATATTTCAGAATTGGTGACAAAAAACAAAAATGTTTACGCAGGTCAGGTACAAAGTGAAAGATATTTAAATTGTGTGGATATAAAAACAACTTGCGTTAGTTTCACGAAATTTATTAAATATTGACAATTGTTTCGCTACACAGTAGCTTCTTCAGAATGTATTAAACTAATACTAGTACAAAATTTATATGTATAATAAAAATATTTTTGTATTCTAGCCTAGAATTTCTAGGTAAGGATTTTTATACGACATCTACCTGTGTTACATAATATAAACCACTGCCACTACAACGTTTAAAACGATTATTAATCCGTAAACACACAGTAGAAACAAGATATGCAAAAACAAAGATCATATGACATATAAAAACAAATGGCCGACGGTAAAGTTGGTTGCCTTACTATGTAATAAAATAAAATAAATTCCTAAAACACGAACTCTACTGACTTCCAATAAAATTAAGTAACAAGCTAGGACACAAGCGTCATATGTCCATCTTTGTCCAACACCTAGGCAGTTTTACATCACAGATGGCGCATTTTAGACCGGATGCTTAAAAACCTACGTGTGAGTACATTTACCGCTGCATCGAATGTACAAGACAAGTAAAACATTACTGCTAGCATGTCTGAGATATGTTCGGCACCCGATGAGTCACGTTCATATATTGACGGTTTCTACTGTAGGTAGGTAGGAACAACTTTTATTTTTTTTAACGAAAAAAATAAATAAGATTTCTTCTTCATGTGCAAAATGTATGTAATTTTACGGAAACTTAACAGAATAATTATTAGGTTATGTTGGCTGTGTTTAATCATTGAGATGAAAATTTATGTAAATCGTTTTACTTTTTCTCACTTTCTTCAAATACGTTCTTAATAACATACATAAAGTTCACTTTCGTTATAATTGTTAAGTAGGTACCTAGCATATATTATAGGAGATTAAATGCCGAGAAATCACATGAAACCTGTTATCAGCAGATGTAAAGTAATTTACCATTGAAAAACTATAAAACAAAAAAATTATATAAATAAATTTTTCATATAAATATGTATCAGCCCTAACGTTGGCATTACCGAGGAGGTATGACTCAGTGGCCGATTAAAAGATTTCTGTGTTGACCAGTTGACCTTGACAATCGCGAAATTGCAGTTATTGTTATCTACTGTTTACGAATTGTACAAATTTCAATCATAAATATTTACAACCAAATGCAAATGATTGTGCACCGATTAATTAGTGTTTTTTAGCATTACTTAATTGGAAATCTTGAGCAATCCCGTTTAACAATTCAGTTCCTTATGTGTTAATTGTTTATTTAGTAATTAATTACAATTAAATGGTTTTACAATAGTTAGTTTTTTTTTCGTTAATTTTAATCCAGTGAATTTCTTTTTTGCACGGTTATGCAAAAGTAGGTTAGGTATAAATATTACCAAACTTTTCAAGGCCATACATGTCTAAGTATTAAACTAATCCCACGCAGTGCCGGATTTACCATTTACGCGCCTTACGCCGTTCGAAAATTGCCGCCCTGAGTTTAACTAAGGAAGCAACTACAACTATACCAATCAATATTATATTGTATATACTTTTGAAAAGGTACATGTACAACTTTTAAATCATATTATTATAAAAATTTTCGACGAGCTTTTTGAGCAGCAAAATTGTTAATTATTGCATCATAATCAAGAATTGTTGTTAAGTCATTCTCAATCGTCAAAATTGCTAACGAATTCAGTCGGTCTTGTTCCATAGTGGACCTAAAATAAGACTTCAAGCGCTTTAGTGTTGAAAACGAACGCTCGGCTGAACAAACTGTGACCGCCATTGCAACGAACATCCGTAAAGCGATCTCAACATTCGGGAATACAACTTCCAAACTCTGAGAGCGAATTTGTGAAAGCATGTTCGACACCGTACATTTTTCATGTTTTAATTCTTTCAGAAGCTCAGAAAAATGCAAACACTCTGTTGGAAAAGCATCATCCAAGTCATCCTTATAACATTCCTTTAAGTACCTGGCACTTTCGATAATCTGTGCTTGGGAGCTTTCCTTCAGACTGAAAAAGAAACTAAATTTTCGAAAAACAGTCTCATAAGCGTCATATCTTTTTTGAAGCTCCACTGTAATTCTATCCAGTATAGCAAAATACGTCTCCACTTTCAGCTTTTCTCTCCCTGTTAGAACGGTGTCGCCATCTCTATTCTCATCTGGGAAAAATTTGCGTTTCCGACTTCTTTGCTGATCAACGTCATATGTTTCATCCATAATATCTTTGGCTTTGCCAATATACGAAACAAAGATGTCTGAATTCCGCAGAGATTTAACAAAATTAATTAAAGATAAGTAGAGCGCAGTTACGTCACCAGTATCGATGTCGACGCTTTGGAGGATTTTATTGGTTTTATGGAAGCGCTCCAATATCGCTTCCCAAAAAACACACATGAAAGCACATTCAAAACGGTTTAATCGACCCTTAATACCAGCTGCCTCCGCACGAACCGTTGGTTTTTCAGAAGTCGTTTCTTCAATTGCTGTCAATGTATTTAAATAATTCTTCCAACTTCCGCATAAACTCATTAAAGCATCATGGCGTGCAGACCACCGTGTTACGTCGATTCGTTTTGGAACTTTGGCACCGACTTTTAAATTAGACAATAAAATTTCCCAACGACGAGTGGATGCCGAAAAAAATGTATAAAGATTCTGCAAAGTGTCGAAAAATGTTACAGCTTCGTTGACACACTCTGCAGCGCAGACACCAACCAAATTCAATGAATGGGCAGCACAGGGTATGTAATCAGCCAGCGGGTTGCGATTTAAAATTCTTGCTTGCAAGCCGGTGTAACAGCCCGACATGTTGCTGGCGTTATCATAGGACTGACCTCGACAATGTTTTATTTTCAAATTGTGCATCTCCAATTTAGATATTAAGGCATTTTCCAAACCTTCAGATTTATGCCCCACGTTTGGTAGAAAGCCAATAAAACGCTCCAGTGGTTTTCCATCGTTTCCAACATATCTGATAATTATAGATAACTGATCAATGTGAGCCACGTCAGGTGTTGAGTCAACTATGACGGAGTAGTATTTGGACTTTTCAATTTCGGAAACGATTTTATGTAAAACTTCAGCTGACATTAATTCGATAAATTCATCACATACTGTAGACGAGAGATATGATGTTTTGCCACTTCCAGGATTTCCGTATTGCGACAGGTGCGTTGCTAAAAAGGGATCGAATTCGGCCATCAACTCGAGGCACATCATGAAATTTCCGTTTTTTGGATCGCCGAACTTCTCCACAGTTCCTCTAAATGGCAGACCTCTGGAAGCCAATTTCTTTACCACTGCAACTACCCTTTTCAACACATTTCGCCAGTACTCTGTTTCGACTCTTATTTGCTGAGTGAGCAATGTGTCAATTCTATTGAAAGTACTTTTCCGACATAAGAAGGTGACCTGACATTTAGCGTGTTCTTGGGAATTTTCATGCAAATTCAAAATTTTATTTACATTACTCCAGTCATTGATTCCGTCAGTGGCAATTTTGGATGTCCCTCCGAAAAGGCGGCACGGAATGCAAAACACGGTCTTTTTTGAGGGCGAATATACTAAATATCTACGAGGTTGTTTTTCTCCATTGGCAAGTTTGCGATAGAAAACGTTCTTGGTTAGACAACGTGTTGTACTGCCAAAAACAGTTTTTGTTAAAGAAAAATCCTCATCTGTATTTTGGCAAATTTCCTTAGGTAAGGACAGCAAATAATCGATGGTTACATCGTTTATCTTCCATTCAGCAGGGTCGTTACTGACACTGATATTGGCTGATTGAAAACTAAAACGCGTCGAAACGCTTGAAGTGCCTTCAGATGACAATTCTGACCCTATATAAAAATGATCTACCTAATTAAAAGCTCATCATTTACAGCTGTACTTACTAATATCGTTCACGCTATCGACAGGGTTATTTCCGATATCGTTATTGGCGGAGGCTGAATGTAATCGCGATGGGACGTCTGCTTCTGATTCTGACCCTAGATTGAAAATCACGCTGGTAAAAAGCTCGATTCTCGATTTAAAGCTTTCACATGAGAACTTACAGCTACAGGTATCTTTCACGTTCACTTCTGGTACTTTTGGTCTGAGGGCTGCGGATGGTACACCAATAGTAGTCTCGATTTCCGGATCCGCATCCGGTGCCGGCGTTTGGTCTTTCGAAGTGGTAGGTACAATTGAAAAATAATTCACCAGTTTGGGTGTATTTTCTAAGACTGCCTGGCGTTTTATTCGCTTTTCTTCAGCGAGCGCCTTGTATCGCGCCCCACTTAACCGTTTTCGGCCGTCACTCATAGTAGTTAATTAGTTAGGTAATACACTACACGTAGAAGTACACATATTGTAACAAAAACTCTTATTTTGCAAAATATTTGACTGCAATACGACCTACACACGAACACGAGGGACGAGCGTCGAGGACGAGGCAAAATATAATTGTATGGAACCGAAATGAGAGTCAAGAGACGCAGTTTTAAAACGCCGCACATAAATAGGTACTGTTCTATGAAAAGAAAAATAATATCGGCGTCTCTTTGATTCAGATGATTGTAGTGGTGCCGCGCCTGATAAGGCCATCGCCGTTCGCCGCCCTGCAAAAGTCAAAGGTGCCGGCCAGCCGCCGACGTTGTTGTCGGGTCGTTTTGTTTTGGCCAATTAAAATAATGCCGCCTCTGCAGGTTTGCCGCCTTACGCAAGTGCGTAATTTGCGTCATGGTAAATACGGCCCTGATCCCACGACATTCTTTTAATCTAGAATTGACAGAAACTAAAAATTTATTTCATTCAATCAAAATTATATAACTACAAATATGCTTTTGAAAAAGTAAAAACCAAGTTAGGTATTAAAATATGCAATATGCATGTGTGAAAATACCAAACTACCCACAAATAACCAGATTTATGTCACCTGGACAAAATAACCGAGGCAGACGCTCAAAAACATTTATTTTTAGAATTTTATGATTAGTTTATCTTGAAGTTTAGGTAGTAGTATGGTGTACATATTTGTTTTTTAATTATTTTAAGAGCTTCCTGTTTTAAATTTTGAAGACAAAATTTACACATTTGATTCTTAATTAAAAGATAATAAAGTGTTTATTAGTACCTATCATGCGAAATTGCGTTAATTAAATTAAGATATCTGGATCTAAATAAGGAAACTAGTTTTTGTCATTAAACCTTCTACATCTTGTGCACTAATATTACCATAAAAACTAGGTACTTTATGTTACAATTTTATCTACTTTTTTACATTTTATCACTCCTAGCAAATATAGGTAGTGAAACGAAATCTATAGATTATAAAGGCAAATTATATTTTCATTTTAATAAATATGCGACCAACTCCCAATATCTTTCTCGGCCGTTTCAAGAGTGCGCACTCTTGCACCTTCTTACCTTGCGATGCGCACTTTTAGCCGCTCGTACCTTGCAATCGGCAGCAAGACGAATTCTAATGAATACCGCTCCGTTAAACTCATTAACTATGAAATTATTTTTAATAGGTGACTAACGAATGGCGACCTTTAACATTCTGCTGCATCCTTCGAATGGTAAAAGTTGAAATTTGAAATGTGAAAATTTTAAAGTAGCAAAATCCGTGCAATTGCCGCCGCAAAGGAGGGTCATTCCAGGAAATACGCCCAACTGTCAGTTCTGAAAATGACCACCTTTTAATTTATTTTCTACCTGCCTAAAATGTATGTCAAAAATAGACCTAATATATCGTTTTAGGGTCTCATTAGTTTTAATAAAAATAGAACACTTTGTTGGATTCGCTTTAAGGGGTGTCCAAAACATTGCAAATTATTGCAAAATGTATTGTTTTAATGTTTATACATAGGTGTGAATTGCATTAACCATCACAAATGCTTTTTTAAAATAATAATTAGGTACAATTGCTTTGATTTATTTTAATGTTCTACTTCTACGTCATTTCCTGGAAAATTTCAATCGGCATGGATTAATTAAAATTCAGATACTAAATTATAAGGAAAATGTTTCAACAGGAAGTCTATAGTTTGTTTATTATTTTACTAGTTACTTTGCAGATGCAATATGCTAAAGTTTAGATAATATCTCCTACAAAAAGAACAAAATCATTTTCTTTGATCATTAATATACTGATATTATCAGTCTGAAAAACATACTATACAGGATGGCTCCAAAAAACACTTAAAAATTGAAAGGGGCATATCCCTCTTATAGAATTTTTGACCCAATCTTCTTGGTAACTTTTTTCATAATTTTCGCTGTAGATTCACCCTCATAGTTTTTGGATGAAATTTGGAGACACCCTGTATATCCCACTTCTGATGTGCCACCTTTCAAGGAGATTTTTTTCATAATCTCTGTAGATTCACCCTTTTTTTAAATTCTTAATCTGTAGAATAACCCATGTGTTTCGGTTAAAGTTGTTTAAATTAATAAACATTTTTTTATTTGTTTAAAGATTAAAGTAAACAAAACCGTGAATGCCTTGCACACAATATTTTCTATTTTAGAACAGCAGTGTTACTGTTAAAACATGTTTTATGGCTATTAGCTTATACCGTCTGGTTTATGGCAAATATAAATATAGATTCTTTACAGTACAGGGGTGAGAGTTTAGAGAACAAGCTGCAATAAAATTTCAGGTTCATTTTTTATTGACTTTTGGCAAGTTTTATCCCCCTCGGTCTCCAGACTTCGGTCCATGTTTAAAATTTATCAGGTTTTTGACCTGCATATACATAGGTATAAAAATCACATATTATTTGCTTAACTATTAACATCTACTTGCGAACACGTGTTAACTACCTATTTAAAATGATTTCTTCGTTTACAATGCGAGCTAAAACCACATCAAATATTGTCTGAAAAAATTTAATACGCATACAAGAGCTCTTTTATGGTTTGGACCAAGCAGCTGATCAAAAACAAACAAAAAACAGCCAATACCTTTTGAGGTCATTCTTCATCGCAAAATTTAAGTTCCCAAGAAGACAGGGTCAAAAATGATTTATAAGGAAGGCACATCAGAAGTGGGACATTATGAATTTTATACAAAAAATTTAAGGTGTGATTCTTCATCGCAAAATATGGAAAAAAGTTCCCAAGAAGACAGGGTCAAAAATGCTTTATAAGGGAGCTAAACCCCTTTAAAGGTGGCACATCAGAAGTGGGATATACAGGGTTTCTCTGAATTTCATCCAAAAAATTTAAGGTATGATTCTTCATCGCAAAATATGAAATAAAGTTCCCAAACGATACGGTCAAAAATGCTTTATAAGGGAGCTACGCTTATTTGAAGTAGCACTCAAATTTTGGCACACGCTCTACTGTTAACAAATGCCACTTTTCCGTTGCTATATCATTTTAAATGTTTTAGAATATGCAAAAAATGTTCCAACTAAAACTGTTTTTGTTTCTAGATTGCTTGGAGCCCACGTGTCTAAAATGCGGCCCAAAGGGGTGCATGAAATGCCCGAGCCTGATAGTATACCCTTCAAGGGAGTGCGTGAATATCTGCCCCCATGGCTACAACCCAAAATGGTCGACCATCGTGGATATAATGGGAAAAGTCTGCGTGCACAACGGAAACTTTTTGGGGCTATCTACAAACGCAATAGCGGTGCTAACCGGGGTTTTCACCGGAGTTATATTGTGCACGATCTTCATACTTTTGGCAGGGGTGTACCTGAGATACAAGCGCAAAAAATTCCCGCCTCTGAGTGAAACCAGCTCAGAGTTAGATGATGGTAGAGACAGAAAAGACTTTATAAAACAACTGGAAACGCTGAGACCCTACGCTAAGAACTACTTGGACATGTTAAACGACACCAGAAAGCAGTTGAGAGAGCTGCATCAGAATGGCGACAACAACGCCATCTCTGCCTACAAACCTGTACTAAGAGACCTGGCCAAAATACTCATACTCTTGAACAAACCCACGGAGAAAATCACTGTTCCGGACGACTGGGAGCATCTTTTCAACTGGGCTGAGAAAGCCCTGAAGAGATACAAACGCATGAGCGAGCCCCAGATAGCGCAGCTCATCGACTTCCTGCAGGACCCTGTAATACCGGCCGAAGAGCCGGACTACTCCGTTCGCGGGAGCACCACAATGAGTACCTTCAAACCCGAGCAAATATTCGGGTCTTCGGCGTCTCTGGAAGATGTCGCTGTCAAAAACTTTAACAGCAACTACGAAAGCACCTTCCCCCAACTGAACCCCCAATGGAAGTTCGAGTACTCCCTAGTCTCGAATAACGCGCCTTCCTCGGAGTTCAATCCCCAGCTCTGGAAAAACAGCAAGGAGTACCTCAATAGTGCTCTTTTTTCAGACGACGATTTCTGTCAGTTGGGCTTTAGGCCGCAAGATGAAATCACCACGGAACTCTGACGAAAATTCACGATTTTCGTTTAAACCAAATTTTACTAGTCACTTATTTTTTTACCCTTAATTGTAATGTAGAGTTAAGATTATCGTGTAAGCATTTTTTAAATAAATTTATTTATGAAACTGGCGTTTATTTTTTGATTTTTATAAGAATATTTACCAAAAGTTTCAACATTCGTTAGGCAACCCAGATTGCAACAATATGTTTGGGTAAAGTATAACACTACGTTCATTATTCTTCTTTAAATCATGCAATATTTTAACTTAAAAATTATGAAACAATAATAATTGGTTAAAACTTTTTTTTAATTATTATAACTAAAAACTTTTGATTGGGCATGTGCCGCCATCTTTGGGCGGGCGTCCGAAGCTCGCTAGATATTCGTCTCGGCCGGTAATAACAAAAGAATGCGCTCCGCCTACTCCGCGATCATTTTGAGCCGGTCAGTGACACAAACTACGTGTTCTGTGGTGTATAAATGGTTTTTGAGGAGCGTGCACTCGCTCGCCAGTGTTAATGTTATTAAATTTGTTGTTTGTTTTTGTAAATTAATCGTAGCCCGTCGTTGAAGGTAATTAATTTGTGTTTTTGTCGTTGAAAAATTTGACGTTTCCGTTTCGTTTAAATTTTGTTATTTTCGAGCAGGCGTTGCCGTTTCGACATTCTTCTGTTTTTGTTTTGACGTTTGTCGCGAAAATTCGACAAATAAAAGTGTTTTTTGTGTTTATAGGCTGAAAATGTTTAAGTTTATTAAGGCGAAGGGGCCCCACCAGACGGCCGAAAGGCAGAAACTCCAAAAGGAATTGTTTTCATTCAGAAGGGTAAGTCAAAAATTCCAATTACATCCTTTTTAACGAACTGATAGCTACGCTTTTGTTTGTACTGATTTTGAAAGGTTTTATTATCTCTGATACGCAAAATAAACATTAGAAATTGGGGTACAAACAGGTAGATTATAAAACACACCCAAGCAATGCTTTTGCAATTGTTTTATTTCATCAAAAAAGGATTTATGACTTATTAAAAGTTGGGTTATTAGGTAGTTAAAATTTATATTAATATATTAATAGTATTATTATTATACGAGAGCGTGCTTTTTTAACTCGTATTGTATAATCATCTTTGGGTGAAATGAGGCAGAAATTAAATAGTGTGGTTAGATCATTTGACAGGTGTCAGATTTTATTTAGTATACCAGAGGCATCTATGATGTTTTTGGAATTGCAACTACCCGATTGGTCAAAATCACTGATGCCTAGCAACGGGAATAATGAGTTCATTATTTCCTTAGTTATTATAGAAAACCCCAAACAATGTCAGTTTTATGCAATAGGTATGAGTAGAAAAAATAATATAATCGTTTAAAGTATAAACATTAACGCTTGTATATGATCCGTGGAAATTATTTTAATTAAAAACATTCAGATGATCGCGATTATATGTCATTTTCACTTCTCATTCGCATGTGTTGACCACATTCTGCTTTAATGTAATAAATTGTTGCAAACCTTCAACATTTCATTAAGTTTGTTTTTTAAATTGCCTTTGAATGTTTCTAACTTTAACTAGTTTCATGTTACATTCTATTACCTACTTTAATTGTAATACCTATTTGGGTATTATTTTTCGAGTGGAGTAAAATTTTGTCATCTTTATTATAGGTAATCCCTAAAAAACTCTTATTGGAGCGGAAACGTAAAAACTTGATTCAGATATCAGTTTCAGGGAAATTCGGTATTATTTAATACTGAATAGGTCTTCTTTTAATTTTTAATCTTGTTTTTCTCGTATTGTGAGCAACGACTGGAAATAATTTCGTAATTGAAGACAAATTCTGTAACGAATTGACCTTTTAATGGGAGATGTGGGTAGAGGAGTCAATAGCTTTAACATTTACCACTTTAATTCAGTCGAGTTCTGTTTAAATTCATTGATGTAAAATTATTCAAAGTTTTAAATTTTAGGTATAGAAAATTTGTATTCGAAATACATTTTTTTATTTGTTTTTGTTGGTAGGCTATGTATTTTTTCCTACTAGTAGTTGGCATACCTGTTTGAATATTTTGACAGTTATGAACAAATTTTTATATTTATATTCATAAAGCATTAACAAGTTAAATTAAAATAAAGTTTAGTGTCTAAATAACAAATATTTACCACTTTTACAGGTGTTTATATTTGCATTGCGATTAGGTTTATTTTACTAGTATTTCAAAATATTACAAATAATTCTGTCACACAGAAATTATTAATTTCTAGAAAAATTACCCAACAATACTTAATAGAACAATGGCAATAAAGTTTTAATCGTTTTTTTTTATATTACATCGATTACATGCACTTGTGGGAAATTTATTTATTTGTTAATTATGTTAAAAACATATACCTACCTATACAGTTCATTTTTTTAAATTTCTTCCTTTAATTTGCAAGTTACTGATCATTAATAGTCCTGGACAATATACATATATATTATAATTATTATCAAGCCACTACAAGTATTAACGTCCAGTGGCTGTAACAAAATACCCATTCACCATTGGAGTCCAATGATTGGACAACATTCACGTGTGTTCACATAAAACTTTAATTTCTTTTATATAAATTCTTTTCAAAGCGAAGATTATTATCCGCTAGGAATACTTTGTCTCTCCTGGGCCGTAGTCACCTATATTTAACTACTTTTTTATATGATTTTACTCATCTACGCACCACCAAAGCCAAATTAATTGCATTTTTAACTACGCATTTTGACAACTCAATGATTTTGTACAATACTTTTGCCTACCACTGTATATTAATTAGAAATTAACAGAAACAGAAAATTTATATAGGAATGAGAACCACTCATTTTAAAATTAAATTTTAATTTTAATTCGTATCTCGATGTTTGCGTGTGGGCAAGCCTTTATATTAGCGGTGCAACGTTGCAATCTAGAGTTGTGAGTGAATTATAAAAATCTATGACTAAGTTTGTAACGGTGTAAGTTTTTTCGAGAACCGGCTCGGATCATTTGCCACCATCGACTATATATATAGTTTTGTTTCCTACATATTTCGAAAAATTTTATGATTCATTTATTGGTGGAAATTAATATATATTCCAAGCATATTTTTGTTACTTCAGTTAGTTTAATAACTAAATATTTACGTAATTTAAAATACTAATTCGCTAAAGAAGTATCGCTAGTAGCGCCACCACTCGGCTGTTATCATCGTAATAGAAGTATAACTTTTAATAATTAGCTTATGTTACAAACGAATGTTTTTGAGAATAAAGCCGGAAAATGTTAAAAAATATCGGGAAAAAAACCTTCCCTCGATTTGTTGTGTTGTTGGGTGTATTTCGAGAGGAAATCCTGGGTTGAGTTTTTACCAGTTTTCCAATAAACAGTGTTAATCTGGAAGAAGAAATCAATCGCATACAGTCTCTGTAAATATAAATTGTACCTATTAGATACAATAAATACACATTTTAGTAGTGATTAACGTGATATTTCAATTCAGTAAAAATCGTCAAACAAATAAGTCGTCTAAATTTAAACAGCATTTAGCATAAAAGCGTTGATTAAGAAAGTCTCCACTCAATGGTAAAATACCATTATATTATGTATTATATGTAATATTATTGCTATAAATCCGCAGGTATATTTTGTTGTTTAAAATGCAGTTGTCGGCGTTTTTTAGCGAAATGGTTGATTTTAAGGTTATGTTTGTTCAAAAATTATTTTTGACTAATTTCTTAAAAATGTCCAAACTTAAATATAAATTATATTAGGTAAAGTTATCATTAGTTAATTCTGCACCAACAAATGTACTTACCGAATTGGATCCTTTGGCAAAACATGAAAATGCAACGATTTAGTTCTTGAATTTTATTTACAATTAAAAACACAATAATTCAGCATGATCCCTTAGATAAAATACACACACTAACGTAACTATATATGCATTTAAGCGTTGAGTTTCTTAATCAATGATGTAAGGAATAATCAATCGAAATCGAGTACTAAAAAAGTTTTTTAATTTTTTCCTTGCAACGTAAAACACAAATAACGTGCGCGATTTAGCTGTGCAATTGAACAAAATTTGTCGAGTAAGACTTCTGCCTTCCTCTCTTTTGTGAAAAAACTACCTTTTTATTTAAAAAGATGTATAATCTGTGCCGCCATCTAGCGACAGAATTAGTTTGAAATGCTAGGGGTGTCCAAACTATCAATCCGAATTAAAAATACCGCATCCGCATTTTGTTATTTCGTTTCATTTATTTTAAAATAAATACAAATTAAATCAAGACCAAAGTAGGAGATTAGATAAGTATCTGTACCTCATGAAAATGCTTATCAGTTGCCTTTGTTTTCATATATGCACATAGGTATATACAACAAAACATGACTCACATAAAATAAATATAAAGTAAAATATAGTAATATATAATAATAATAGTTATTTATGTCATTAGTTTAAGAAGTAAGGCTTTTTGTGCTAAGCTCAAGGTTTGAGCGAAGCACAAAAATGCACTTCTTGGCCGAATGGCATACAACATTTTATCTTCAAAGCACTATATATAGGTCAATTTAATTCAACATCAAAGCGGCCTAACCTCACTTTTTTAGAATCTCATTTATTTATTAGCTAAAGATTACATTAAATGTACAATAATTATTATTGCTTTTAGAAGCAGTAATAGTTTGACAATACCTAGCAACATGATTTTAGCAGAAATGGATTTTTGCTATTACATTGAATTCAATTAATTGTTTAATAAATAGGTAGGT
This sequence comes from Brassicogethes aeneus, assembly GCA_921294245.1. Lineage (NCBI taxonomy): Eukaryota > Metazoa > Arthropoda > Insecta > Coleoptera > Nitidulidae > Brassicogethes > Brassicogethes aeneus. The sequence goes on from OV121140.1 coordinate 1,924,631, forward strand.
ATCTAATTTCAATTTGTTTGGATTTTTATTTATAAAATAGGTAGTTTGGAATGTTTAAGCTGTGTTTAACATTTAATTTTACTGAAAACTTAAAGCAAATTAAAACTTAAAGATAATTTAAATCGTAGAAAAAGAATCGTGCGTTTTCTTGGTTGCCTAACCTCACTTTTTGTTTTATTATTCATATTTAATTTTACAATAATTTAATGAAAAATATTAAACATTAACAGTAAAACAAACAAATTAGTGCTTATTATAAATAAATGAAACCAGTTTAGTACGTTAATTTCTTAGAAAAGGATTAATTTGTCAAAACAATACCCCTAGCGAGAAAAAATCGAACTAATTACTTGCCTCATAAAAATTTTTATCGGCCTAGGCCATAACAAGGTATTTCTTTATCGAATGTTGACAACAATAAAGTTTAATAAATTATAGACCGCGTGTAGATAAAAATACTTGTTTTCAGACTCTTCAACATGGCTTTCCCCACAAACCTACCGCACTCGCCTGGGACCCGTCGCTGCGGCTTCTGTGCATCGGTACCGCCACCGGGGCGGTCAAAGTCTTCGGACGGGCAGGTGTGGAATTCTACGGTCAACATCAGAACCCGAACGCCGTCACCAAGGTGATATTCGTGCCGGATCAGGGTCGTGTCGTCACATTGTGCGACGACAACTCCTTGCATCTTTGGGAGGTAAGAAAAAAATATATAGGGACAACCACAATCCACACAACAAGGTCTCTTCTATCTCGTACTAAAAATACAAAAAATCACTGCAACACTGCACAGTTTAACGGCGGCCATTTTTGTCGTTTACAATTTTTCTGCTTTGGATTTGTGCTCTGTTTATACAGATTAATAATCGTTTTAAACGTTGTCTTTCTCATAGTAAGCCTTAAAAGAGTTCTTAAAGTGCTAAGAACAACCATTTTACTTCTCTATTGTAAAAAATAAACTTTATTCTATCAGGGCTGTCATAAAACTGTCAAATGTCAATTTTGAGGTTAAATTATAACCATAAAACTGTCAAATGTCAATTTTGAGGTTAAATTATAACCCACAAATTAACCTTCAAATTGTCATTTGACAGCCCTGATAGAATAAGGTATATTTATTATAAAAGAGGAGTAAAATATTTGTCCTTAGCACTTAAAGGCCTTATTTGAGGCTTACAAGTGCCTCTGTAAGAAACACAACGTTTAAAACAATTATTAAACAGCACAAACCCAAAGCACAAGAATTGTAAACAACAAAAATGGCCGCCGTTAAACTCTGTGCAGTGTTGCAGTGATTTTTTAGTATTTTTAGCATGAAATAGAACAGACCTTGTTGCGTGGATTGTGGGAACAACCAGTGGCGGCCCAAAATTTCTACTTTGCTTATAAAAAATCTTGCATTCAAAGGTTAACAAAAGTTCCTTGGTCGAAGTGAAATCGCAGGCCCTGGAAGGAAAATTGAAGAAAATATCGACGCTGTGTTTGGAAAGTGCAGGCAACCACTTGTTGCTCGGCACGGAGGGTGGAAATATTTATTTGTTAGACATTCACACGTTCACCATGACGCCCGATATTATTTACCAGGACGTCGTCATGCAAAAGTAAGCAACAAAATACACGCACAAGCAAAATAATCGATCCACACAAATTTTCGATGAATTTCAATCGTAAATAACTTTTTTATTTGATGTCGGATTTAAACGAGTATTAAAGAATATTGTAGATACATTAATGGAGAATCGCTCACATTTTAAAAATTACTAAAAAATACACGCACGTTTATAATATACAGGTTTAAACAAAAAGATGTTTTTTACCATAAGTTTAAGACAATCTGTAGAGTGGCAAAACCGTATATTGTTCTAAATTAAGTTTTAATTATCAAGTCACATCTATTTTTAATAGTTTTGTTTTTGGTTCACTTTGATATACTTATTTTTGTGGAAAATATGGATTTTTGTAAAAAACCATTGCAATTTCCAATATTTTTCCTGTATAAAGAACTAAGATTGCTATGGTCCATCCATAGCCTATGGAGGATGAGTTTTGTTGAATCATCCCATACTTGGACATGTCATATACAGCTTTCAAAAGCTATCAAATTGTTTTTTTGTAAATTAATGTGTTAATTTTGAGGTTTCTTCTTACTTTTAAAAATGTCTCCGACTGATGTTGCCCTTTGTACTTTACTTCTTGTGAGGTTTAAAACCCTTGCCACGTAACACTATGACCGTCCATTCTAAATTAAATTAATGGCAACATCAGTCGGAGACATATTCATTTTTTAAGTAAGAAGACATCTCAAAATTTAAACATTAATTTGCATAAAACAATTTGATAGCTTTTGAAAGCCGTGTATGACATGTCCAAGTATGGAATGATTCAACAAAACTGTCATTGTCATTCTTCATAGCCTATGGATGGACCATAGAAACCTTAGTTCTTCATACAGAAAAATATTTGAAATTGCAATGTTTTTTTAAAAAATCCATATTTTCCACAAAAATAAATATATCGAGGTGAACCAAAAACAAAACTGTTAAGAATAGATGTGACTTGATAAATAAAACTTAATTTAGAACAATATACGGTTTTGCCACTCTACAGAGTGTCTTAAACTTATGGTAAAAAACATATTTTTGTTTAAACCTGTATATTATTAACGTACGTCTATTTTTTAGTAATTTTTTAAAATGTGAGCGATTGTCCATTAATTTATCTACAATATTCTTTAATATTCGTTTAAATCCGACATCAAATAAAAAAGTTATTTGCGATTGAAATTCATCGAAAATTTGTGTGGATCGATTATTTTGCCTGTGAGTGTAATAATAAAAAAAAAATTAACAATTTTTTAAAATAGTGTTCCTCCAAACTACAAATTGAACCCCGGCGCAGTGGAGGTCATTCTAGAAGAGCCCGGGCACCCAAACAACATTCTAATAGGTTACAACCGTGGTCTTATAGTGCTGTGGAATAGAAGTGACAACGCTTCACTTAAAACTTTCGTGACCAATCAGCAACTGGAGTCCCTCTGTTGGCGGCAAGACGAAACTTTCATCAGCTCGCACATCGACGGTAAGTGGACACATACGTTTTACAAAAAAACAACAGTATTGTGAATTTAAAAGGAAACGACTTACACGTTGTCAATGTGATGCTAAAATCATTGCATCAAGTGAAAGTGGTAGTGCATCTACAGGGCGATAGATGGCGTTTACATGAATAATACCATAGGGTCCCTAGATTTGGGACCTTAGAATACCAAAATGTCAAAAGTATAACTTATATGATGCACCGCTAAAAGTATGTTTTTAGCCATTTTTAAAGACATTTTCAGCTATAAAACATTATTTTATGTATCCAACATATATTTTGTTAAATATTCTAATATATAATTAATAATAATCCTATTTACCTCTCTAACAGCTGTTAAAGGTAACAAAGGTCCATTATTATCCCGTTCTGCCTCAAAATAGCGTATTAAGGATGATACCAACTCTTGACTCCGACTATTTAAATGCTTTGGCATTTTAAATATACGAAAAACAAAAAAACGACATATAACAAACACAAAAACGGCAATGAAAACTTAAACTATATAAAATAACACAAACAACAAACAAAATAAACGAAATTATACACGAATAAAACGAAATATTCAAAAACACAAGTGACAGCATTTCTTTTTCTATGCGTCATTTTATTAAGCAAAAATTTAATCTAAACATGACAACATTGCAATTGCTGCCAACTTAATTTGGTTAAAATGCATTAAAATATTCTATTACAGACTTCGTTTTATACCCCAGATAGCACAAAGAAGTACTAAAAACGTCCTGAGTATATCTTGTATCAGACATTAGTAAGTTCCGAGTACGTCCGAATCAGGTCCTGAACCTTCCCCAGGACGTTCCAGGGACATCCGATGTTACCAAATCGTCGGTCCCCAGAACGTCCTAAAGAAGACATCCTCTGGCCATCCTGAAATGCTTTATTGAGGACTAATGGACAAGCTTTACAGAATTGAAGAGTGGTATTCCCAAAGGCACAGACAGCAATATGACGTCTTAATTTAGTCTTAATTTATTAATTTGTTAAATGGATTTTATTAAAATCATTTTAATAATTTGCTCGTATTCGCTTATTTTAGGAATTGCGATTACTTCGTCTCACTTTTGTTTAAATTTAAGCGGTCATCTATGGCTCTTCACCGGCACCGATAGACGGCCTGTTTCCCTCGTTTGGAGCTCGTCACTATCGGGTAGCAGTTTACCTAGGTCTAAGACCGTTTGGTACATGCCCTGTGCACTCGCCTTAAACAAACAAAATCCACATTTTTGTCTAGTCGACTTTGGTTTTAGTTTACACTAGAGGCACATGTGGCAGGAGCGGCGGTTAATCTTGACGGTTGCTTGGTAACGAAATCAACAAACTTCAGTTTGATAAATTTTGTAAAGTTTTGTAAATTCATATTGTGTTTATTTGGTTTGTTCTGTACGCTTAAAAACTTTTAAAATTGCGATTTATCGTTATCTGTGTACTCTATTTTTTATATATTGCTACATTATTTGAACATTAACATGGTGTTGTGCTGTGCTGTGGGCTGCTCTAACAGTCAAGTTATGATGCATACTTTTCGCAATGATGACAAGGTTGTATTGTATTATTCAATTATAACTATTTTATTAAAACAATGAAGTAGGTACTTACACAAATGTGGTACATAATATTATTACTTTATACTGATTTGTGTTCTTTAATAAGATAAAATTCACTTGAATACAGTATTATATTGTTAATTGGTTTAGTTTAGTAAATACCTTGAATAATTTAAAATATAATACATTTATTTTTGCTTTTCAAATAAACAATTTAAATAAACTTTCAGGCCTTTTATTTTTTACTATTTTGACTGTCAAAATTTGACAGGATAACCTAAATTAAAACCATAACCTAAAACCAATAAATGTCAGGCGGGTACAACTAGCGGCATAGCGGGCCGAGTGTGCGTAACAAGGAGCGTCAAATATGTGACAGTGGCGTATCTATATGATTTATTATCTATGGTTTGGTATGAATCACGCTCTAAATTCTACTTCGCCGCTTCTTATATCAAACACAAGCAGTTACAGCGGTGAGAAGAAAGAATCGCATTAAAATGTCATAAATGTGACGTCTCCATGTTGACGTCTTAAAGAGTTAATATAATTTCAGTAAGAAGTAAGAAAAGAGAATACTGTACGATATCATATAACTTAAGTCTTATTTATGATACCTACCCTTAGTAGCTTCTAATTTTGATTCCAATAAGAGGTCAGAAAAAAAGATACTTTAAGATGTTACAAAATTTACTTCTTATTTATGAATTCATCAAAAACTCTTAATCTTGAGCTCCTAAAAATGATTTCTCTAAGATGTCATATTGTGACCTCAGTAAGATGTTTTTCAACAGACTTTGTACAGAAATCTTTCTGAATTGGATGCTGTCTGGGGGGTCTAAGTTACAAAAATAAAATTGTGAGTTATCAATGAAAAACAAATATTTTGCATATGTTAATGTTGAAATGTCTGAAACACGTTTGGAATTGCATATTCCGCTCTCCTGAAACCGTCAAACTCGCCTTCAGCTCGTGTGACAAACTCTTCACTCGAGCAGATATGCTGTATTCCAAACTTGTTACAGAATATACTATTAAGTCATTCTGCATGACACAAACTATTTTTAAATGATAATATATTATTTAACCAACTTGGTACTTAGACCCTTTGGAAATACAATGCTTCAATTACGTCCTTGGGACGTACCCAGTATATCCGCTATAATTTTCCCAAATAAGTAAGAGACTGGACGTACCCAAAACTTCCGATATAGGTCTAGGACGTTCGGACCTATTTGGGACCCGAAATGGACGTCCTGGGTACCTCTTGTGCTATACGTACTTGTGCTATACGTACGTATATTTAGCACAAAATTATGACGTCATCGATGACGTGTACGTCGTTTCCTTTTAAATTTCCCATATTATTAATGAAAAAAAAACAATTTTATACGGTTTTTCAATCAAATATATTGTTATAAAGTAAATAATATTTACAAAATACCAAATAAAATATATGAAAAAAGTTATGGCACGCCGTTTTACTTTTTAATGTCATGTTTATTAAAGCTGTAAATATTAATTCAAGTTGCTTTTTTAAAAATTGACCGAACATTTTAATGTAAAATTTTTATGATGTCTTGGTATATTGAGTACACAATTTTAAGCACAGAATAAGAATTAAAGTAATTTTAATTCTGGAACTGAATGGCGTGTTTTCTGACTAAAAAATTCGATGAATTAAAATTTTGGTTGAGATAATTTTAATAAGGCGCTACTTGGAAAAATTTAAATTATGTAAACCAAAATTTTAATTCATCGAATTTCTTAGCTAGTTAATTCAAGATGCGCAACATTTATTTAAGAAAAAGTAATACTGAAATTATCATTATGTCGCAATTAATTTCTATTATTACTCGTCGACATAAAACTCAATTTACATGTTAGAAATTAAAGTGATAAAGTTTCTTATTCCACACACAAATATTTTGCACGAAATATTTGTTTTAATATTTAAATGTTTTTAATATTACTTAAAATTTTATTTGAATATTGAATACAATTTTATTTTTTTATTTTTAAAAATTTTAATATTTACTTTTAATACGAATTATTTTGTTGTTTAAAACACTACTCTAGGGTGGCCTTTATTATTTTGTAAGTACCATTTTGTAAAATATAAATTAAAAGAACAAAGAAATTACGAATGTCAATGCTTTAGAAAGAGAGAGCATACAGTTAGTAATTATTGCGTTATTTTTACGTAAATTTGTGGTATTTATATTGTTTTTATTACGTTATTCTCTTAGTAGATAAAAAAGGTCATTATGTAGGTAAAATAACGAAATAAACCATTCCTCAAATTTGGTAATTTTTATTATCTATACCGTTATAAAACCGTTTTGGTAAACTGTAAAAAATACTTTAAAGTTGATTTAGTGGTAAATTTGTGTAATAATAATAATAATAATTTAAAAAACAACCCACATCAAAATGTAAATAGTCGATATGGCAGCGACTTGTTTTATTGTACCGTGGACGCATACATCTCGCCGGTGTTGATGATAGTTTCTTCCTTATAAAGGCAGCTACATCGTTTGGGATTTGGGGAAACCTGACGACCCCGTAGAGCCGATCACGACCTACGGGCCGTTCCCGTGCAAGCCGATTCCGAAAATATTGGTGGGCGAGCTGGACGGCAGGCCTCTATTGGCCTTTTCCGGGGGTCTACCCAGGGCCAGCTACAACGATAGATACACGGTTTCCGTGGTGCACGAGGACGGCGAACACGTCGCCTTCGATTTCACCAGCAAAGTGAGTAGCGATTACGAGTATTACTATAATTATTAATTTCGGTCTGTTCTGGGTATATAGACATTTTTTCTTGCGTTAGATATCTAAATCTGCCGCTGACGAAGAGGATAAGGTTTTGGGAAACAAGGTAGACAAGGGCTGTTAGATTTCTTGTTGTTTTTTTTTTAGATAATCCCCTCAGATAGGCATGGAGTTACATAACCGTTTTTATTGTCTTAACGTTGTTTTCCTTTATTTTTTTTATTTGCATGATAGGTGATTTACGAGGTGTGTTCAGAAAATAATGAGAATTGTTCAATTTCGCGGGTTCGGAGGGCCTGGTTGTCATAAAAACTTTAGCTGTTTTCATTGTTTACTTTGTCTGCGGCAGCCGCTAAGGTTAGACGTGTTTTATGAGATATGCGATTTTTCGTTCGTTAAAAGAAATGGATCAAAGAATTTGTATCCAATTTTGCTTAAAAAATGAAATAAATTCTGTGAAATGTTAACAAAGGCCTATAGTGAGTCTGCTATAAGTAAAACAAGAGTTTACAAGTGGTATAAGAGTTTCCAAGATGGCCGTGAAGACGTTGAAGATGACGAACGCCACGAACGCACAAGCGCATTAACAACCGATAAAAACATGGAAAAAGTAGAAGAAATGGTTATAAACCATCAGAGAAGTCGCTGATGATGTTGGTATATCGATTGGCTTATCCCATGAAATTTTTTCGAATGTTTTGGGTATGAAACGCGTAGCAGCAAAATTTGTTTTAAAATTGTTAAATTTTGAACAAAATTTTTGGCCAAAAACAATACTGTAATGATGCCCCAGCCTCCATATTCGCCAGACATGCCTCTGTCTGACTTTTTTCTATTCTCAAAAATAAAGAGAACCTTAAAGGGCCGTCGTTTTGCAAGCATAGATGACATTAAAAGCGCATCGCTGAAAGAACTAAAGGCTATCTCAAAGATCGAGTTTTAGAATTGTTTCGAGTATTGGAAGAGCTGGCACATGTGCATAATATCCAATGGGGACTATTTTGAAGGCGACAACATTAATGTAGACGAATAAATAAACATTTGTTTCAAAAAACGAAAATTCCCGATATTTTCTGAACACACCTCGTATAAATACAATTTGCTAGACTCCATAATCAAAATCAAAATAACTGTGAAATCATCTTGATGTCTCTTTAAGGTTATCGATTTTATCCTGATAACTACTAAAGCGGGTGGGGAAGATAACGAAGAAGAGGATTCCGATGGTGAAGAAAATGTTCAAACGAATGGCGTTTCAGCGCCATCTGCAGGCGGACAACCGGAAGCTTTGTTGGTGTTGACGGAGGAAGAGTTGGTCGCTATCGACTTGCAAAGCAAAGACTGGAAAATGATGAGTTTGCCATACTTGGTGTCTCTGCACGCGTCTGCCGTCACCTGCAGCCAACACGTGGCAGGTTAGTTTTCGGTTATCTTGCAGAAAATGGTATACGCTAAAGAAGTAGCGCTAGTAGCGCCACCACTCGGCTGTTATCAACGAGTGTTTTTGAGAATAAAGCCGATTCCTTTAGGCCATATTAGTATCTGTGATACAATTGCTGTGTGCAGTCCCGGTTGCATAGTATGTACCGATTGCGGCAAAGGCCACGTCGTTTGACGGTGTGGATCACCTGATGTTCTTACATCTCGCCTCTGTTGGCTTACCAACCGAGCATATAAGCTCAAAACAAAAAACTTTGGCGAGGTGTAGGTTCAATTTTTTCTTGTGTACTATATTATTTTTTCGCACAGGGGTTCCGCAAGAGCTCTGGGAGCATTTGAAGGACGCGGGGAGAGCGCAGACGCAGCACCTCTACTCGAACCGCTCGTGGCCGATAGATGGCGGTAAGTTGTTGTGCTCCAAGGGCCAAGAACCGAGGAGAGAGTTGCTTTTAACCGGGCACGAGGACGGTACGGTGAGATTCTGGGATGCTGGCGGGGTAACGCTAACTCCGATCTACAAGTTCAGTTCTAAGGAGTTCTTTTCCGGGGACGATCTTGACGGTAAGACGATTGAAGATGAGTTTTGTTGGGTGCTAGGTGGGTTCGTTTTCAGATGTCGCCTCTCCCGACGCGGAAGATGGCGAGGAGGAATGGCCGCCGTTCCGGAAAACCGGCATCTTCGACCCTTACTCCGACGACCCGCGATTGGCCATCAAAAAGGTGGTTCTGTGCCCCCTCTCCGGTACTCTCCTCGTAGCCGGTACCGCCGGGCAAATCATCATCGCCAAATTCGACACGGAGGTGTTGGATCAAGAGCTCAAAGCCACCGCGATGAACATCGTCAACGATCGCGACGAGTTCGTGTGGAAAGGTCACAGCAAGCTGACCGCCAAACCCGGCGTGACGCATCAAAGTCGCGGCTTCCAGGCGGCCGCCATTTTGCAGCTGCATCCGCCCGCCGCCGTCACCGCCGCCGTCTTGCACGCCGACTGGGGCCTCGTCGCCGCCGGAACCGCCCACGGTCTCGCCCTGTTCGACTACCTGAAGAACAAGCCCGTCATGGTCAAGTGCACCCTCAACCCCAATGGTGAGTTTTTTTTTCTAAATTCGAAAGACTAAAAGTAATTTATGACAACCTTTATCCCACCAAAAAGTACGCCACTGATCGACTAGAAACTTTGGGCTAATCTGGTTGCCTAATTTATTTTGTTTAAATTTAGCTTAATTACAAAAATGACTAAAAGGATAGTTTGTTTGTTTAAACTTTATTTACGTTTACTTAAAAATAAGAATATTTGAATTTTTAATAATGGTTTTATAAAAACATGCAAAAAAGTATAGTAATTGGACATTTTATATAGTAATTGGACACATGGACCATAGTTATTGGACATACAATTTTTATACAGACTGTATAGAATCAAGTAAGTAAGGCAAGACAAGGATGACAAATTATATTCTGATCAGAGAAAAAGAAACAAACTTTAATTGGGCGTAATTACGAACCATAGTTGCCAGGTTGTTTTAAATCAGAAGAGAACGATTATAATTATTTAATAAATAGTTCAATTTTATTTGTTTGAAACTTTAAAAATAACAAAAAAATTAATAATATGTCAAAAATAATTTGATTTAGTTAATTTTCTTACTTTTAATATTAAAAAATAAGAAAAACGACCCTTTTAGGAAACAATAATAGCATATGGCAACAGCGCGGCATGCAGCCAGATACAAGGGCATGCAGTTTGATCTACTGTGTTTGTTCAGTAGTTCCGACGCTGTCTTAGGGAAATGTGTATAGTTTTTAAGAAATACATTTTCGCCATTAACTGGAATTTAATGGATTTTAAACAATCCTTAGTTTTTATTTGCAGAAATGCATTAAAACAAAACAAACGAATTCGATAAAAATAAAACCTATAAATTCTCAAACAAAAATAATTCTAAAATAACGAAATTAACTTTTTTTAATCCCTACCACAGTGGGCGGGGTTTGGCACTTGTTTTATTTAAGTGTTTCTATTCGTTTTAATACACACTGTATCTTAGATCTCACCGGCGCCGGGGACACGCCCATCTCGCGCCGGAAGTCGTTCAAGAAGTCGCTGCGCGAGTCGTTCAGGCGGCTGCGCAAAGGCCGCTCGCAGCGCCGACCGCACGCCGACAAGGAGTCGACGCCCGTGCAGGCGGCGCCGCACAGGAAGCCTGCGCCCAAGGACGACGAAAATTTCAGCCCGATCGAGGCGAAGCCCGTGGAAAGGCAGATCGAGGCTCGACAGACTGAGGATTCCATGGGCTCGTTCGTCAGGTGTCTGTATTTCGCCAGGACGTTTTTATTAAATGGTGAGTTTGATATTTATGTATTATTTATGATTTTTTTCATTTTTAAGGTACCTATAATTTTCGGTATGATGTACAAATTTTACCCATGCTATCTATTTTTGAAAAACTAGGAGTAGTTTTTTCCAAATAGCATAGATAAAATGTATTGTCTTAAACCATCAATAAAATGGTACATAATATTCAAAAATCATTTTGAAGTTGCTGTATTTAAATTGTGTTTGATAAATTTTTAAAAAAATTAAAATTACTTTGATATTTTATATTTTCTTTATTTTTAAGATAAAATTATCAGGAAGTACAAATTTTATCTATGCTATCTATTTTTGAAAAATCAGGTGTAGTTTTTCCAAATATTTGAATTAATAATAATATTAATAATAATAATAAATTCTTCTAAAGTTACTCCCAAAGTTTAATATTTTTAAATTAATTTTTAACCTGAGGTCTAACCACAGAAAAAATCAAACAATTGTTAAGTGTGAAAAAATCATATTTTTTTTAAACGACTCTTCTGAAGGTACTCCCAAAGTTTCAGATTTTTAAATTTGAAAAAATACTAAAAAAGTGGAAAAGATCATATTTTTTATTACTTTTTTTTCTTACTTTTTGACTCTTCTAAAGGTACTCTTAAAGTTTCGGATTTTTTAAATTAATTTTAACCTGAGCCCTGACCACTTATTTAAAAAAAAATATAAAAAAGTGTGGAAAAATCAATTAAACGATGTTTTTTCTTACTTTTTGACTCTTCTCAAGGTACTCCCAAAGTTTCAGATTTTTAAATTTGAAAAAATCCTAAAAAAGTGGAAAATCGTATTTTTTATTATTTTTTTTCAAACGAAGTTTTTTCTCACTTTTTGACTCTTCTGAAGGTACTCCCAAAGTATCAGATTTTTAAATTAGAAAAAATCCTAAAAAAGTGAAAAAGGATCATATTTTTTTATTATTTTTTGTTCAAACGAATTTTTTTCTTTTTTATTTTATTTATTAGTTTTTTCTTAAATAAGAATAATTCTAAAAAAGTGGGCCAACATATTTTTTTATTATTTTTTTTTCAAACGAATTTTTTTCTTTTTTATATTATTTATATGTTTCATATTTTATATCATAGTTTTGTATGTAGTTTTTGCTAAATAAAGTCCATATTATTTATTATTCTAAAGGTACTCCCAAATTTTCACATTTTTAAATTAGAAAAAATCCTAAAATAGTGAAAAAAGATAATATTTTTTATTATTTTTTTCAAACGAAGTTTGTTCTTACTTTTTGACTCTTCTGAAGGTACTCCCAAAGTTTCAGATTTTTTAAATTAGAAAAAATCCTAAAAAAGTGGAAAAATGTCATGTTTTTTAATTTTTTTTAAACGTTTTTTTTTTACTTTTTGACTCTTCTAAAGATAGGTACTCCCAAAATGTCATATTTTTATTATTTTTACCTGAGCCCCGACCACTTATTAAAAGAAATTAGAAAAAATCCTAAAAAAGTGGAAAAAGATCATATTTTTTTATAATTTTTTTTCAAACGATGTTTACTTTTTGACTCTTCAGATGTTTAAATTAATTTTTAACCTGAACCCCAAGCACTTAAAAAAAACAGAAAAAATTCCTTAAAGGGTAAGAAAAAAACATAATTTTTATATCAAACAAGGTTTTTTCTTACTTTTTGACTCTTCTAAATGTACTCCCAAAGTTTCAGATTTTTAAATTCATTTTTAACCTGACAACAATATCATAAAAAGTGTGAAAAAAATATATTTCATCCGAAAATCCAGTAAAGTAGTCAACAATCGGCAGTAAAGTAGAACTTTACTGCCGATTTAATACGAGTATTGTATGCAACCCATTATACATTTAAGATGTGTCTACTGCTCCTCAGCAGCATTTTTTAAAAAGCGGTGGTCGATTGGACCCTTTCATAAAATGTTGTTTAATAAAAATAAGTTAATTTTATTAATTAGATTAAAAAATCGCCGCGGGCAAATATATAATAATTAGTATACTTAGACACTTTCTACATTCAAATGACATTTGATTTAATCATCAATATTAATAATTATAATTATTATTAGTATCATTAAATGCGATTTAGGATAAAATTTAATATGCACCTCGGCATTAAAGTCATTTTTATCACTCACTTTTCAAATTAAGTTTTTCTTACTTTTTGACTCATCTAAAACGTATTTCTAAAGTTTCAGTTCAATTTTATTGAAATATATTGATACCGAGGGGTCAACCACCCAAAGGGAAAACGTCCAGGGATTCCCATGTATTCCCATTATATTTTATTGTATTCCTATGTATTTCCATTGTATTCCTATGGTATTCCCCCTCTAAAATGTCCAGGGATTCCCAGGTGTGGGTGACCCCTCGATTGATACATACTTTATTAAATTTAAAAAAATCAGTAGTTTTTTCCGAATATATGTAGATAAAATGTATAGTCCATCCCCAAGAAGTGATATTTAGATTTTAGAGATTTGAGGGGGCTATTTTTGACGTTGTTTCAGTACAAAACACGAACCCCACCCTGTGGGCGGGCACGAACAACGGCACCGTGTACGCGTTCACGATAACCGTGCCGTCGGCGTCGAAGCGCGACCAAGACGACGTGCACTGCCATCTGGCGAAAGAGATCCAACTGAAGCACCGCGCGCCCGTGATAGCCATCGCCGTGCTGGACGGCTCGAGCCGACCGCTGCCGGAGGCGCTCGAGGTCGAGAGGGGCGTGGCCGGGCTGCCGGACACCACGCAGGCGCACCGCGTCGTCATCGCCAGCGAGGAGCAGTTCAAGATCTTCACGCTGCCGAACCTGAAGCCGCACAACAAGTACAAACTCACCGCGCACGAAGGTCAGTTACATTTTGGTGGTTTCAAATTTTTACAACTAAAACTTTATTATTTAATTATCATCTATTGAAAGACTTTTTAATACACTCATACTACATTTCTTATTAAAGTTTTCTAAATTTTAGAATATAAAAAATTGTCTAAATTTATGAAATATTAAAAAATTATGACCAAAAAATTATAAATCTTATGGAAAAAATAGCTTCAAAATTTCCAAAACTGTCTAATTTACAGACTTTCAGAAAAAATAAAATTTTTGGTTTTCCAAAAATTTTGACAAAAAAAACTATAAATCTTATAAAATTATTACAAAAAAACGATGAAGATTATTAAAATTGTCTAAATTTTAGAATTCACAAATTTTTTTACTAAAAAACTATAAATCTTATGGGGAAAATTGCTAAAATTATCAAAATTGCCCAATTTTCAGAATTGAAAATATTTCAAAAACAAATTTTAGTTTTCGGTTATCCAAAAATGTATGAAGTTTTAATAAATTATTATAAAAAAACTACAACATTTCTAAATTTTAGAACACAAAAAATTGTCTAAATTTATGAAATGTTAAAAAATTATGACCACAAAATTATAAATCTTATCGAAAAAATTGCTAAAATTTTCAATATTTCCAAAATTGTCTAATTTACAGACTTTCAAAAAAAATAAAATTTTTGGTTTTCCAAAAATTATGACAAAAAAGCTTTAAAATTTATTTTTGTAGAATTTTTAACTTAAAAAATTGTAAATTTTTAAAAATGTATGAAATATAAATTAATAATTAATAATTTTAAAAAACCTACTTCAATTTTCTTTTACATGTAAAACATTTACTACACTCACAGGCAAAATAATCAATCCACACAAATTTTCGATGAATTTCAATCGCAAATAACTTTTTTATTTGTTTTCGGATTTAAACAAATATTAAATAATATTGTAGATACATTAATGGAGAATCGCTCACATTTTAAAAATTACTAAAAATTACACGTACGTTTATAATATACAGGTTTAAACAAAAATATGTTTTTTACCATAAGTTTAAGACACTCTGTAGAGTGGCAAAACCGTATATTGTTCTAAATTAAGTTTTATTTATCAAGTCACATCTATTCTTAACAGTTTTGTTTTTGGTTCACCTCGATATATTTATTTTTGTGGAATTTGAATGAATTTTTTTTAAATTTATACTTTTTTAGCAAGCTTAAATTTAATTCAAATTTAATGGAAACAAGATTTTTAAACCATTTTATTTTATTCTATTGCAATTTCTTATTATGAACACAACAATAATTTTTATTCATTTATTAATTTTATGTGTACACATAAAATTAATGCAATGAATTTTTATGTATTATATATTATAGTTTTAATATTTTATTTTACAAAATTATTGTTTTAAATTTGTAAAGTCATTTAAATTATAGTCGATAAATGTTTAATACAAAAATTCTCACATTACATTTAAATGTTAGTTTTAAATTTTAAAGTGGTAATTTTTGGATTAAAAATTTATCGACCATCATTTAAATGACTCTCGAGAAATTTAAACCAATAACTTTTATTTTTAACAAATTTAAATTGATACATTTAAATGTAAGTCGACAATTTTTAATTCGCAAAGTGTAAACGCTGCTTTAGCTGACTGCACGCTTGAAATTGACCACCCTAGAAAGAGACAGCGTACGCCGATTGCTAAAGCTACGTTTACACTTTGCAAATTAAGAATTATCGACTTACATTTATTTAAATTTGGATAAAGTTACGAATTTTGTGTTAAAAATGTTTCATTTGTTAAAAATAAAAAAAAATTTTTTTAACAAACAAACGGTACCACGAAATGGATTTTTAGGTGCGAGAGTTAGGAGGATGGCCTTCGCGAATTTCTCCTGCCGCAATATCGACACCGATGCCACTCATACGGAGGTCGACTTGCTCTGCCTCACAAACTTGGGGGATTGCCTGGTTCTGAGCATACCCGACTTAAAAAGGCAACTCAACGCGGCAGCCGTCAAAAGGGAAGACATAACGTAAAGCTAATTCATAGAGTATTAAGTTGACATGCTTAAAAGACGAATTTTAGGGGGATCTCTTCTTTAGTGTTCACTAAAGACGCCGAGGCGCTGTATCTGCACTCTAGCTCGGAAATCCAGCGGTTGTCTCTTTCCGCCACGTGCGTGACGTCAGCGCGGTGTTACTTGTCGCTACCAGAGGGCGCTCGCGACGACGCCGCCGAGGAGAACCGGTCTGAAGTTGGCGGCGAGAAAGAGGCGGATGTGACGTTGGTGAACGGCATCGCCGGAAGCGTCGCTGATAAAGTAAAAAAACAATTTTTGACGGCGGGTGTATTACATTTTTTTTTTTTTTTTAGATTGACGAGGTGCGGGAGAACGGGGCGTCTGGCGAAGAGACGCCTCACAACGTCACCGTCTCCAGTAGCGTCGGCGATATCACCATAGACAGCGTCAAAGATCATCTCGGATCAGGTAAACAACTAATAAAAAAAATTGCTTTTTGTGTTTTTCATTTTGTCGCGCATATTTTCATTTCGTTATCATTTTTGGCGTTCGATTCGAATCAGGTGAGGATTTGAACAAACGCGTATCGGGCTTGTGCGTCACGAAAACGGTCACCACGATTGTTAGCAGCAGCACCGGGCAAGATGGCGGCGTTACGTCATCGACCACCACCACGACGACGTCTACGGCGAACGAGAGTACTAGCAGTAAGTAGGGTCACGCCTTTTCCTTTTCGTTTCACCTCTTTTACTTTCTTTACTTTGATTTGAAGGAAAAATGGCTGATTAATTTAATATGGCGGCGAAAAATTGCAAATGTAAAATGATAGTTAATTATTTGTGAAACTTTCTGTTTAAAGTATTTTTAAATCCGAAAAATGTAAGAAATATAAAAAAAAGTGTGTGCCTCACTTTTGAATGCGATGTGGTAGTAGTCGAGTTACCGACTAGTTACCAACCAAACCATACTTAATGTCAAAAATGACATATGTATGTCAAAAATGACAGGTGACATAAAAATGTTAAAAATTTTCACTCTTCAATCGATGCTGATTTTGAGGAGGTTAAGAAGAAATAAAATGAGCAATCCGCATTTTGGATCTCCCGATCTTTGATATTGCGGTAGTTGCAAAATAAACGACGTAACCTCTGCCACTTCATGTTCTTCCGTTACTGATACTGGCATTTAAAAGCGTTTCATATTTTCTGTCGCATAGTTTTTGCTTCAATGCGAATCAAAAATAAGAGCTCTCAAAAATTGCAACTGTCAAAATGACAGCCGTTAAAAATGACTATCGTCAAAATGACAGCTGTCAAAAGTTAAAGTCGCCAAAAATGACAGCTGTCAAGAATAACAGCTCTGAAAAATGTCAGCTGTGCAAAATGATGCAACTGCCAAAAATCACAGCTGTCAAAATGACAGCTCTGAAAAATGATAGCTGTGCAGAATAACAGCTGTTAAAAATGACATCTGTCAAAAATGACGGCTCTAAAAAATGAAGGCTGTGAAAAATGACATTTAAAAGAGTTTCATATTTTCTGTTACGTATTTTTTACTTCAATGCAAAAAATATGGAACTGTCAAAAATTACAGATGTGAAAATGACATTCGTCAAAAATTATGGCTGTCAAAAATGACAGTTGTCAAAAAGTCGTCCATTATGAACGGTCGTTACAAATGACGGCTGTTAAAAATGACAGCTCTGAAAAATGACAGTTGTCAAATATGGCAGCTATAAAAAAGACGGCTGTCAAAAATGCAGGTTGTAAAAATGACAGCTGTAAAAAATAACAGCTGGAAAAAATTACAGCTGTCAAAAATGACAGCTGTCATAAATTGCACCTGTCATAAATCACGGTCGTCATAAATGAAAGTCGTTACAAATGACGGCTGCCAAAAAAAAAGTCGTTACAAATGACGGCTGTCAAAAATGACAGCTGTCAAATATGACAACTGTAAAAAACGGCTGTCAAAATGCCCGTTGTAAAAATGACAGCTGTAAAAAATGACAGCTGTGCAAAATGACAGCTGTCAAAAATAACAGCTGTCAGAAGTGACAGAAATGTTGCAAGTGTGAAAAATCACAGCCATCAAAAAACAGCTCTGAAAAATGACAGATGTCAAAAATGACAGCTGTCAATAATAACAGCCGCGAAAATGACAATCTTCAAAAATGACAGCCGTTAAAAATGACATTCGTCAAAAATGACAGCTGTGCAAAATAACTGCTGTCATAAATGAATAAATTTGAGCTTGAAAAGTTGTGTTCTCCTCGTCAATGTAAATATAAATTGTCAAAAATGGCTGGGAACAAATGACAGCTGTCAAAAATGAAGGGAAATTTGAATATTTTGGAAATTATGAAATTTTTAAAAATTGAATTCAATTTGTCTAGGAGGTTATAAAAACATTGGCTATCCAGCATACGTCGGCCGCCATATTGGATTTTTAGAGACACTTTTAATGGCGCTAATTTAGTTGAAACCCCACATTATTTTAACATTTTTCAAAATCATTGCCTTGGTACAGGGTAGAGTTTTATTTAAACATTTAAGAGTTATGTTTTTTCACATTCTTGTATACTATTTATTTTTTCCATTTGCTTCACTGTGTTCATATTTTTATTATTTGTGCTTGTAGTCATAGACAGTCTCGCTGATGACCAAGGACCCGCCTTAGAGGTTAGATCATTTTTTCTCACAGGTTATGCCTAACATGGTACATTGGGCCTGCACTAACATGT
Source organism: Brassicogethes aeneus (assembly GCA_921294245.1). NCBI lineage: Eukaryota > Metazoa > Arthropoda > Insecta > Coleoptera > Nitidulidae > Brassicogethes > Brassicogethes aeneus. The sequence goes on from OV121140.1 coordinate 1,943,457, forward strand.
TACTGTTATTTACTAATAAGTACTTTATTTTTTAACTGGTGTAGGTTGGTAAATTGTAGATTTCTTTGTGGGGAATTTTGACATTTTTTGTGGGGCTATATAGAATAATAAATATTTAGTCTATGGTTTAAAAAAATTTTAAAATCGTTTTAGTTTAATTATTTCTGCCAAGTAACAAAGTAATTAAATATAACTTGTTGATTATATAATGTTATGTAACCTAATAAATTATAGGTGTATTATAAATAACAATTAATGCATTAATATGTAACAATATTTTTTTAGTCTAATAATAAATACTTACAATTGAATAAATTGTTTGTGTTAATGTTACATATTTTTTTCAGACTAAGAAAATCCAAGTAAGTGATTTGCTATTGAGAGCTCCACTTGCTTTAGCTGAAGATGAAGAAACTGAAAACCATGTGGAATAAAAAATAATAATAATAATCGGTCATACACATTGCCATATCAGAAGCAGTCTCGTCATTAACATTTTTTTATTCTACCACCCCAGTTAGAAACTAAGAGATTTACAATTTTATAAAGTTTTGCTATAAATATTTAATAAAAAAGATTCTTATTGGTGTGGTTTGTAGTACAAAACTGATTTTATAGTTCTGGTGGTGTTTCTATGGAAAATGATCTCAGGATTGTTTTCTATAGAGATTTTTAAAAACGCCCCCTGCTTTTATTTGTAATGTTAGTATTAGTAGTGTACTTATTTTAGCGTTAAGTATTGATTGGGACCATTTTTTTCGAAATTAAAATAAAAAATACGCAGAAGTGTTAACGACGGAGCCTATTTAATATTTTTATATTATTCTAATAATTTGTTTAATCAATAAAACTGTTAGTATTTTAGTTTTTTATTTTCAAAAAAAAGTTTTAAAAATAGGGCACATTTTTTATTATATTGGCTTAATTTATTTTTAATAATGTTCTCTATTTGTAAACATTCAAAATTTTGCAGTTTTTCAAAAAAAATTAATTTATAAATTGAGGACCTAATGAGAATATAAAGTAATAATAAATATTACTAATTGTGATTTTAATATTTTAATCTGTAAATTATAAAAATGCAGCTTTTATATAAAAAATGGTGGAGGTTTACAAACGCGTAATTGTTTTCAAAAAAATGCAATTTTTTGAAATGGCCTTAACCTAAATTTCGTTATTATATTTTATATTGGTATTTTATTCACAAATTATATTATATTTATTATTCACATATGACAAAAACATCACCAAGTGAATAAATTTTATTGCTAAATATTAGTTTTTTATTTTTTCCCATGGAAAACTCGGCAACCCTGTGTATTTTCTAAGCGAAAATATCACACATAAAATTGATTTTAATAACAGTCAGTGTTAAAAAATCAAATTATAATTGATACAGGGTGTTATGGAAAACACTTTGGTAATTATAGTCCTAAAATTCTAGTATATACATAATTCAGTAAATTATTTGGAACATATTTTGCTTAATAATTTTTTTTCAAACTCTTCTAAATTAAATAAAAACTGTTATATAACAATACGAATAAAATTTGACAACGCCCCGTGACGTCATGATGATAAGATAGCGGTGCATGATATAAAATTTATATTTATGTATATGACATAATATTTATTTAATAACCTCAAGTCTACTGTCAGTGACAGATACCTAACCTCAATTCTACCGAAATTGACAGATACCTAACCTTGATTCTACGATTTTTTGTTATTAATCTTAATGACTTGATATTTTATAACTTTGTCATTATTAACCAATTTTAAATTTGATTACTAAATATTTGCGTTTTATTTTTTTCCTGTAAATCATTATACACAATTATAGTGTCAGAACAAATAATACAAAAATAACGGATTTTAAAGATACAGCTACTCAAAAGACATATGCTATTTAATATTACTATTTCAATACAAATTTTGATTATTTATTGCGTATTGTTAAAATTATTTACCAATACACTGTTGCCTTGATCCAAATTATTAAAGAAATGCGAATTAAATTCGTATTTATTCTTAAATACTGCCACAAATCCTTTAATAAAGGTGTATTTAAAATGTATTTTATCTTAAAATCGCTGACTAATCCAGGTAAAATGAATTTACGATACATCCTGTTTGTGTTGAAATTTTAAAAATCTCGTTTTCGGTACAAATAATACACGTGGCAACAGTGCAACAGTTGATTTGGACATTTTAGTTCGCCATTTCACCTGTAGAGGGGCGAATGCGTCGAGTGTCGACGTACGTCATTGTACTTTATAATGTGCGAGACCGAGATAGAGATAGGTTGGCGGGTCTGTGATGGTGGCACCTGCTAAAAAGTAGACACTTCTAAAATTCAGTTGTCTCCGTTCTGTGTCATCCTGAGTACTATGAAAAGGGAAATAGTTAACTCAAGAGGGATTGTTTTTATTTCGTGACATATCTGTGATACATTGGAAATTCTAAAGATTTAGTCGGTTTAGTGGTAGCGAAGCGTGTAGGGAAAGAAAAGTGGTTCGTGTCTAGTAGTTACGTCAAATTTTCTACTAGTTGGCTGAATATAATATGGCCGCCTGAAGAAGGAAACATTTTCATGCCTTTTGTTGTGTGAAATTTCGATTATCGAACGAATATGGAGTTAAGAGTGGGCAACAAATACAGACTGGGCCGAAAAATCGGTTCCGGGTCCTTTGGAGACATTTATCTGGGTGAGTTTTTGACGTTTTTATCTCAGCACATTTTCGCACATTGTAAACAAAAGGACACCACCGAAATATCGCTATTCTTGCAGGAACCAACATATCCACTGGCGAGGAGGTGGCAATAAAGTTAGAATGTATCAAAACCAGGCATCCACAGCTCCACATAGAATCAAAATTTTACAAAATGATGCAGGGGGGAGGTGAGTACTTTTTTTCAATCGTTTTTTAGCGAAAATTTCCTGTTTCTAGTGCCTACGTGCAAATCTCGACGTGTATTACGTTTTTACCTCTCACATAGCCTGTTTACCTTAAAATCAATAACATTATAACAGGTGTTTGTGTTGCCAAAGAACCCATCCACCATTTTAAAAGTATTTCCTTTAAAGCCCAATATTTACTTGAAACAACACTGCTATAGCAGCCCTATAGGGCCCAAAAATAAGACATTATTAAGTATACATGTGAATTTCCAATATTGTTTATTTATACATGTAAATACAGTTAAAATTATTTACAACTTTATTCACCCTTCAACATAATAAACTGTATTGATTAGATTTAATCAGCCATATGGACATTTGCATCAACTTGACCTTTTTTACACACTTTTTTCATTCGTTGTTTGTAAAACACAGCAATTGTAAACATATCTTCAACAATTACAAAGCCTTCTGTTTATGTGGTATGTTTCACAACAAAGTAAATATTTTTGCATTCATTTGAATTAAAACAACATTATTTTTGGGATTTAAAAGACTTTCAACATTAAATTAAAATTATATTAGGTACCAATTATTCATTATAATGTTATTATGAACTTCACTGTGTTTGTCAAACACGTTTTAAGTATTTATTTGGCTATCTAATGCTGTGGTTTAATAATATTTGATAATGTGAGTTGTTTTATAACATTGTTTTTATTATGATTAGTATAAAAATAATAAATATAAGGTATTTGCGATAGGTGTGTTTTATGTATGCCTTTTGATAGGAGTATTGCAAAATTTTGATTATACCATATCAAAAATTGTTTAAATGTTTTTTGTTGGCATTTACTCATAAAATAAAGTGAAGTATAGACAAAAAATTAATTTGTTTGAAGAATATCCACAAAAAATTCATTTTGGATTAATAATACTATTTTTTTACCATTTTTAAGGAAAAAACCTCTATTATAGACTACGCAATTTTTCTATGCCATCTACTTTTGCTATTTTGAAAAAGCTACTCCAGATTTTTTTAGAAATACAGCATGGACAAAAGATATGCTTCACCTTAACAATTGCGCTTTAAAAATGAGGATGGCAAATAAAACAATTAATTTGTTGGAAGAATGGATACAAAAAATCTACTTTATCTGTTTTATAAAAGGATACTCCTGATTTTACCAAAAATAGACAGCATAGACAAATTTAATACTACAACGTAATAATTGCGCTTTAAAAATTAGGAAGAAGATAAAAACAATTAATTTGTTTAAAGAATATCCACAAAAAATCCATTTTGGACAGAGGTATTGCTGATTTTTTTTTAAAATAGCATGTACAATATGGATAATTTTATTTCCTTTAAAGATCTTCATATTTTTAAGGAAAAAACCTCCATTATGGACTACGCAATTTTTCTATGCCATCTACTTTTGCCATTTTGAAAAAGCTACTCCAGATTTTTTGGAAATAGACAGCATAGACAAAAGATATGCTTCATCTTGACAATAGCGCTTTAAAAATGAGGATGGCAAATAAAACAATTAATTTGTTGAAAGAATGGACACAAAAAATCTACTTTATCTGTTTTATAAAAGGATACTCCTGATTTTACCAAACATAGACAGCATAGACAAATTTAATACTACAACGTAATAATTGCGCTTTAAAAATTAGGAAGAAGATAAAAAAAATTAATTTGTTAAAAGAATATCCACAAAAAATCCATTTTGGACAGAAGTATTTGCTGAATTTTTTAAAAATAGCATGTACAATATGGATAATTTTATTTCCTTTAAAGACCTTCATATTTTTAAGGAAAAAACCTCTATTATAGACTACGCAATTTTTCTATGCCATCTACTTTTGCTATTTTGAAAAAGCTACTCCATATTTTTTGGAAATAGACAATATAGACAAAAGATATGCTTCACCTTAACAATTGCGCTTTAAAAATGAGGATGGCAAATTAAACAATTAATTTGTTGAAAGAATGGCCACAAAAAATCTACTTTATCTGTTTATAAAAAGCTACTCCTGATTTTACCAAAAAGAGACAGCATAGACAAAATTAATACTTCACCGTAATAATTGCGCTTTAAAAATTAGGAAGAAGATAAAAAAAATTAATTTGTTGAAAGAATATCCACAAAAAATCCATTTTGGAAAGAGATACTCCTGATCTGGTAACTTGATTGATTGTAGGAGTTTAGACTGCTACAGAAAATGCAAAAAAACATTTTATTTTTTCAGTCGGCATCCCTCAAATAAAATGGTGCGGATCAGAGGGCGACTACAACGTCATGGTTATGGAGCTTTTAGGCCCTTCTTTGGAGGACCTCTTCAACTTTTGCTCGCGACGGTTCTCCCTAAAAACTGTCCTACTGCTCGCCGATCAGCTGATCTCCCGCACCGATTTCATACACTCGCGGAATTTCATCCATCGCGACATCAAACCCGACAACTTCCTGATGGGCCTGGGGAAAAAAGGCAACCTTGTCTACATCATCGACTTCGGCCTCGCCAAGAAGTACAGGGACAGCAGAACCCACCAGCACATACCCTACAAAGAGAACAAGAATTTGACAGGTAAGAATCCTCCAAATTGCATTCCACAAAAACGCAGTTTAATAAGTCAATTGAAGCAGGTAATGAAAAAAAATATACACAAAGGTTCGATTGAATCGTTAATCTAAAAAATCACGCTCCAACGAAGTTTTTGTTGACTGAAAATTCAATAACTAAATAATTCGAAAACCAATCATAGAATTTCTCATACCATTTATTCCACCGTTAATTAACTTAACAAGTACCAACACATTCTTACGTAATTAATTAATTAATTAAGAGGTCTTAACTGTCGCGTATCCGTTTTGAATTAAATAATTCCTCTCAAGATTTATATCGTGTATATATTTATCGAGTGTTTACTTTTGCGGAACATAAAAGTTCTGTATCACGTACGTTTTATTTGTTTACTTTGGAAGTTCAACGGCTACATTAATAAAGTCTCTTCGTCGTTATCTTTTATCTACGCACAATGTAGATGTACATAAGTTACTTGCGAAACTTTTAAATGGCGCTGGTTACGCAAAACGGCCTCAACCGCACTGAAATAATTTATGTTTGCCAAGGTTTGATAACAGGATGGGGACAGGGTCAAGCAAAATCATTTGGTTTCAACAGAAAACATATTAATTGGAAAAGAAACAGTTTGCACATTTTTTTCCAAAATCGGCTTAAAACAAAGTTTGGGTAAAAATATCATACCTCATATTATTGCCCATTTTTAATTTGATTGATAAAAATTGTTGATTTTTTAGTATTATTTAAAAACACAAAAATGATTAATGAATTTCTAGTATTTAAAAAAAATACAAAATAAACAAAAAGTTGTTGATTTTGTAGTATTTTATTTAAACACAAAAAAATGTTGATTTTGTAGCATTTTTTCAAAAACAAAATAAATATCGATTTTGTTTTAATAACACAAAATTAACAAAGACAAAATTTGTTTTTTAGTACTTTTTTAAGAACACAAAATAAACAAAAAAAACTGTTTGTTTTGTAGTATTTTTTAACACAAAATAAAGAAAAAACTTTTATTTAAAAATTGCAAAACAAAATTGGTTTTACTGTATATTTTTTAAACACAAAATAAACAAAAATTCTTTGATTTTGTAGTATTTTTTTTAAATACAAAATAAAAAAAATTTCTATACAAAATAAACAATACATTGTCAGTTGTGTAGTATTTTTGTTAAACAAAATAAACAAAAATTGTTGATTTTGTAGTATTTTTTTAACACAAAATTGTTGAATTTCTATTTTTATAAAAATACAAAATTAACAAAAAAATAGGATGATTTTGTAGTATTTTAAAAAAATACAAGATGAACAAAAAAATGTTCATATCAGATTATTTAAAAAAAATACTAAATAAACAAAAAAAAATTGATTTTGTACTATTTTTTATAAACATAAAATAAACAAAAAGATTGTTAAATTTCTAGTAAAAAAATACAAAAGAAAGAAAAAAATTGTTGATTTTTATCCTATTTTTTTAAGAACACAAAATAAACAAAAATTGCATGAGCTGGCCAAATAGCTTTCAAATTAGCCAAAAAGGCCAAAAAATTTTGAAGGAGAAGAAACAAAAATTGTTGATTGATTGTTAAATTTTTAAACACAAGCAAAAAATATAGTATTTTTTTAAAAACACAAAAAACTAAAAAATATTGATTTTGTAGTATTTTTTTTAAAACACAAAATGAACAAATTTAATTGTTTAATTTCTAGTATTTAAAAAAATACAAAATAAATAACAATTTTTTTTATTTTGTACTATTTTTTTCCAATTTTTTTATGAACACAAAATAAACAATATAGCATTTTTTTTAACACAAAATAAACAAAAATTGTTTTTTTTAACGAAATATAAACAAAAATTTAATTTAATATTTTAATAAAAATAAAAAATTTACTAAAAAAAAATTAAGATTTTGTAGTATTTTTTTTTAAACACTAAATAAACAAAAATATATTGATTTTGTAGTATTTAAAAAAAAACACAAATTAAACAAATATAATTGTAAAAAAAAATTCAAAATACATAAAAAAATGTTTATTTTGTAGTATTTATTTAAAACACAAAATAAACAACAATTATTGTTGATTTTAACGTATAATTTGTTAAAACCGCAAGTTATTGGTGTAAAATATTTATTTTTTAAATTAACCCATATCACTTGTTACCTATAAAAAATTGATAAACCTTAGAGTATACAATACTGAGAAATTAATAAAAAAATCCTCGCTTATAAAACCTTTTCGCCAGGTACTGCGAGATACGCCAGTATAAACACCCATTTGGGCATAGAACAGTCGAGACGCGACGACTTGGAATCCCTAGGCTACGTTTTAATGTACTTTAATAGAGGCTCGTTGCCCTGGCAGGGCCTGAAAGCGGCCACGAAAAGGCAAAAGTACGAAAGGATTTCGGAAAAGAAAATGTCAACGCCAATTGAAGACTTGTGCAAAGTAAGAGATATCGAGTAGTTTATATTTTTTGGTCGATGTTAAATGTTTTTTTTTGCTGTTTTAGGGCTATCCCGTAGAATTTCCCACGTACCTAATTTATTGTCGCCAATTAAGGTTCGAAGAACGACCCGACTATAGTTACTTAAGGCAATTATTTAGGACGCTGTTCCATAGACAAGGTTTTACGTACGACTACGTATTCGACTGGAATATGCTTAAATTCGGTAAGTAAATCTAAACAAATATACATGTTTTTAATTTGATCATATTAATATTTTGTTAAAAATACAATTTTGTTTTAAATGCTGATTTTATGGTATTTTTTTAACACAAAATAAACAAAAAAAATGTTGATTTTGTAGTTTTTTTTTCAAATTGTTGAGTTTGTAGTATTTTTTTAAAAACACAAAACAAACATTTTTTGATTTCATGGTATTTTTTTAAACACAAAGAAATCGTTAATTTTATATTGATTTTTTCTTATTAATAACAATAATAATATTGCCCATTTATTGATGATTTTATAGTACACAAAATGAACAAAAAATTATAATTTAGTAGTATTTTTTTAAAAATTCTTGATTTTATGGTATTTTTTAACCTAAAACAAACAAAAAAAATTGTGGTTCTTTTTAAAAATTCAAAATAAACAAAACAAATTTAAGTAATTTTAAAAGAAACACAAAATAAAGATTTTACATAAAAAATTGTTGATTTTATAGTATATTTTAAAACAAACAAAAACAATGGTTGATTTTGTGGTATTTTTTAATCAAAATGTTAAATGATAATTTTATACTATTTTTTAACACAAAATTAACAACAAAATGTTGATCTTTTTAAAAGTGCAAAATAAAACAAAAAAAATTTTGATTTAGTAGTATTTTTTAAAAAACTGTTATTTTTGTAGTATTAAAAAACACAAAATAAACAAAAAAATTGTTGTTTTATGGTGTTTTTTAAAAATAAACAAAACAAAAATGTCGATTTTGTGGTATTTTTTAAACACATAATAAACAAAAAAATCGATTTTATAGTATTTTTTAACACAAAACAGACAAAAGCAATTGTTGCTTGTGTGGTATTTTTTAAACACAAAATAAACATAAAAAAATTGTCGATCTTTTTAAAAAAGCATATTAAACAAAAAACTTTGATTTCATCGTATTTTTTTAACACAAAAAAAAACAACAAAATTTTATTTTATGGTATTTTTTAAATTTAATTCTTAATCAAAAAATTGATTATTTGTAGTATTTTTAAATTGTTGATTTCCTAGTAAAACAAACAAAAACAATTGTTGTTTTTTAAAACCCAAAATAAACGGAAAAAAGTTGTTGATCTTTTTAAAAATGCAAAATAAACAAAAAAAATTTTGGTTTCGTAATAATTTTAAAAGAAACACAAAACAAACATAAAAATTGTTGACTTTGTAGTATTTTTAAAAAAATTATTGATTTTGTAATATTAATAAAAACACAAAATACTCAAAAACTTTTTTGATTTTATAGTATTTTTTTTAATTGTTGATTTTATAGTAGGTATTTTTTAACACAAAATAATTGTTGATGTGTTATTTTTTAACACAAAATAAACAAAAAAAACATTGATCTTTTTAAAAATGCAAAATTAACCAAAAAAATTGTTGGTTTCCTAGTAATTTTAAAGGAAACACAGTATAAGCAAAAAAATTGTTGATTTTAGGGTTTTTTTTTTACACAAAATAAACAAAAAGAAATTGTTGATCTAATAAAAAAACAAAATAAACAAAAACTTTTTTGATTTTATAGTATTTTTTAAGAATTGTTGATTTTATAGTATTTTATAACACAAAACAAACACAAACAATTGTTATGATATATTAAAAAATAACAATATTGTTAAAAAAAACTGCAAAATAAACCAAAAGAATGGTAGATTTGGTAGTAATTTTTAAAGAAAAACAAGATAAACAAGAAAATTGTTGATGTTATAGTATTTTTTTTAAAACTTGTGGTACACAACATTAACAACAAAATCGTATTTTATAGTATTTTTAAAAAACTCAAATTAAACAAAAAAATTTTTTCATTTCATAGTATTTTTAAAAAAGTTGTTGATTTTATAGTATTTTTTAACAGTTGTTGATTTTATAGTCTTTTTTTAACAAAAAACAATTGTTGATTTTGTGGTATTTTTAAAATTTAAAATTGTCGATCTTTTTAAAAATGCATATTAAACAAAAAAACGTTGATTTTATAGTCTTTTTTTGAAATTGTTTAAAAAAAATCTGTTGATTTATTTAATGGTAAACACAAAAGAAACAAAAAATTGATTTTGTAGTATTTTTAAATTGTTGATTTCCTAGTAAAACAAAGAAAAGCAATTGTTGTTTTTTAAAACACAATATAAACCAAAAAAAAAAAAATCAACAACACGTTGTTGCAGGCGGCTCGAGAGGCAGCCACTGCGAAGACAACGGCGGCCGTTCGGGCGCCCGCTTCGCCTCGCACGCCGCCGCCCCGGCCGACGCGGCGCCCGCCGTCCCCCAGCCGCGCGGCAGGCGGCAACCGCACGACGCGCGCATGGACGTCGGCGGACCCGGCAACGCCGCACCCGGCGGACCCCCCACCACCCTCGACGACGTCATCACCGGAAGTAAGTCCAGATATCAAGTTTCACATCTTTATTCTGACAATTTACATACATAGAATAAATCCATTTATTGTTTAATTTATGGTATTTTTAAAATACAAAATAAAACAAAAAATTTGATTTTCCAGTATATTTCTAAACACAAAATAACCAAGAGATTTTGTTAGTAATTTTAAAAGAAAAACAAAATAAACAAAAAAAAAATAGTTGATTTCATGGTATTTTTTTAAAGTTTGTTGTTTTGAGTAAATTAAATATTAAAATAAATATTAATTTATTAGTATTTGTTACAAATAATTTGTGGCTCATTTATTTTTCAAAAAACGGTTTAAAATATTTTTTTTTATAAAGGGACACATCTGAAATTATCGAATCAAACTAAATTATTCACTGCTGTTGATATAAAGTTGGAGGGAACAAAAAATTATTTTTTAATTTAATTTTTAGGTTCCCCCAAAATGTACGACAGTTATGAGAGAAGAGTTTCGATGAGGCTGAGGGCGGGTCAGGCCCCCCCGAACGCCTCCACGTCAGACTTGAGCACCTCGAAACAGGCCAAGTGAGTTACTGCACTTTTTAGCGTTGTTTAACCTCCCCCCTATCATAAAAATCGAATCGAAAAAAAAAAAAAATAGACAATTAAGTTAAAATCGAAATTGGGGCGCGTAAGCTTCATCATCATCATGAATCCTCTTTGGGCTTTCATCAACCTCAAAAAAAAAATCCTTTTGCGTGGGGTTTTATCGTCGACTGGGGAAACCTATGTGTTATTTTCTGTTGTTCTGGAAGCGCCTCCGTGGCGGCGATGGCGCCCCCCGCCCAAACGTCGGCCGTCCCGGCGGCGGCGGCGCAGCTGCAGCTGCAACAGGGGGGCGGCGGAGGTCTGCGGAGGGGCAGCGCTAGCAAGGAGCTGCGCCAGCCGCCGACCAATAACGACGACGCTGCCGGAGGCGGGGAAAATTCCGCGCCGTCTCCAGCCGGCGGCAGGTCGGCCGGCCGAGGCCGACACTGAACCTTCAAACACGGACCGCACCCATTTTTTACCATCGTTTATTTTTTAATTTTTAAGGGTCCAAATGTACCGGTAAAGTACCACGCTGAATGAAAAATTCGACAAAAATCATTTAAAAAAACGTTTTAAGGGGTAATAAAGGCACCCATACACTAAGTTCTTCCTTTACGTGTGTGGATTCCTTTATTTTTTTTTAAACGCGTAATTATGCTCTAAAAACATCCTACGTTGTTTTCTTTATTTGAAAATGAACAAAATTAATTTTTTTAACAAACTACACTGGATAATAAAAATCCAACATCAAAATGACAAAAGTTTAGTATTTGTGCTTAAAATCAAATTTTAACTTCTTAAAAAAACTAATATCGTTTTTTTGAGGTAATAAACACCTTTAAAGGCCTCCACACACCACAATCTTTCTTGACGTGTGTGGGTTCCTTTAGTTATATAAAACGCGTTTTTATGCTCTAAAAACATCAACAGCAAATTAATAGGTCTTTAAATAAATTATAAATAAAAAACTTATTTCAAAACTTTTTTATTGTGTATGGGCCAAACATTATCTCCAAATATTTTTATTTAGTGTAGGTATATACACTGTATGCAAAATTTGACGAATAATGTTTTTTGGGGTAATTAACACCTTTAAAGGCATTCACACACTAAAATCTTTCTTGGCGTGTGCGGGTTCCTTTAGTTATAAAAAATCCTCTAAAAACATCAACAACATATTTATAGGTCTTGAATTAAATTATAAATAAAAAAAAAATTTGAAAAGAATGTTTATTTGCTGGGTAATAAAAATCCAACATCTGCTAGAAGAACATAAATATGACAAAGCTTAAATTGTCGGTTTATACCAAAAAACTAGTTTTTGGTAATCATATTTTAACTAAAAACTAAACAAAGAAAGAAGTTTTAAAAAATGTTTGAGGAAATAAAGGCACCCACACACTACGTTCTTACTTGACGTGTGTAAAAAACGCGTTTTTATGCTTTTTAAAGATCCTACAATTTTTGTTTTAATAGATCTTGAAATAATTAATATTTTGGATGATAAAAATGTAGCATCAATACGACAACCCCTAAAAGATATGTTAAATAAAATAAAAAAACTAGTTTGGCGGATTTAAATGTCATTCAGTGTATGTGCTTTACCCTCCTTACCATTACTATTTTTAAATTATATAAACGGCGACTAAAAGTTAAAAGAAAAAGTATTTTTCTAATGCCGAAATGTGGCAAATGGAACCTCGTGCAATTATCACACGCGTTGTTTTTTGTTTTTAAATGTGTTATTATTAATATAAATATCGTACACAGGGTGTTCTCCGAATTGCTCTCGCTGTGTTTTAAAATGTCGGTGAATTTAAAAAAATGGACTCTACTACTAAATAATTGACAACAAATTTAATTTAAGAATAATATTATATATATTTCAGTGGGTAACAAAAAAACTACATTTGTACATATCTAGACTGATAAATTTTGTGTAATTGTTGTATAGATATATTTAAGTGAACTTTTCCGTTTTTAATTTTGTGGAACTTTTATAAATAACATAACGATAAATGTTTACCAATTTTATAAAAAACAAAACATGGAAACATACTTTGAAAAATCACACGGTATATAATTAATGTGATATGATTTTTTTAATTTGAGCGTCCTCTGAAATCCGTTTTCTGTAGAAGACTGTGAACCTACATAGTTAGTTGGCTGTGGAGAATGTTGAGCTCCCATTGGTTTCTCACTTTCTACAGAAAACAAATTTCGAGGAGCAGCCGTATTCGTGTTTTGTTTCTGGCCTCTGTGAGACTAATAATATTACGCTAGATGTTTTAAGTTTATGTATGTTAAGTTACATAATTATTATAATTAGAATCAAGTTTCCTAAGTTAAATAAATTGTTATGTTTAAATTCATTTTTATTATTTTATAGACTGATGTTTCATTTTCTTTGCGTAATGTGTGTACAAATTTCATTTTCTTTTAATTATTAGATTGGTGGTGAACTTTTAAGTTAGTTTCGTTTGTACGTTTTTTTGGAAAGACTTTTAGTTAATTTCGTCGATTTATCCTCCAAAGATTCGTTTATGATCGTAACTGCGCAGGTCTTAGGTCGAAGTTTAATTTTGTTTTGTACGAACCGCCATAACGCTAATTTGTACATAAAATATGGGGAGCGTTTTTCCAAACTTGCACTTTATTTTCCACGGAGAAAAAGGTCGCAAATTTGGCGCCCCCCGGTCTAATGTTGTAAATATTTTTTTTGCGTGAGTGCAACATGATGATCTGGAACCAGTGTCTGATCAAATGATGCCGAATTGATATTAATTTTTAAGTACTTATGTAATAATTAATATCAGCGACAATGTGTTATATCATTACTGTTTTTTGGCGAATAAATATTATTTATTGTTGAACAACAAAATTCAGTTTTCATCGTCAAAATTTTGCACATCTATTGCCGAAAATGACTTGGTACTAAAATTACCAATTTAGTTTCATCAATATTTTACTGTACCTATGTATGTTACATTACAAGAATAAAAGTCACTAAAAGTTACTAAATAGGAGTTTTATTGAAAGAGTTCCAATCCCACTTCTGAATTTAAACAAAATTCTGAAAAAGGGTAAGAAAAACGTTTTTTTTTGTAAATATAAGCTTTATTGTACAAAATATAAAACCTACTTTAAAAGTTTTATCAACTCTGATACAACTTTAACATTAATACTATTACCCAACAGCATATATTTTTGCCTCAATTTTACCACGCCATCATCTGGAAACGAAAATTTCTCCGGAAAAGACATCAGCCGCGATATTTCCTTGGGGCTGAAAAACCTCAACTCCAAAGACTTCATTAAGGAGATTTTATCCCTATCATTTTTATTTATACTGATTTCATCGCAAACCTCCTTGTATTCCTTTTGTGATTTTGCGGTGTAAACACTACCAGTCCCTTCCAAAAATTTACTGTAAGCCTTTGTAAAGCAACAAGATCTTTTTGAGTCACTATAGCAAATATCCAAAACTTTCAAGCGTTTGACTAAAACTTTTTCACTCAACATATACTCCTCAGTTTTGATGGTTTTTTCCAGTATTTCCGATATAGGGTACAACTCTGTTTTGCTGTTGTAATTCGGTAAAATTTCCATCTAAAAATATCATTAAAAAAGTATTTTCACTAAAACCAAAAATTACCAAATCCCCAACATCAAAGTCAAATTGTAGCGGTCTTCTCTTAGCCAAACAGTAGTATCTATGCCTGGTATTAGGAACACCAATCTGTGTAGGAGTTAAAATAAATTCTTGCCAAATAAAGTCGTTTTTCTTCAAAACGTCCAACAATATACCCCTCATTTCAGATTTCTCAAAACCTTTGACGTTCTCAATCAAAATCCTCCCCACCTTCGTCAACTCCGGTAGCAAGTTCAAAATATGCATAAACGGGTTTGTTCTCGTATCTTTAACATCGTTTTTCAGCCCATTCCTTGTAAATGGCTGACATGGTGGAGACATAAGTATTGTGTTAATATCCAACTTATTTATGAATTCACCAGTTAAACCTTCAATATTCTTGTTCAATATGTTGATTTCCGGAAAGTTATGCCTGTAAATAACGTTGGCATTTGGATTTATTTCAACTGAAGCCACTACATTGCCTTCAACGCCACTTTCTACAATTTAGGTGGTTTATCAATTAAATAGGGTTAAATTGTGTTATGTTACCTTCAAGGGCCATATGCATTCCCCCTATACCACTAAATAACTCCAAAACGTTCATTTTCATGGTAAAATACACCTTTTTTAAAGCATGTTGTTTTGGTACGTTTGAACTACTGTCAAATAAGTAAGGTTAGGTAATTCGAAATAATTTAGTTATTTATGAATAAAAGTTGTGTTATATTATCTTGAAGGGCCCCCATGCCACTAAAGAAGTCTATATCGATGATTATTAATGTAAAATACATGTTTTTGGCGTTTTAACCACTGTCAAATAAGTGAGGTTATGTACTTAAAAACTATTTATTCCTCTTATTACAATATAAATATTAAATGCACGTTTACGCGGAAGCAAAGCTAAATGTTCTCGAGCTCGGGCGGTATGGGGATCTTGTTGTTGATGGCGAATTGCTTAAGAGCCTCGTATCGATGCTTGATAGTGTTCATCTCGTCCCTCATGCTGTGCACTTCGTCCTGCATGGTCTCCATGTCCCTCCACTCCTGCGTTTTCTCCGTTTCGAGCTCGTCCTTCTGCTCGATGCGTTTGATCCTGCACGAAGCGGCGTAGCCTCGGTTTTTGAGGGTACGTCTGCGTTGCTTCATGCGGACTATGTCGTCTCTGGTTAGGCCGCGCAGTTTTAGTTGGCGGTTCAGGTCTCGAACGGAGATGGTGACGAGCTCATCGTCGGATATTTCGACGAACGGGGACGGGGACAATGGGGCCTAAAATTACGATAAGTATGTTAACAATTTAAATTAGGGGAATGTTGTGTTACTTACGAACTTTCGGTCGTTCTTGCGGTGTTCTGGGGGCATTTTCCACGGAATCCTACGTTTTTATCTGCCTGTATGACGCAGTTTGTCGCCTATTGTTGAAAATTGCAAGTCATTCTTCCAATTATAAACAGTTTTAAACACCATTAAAAAAGCATTACACTATCTGTTAGTATTACCAAGTAATTACATATAAACGACAACAATCAAATATAAATAAAACCTTTCCATATAAAATTTTAACAAATGTAAATAAACAAGTGGTTGTGTTCTTAAGGTTGGCAACAACAACAACAAACGGTTGGCAACAATGTTATTTTGACAGTTGGCGGTAACTTCAAATTGTTTGTTATAAAATAGATGTTAAATTTCAGTAAAACTTGAACATGGCTACTTTAGAGTGCGAACAATTTAGTTGCGCGATGAAAGACATCGCGAATCACGTGCACTTAATACTAAGCCCCTACGGTAACATAAAATTTACGGTAAAAAATAATTTTCTTAAATAATTTACAGACAGGGTGAGATGCGTGGAATGGTGCAGAAAACTAATAAACATCCCCGAAGACAGTATTGAACAGTGTAAAATAAAATACGAATACGCGCAGCTGCTGCGCATACAAGTTCGCAACAAATTTTTGCACGGGCCTTTCGCTCAACCACCGTGCGAAAGCGAAACTGTCAGGCCCCTTGCAGAAGCCCTTGGGAAACTCATGTCCCAAAATGTGACTAAAATACCAACAAATGCAACGTAATTTTCCTATAAAAATATTTTTAGATTCCTGTTTTGCCCCCCAGTGGCCCAATTCAACCAACGATGCACCACAAGTCTCCAGACGGTAACGCTTACGTGTCCGTTAAGCAATTGCCTGGGGGCGGAGTTTTTTGTTACATGGCTGTCACACCCGACTGTTAATGCAATGTAAATTACTATAGTTATTTTTAAGGAAAATATACACATTTATAAGGACGTTTGAATTTCATTGGGCATGCAACGCACTTACAATAATGTAATATGAGTTGCATACACACCGGTTGATAAAACACCGCCACCTATGTAAGGATCATCGAACTAATTCACCAAAAACTGGTTGTTATCTGTCAAAAGTCAACCCAAATCAGCTGTTTTGATACCCACTATTCATGAGTCATTTCTTATTGATAAATCCGCACAATTTGGTCGTGTTAAGTGTTTTTTGCAGCGAAATTCAACAGGAAAAAGGAAAATGTTTCGCGGTTCGGCCTTCGATCGGCTTATGGGTGAGTTGTGGTGTACTTGCTAAAATTTTTTGTTTAACACGGTGTTTTGTAGACAAAGCGACGAGTCATCTTTTGATGGAAGCGGACTGGGTCACAATTATGCAGATATGCGATTTAATTAGGCAAAACGACGTGCAGTAAGTTTAAGGTGGGGTTAAAAGTTCACAGTTGGTTTTAGATTGATTGTTTTGTAGGCCTAAAACTGCTTTTTCCTCGATTAAAAAGAAGCTAACTTCCGAGAACCCCTACACGGCTTTGTATGCTTTGATTGTACTCGAGAGTATGGTTAAAAACTGCGGTAAATAACCCGTGAGATTTTGTTACCAAAAAAATAACATCGGTGATCATTTTTAAGGTTCTGCTGTTCATGAGGAGCTGACAACAAAGATCAACTGCGACTTTCTCTATGACTTGATAAGGATTACGCCTCATTCCAACGTTAAGGCAAAGCTATTGGAGCTTATTCAGGCTTGGAATTTTGCTTTGAGGAAAAATTCCAAACATGGTCATTTAAAGGTAAATATTTACATTATTATCTACAATAAATTTGTTTGATTGTTAATGTGAAGATCAAGGTCAAATATTAGTAAAATAATGAGTTTATATTTAGGTACACAATTAATACAATGAATAAACAAAAAGTGTCTAATAAGAAAAAGTGAGGTTAAAACAGTTTGACATGTCAAAATAATTTTTTATGAATATTTTTTTGCGTTTTGCGTTACTTTCGGACAATCTGCATATGTTGATAATAGTAGTTAATACTATGCTTTTTCTTCTTCAATTAAGTTATGTAACCCTATAATATATGATTTACATTATTAACAAAATTTATTATAACCTCACTTTCCTCTTATTGGTTTAAATCGCAGTGATTATTAAAATCGGCCAATCACTGAAGCCTAGCAACGTGAATAATGAGTTCTTTATCACGTTGTTAGGTGGGGCAGTTGTAATAGTATACAGAAAAAAAAACAAATAGCAATATTATGGAATACGCTAAAGAAGTATCGCTAGTAGCGCCACCACTCGGCTGTTATCATCGTAAAAAAAGTAAATGTTAAAAAATATTGTGTTTTTGGGTGTATTTCGAGAGGAAATCCTGGGTTAAGTTTTTACCGGTTTTCCAATAAACAGTGTTAATCTGAATGAAGAAATAAATTGCATACAGTCTCTGTAAATATAAATTGTACCTGTAAGATACAATAAATACACATTTTATTAGTGATTAACGTGAAAAGTGTAAACATTTTAATTCAGTAAAAATCGTCAAACAAATAAGTCTTCTAAATTTAAACTGCATTTAGCATTATTAAAAGCGTTGATTAAGAAAGTCTCCACTCAACGGTAAAATACCATTATATTATGTATTATATATAATATTATGTTGCCATGAATTCTTAGGTATATTTTGTTGTTTAAAATGCAGTTGTCGGCGTATTGTAAGAACTCAAATAAAAAATTGATTGATTTTAAGGTTATGTTTGTGCAAAAATTATTTTTGACTAATTTCTTAAAAATGTCCAAACTTAAATATAAATTATATTAGGTAAAGTTAATTCTGCACCAACAAGTCCACCAGATGGCGCGCGCGTTGCGAAAACCCGATACTTCCCTAGACCAGGGGGATACTTCTTTAGCGTATTTAAATTTAACTCATAGGAACGTGATTTTTAAAACAACCTGTATTAATATGTTTGTTTTTATGTTTAAAGGTTATCTTTTGGGTTTGCAATGATTTTTTGAATTGTGCGCAACCCTGTGTTTTACAAATAACCCAAGTAACACCTCGTGAAGAAATCGTTGCAAAATTTGTTACGTTTTCTACTTGTCGTGAGCTCAACGTGATCCCGAAAATTTATAGATTCTGTGACTGATACAGTGGCCAAACCGCACTAATTTTAACCCCCGAAATCTTCACGAAGGCGTGCCTACAAGTCGTGACAATTTCTTTATGTTTTTTATCACAATAATGTGACGAATTTGACACTAAATCCGTGGTAGAATCTGCTTTGCAGTTTTGTGACGAATTAGTGACGATTATTATTTACTGTCAATGCATACTTATTAAATTTAATCACTTCCTGTCCATGGTCGCTCAATAATGAAAGCTAAATGTCTTTAAAGTTGTTTTACAGAAATTTAGCTTTCATTATTGACCCACCATGGTCAATAACCGATTAAATCTAATATAAGTATGCATTTACAGTAAATAATAAAAACCAAATTACATAAATTAATTTCCTTTGCTAAATAAGACACATTTATTAATTAATTATTAATTATTTATTAATAAAAAATGTACATTTAATTACATACGTAGATGTACTAAAGTTCAAAGACCCATTTTTGTGGGTATACAATAATATTCTATGTATAGAGTAATCACCACAGACACAAAAACTAAACCAGTGAACAAAGTCACCTGTTACGTCGCATGTCTACTCATCCACTCGTCAAAATAATTTCTGGGAACATTTTCGTTTCGCGCTGACCGGCGCGACTTCGACTTGTCTGTTCCACCTACAATGTATTTTCCCTATGTATAGCTTGCAAATGAAGGTACGGTATATAAATTATTAAAAACAACGTCATCAATATATTGCAACAAATATATACCGAAAAGAATACAATTACTGAACTAATAGGAATTTTAGCAAAATTGCAAGCCAAAGTAATTAAAACAATTTAAATTAAACTCACCTTATCTATAAACCATTGAATAAGAACAACTGATAACAATAAAAACAACAAAAACGCAGCACGTGTGTGGGGCAGCGTCTCTACAAAACAACGACAATGAAAATGGCTGACCAGAGAATCTGACAGAGATAAAGAAGGATATAGAACGCCCTCTCTCGAGAGATCTCGTTCCTAAAAACACGATAACGTCACGAATAAAGTGCACTGCAAACGTCACAAATTTTCTATGAAGTATCTATTTAAAAAGTTACTTTATAACGAAAAATCTTCACGGTTTCGTCAAAAATTTAGAAGTGACGCAGGCGCCACCTTCATTTTGATAACGTATTTATATAAAAATGTACTTTATAAAGAACGAGCGTGACGATTTCGTGAAATCTAGTAGAATGCCGTCACGTCGTGTTACTTGGGAAACATCAATTAATCCAATAAAACTAATTAAATTAAGAAGAGGTTTTGTGGAGTTGTAGGTGTGAAAAAATAAACATTTTTAAGAATTTTTTAATGAACTTTTGTGTAGTGTTTTTTATTTATACATTAGTTCTTATACTTTAACATAGGGACTCGTAGATATATTAAAAGGGAAGTGTTAAATAACTAAACCTAAATGTCGTTGTCATAACCTCAATGTGACAAGTTTGTTTTGTGTTATTAGAAACATATTTTTGGCATTTCATTGTCTTTTTTATGATTAATTCACAACGTTTTAATTGCCAAGTATCTTCAATCGTCTTCAGGTGATTGCAGATTGAAACGTTGTGAATTCATCAAAAAGTCCAAAAATTTGTTTTTAATCAAAACACCACATTGTCTACCACCTTCAAACAAACGTTTGTTTTGTGTGTTTTTGTTAAAATACAATGGTGGTTTTTAAATTAAATTGCGCCATTTTTTGGTTCAGTTTGGTCCACAGACCGCTTTTAAAGTATAGCACTCTAAAAACTTGCATGATTAGGATTTGCTCGGGAACTTGAAATCGGAGGGGCACAAGTTCCCGGCGCTGCGCGAATCGGACGCCATGTTCGCCGCCGACTCGGCCCCCGAGTGGGCGGAGGGCGACAGTTGCCACCGTTGCCGCGTCCAGTTCACTCTGATCACGCGCAAGCATCACTGCCGCAACTGCGGACAGGTGTTCTGCCACAACTGCTCTCAAAAGGAGATCCCGCTGCCGAAGTTCGGCATAGAGAAGGAAGTCAGGGTGTGCGACACCTGCTACGATCAGGTAATTCTATCTTCGATCAAACATTCGTTTTATAGTAAATTTAAAAGGAAACGACGTACACGTACCAACACTAAATGTATAAAACGAAGTCTGTAATTGAATCTTTTAATGTATTTTAAACAACTTTAGTTGGCAGCAATTGCAATGTTGCCATGTTTAGATTAAAATTGTATCGTTTAAGTTTTCATTGCCGTTTTTGTGTTTGTTATATATCGTTTTTTTGTTTTTCCTATACTTAAAATGCCGAAGCGTTGAAATAGGCGGAGTCAAGAGTTGGTATCAACCTTAATACGCTATTTTGAGGCAGAACGGGATAATAATGTACCTTTGTTACCTTAAACTATGAGGCGCCGTTTGTCCGTAAATTATTTTTTGCTATCTGGCCGAAGATCCGTTATGTTGGAAACACTGACCAAAACTTTGCATTGGCACACTCTGGCAACAGTCCTTTTTAGTTGAATACCACAAAGCGCCCTCATTCGCAAGCGGCATTATCTGAACTAAAAAGTTTCTATATATATAGAAAATTTAAAGTTTATATAATATATATATATATATTATAAAAAATATTCTTATATATAGGAAAAATAATTTCCGGACAAACGGCGCCTCATATTAAACAGCTGTTAGAGAGGTAAATAGGATTATTATTAATTATATATTGGAATATTTAACAAAATATATGTTGGATACATAAAATAATAATAAATATATCAGAGACTGACTTTAGATGGCAAAATTTCTGGGTTTTATAGCTGAAAATGTCTTTAAAAATGGCCAAAAACATACTTTTGACATTTTGGTATTCTAAGGTCCCAAATCTAGGGACCCTATGGTATTATTCACGTAAACGCCATCTATCGCCCTGTAGTTGCACTACCACTTTCACTTGATGCAATGATTTTAGCATCACATTGACAACCGTGCCCGATCAGCTGATTGATGACGTGTACGTCGTTTCCTTTTAAAGGTGTTTTTTCGCGTAATTACCACGAAATACTATAGTTAAATTAGTTATGACGTCACGGTTAATTCGTTTAACCACAGTTATTGATTGACGTTTCAAATGTCACTTCTGTTTATAAACTTTATAACGTAGAATTTCCACCTTGGAAATTCTGATTAAAATTTATGACGTTACACTTGTAGCCAATCACGCCTGATATAAAAAAGTGTGGTTACCTGTTTAAATATTTTTTGACATCAAAACATTTTTGACAGATTAAAATAAAGAAATATACACATTAGAAAGAGATAGACTATTAACCAGATTGAATAACCAGCTTGCCGAGGTAGTTTTATGCTATAGTAAATGTGACGTCATAGTTAAGATTTTGGAACGCACTCTAAACGCGAAAATACATTAACCATTAACTAAGGTTAAGTTTAATAACCATACAATTTCATAGTATTTACGCAAAAAAATGCCTTAAATTTACTATAGTTGTCTACTGTGAGGTTATAATATGTATGTACAGCTCACCAGGCCGCAACAGCCGGGCGCGCAGAAGGAAAACAAGGAGGAGCTCCCGGCCGTTTATCTGAAGAGCTCGCTGGCGCAGCAGAAGCAGGAGCCGCCGCGCAAGAGCGAGGAAGAGCTCAGGGAAGAAGAAGAGTTGCAGTTGGCGCTGGCCCTCAGCCAATCGGAAGCCGAGGCCAAGGAGAAGGAGAAGATCAAGATGACGTCGACGTTGCACGGCGCCTACAACGCTAAACGTAAGTTATACGGGTTGCGTCCGCGTCTCCGTCACAAAAAAAATTGTCTTCGCAGCCGAAGCGAAGCCGGCCGAGCGGAGCCCGTCGCCGCCCGACGAGCAGGCCAATCCCGAGCTGGCGCGCTATCTGAACCGCTCGTACTGGGAGTCGCTCAACGATTCCTCTGCGGAGAGCAACGGTCAGCGCGCCGCCAGCCCGACCGCCCCCGCGCAGAACAACCACCACGATAATCACCAGAAGGCGGCGCAAATGAAGGAGAACGGACTCGTCGATCACGATCTCGAGGAGTTCATCAGGACGCTCAAGTCGCAGGTGGAGATTTTCATCAACAGGATGAAGAGCAACTCCAGCAGGGGAAGGTGAGTCTACTGATGTTTTTTCAGGTTCGCGCTTCGATATTTTTTACTTGGGTTACATGGAAATGAAAATGGAGTGCAAAACTTAGTTTTCATTAATTTTGACTTACAAATGTCTTCTTCTTTTAGACTTTAGTATTTCACCCCCAGGGTGTCTTGTTACTGGATTTTATCCAATTTTTCCATGTTGATCCTTTCCTAACCATTTTACGTATTTCAAATGTCGACAATAAAAATAAAATCAAACATAATCCCACTTCTGATGTTAGCATTAGTTTATAATTTAAGACAAATTAAGGAGAAATATAAATGAAAAAAAACTGAAATAGAACACTAAAAAATAAATAATATTTTTTAACTTTTTATCAGCAATATTTTTTTTGTTTTTTTACTTTAATTTTAGTTTTTTTAAACTTTTTATTATTGGCAAAATCTGTTGGAAAACACCCTCCTAGTGTCAGTTTTATGGATGTTATCCAGTTTATCCATGTAGTAGTTTAAATATCAAAAATAGAAATAAAATGAAACCTAATCCCACTTCTGATGTTAAATATAAATAAATAAATTAAAGAAAAAAAAACAAAAAAATCCAAATCAATTTAAAAAGAAGAAATCAAGTAAAATAAAAAAAGTCAAATGAATCAAAAAGTCCTATGGGCTATTTTTCACATTTTGTGACAATTTTTGAATTTTTCTGGAGTTTTTTTATTTATTTTTTTTTTACTCCAAGGGTGTCGTTACTAGATTTCAATTTTCAAGTTTCCCATGTGGATCTAGTCCAGGCAAAATAAAGTTTATCAAATGTCAAAAATAGAAATAAAATCTAAAAATCCCACTTCTGATGTTGGCATTCGTTTATAATTTAAAAAAAGTCCAAATGAATTTTAAAAAAAGAAATCGAGTAAAATGAAAAAATCAAAGGAAGTCAAATAGATGACCAAAAATCAAGAAAACAGATAAGTAAAAACTCAAAAAAGAACTTTTTGTGACAATTTTTCTATTTTTTTTTACTCTAAGGATGTCTTATTACTAGTTTTTATCCAGTTTTTTTTATGTAGATCTATGCATAGTCAAATGTCGAAAATAGAAATAAAATCAAACATAATCCCACTTCTGATGTTGGCATTATGTTGTAATTTAAGAAAAACAAAAAAAATAAATAAATTAATTAAAAAATATAAAAAATCGAATAAAATGGAAAAAATTTAAAAAAATAAAATGGAAGACTAAAGATAAGTAAAAAAGAGAGATTTTCATCAACAGGATGGCAATAAAAGTTCTTAATTTTCATTACAAATATCTTCTTCTTTGACAGAAAACCGTTTTAACCCTCAGGGTGTCGTTTTACTGAATTTTATCCAGTCAAAGTGTCAAAAATGGACATAAAATCAAACCTAATCCCACTTCTGATGTCGGCATTAGTTAATCATTTGTGTGATACAAATTTAATTATGACATCATAACATTATAACCATAATTATTATACCATTATATCATGGCAAGGTAAGGTTCCCACAACAAAATTACATTTAAGGTAAGGACTTGGGTTTTTGCTTCATTTAAATGCATTTTGTTTCAACTAAATCATTTTTTTGCATTGGTCATCGTTTGGCTTGGTAATTCACTTGCCATTTCTTTGGTTCTGCCATTTATTAGGAGGGTGGTATCGTCTGCAAGGTCGTTTATGTGTATGATAAAGAGAACGGGTCCCAGCACTGATCCCTGTGGTACTTCATAGGCAAAACTTCCTTACATCCTCTGCCCTTCCCACATTAACGTCCTGTTTAGTTCGTTGGGTGTTTGAACGTTTTAAAAATCGCCAGGTCCATCGCCAACGACACCAGCGTTCAGACCCTGTTCATGTGTGTTCATTTAAATGCATTTTGTTTCAACTAAACCATTTTGCATTGGTCATCGTTTGGCTTGGTAATTTATTAGGAGGGTGGTATCGTCGGCAAGGTCGTTAATGTGTATGATAAAGAGAATGGGTCCCAGCACTGAACCCTGTGGTACTTTATAGGCAAAACTTCCTTACATCCTCTGCCCTTCCCGCATTAACGTCCTGTTTAGTTCGTTGGGTGTTTGAACGTTTTAAAAATCGCCAGGTCCATCGCCAACGACACCAGCGTTCAGACCCTGTTCATGTGTGTTCATTTAAATGCATTTTGTTTCAACTAAACCATTTTGCATTGGTCATCGTTTGGCTTGGTAATTCACTTGCCATTTATTAGGAGGGTGGTATCGTCTGCAAGGTCGTTTATGTGTATGATAAAGAGAACGGGTCCCAGCACTGACCCCTGTGGTACTTCATAGGCAAAACTTCCTTACATCCTCTGCCCTTCCCACATTAACGTCCTGTTTAGTTCGTTGGGTGTTTGAACGTTTTAAAAATCGCCAGGTCCATCGCCAACGACACCAGCGTTCAGACGCTGTTCATGAACATAACGGCGATGCATTCGCGCCTTCTGCGCCACATCCAGTCGCACGACGACAGCCGCATGCACTACGAACGGCTGCAGGACAAGCTGACGCGGGTCAAGGAGGCGCGCGAGGCGCTGGACGCGCTGCGCGACGAGCACCGCGACAAGATGCGCCGCGAGGCCGAGGAGGCCGAACGCCAGCGGCAGCTGCAGATGGCGCACAAGCTCGACATCATGCGCAAGAAGAAGCAGGAGTACCTGCAGTACCAGCGCCGGCTGGCGCTGCAGCGCATCCAGGAGCAGGAGCGCGAGATGCACATGCGGCAGGAGCAGCAGAAGCAGCAGTACCTGAACCAGTACGCGGTCGGACGTGAGTATTACACTTCTCTCGGTCTCCAAGTCGACTTTATTTTATTGTTTCGACTTTTACTTGATGAAACTCCAAGTTACTAATGTACAACTAGATAAAAAACAAACACTGTTTTTTGAGTTACACGAATTTATTTTAATTTAATTTGACAATTGATTTCTCAAGAAGCTACTATGTTAGCGAAACAATTGTCAAATTAAGTTAAAATAAATCCGTGAAACCCAAAAAACAGTGTTTGTTTTTTATCTAGTTGTAGGTAATGTACATTAGTATCTAGAATCTAGTTTAAGGTAACTGAATCTGTATCTAGTTACAAATTTTGTAACTGTTACTAGATATAGTTGTCGCTGCGAATTTTTCAAATTGCGTCATCAACTTCTGAACCAAGCACAGACATTGCAATTATTGTTGTTTTATTTTACGTATATAATTCAAAGAACCGCTAAATTTAAAAGGAAACGGCGTACACGTCATCAATCAGCTGATCGGGCACGGTTGTCAATGTGATGCTAAAATCATTGCATCAAGTGCAAGTGGTAGTGCAACTACAGGGCGATAGATGGCGTTACCATAGGGTCCCTAGATTTGGGACCTTAGAATACCAAAACGTCAAAAGTCAGAATTTTATAACCTACATGATGCACCGCCAAAAGTATGTTTTTAGCCATTTTTAAAGACATTTTCAGCTATAAAACCCAAAAATGTTGCCATCTAAAGTCAGTCTCTGGTATATATATTATTATTTTATGAATCCAACATATATTTTGTTAAATATTCTAATATATAATTAATAATAATCTCTTAGAGCTGATAAAGGTAACAAAGGTTCATTATTATCCCGTTCTGCCTCAAAATAGCATATTAAGGATGATACCAACTCTTGACTCCGACTATTTAAATGCTTCGGCATTTTAAACATAGGAAAAACAAAAAAAACGACATATAACAAACACAAAAACGGCAATGAAAACTTAAACGATATAAAATAACACAAACAACCAACAAAATAAACAAAATTATACACGAATTAAACGAAATATTCAAAAACATAACTGACAGCTTCGAAATTCTAAAACGTCAATTTATTTTTCTATGCGTCATTTTATTAAGCAAAATTTTAATCTAAACATGACAACATTGCAATTGCTGCGAACTAAAGTTGTTTAAAATGCATTAAAATATTCATTTACAGACTTTGTTTTATACATTTAGTATTGTTAGCAGTGCGCCAAATTATGACGTCATTGATGACGTGTACGTCGTTTCCTTTTAAATTTACTGTAACTGTTACAACGCTGGGCAAATGAATTGGTAAAAAAATACATCTAATCCATTTTCTTAGCGTACATGGGGTCGCCGGTGCACAACCAGCAGCAATACCCGGTCGGGCCGCAAGGTATGCCGCCTGTCGGCGTGAACTACTACCAAGGCTATCAGCCGCAGATGTTGCCAAACGTACCGCAAGGTCAGCCCCACCCCGGCATGCAGCAGCACGCCCCTGTTCCCCTGCCATCGCAGCCGATGCCCAACATGGCTCACCCGCAAAACTTCCAGGGTGCGCAGCCGCCGCCGCCGGGGCAGTTTATGGCGCCACCTGGCGGAGTTCCGCCGCAAAACGTTGCGGGGGGCGGTAACCCCCCTCCGCCGCCGCCGCAGCAGCAGTTTTCCCCTCCCGCTCAGCAGCAGGATGGGGGGAAGCAGGAGGACGCGAAGACTGGCGAGTTGATCAGTTTTGATTAATTATTGATTATTGGATTATTATTATTATCTATAGAAATTTAAATATATGCTTAATATTTTATATTTATCAGTGTAATACTTTATTTTATTAACGTCTTAAAAATACATGCTGTTTAAAATTTACTGTTTTTTATTGATTGTCAAAAATCTTGCAATGAAATTTACATTTTTTAAAGATGTTATAATTTCAGGACCAAAGAAAAAAATAAAATAAAAAACAATGATTTTGCCATTTTAGGAGCAAAAACAAAATTATAACTAAAAGTAAAAAAAGACTACAAAAATGGACAAAAAAAGGAAAGTGAAAAAGTCAAAACAAAAAGTCACACTCAATTTTTTTTATGGAAGCGTTTTTAAAATTGAATTTTCAATTGATTTTTTTTTCAATTTTCGGAGGTTTTTCAAGATTTTATCATTTCAGGACCAAAGAAAAAAAATAAAAAACTAAAAAACAATGATTTTGCCATTTTAGGAGCAAAAACAAAATTATAACTAAAAGTAAAAAAAGCCTACAAAAATGAACAAAAAAAAGGAAAGTGAACAAGTCAAAACAAAAAGTCACACTCAATTTTTTTTATGGAGCGTTTTTAAAATATGAATTTTCAATTGTTTTTTTTTTCAATTTTCGGAGGTGTTTTTGCGTTTTTGAGTAGGTATATCTTAAAATCTAATTGATCTATTTGGTCAAACAAGCCCTTAAATTGAAGGTACTTGAGCCCTCTAAAACTTTCTTTTGCATACTTTGGATATCGGATAAGTATTTTGACGCTAGCTATTTTAAAAACGTTTTTATGGCAAAATTTACATATCGTCCTGGGAAGGGGTTAAATAAAAATCAATGTTCAAAATCAAATTTTATATAATTCAATAAAATAAAGAAAAAACGTAAAAATTCTCGAAAAACTGAATTTTGCTCTTCCACTGAAAAATTCATAATTTCGCCATTTATCCATGAATTTTTATCAACAGCAGCTATTTTTTTTCCTTTAAGTATAATCTATACGTAAAATAGTTTTGGTATCGGCTCAGTATATATACAAAAGAAAGTTATAGAGGGCTCAATTACCTTTGATTTAAGTGCTTGTTTGGTCAAATCCATCAATTAGAACTCGAAGTATACTCTAAAACGTCAAAACAAGACAATTAAAAAATTCATATCTCGAAAGCGCTTCCATGAAAAAAAATGTAAGAGACATGGTGGGCAAAATGGCTGTAAACTAGTGTAGGTAATTAAATTATTTTCAAAAAGAAATAAATTAAATCTGACATCTGTCAAAAGGTTAATTAACCTCACTTTTTATCAATTTTAAATGTTATCATGGTTGCCTTCTTCAAATTTAAAACTGGATTGGTTCAAATCTCAGTGAATATTGAAATGGGCCAATCACTGATGCCTAACAACGTGAATAATGAGATAATTATTCCCGTTACTAAGCAGGGCATTTATAGTTTATCTTATCTTTATTTTTTCCTATAAGTAGATAATTAAATTATATTTATAATAATTCAGTTTAAATTTAATTTTATTTTGGAAACACACAGTAAATGATCATAAAAAGAACAAGAACCTATAATACAACTTTCACTCAAATTAAAGTCCACATCTATTCGGTCTTGTGGTAAGTAACACCAATCAGCACCGTAAGCAATGTTTTTATGTTCATAAAAACTATCCACAATTTCTAAATTTTCAATATTCTCAGCGTTTATCACATGTACCCCACCCAACATACATGCAGATAATAAATTGTTTTGAGTAAATGGGTCCCATTTCACCCTCCAAACAGGTCCAGGCATTTTTATGGAAGATGTACACTGCTTTATGTTTCTTATGTCCCAAATCCTTATATTTTCGTCGTAACTACCTGTGGCAAGTATAAATTCTTTGGAGATGTTGCAGTGAATAGATGTAACCCCTGCTTCATGTGATCTATTTTTTGAAATAGGAGAATTTCCTACTCTTAAGTCGTATTTATGGAATACACAATCATCCCCACCTAAAATTATCATTGTTTGTTTTTTAAATATTAGGTATTATTTTTAAATATTACCACTAAAGAATATATTTGGATCCCAATAATAAAAAGCTGCTATCCAGGCTTCATAATCATGTGAATGGCATTTAAATAACAATTTTATTTTACTATTTATTAACTCAAACAACAAAACATCCCCTTTAGATGTAGAACACACTATCTTAACACTGTCATTAATAAACTTTCCTATGGACCAATCCAAAGACAAAAACAATGTTTCTGTAGCTTCAACTTCGGTTGAAAAACTCGTAAAAAACTCCAATTTAACACCTTCACTTTCATTTGTAGTTAATTTGTAGATTTCAAGCGTATTTTTAGCATTTACAACCCCTAGTAAAGAGTCATCACCAATTTTTTGACAACACCATTTTTGATCCAAAACTGCTGCAGTATCTATCGTCTGCAACAATTTCAACCCATCATCTTTATCCACGGAGAACAACAATATCCTCCCAACTCTCTCCTTGGGCAAATCATCTAAAAAAACACCGTTGCAGAGTCATAATATAAAACTTATGTAGGTAGGTACCATTTTTATTTTCCGCGTCTAACAGCTGGTAATTAGCACATACAAACAAATTTTGATGAGGTTCGAAGGGGCACCACTCCAGGGAATCCGCGCAGTACACAGTGTCGTAGGAATAAAGCGTTTTAAAGTTTTTAGATTCAGGCAAATCTGTCATTTTCGTATATTGTGAGGTTATGGCTGTTAAACGTCAAAACGCACGTGGGTTTTGCATGGCTGCCAATGTGACACCTAATTGATGGCGTTGTTTTGATTGTTATCGCAGGGTTTTTGTTTGTTTTATGTTGGCGGCACTTTATTTACAAATGGTGGGTTTTTGAATTGTCACAGAATTGTCGGATTTTCTTGTAATAAAAATGTCTTTGGAGTGCGGGGATTCGCAGGAAAATGAAAAAATTGTTACTGCTAAAAGAATATGTAACTCGCTGCAGAGCGAGGACAGAAAAGTCCGCAAAAATGCTTATATTGAAATGGAAAAATACCTGAGTTCAGGAAACGTTGATTTTTCTCAACAAGACTTGAAGAATATATTCATTGAGACGTATATGTACACTTTAAATGGATTGAGGGACAAAACGGAGGCTGTTAGAGAGCAGGCAATAAATTTTATTAACTTTTTAATCATTAATAAGTTACCTTTAAACGATTATTACTTAACTTACATTTTTCCTGTTATTGTGGAAAGAATAGGTTCTGTAGAGATAATAGAAGAATCAGAAGAAATAAGATTGCAATTACTACAACTATTAGATGCTATAATTGGTAAATACTCAAAGACTGAACAGTTAAAGCCCTTTTTAGGTGACAGTGTTATAATTTTGTCTGAAACTGTTAAAGACAAATATCCGGCTATCAAAGAGTTGAGTAATCAGACTATAGTGAAGTTAGCTGATGCCTTACCAAAGGATTTCCACATGCAAGCAGAAACATTGATAAAACCTGTTTTGACATGCTTTACACATCAGCGATATAAGGTTAGAGTTGAGGCTATAAAATCCATCGGCAAAATTATATTACATGCCACTTACAAGGGTTTACAAGATGTTTTGGGGCCAATGGCTGAAAGACTTTTTGACCAAATACCTTTAGTTCGAAGAACTGTAGCTCAAGTTGCAGCAGAGTGGTTATTAACTCATCGAGATAGATATTCTTATTTTGCCAAAGTATTGCCTCTATTGCTCACTGGGTTGAACGATGAAGTTGAAGAGACCAGAGTTGAGGCCCATCTGTTGTGGGACAAAGTCGGTCTGCAATTTCAACAAGAAAACACCAAGGATTTGAAGGATCAGCTGGATTATTTGACAACTATGCCTAAATATTATCCAGAGGAACATAAAAGGCCAAATCTGGGTTGTAGGACTTTGGTGCAGAGAAATGTTGGTAAGTGTCATATCTAGCTTAAATTGACATTCTTAAGACAGTTATATTCTAGTTTTAACTTGACATTCTTAAGGCAAATATTTGAGCTTAAATTAACATATTCAGCTTAAATTGTCATTTTTAAAACAGTTATAACTAGCTTAAATTGACATTCTTAAGACAGTTATACCTAGCTTAAGTTGGCATTCTTAAAGCAGCAGCTTAAATTGACAATCTTAAAACAGTTATGTCTAAGTAGCTGAAATTGACATTCTTAAGACAGTTATACCTAGCTTAAGTTGACATTCTTAAGGCAGATATTTGAGCTTAAATTGACAATCTTATAACAGTTATATCCAGCTTAAATTTACATTTTTAAACAGTTATATTCATCTGAAATTAATATTTTTAAGACAGTAATATTTTAGCTTAAATTGACATTCTTAAGACAGTTAAATTTGAGCTTAATTTGACATGCTTAAGAGAGTCTGGCTTAAGTTGACAGTCCTAAGGCAGTTATATTGTAGCTTACATTGACATTCTTAAAACAGTTATAGCTAGCTTAAATTGACATTCTTAAGACAGTTCAGTCTGGCATTGACATTCTTAATTCAGTTATATTTTAGCTTAAATTGGCATTCTTAAACCAGATACCCAGCTTAACTTGACATTTAAAAAAAGTTATACCCAGATTAAGCTGACATTCTTAAATTCTTAAATTGACATTTTTAAGACAGTTAAATGTTAGCTTAAGACAGTTAATTCTAGCTTAAATTGAAATTCTTAAGACAGTTAAGTTTGGCTTGAGTTGATATTCTTAAGGCAGTTATATTTTAGCTTAAATTAACATTCTTAAAACAGTTATATCCAGCTTAAATTGACATTTTTATAACAGTTATTCCTAGATTAAGCTGACATTCTTAATATATTTATATTTTAAATTTAATTGACATTATTAAAACAGTTATAGCTAGCTTAAACTGACATTCTTAAGGCAGTTATATTGTAGCTTAAATTGACATTCTTGAAACAGTTATAGCTAGCTTAAATTTACATTCTTAAGAGTTAAATTTTAGTTTAATTTGACATGCTTAAGCCAGAATTAACATACTGGCTAAAGTTGACATTTTTAAGGCAGTAATATTTTAGCTTAAATTTTAAGTTAAATTGTAGCTTAAATTGGCATACTTAAAACAGTTATATCCATCTGAAATTAATATTTTTAAAACAGTAATATTCTATCTTAAATTGACATTCTTAAGACAGTTAAATTTTAGCTTAATTTGACATGCTTAAGACAGTTAAGTCTGGCTTAAGTTGACAGTCCTAAGGCAGTTATATTGTATCTTACATTGACATTCTTAATACAGTTATAGCTAGCTTAAATTGACATTCTTAAGACAATTCAGTCTGGCATTGACATTCTTAATTCAGTTATATTTTAGCTTAAATTGGCATTCTTAAAACAGATATCCAGCTTAACTTGACATTTAAAAAAAAGTTATACCCAGATTAAGCTGACATTATTAAGACAGTAATATTTTAGCTTAAATTGACATTCTTAAGACAGTTAAATGTTAGCTTAAGATAGTTAATTCTAGCTTAAATTGAAATTCTTAAGACAGTTAAGTTTGGCTTGAGTTGACAGTCCTAAGGCAGTTATATTGTATTTTAGCTTAAATTGACATTTTTAAGACAATTATACCCAGATTAAGCTGGCATTCTTAAGGCAGTTATATTTTAGCTTTAATTGACATTCTTAAAACAGTTATAGCTAGCTTAAACTGACATTCTTAACGCAGTTATATTGTAGCTTAAATTGACATTCTTAAGAGTTAAATTTTAGTTTAATTTGACATGCTTAAGACAGTTAATTCTGGCTTAAGTTGACATTTTTAAGGCATTAATATTTTAGCTTAAATTGACATTCTTAAAACAGTTATAGCTATAGCTTAAATTGACAGTTATACCTAGCTTAAATTTTAGTTTAATTTGACATGCTTAAGACAGTTAATTCTGGCTTAAGTTGACATTTTTAAGGCAGTAATATTTTAGCTTAAATTGACATTCTTATATCAAATTGTAAACCTAGCTGTGCCATTAATGTCAAGGTATTTTGTTAAGGTAATATCGCCCCAGCGCTGGCCAAAGAACTGCTTAGCTGGCAAGGCGACGTGCGATTCAGATGCAGCCAGCTCCTTTGCTCCATAGCTCTGCTGGCCGAAGAGGGCCTAACGATGCATCTGCAAGAGCTACTGCCGGCCATGTACTCTGCCGCACGCGATGAAGACGCCCGCGTGGTCGAAAACATACGACTCGCCAGCGAGTTAATCGGTCTGTTTGTCCCGTACGACACCTGGTCGCAGATAGTTCTGCCCGCCGTCGAAGATGGCGCCCACTACGGCCACCTGTTGGTGCTGGCCGGCTTGATAAAGGGCACCCCCAAAGAGTACATCAAGAATTACGTCGATGACGTTTCCAAGTTGCTGGCGGAAGATTACATTTGTTTCGGCAGGAAGAAGCTGTATCAGGTCGAGTTGATGAATTGCGTGCAGCAAGTTTACCGGAAGTACGACTCGGGGTTGAGTTGGGAGCTAACCGGTTTCAACTTGTTTAAAGTTATCGTTGTTTTGATGGCGTTGGGGGATGCTGATAATCACGGTGCTATTATTGATGATTTAGCGAAACATTTAGGTGAAGAGTCGGGTCAGAACCTCTGGGATATGTTCACTCAAGACGTCTTGAAACACATAAACGTCGAACCCAAGTTGTGGACCAAAACATCGGATCATTGTTGCGTTTTCTTGACCGTCATCTCCGAATGCAATGAAGCCTTCGGAGTTAACCTCGAAATTATCGCCGACGTTCTCGAGAAAGCGTTGGATGATGAGGCCGATGGCGAGCAGAAGTTGAACACTTTGTACGTGCTATCGGAAGTGTTCGGCGATAAGAAGCTTATCTTCAAGAACGCCGAAAACTTGACGCAATTTCTCGAGAAACTTATCACGGACATTTTTGTTCCCAACCTGGTCTGGCACGCAGGCGCTACAGCGGAAGCTGTAAGAACCATGTCCGCTCAGTGTTTAAAGTACGCACTTCAACCCACTGAAGGGGTCGACTTGTTTTCCTCCTCTGATGTTTTGAAAGGGGTTTTTGAGAAGTTGCAGCCCCTTTTGTTGTCGCTTGTGGAGGACGCTTCCTACAGATCCAGACTGTTGGGTGTTGAATGTTTGGTTTTGCTGAAGGAGAATGCTTGCAGGAAGGATGTGTGGAGTGTGGAGGATTTAGGGAAGATTTATCCAGGTATGATTATTAGACTGGGCCAAAAAAAATGACTATTTTTTTTTTGAAAAAACATATCGAGAATGTCATTCAGAATGAAATTTTGAGCCCTTAATATTAATTTTAAGAGGTCTATCATCGCTATTTTTGATTTTTAGTCATAATTTGATGTTTTACGTTAGAATTGTCAAAACATTGAAGTGCATAAAATTTCCTCTCGAAATACACCCAACAACACAACAAATCGAGCCACGGTTTTTTTTTCGATATTTTTTGTAACATAAGCGTTTGACAGCTGATTATTAAAAGTTGTACTTTTGTTACGATGATAACAACCGAGTGGTGGCGCTACTAGCGATACTTCTTTAGCGTATTGTAGGTGGTTTATAAATGTTTTTTCAGAGGTTTTAAAGAGACTTGATGATCCCACTGATAAAGTGAGGGTGTGTGCCTTGCACTCCCTTCCAACTTTGCTTAGGGACGCGCCAAATAATTTCAAAGAAAATTACTACAAAGCTCACCACGAATTAATCATCGACACTCTGCTGACGCATTTTGACGACGATGATGAAAACATTCAAAATTTAGTTTACGGTAATTATTTTACGTCATCATGTTTTAATATTTTATCCATTAATGACTTTTGCAGACGTTCTCAAGGTGATGGCGGAAATCAGCAAACGAGAGTTGGTGAAGAAATTGGAAAGACACAGGAAGGTTTTGAGAAACCAGAGAGGTTGTGATAGATTGATGGAGTACACTCAAA
This sequence comes from Brassicogethes aeneus, assembly GCA_921294245.1. NCBI lineage: Eukaryota > Metazoa > Arthropoda > Insecta > Coleoptera > Nitidulidae > Brassicogethes > Brassicogethes aeneus. The sequence goes on from OV121140.1 coordinate 1,979,311, forward strand.
ATTTTATTTGTTTGTAGTTTTTTGCACATTGTGATATTGAATTTTTACCAATAAATGTTTTTAGTGTGTCCTGGGTTTAAATTTTAGCTTAAGACAGTTATAATTCTAGCTTAAATTGAAATTCTTAAGACAGTTAAGTCTGGCCTAAGTTGACAGTCTTAAGGCAGGTAAATTGTAGCTTAAATTGACATTCTTAAAACAGTTATACCTAGCTTAAGTTTAAAAGTTTGCTTGATATTACATTATACGCTGTGAGCTTCCCTGTTTCTTTTTTGCTTGGATGAATAATATCATTGTTTTTAGAGGTAAAAACAATGACATCCAGTTTGTTCAAAAATATATAATTTTGTTATTAGAAAACAGTAGCCCTAATGCAAAAATAATAGAGGAAAAACTTAGTACCTAGTTGGTTTCTTAGTTACGCTTTTCGCTTTTGACAATGGCAGTGACAGTCCTATATGCAGTGTTATTTAAAATATAAAAATAATTTGTGAAAAGAATTTAAGTCCTAACATAACTTAATACAATTGAGTTTTTTTATAATAATTTACTTAAGACCACTCTAAATAACAGTGTTAAATAACTAGTGTTCTTGAATTTACTTCAAAAACGAAATTATAGTAGCCACCAAATATACAAAGTTATTTTTTTTATCTGTACTGCGGCAACGTTGCAAATTTAGAGGTTTGGTTGGTAAATACGGAACCAAAATTGGTTGCCTTGATTAAAACAAACTAAACTAGTAATAAATGTAATTATAATTCGTAGTTAAAAATGCAATTAATTTGGCTTTAGTGGTGCGTAGATAAGTAAAATCATATAAAAAAGTAGTTAAATATAGGTGACTACGGCCCAGGAGAGACAAAGTATTCATAGCGCTTTGAAAAGAATTTATATAAAATAAATTAAAATTTTATGTGAACACACGTGAATGTTGTCCAATCATTGGACTCCAATGGTGAATGGGTATTTTGTTAAAGCCACTGAACGTTAATACTACTAATTGAAAGAAGAAAAAGTGATTATTGCTTATCTTTTTCAAGCCAAATGGATGATACTTTTAAAGACTGGAAAATTAACTACTAGATTTTTCAGCAAATATTTTTTATTTTCTCATTTTTTTTAAATTTCAAAATTTTTTGATCTGCTTGGCTGAAAATAATGCCTGATTTAATATTTGTAAAACTAAAAACGTTACTTTTTCCGCCATTGAGGCAAAACTTCAATGAAATGAAGTTTTGCCCTTAAAGTTCTTTTACCTTAGAATCAGATATTATTTTTGGCATTGTTATCTTTTTAAATTGATATGTAATAATTAACAAGTAAATTTTAAATAATTTTTTTATGTAAATTATGTCTTTTACTTACCTACATCAATTAGGTCAAATATGATCAAACACAGTCCTGTTTTAGAACCGCGTGTCACACCTTTGTTTCTGAAGTCTTACCTGATAAAAATAACTTTAAGGTAGCTAATAATAAAAGAGGAAGGTTCTTTTAAACTTTTTATTGGTCAATACCATAAAACAAGTACGTAATGGAAAACCTAAGTGCTTGCAGCAGCAGGCGCGGCCTTCTCTTCCTCCTTGACGCGGTCCTTCTTGAGGGGACCCATGAACGCGACCTTGTCGGCTTGCGTTTGGAACCTACCGTGACCAAACTTGGAGGAGGTGTCGATAAACTTGAGGTTGATCTTCTCCAAGGCGACACGTTTTGTGTGCACCAACAGAGACTTCCTCAAGGTGATGACGCGCTTCTTGGGCCCCATGCAGCAACCCTTGATCATGACGAAGTCGTTGTTGACTTCTCCGTAATGAGGGAAGCCACCCATGGGGGTGATGGTCTTCTCAGACAAATCGTACTCTGTGGAAGCGTTGTTTTTGATGACCTAAAGATTTACCGCGTTAATAATCGAAACAAGTTCGGTGGATGGGTGTTTTGGATGGGCACAATCAGTCCTATCATTCAAGATCACGTTGTTATTCATAATCCTTTTGGCTCTAGGATGTTTCATCACGAAAGTGTCGGGGAAGCAAGGGAGAGGTTGTGTTACGGTAAAACTTACTTTGCCATCCTTGGTGTGTACTCCGGCACCGATCCTGTAGATTTTTTTGTTCATTTCGGTACGGTGGTGGTATCCTTTTTGACCGGCACGGGCCACAGTGAAGGACACACGGGAAGGATGCCAAGCTCCGATACAAGCGACTTTACGAAGACCCTTGTGTGTCTTACGCGGCAATTTCTTCGTGTGCCAACGGGAAGTCACACCTGCAAGAGTCGCATCGTTAAAAAACGTCAGGATAAAAACAACGCTACCGTTTAGGTTGTTTTCATCAGTAGGAAGGCAGCATGGTGTGTTTCCTCAAAGTAATTTCAGAAGCACATTCCATGTTTTATCATCACAAAAATTACTCGAGGCGGACTTTTATACCGATAGATATCGTACCTTTGTAACCTTTACCCTTGGTAACACCAATGCAATCGATCATCTCGTCTTGCCCGAATACCTCAGCGATCGGGATGGTTTTTTCCAAATGGTCGCGAGCCCATTGGACTTTGTCGGCGACTGAACCGCCGTTCAACTGGATCTCCATGATGTGGGCCTTCTTTTGACGTTGTTTCAACAACTTCATCTAAAATAATCATCAAAAAATGTCATTTTGATGATTACACAACCTTTTTCACTATGCAAGGTGTCAGTTTGTTAGGTTGGGTTCAGAGCTGGGAAAGTTACTTCTGAAAAGTATCTAGTTACTTTTCTAAGATACTTTAAACAAAATAACTTAGTTACCTCTGGTAAAAGTATCTTCAGTTACAAGATACTTTAAAAAGTATCTAAGTTAATTTTGAGTAACTAAGATACTTTTAAGTAACTAAGATTCTTTTGAGTAACAAATTTACTTTTAAATTTAAATAAAAACTATAAAATTATAAAAATTCAACAAGTTGTAGGTTAGGTAATTACTTTGAAACATTCTGGAATTCCCCCAATTTTCTCTAAGAAAGTATCTAAGTTACACTGAAAAGTATCTAAGTTACTTTAAAAAGTATCTTATTACTTTAAGTTACTTTTAAGTATTTTTTTTTGATACTCCCAGCTCTGGTTAGGTTGTACCACAATCCACACAACAAGGTCTATTTTATATTGTACTAAAAATACTAAAAAATCACTGCAACACTGCACAGAACCTAACGGCGGCCATTTTTATTGTTCTGTTTATACAGATTAATAATCGTTTTAAACCTTGTGATGCTGACATCAGCGTCAAATGAGACCTTTAAATGCCAAGGACAACCATTTTACTTCTATTTTGTAAAAAATAAACCTTGTTTTATCGGTGCTGTCAAATGTCAATTTGTGGGTAATAAATGAACCTTAAAATTGACATTTGACGACAGCCTTGATAGAATGAAGTTTCTTTTACAAAAGAGGAGTAAAATGGTTGCCCTTGGCACTCATTTGAGGCTTACAAGTGCCTCTGTAAAAAAAAACAACGTTAACAACAATTATTAATCTGTATAAACAGCACAAACCCAAAGCACAAGAATTGTTAACATCATTAGATTCTGTGAAGTGATCTTTAGTATGAGCGAAACGAGATAGAACAGACTTTGTTGTGCAGATTGTGGGTTGTACAAGGCATGGTTTATCAAAGTGTCAAAGTCCAGGGACTACACAGTGAATATGGAATATGCCTGGTGCGCCTCCCGAAGGGCGCATCATCTACGACACTACAGCCAAAGACGCATTTAAAGACGTCTCCTTTACCGACAGCCGGAGGGTAAGCTCCTGAACTGACCGTGTCGAAGTAGAAAGTCCATGTTGGATACAACTGTTATGGCAAAAAGTTGCCAGCACTCATGTCCTATACTGTACTCGTAATATAATTATTATAAGTACAGTACCTGACAATAGTTTTTTTAACCTTTGAAACACTATTGTCCATGACTGTATGCTACTTTTTGTTATATCAGTTGTAGACCAAAGTGGAGACACAAAGTAACATTTATGACAATTTGGGGCGCGAAAATGGACTAACCTGAGTGTGGGCAACGATTCTGACGACCTTGCAGTACTTGATGATTTTTTTGAAGTCGCGTTCGATGGATTTTTTGCCCAAATCGTCTGACCACTTCTTGCTAGACTTGGTGAAAGCCTTCTTCTTGCATTTACCCCTGTTAAATGTAACGTTTAGATTGTGTTTTTTTTCGGACACCACGCCACTCCTGTAAATCTGCAAGAACAGAGGAATCGCCTCGTGTAAAACAGAGGAGGCTTTTAAACCTCTTATCGCACGTCAACTTGTAAACCCTTTATTTTAAATTAGGGTGGTTTCAGTGGATAGTTCTTAAATCCTCATCCAGCGAGTGGAGGACTGACGCAGACAATTAGTAAAGTTTACACAGTAAAATACACAACACGCAAGCCAGAAATGAAATACATCTACACAACACAAGAAATAATAATAATTTAGCAGTTCCACACGTCTTTTCAAAGTATGGTAAAGCATGTTTATTATATAGAGGTGTTAATATATATAACAGCTTACCAGAAGATATAAAAACAAAATCGACAAGACATATAAAAGAGTATTTCAATCCTTGATAAGAGGCTAACCTGCGTGTCTTCTTCTTGAGTATTGAATTTGAAAAAAAAAAAAGTTTAGTAAATATGTAAATTGTAAATTAATGTATAAAGTATGTTTGTATATTGTATATTTGTAAGACTATAATTATCTTATAAGATAATGTTGCTTTATCACTGTGATAGATATACTTATTGTAATTATTATATGTTTAGAGTTTGTCCCTCTATAAACAATCTATGTTTCTTGGGATCAATAAAGTATTTATTATTATTATTATTATTATTTATTGTTTTGAGTACTCACCAGTTCTTGTAGAAACGTCTACGGCAATCTTCGGACAAGTGCTCGGCCCAGACGGTGGCCAAAGCACGGAGACCGTGTGGGGTTTCGATGTAGCCTACCACACCAACCACAACCATCGGTGGGGTCTCCAAAATGGTCACTGCTTCCACAATCTCCTTCTTGTTGATCTCTGAAGAGAAAAAACACCATTTTTACTTTGAATTAGCACTTCATCATCCACCACTTATATAATACAACACGTGCAGCAACAGCGGCGAGATGATGGCAAATTCAACTTACTTGATCCAGGACGATCAGCCTCTCTGAGAACGTGGGTCATACCAGCTTTGTAACCAATGAATGAGGTTAAATGGACTGGTTTTGATGGGTCATCTTTGGGGAAGGCCTTTACCTTACCGCGGTGCCTCTGGGACCTTTTTTTGGGGTAGAATCCCATAGACCCATGACGGGGTGCACTGAACTTACGATGAGACTACGAAAACACACAATTATTAATGATACCCTCAACAAAACACGAAATATCGTTATATTTTCGGAATCAGACCGCCCTAGAATAATATCTACATGGTTTGTTCAGTTAAAAACCATAAACAATAGAATCTAAATCATCATGTTAACTTTAATTTTCCAATATTTACCATAAAAACGTTTAATCACAAAAAATACTTCACACTTTATATTAAAGATAGTAAACACTATAAAATTACGGCGAAATATAAGCAAAATATTAAACGATTCCAAAAATAAACGAGGAAAAAACTTCACATGTACTCACCATCCTGTCTTCAAAATGCAAATGGCAGAGGAACGTCTGTCATTTGCAGAAGTAAACTTTTCCGCCGCTGAGGGCGCCACATCGTAAATGGCGCGAAACTTAAAATTTACAATAATTAAACAATCAATTACCCGCATTTAAAACCACAACGTTAAATAATCTCGCACACATATACATAAAATGTTAATATTTTTTAATATTTTTCAGTAATAAAAGTTATTTTAAGTAAAACATGCCGGCATTCTTACAACGTGGCAACACTGGGCCAGCTGTCACACCGGCGATTTTTATTGGTTAAATCTTGCCGCTATTTTCCTTTCGTCGTTTTATTTCTTTGAATCCTTCAAAACGGTCGTATTTCGGTTTTAAGACCTTAAGTGATACTTACCAGTTAATTTCAACAACTAATCTACAAGAAACCACGATATAAGGTAAGGTTTTGTCGTTATTAAAAGTAGGGTTATGTATATTGACTAATAATTTTATTTTGCAAAATATATACATTAAGCTCGATAGCAAAAGGCGTTATAAGCACTTTATTATTATTATTAACAAATGTAAATTCAACGTACAAATATAGATTCAGGCATTTTAAAAGGCTTTTGTATACTACACATTTATTGCTCCCCCGACACAATAGAATTCAAATTATTATCAGCTTTTTAATTTTTAGTCTAAAAATTAGTTGTTAGTCCAAGCTTGAATGTTTTTAAAGCAATTCGAAGCTAAAATGGACATGGACGGCATAGCTTTTTAGTTTTTTGCTGTTTACTGCTATATTTTATAGCTAAGGGTTTAAAATTATGGAAAATATCAGTGGCTTAGGCTTTAACAAAAATCATATATGTACATGTATGTTACAGAGAATTATAGTAAAAGTAATATTAATAAATGCACTATTTGAGTAGGTATGTCAGCCTTGTTTGGGTAATATTCAAACCGAAAACTACATTTTGTTGAATTAAAAAAATTTAACCTAATAAATAAACATTTATAAACAAATTATACAGTTTGTGCTATAATGACTGTTTTTAAAAAAAGCGATATCTTTCTTTTAATGCAGTCTATGAAGCTTGCCATTTTTCTACATTCTCCACAGAATTTAAAATAATTTAAAAAATATATTTTTTAATTTCGCGTTTTTGAGACCCAAAACCTAAACTTTTTATAATAGGTTAAAAAGTTTAAAAGCAAATTTGCATTTTATTCAATTCCCTACAAATTCGTTTTAAACAATTTTTTTATATCTTTATTAGTTAAAAAGTTATATGCTCCTCAATTTTTTTCGGGGTTAAATCTTTTTTGGATACTACCATTTGCATTTTTCGTCCTAGAGCATCGACCCAATGACATAAAGTGTGGGGGACGATGGCCCCACATATTTTGTTCACAATTTTTTTTCTAAAACTCACCGTTTTTGAGGAAAATGCCAAAAACAAATGTTATATTTTTTCGTTACATGGAGAAAAAACAATATCGCTTTTTTTTAAACAACACATAGGGTACATATTAGACTGAGCCAAAAATCTCAACTATTTATTTTTTTGAAAAGTATATCGAAAATATGGTTTGGGGTGACAAAAAAAATTATTGTGAAAGTTTGAGTCCATAATATTAATATCAAGAGGTCTATCATTGCAATTTTTTTTTTTTCCTCAGCAAGTTTTTGTCTCAGAACTCCCAAACTATTGAGTTTAACAAAATTGACTCAGAAATATTTTTTTAAGAAAATTAAATCCTCTCCAAAAAAGGTTAAAATGAAATTTTCCGTCAGATGAACCCTTAAAAATTGGTATAGTTTTACATTTTGATCTTTTAACTTTGGAACTTATGTAAAAATCAGTACCCAGAAAAAAACCAAAGAATATTCTTATGGGAAATCAAATGCTTTACAAAAAAAGTCTCTTAACATTTTTGGCTAAATTTACTGAATCAAAAGTTATTCAAGGTTAAAGTTGAAGTCCAAACGAAAATCTTGTTTTTTCCTCTGTAGATTTATTTTGTTATGGGTGATAATTTGATTTTTTTCTTTATAAATGTGTATTATATAACTAATTAACAATTTCCAATAAAAAAACAACTTGATTGTTATTATTTAAACGATTAAATAGGAAACAGTGAAAATATTATTTTCTGAAGAAAATAGCTTCTTAAAGCGAAAAAACTCTTGTGTTATTTTTTTTTAATTTTTAGTAATTTTATCAATAACATAAAGATTATCATCGATAAAAGAATTCAAGTTTTTAACTGACCAAAAAAAAAATCTAGAGCGGAAAAAACAAGAACTTCGTTTTCACTTCAAATTTAACCTTGAATAACTTATGATGAAGTGAATTTAGCCAAAAATGTTAGGAGACTTTTTTTGTAGAGCATTTGATTTCCCATAAGAATATCTATTGGTTTTTTTTCCGGGTAGGTACTGATTTTTACATGAATTACAAAATTCCAAAGTTAATAAAATATCAAATTGTAAAACTATACCAATTTTTAAGGCATGATTGTAAGAAAACGGTTCATCTGACGGGAAATTCCAATCCGACCTTTTTTGTAGAACATTCAGTTTTCTTCAAAAAATATTCTTAAGTCAATTTTGTTAAACTCAATGGTTTGGGAGTTCTAAGACAAAACTTTCTTAGGAAAAAAAATCTAAAATTGCTATAGACCTCTTAATATTAATATTATGGACTCAAAGTTTCACCCCAAACAATTTTCGATATACTTTACAAAAAAAAATATTCGATTTTTTGGCCCAGTCTAGTACTATGCTTCACACCTCAAAGTCCCACCACGTGACCACGTACGGAACGCAGTCTTTTGAAAATTTGGCATTTAAGGCTTTTCAGGTTATGTATCTGTCAAAGTATAGTCAATGAAAGAAATATTATTTATAGTGTTACCGCTTAAAAGTTAATAAATCTTTTAGTATCACAATAACAATGGTTGGTTTAAGAATTTTGGAATATAAATACTGCATTTAATGAAATTCCAAAGTGTAAGGTGCAATATAAGTGATATTTTTGTGCATTGGGTCTACATTTCTCCATAAAATAGTTTTAACTAAACAGCATTTATTAAAAAAACTTCTCTATTATGAAATAAGAATATCTGTATAAAAGGTAGGTTAATGTATTAGAACAAAAAATATCATCTAATTTTGTATTTTAAGGTTAGAAAAATCTATTTTGACCAAAATAAATAAGTGGATTATTTGAAAGTGTCATAAATAAATATAGGTATACTAAATAATTGTTGAATACAGTTCAAATTAAATTGAAGCTTTTATACTTCTAACTTGTGCATACCTCTTGGCATACTTAATTTAAGTTAGATTATAAGAAAACAAACAATTTTTAGAGAAACTTGCAATGTGGAAATATTTAATACTCCCATGACATGTGATTTATTAAAATTTTTAAAGATATAATGATTTTTTGATGTAGATCAAATTCAGTCGAAGCTTTTTAACTATTTGTATTGACAAAACTTTATGTAGGTACACTTTAAGCTGGATAAGAAAAACTACCACATTTTTAAATAGGTACCATATTATACAGTCTTTTAAATAATCCAAATTACTTATTTATTTTGGTCAAAATAAATTTTTCTAACCTTAAAATTACAAAATTAGATGATATTTTTGCTATAATATATTAACCTACCTTTAATACAGATATTCTTATTCCATAATAGAGAAGCTAGATTTTTTGAAATAAATGCTGTTTAGTTAAAATTATTTTATGGAGAAAACCAGATATTTGGACCAAATGCACAAAAATATTACTTATTTGGCACCATACACTTTAGAATTTCATTAAATGCAGTATTTATAAATATAATATATATTATATATATTCTTAAATTCTTAAACCATCCATTGTTATTGTAATGTTATAAAGATTTATACATTTTTAACGCCTAAACATAATATTATTTCTTTCGTTGACTATACTTTGACAGATACATAACCTGAAAATCCTTGAATGCCAAATTTTCAAAAGACTGCGTTCCGTACGTGGTCACGTGGTGGGACTTTGAGGTGTAGAGCATGGTACATATACATATAAACGCTTCAGTTGATCATGCTGGAAATGGGGTTGAACCTCATAATCTTCGACAGCAGTATCCACAGCACTGACGTCATCACGCACAGCATAACCCCGCCCCATCCGAGGTCCAAGGACCACGATGTCGTGAATATACGCGCCGGTAGTAGATCGTGGACCCCCCGGCCCCCCGTGGGGCTCACCACCCCGTCCACCGTACCGTCGGTTTCTTCGACGTGCGGTCGGTTGTGGAGCCGCTTGAAGTGGATGATGGTCAGGGTGAAGAGGGCGAAAGATGCTGCACAAAAAACAAAACATGCATATATAGTTTAACGTAATAGCACAATTCACACAACAAGGTCTGTTCTATCTCGTACTAAAAATACAAAAAATCACTGCAACACTGCGCAGTTTAACGGCGGCCATTTTTGTTGTTTACAATTTTTGTGCTTTGGGTTTGTGCTCTGTTTATACAAATTAATAATCGTTTTAAACGTTGTGTAAGCCTTAAAAGAGTCCTTAAAGTGCTAAGAACAACCATTTTACTCCTCTATTGTAAAAAATAAACTTTATTCTATCAGGGCTGTCATAAAACTGTGAAATGTCAATTTTAAGGTTAAATTATAACCCACAAATTAACCTTCAAATTGTCATTTGACAGCCCTGATAGAATAAGGTATATTTATTATAAAAGAGGAGTAAAATGGTTGTCCTTAGCACTTAAAGGCCTTATTTGAGGCTTACAAGTGCCTCTGTAAGAAACCCAACGTTTAAGCAGCACAGACCCAAAGCACAAGAATTGTAAACAACAAAAATGGCCGCCGTTAAACTCTGTGCAGTGTTGCAGTGATTTTTAGTATTTTTAGCATGAGATAGAACAGACCTTGTTGTGTGGATTGTGCGTAATGGTAGACTTGGATTTACCGGCTAACAAGTACATGACTCCAGTCACCAAGACGGCGCTGATTTGGTGCTGAAAAACGCCAAAGGCTCCGACCAGTGCTGCGCTTCCCAATATTATTAGACAAACAAGGGCGCAAGATATCGACAGGTTCTGCATTCCTGCAAAAACGTTTCTACAAAACATGCTCGACAATAAGTCGAACTCGCTTTTATTGTGTTATGTCTTAGTGTTCAGAGCCTCAGCCTCCTTTAAGAAACGAATTTTGCTTAAAAAAAATATGTTAAAACTTATAACTAGTACATTTAATCTTTACCCAAAGCGACAAAATATCCATTAAAGATTTTCACCCAAGATAAAACCTTAAATGTAAATCTACCCTGCCAAGGCCCTGTTACAATATGTTTTTTACCTAAATTCGTAAGAGTGCAATTAGTGATATCACACATGGTAGAAAAACGTGTAAGGTACTGTGTAAGCTGTTGAGAATGTTAAAATCACCCTGTGAAATGTCAAACACACCTAATAGTGTCAAAATCATAATTTATAATGTCAAAAACATTTAATAATGTCAAATTTATCTGGCAATGATATTTGTGAATGTCAAAAAGTTAAAACCTTAGTTTAGGGCCACAAGAATGTCAAAATCAAATTTAAGAAAAATTTACTTAAAAAGGTCAAAACACAATTTATAATAGCATACACATTTTAAAAGATCACAAGAACCTCAAACTTACCTAATAAAGTTAAAATCATAATTTATTTTCTCACAAAATACAGTTTCATACATGTTTAGAGTGTCAAAATCATAATTTAAACGTGTAAGATATTGCGTTGAGAATGTTATCACCATTTAAGAATGTCAAATCACTATTTAGCAGAAAGCCTTATAGCCTTGTGGAATGTCAAACATACCCAATAATGTCAAAATCATAATTAAGAATGTCAAATTTAACTGAGAATGATATTTAAGAATGTCAAAACATAACTTGAACGTCAACACCTTATTTTATTTAAGTCCACATAATGTCAAACTCACAATTTTAAATGTCAAACGCAAATTTAAGAATGAAAATTTACTCGAGAATGTCAAACCACAATTTATAATGTCTAACAAATTATTAAAGATCACAAGAACCTTGAACTTCCCCAATAAAGTTCAAATCATAATTTATATTGTCAAAATCATAATAAAGTCAAAAATACATTTAAGAAACACATATTTTGAATGCATGCTTTGGAATAACAAACCTGCCTTAAAAATGTCAAAATTTCAATTTAGATTGTTCAAATCCTATTAAGAAAAGTAAAATTCACTTGAGAATGATAAAACTATAATTGGAAATGTCAAAACACATTCCAACATATTTTAAAGGGCCTCAAGAATGTCGAAATCTCAAAATTTCCATTTATATTGTCAAATTCATATTAAGAATGTAAAATTTACGTAAGAATAATAAAACCATGTTTAAGAATGTCAAAATACAACTTATACTGTTAAAAACTCATTTTAGGGTTATGTCAAACTCACAATTTCGAATATGAAAAGCAAATATAAGAATTACAAATTAACTTAAGAATTATAAAAACATATTTAAAAAGTGCGCACTCACATTAGAATGTCAAAATCGCAATTTATATTGTCAAATATACATTTAAAAAAAGCCAAAACCCATTTAAAATATATTTTAGAATGTCAAAATCATAATAAAGTCAAAAACATATTTTAGAAACATATTTTTGTATGCATGTTTTATAATGTTTTAAAAATGTCAAAATCACAATTTGACTTATTTGTTAATATATTTGTCTGTTAGTGTACAAATTCTGCATTGCATATATTAAGAATATTAGCATGCATTTTATGTAGTGGACTTGTGCACATATATTAGATTATCAATATTGATATGAGTGTTGTGTAGGAATATTTTATCCACAATTTGAAACACTGTAAATTCGTGAAAGCTTGTGTATTATGTTTTTTATAAACAATAAATTATTCATTGCTCTCTATTAATATTTAAGTAGGTACCTAAAGTCAAAATGAAAAAGATATAAATCTACTTACTGTTGTTCATCACAGAGTTCGTACCTGAATGAAATTGAATTTAAAAAAGAAAAACTATTTTTGTGCTGCATCAATCTAGAGTTACCTAGCCTTTACATTAAAAAAAGTGCACTAAATAAAGTGATTCAGTTGGGTTTATATTCGTTACAGATCGCCAAACAGCGGCGAGATTTCTTCGAGTAATGACGAGATAACATTCGATACAGCTCACCGTTGTTTAGTGATTTGCCATGAATATAAAAGCAGGCATTTGCTGACCAATCGTATCGATCGGTTTTGTGGGTAGGTAGTCAATTTAAATTCCGGATAAGCGTCCAATAAAGTTGTCGAGAATCATTTGTTTAAGTTTACCGCAATCGAAATGACGAGAGCTTTTTGAAATAAATTACTTTAGCAGACAGTTTCTTTTTGTAATTTATCACGACAATTTTTCGGGTGTGTAATAACTATATATGTAAAAATCTCGTTTAGATATAAATCTAACGTATTATATACATTTTGACATGCAAATAACTAGGTACTTTACGAAGTAAAAAACTATTTTTTTTAATAATAAAAAATTCTAGATAAAAAATGTCAAATAAATAGACTTACTGTGTTGCCAATCAGCTCTAGGTTCGTAACCTCTAACACCATCTATCCCTCCTGATAGATAATTTACGCAGGGCTGTACTGAGGGGAAGCCCACCCGGCCCAATAGATTTATTTCTTCTTCTAAAAATATACACAAGTTTTTGTAATTATTAATCCCGGAGCATTCGCCATTATTGTAAGTTTTTGTATTTGGGACATTTTATCACTGTATTTTCATTTTTGGTGTAAACAGCTTTTGACATTGTTTTGTATATTTAGGTTCGTGACCTATGACAACTGACGACCTGTTCTTGTCATGCAAAATGCAAATAAACCAAAACAAAGCAGAAAATAAATTGGAATTTTATTCAAGTGTTTTACATTTTGCCGTATAACTTAACGATTAAAAGCCAGATTTTAGTTTTTTAATTGTAATAAGAGTATTTAAAAAATATATACTTATACAGGGTGTTATCTAATTAGTGTAATATATTTACATGGGTAGTTCCTAAGAAGCACCTGAAACTTTGTTTTCTAAATTCTAAAGAATAAAAATTTGATTATGTCATTTTTGTAATGAAGGTAAATTCAAACAAAATCTGGCAACTTTTTTGACAGATTCTAGTGCTTTTCTTTCAAATTTTAGGTTATGTCCTCAAATTGTAAATATATTTACTAATCATTGCTTAAGCTAATAAGCTGGACGAGTAAATAAATACAGAAAGTCAAAAATACATTTAAGAAGCACATATTTTTGAATGCATGCTTTGGAATAACAAACCTGCCTTAAAAGTGTCAAAATTTCAATTTATATTGTTCAAATACTATTAAGAAAAGTAAAATTCACTTGAGAATGATAAAACCATAGTTGAAAATGTCAAAACACATTCCAAATTGTCAAACATATTTTAAAGGTCCTCAAGAATGTCAAAATCTCAAAATTTCCATTTAGATTGTCAAAGTCATATTTAGAATGTAACATTTACTTGAGAATGATTAAACCATATTTAGAAATGTCAAAACCCCATTTTAGGGTTACAAGAATGTCAAACTCACAATTTCGAATGTTAAAAGCAAATTTAAGAATTACAAATTAACTTGAGAATTATAAAAACATATTTAAAAAGTGCGCACTCACATTAGAATGTCAGCACAATTTAAAACGTCAAATATATTTTAAAAGGTAATAAGAATCTTAAACTTACTCAATATTGTCAAAATCGCAATTTATATTGTCAAAAATACATTTTAAAAAAGCCTAAACCCATTTAAAATATATTTTAGAATGTCAAAATCATAATAAAGTCAAAAACATATTTTTGAATGCATGTTTTATAATGTCAAACCTGTTTTAAAAATGTCAAAATTTCCATGTAGTTAACAATCTAAATCATATTTGGGTAAAATTTACTTGAAAACCATAGTTGGGAATGTCAAAACACATTTCAAATTGTCAAACATATTTTAAAGGGCCCCAAGAATGTCAAAATCTCAACATTTCCATTTAGATTGTCAAAATCATATTTAGAATGTAACATTTACTTGAGAATGATTAAACCATATTTAGGAATGTCAAAACACAACTTATAATGTCAAAACCTCATTTTAGGGTTACAATAATGTCAAACTCACAATTTCGAATGTCAAAAGCAAATTTAAGAATTACAAATTAACTTGAGAATTATAGAAACCTATTTAAAAAATGCGCACTCACATTAGAATGTCAAAGCACAATTTAAAACGTCAAATATATTTTAAAAGATTATAAGAATCTTAAACTTGCTCAATATTGTCAAAATCGCAATTTATATTGTCAAAATACATTTTAAAAAGGCCAAAACCCATTTAAAATATATTTTAGAATGTCAAAATCATAATAATGTCAAAAACATATTTTTGAATGCATGTTTTATAATGTCAAACCTGTTTTAAAAATGTCAAAATTTCCATTTAGTTGACAATCTAAATCATATTTGGGTAAAATTTACTTGAGAATGATAAAACCATAGTTGGTAATGTCAAAACACGTTCCAAATTGTCAAACAAGAATGTCAAAATCTCAAAATTTCCATTTAGATTGTCAAAATCATATTTAGAATGTAAAATTTACTTGAGAATGATTAAACCATATTTAGAAATGTCAAAACACAACTTATAATGTCAAAACCTCATTTTAGGGTTACAAGAATGTCAAACTCACAATTTCGAATGTCAAAAGCAAATTTAAGAATTACAAATTAACTTGAGAATTATAAAAACATTTTTAAAAAGTGCGAACTCACATTAGAATGTCAAAGCACAATTTAAAACGTCAAATATATTTTAAAAGATTATAAGAATCTTAAACTTGCTCAATATTGTCAAAATCGCAATTTATATTGTCAAAATACATTTTAAAAAGGCCAAAACCCATTTAAAATATATTTTAGAATGTCAAAATCATAATAATGTCAAAAACATATTTTTGAATGCATGTTTTATAATGTCAAACCTGTTTTAAAAATGTCAAAATTTCCATGTAGTTAACAATCTAAATCATATTTGGGTAAAATTTACTTGAGAATGATAAAACCATAGTTGGTAATGTCAAGACACGTTCCAAATTGTCAAACAAGAATGTCAAAATCTCAAAATTTCCATTTAGATTGTCAAAATCATATTTAGAATGTAAAATTTACTTGAGAATGATTAAACCATATTTAGAAATGTCAAAACACAACTTATAATGTCAAAACCTCACTTTAGGGTTACAAGAATGTCAAACTTACAATTTCGAATGTCAAAAGCAAATTTTAGAATTACAAATTAACAATAAATGGTATTAGAGCTTTAAGGGCACAAAACTTTTGTATTTATTGAGTTTTTTCTAATTTTTGCAAGAAAAATGTTTAGCAGCAATTTTTTTCCGTTACACCTTGTGTCAAAAGGTATTCAGTATTTTAATATTATTAATATTCCATTAATTACACAACACCCTTTATTTAGTATAAGTCTCTTTTCCACTTGCCTGTCAAAGTGACGCACAAAGTCCATATCCCGCCGTGCATGGGCACCAAAAAGGCTATCGTCCGGTCTCGCACGTCATTGGTCGAAACTCTGGCAACGTTGCCGTCCAAAAGCCATTGCAATCTGTGGCTTCCGTTGGCCAGAACTTCCAGGTAACTGCCGTTCCACGTCACCTCTTCCCAGTGATCGGTCATTATGGCTGCGCACAGCATACCGGTCGCGCAGGTCGTCAGGACCTAAAAAAGTGTTTAGGGATGTAAAATTTCAGCCTTGCGGTTTTTGAACGAAAATATCGTGAATATTCTTGGGCTTATGTTGGGCAGCCACTGCTTTAGTTGCGTCAGCCACAGATTATAAAAGAACATCAAAGTATAGTCAACTGTCACCTAATATAACAAGGTTGTATGTTAAAAAAAAACGAAAAATTTAAGTCTATGTTTCTACAGGATCATACGTGGCCTATGCTTCAAATACCACTTAAAAATAATTCTATAGAATGTATATTCTACGTATACATATACCTATACAGACTGTATAGAATCAAGTAAGTAAGGCTGGAGAGAAGGATGACAAATTATATTCTGATCAGAAAAAAAGAAACAAACTTTAATTGGGCGTGGTTTAAACCAAGCCATTCGTAATTACGAACCATAGTTGCCAGTTTGTTTTAAATCAGAAGAGAACGATTATAATTATTTAATAAATAGTTCAATTTTATTTGTTTGAAACTTTAAAAATAACAAAAAAATTAATATGTCAAAAATAATTTGATTTAGTTAATTTTCTTACTTTTAATATTAAAAAATAAGAAAAACAACCCTTTTAGGAAACAATAATAGCATATGGCAACAGCTCGGCATGCAGCCAGATACAAGGGCATGCAGTTTGTTCAGTTTTTAAGAAATACATTTTCGCCATTAACTGGAATTTAATGGATTTTAAACAATACTTAGTTTTTATTTGCAGAAATGCATTAAAACAAAACAAACGAATTCGATAAATCTTTATAGATTCTCAAACAAAAATAATTCTAAAATAACGAAAATAACTTTTTTCATACGACAATGATACGGCAAGCAAACAAATTCAATCCCTACCACAGTGGGCGGGGTTTGGCACTCGTTTTATTTAAGTGTATCTATTCATTTTAATACACACTGTATAGAGTTATTTTCAAGTTGTATGTCAAGGGTGGATTACATAAAACCTTTTAGAAGCATAAACTCAAATTTTTCGGATTTTTAACATACAACCTTGTTATATTTGGGTGACTAACGGTGCCGATAAAAACAACGGTTAAACAACTGGCCGACTCTACTTGGCAGACTCCAAGCGATTACACGTTAGGTAGGCCATGGCCATTAAACGAATCCAGTGGCTGCCCAACGCTCTACGCTTTTACTTAAAATGCTGCTCGGGCTATGCGAAAGTTACTGACCAGGGTTCCCAACAGGAAAAAGACGCTCGGGTGTACCGAGCAGTTCCAGCCGGACGAGTCGCCTCCGTCCGGCTCAGTAGCGTCCATGGGGCCGCCGTCGTAGTCGACAATCAGCAAATTGTACTCGAGATCGTGGTGCTTCAGTTTGACGCCGGAAATCGACGACTGCAATTTTTTTTTTTTTTTTTACTTGAATCAGCCGCGACTGTGCGCTGCCTCGATGATGGAGTATTGTCCCAGTGTTGGCGAATATTTTTGCCTAATAATAATTTTCGCACCCAATCATGTCAAGGGCAATGGACGTAATCGTGCGTTGAGGAGCTTACCCCAGATTGGATACTCGTCCTTGTTTATATCCAGGCTATAAAAACGAAAATGATGATTGCAATACACCCGACAAAAATCTAATTTAACCGACACATCGCTTTTTCAACGTTTATGTACAACGTCGACAATGTAATATTAATTATATTGATTTTTTACGTAATGGCATCGAACCTACAAAACTTAAATGGGGAAAAATCGTTTTCCACCACGAAACGTTTTTAAGGTCAAGTTGAACCGCCGTTTCCAATTCGGGAAATCGAGAAAAAGCGGTGACACTACGTGACAGCCTTTCCAACTTGACATGAAAATTTACAGCAACATTTTTTTTTTGCACTAATCCCAAGCATTCTAAGGAAACCCGTAAAATGACGTTTTTTTCAACTTAATTTTTAACCAATTAGTTGTATTCAACCATCAACATTTTTTTAAGGTAACTATGAAGTAAAAAAAACCCTTGAAATTTACCAACCGGATGCAATTTAACTAATAAAAGAAACCTATTACCAATAAATAAATTAAGGTTATTTTAAGAGTTTAAATTTACTATAAATAAAACAAATATTTAACTAGTTAGTAATATTACTTATACGTTAAAAAGTAGGTTATTCTAGAAGTTACATTACGTTATATTAACTTCTAATTTTAACCTTTAAAAATGGTTAAGACTAGATTGTTTTGGTTTAGTTTACTTTTAATATAACTTTTTGGTTAATTTGGATAGATTTTTTAACCAAAAAGTTATATTTTACCAAATGGGTGAATATATTGAAATGTCCCCCAAGTGAAAATGATTATTTTTTATTTTTGGTTGTTTCACTGTTAGTCTAGAATTTAGTTTTTGGGAAGCCACCAGGTCTAGTAATAACATAACATAAGTGGTTCTGCACTAATGCAATAATTTTAAGAAATCAAAAATTTTGAATATCAGATCTTCACGGAAGATAGCTTCACGGAGGTTAGGATTTCGTATGTTTTTTTTAAACATCCCTTTGTATATTTGAAATAAGTTATTGCATCTTTTGACACCTTAATATTTTTTAAAAATACATAAAATATTTATAAAAAAAATCTACTTACTGAGATATTACACTTCACGGTGGATAGGTTTTTAAATAGCAAATTAATGGACTTAATCTTTTGAATTATAAAACAGCAACACTCTCATCTGCATATAAATTCCAACTGACCTTCAGGAATCACATGCATCTATAATGTCGTAAACAGAGGTTTTTGCTGATTTAAAAAGATTAAAGCGCCATCCGTTGCATAAAATTTAAAGCAAAAACAGATTCACGGAGGATAGAATCAATTTTTGTAACACCTACATAAATGGTTTTACAAATTATTTCTTTTAATTTTTAATAATATTTTATATTTGATTCCATTGCTTTGGATGTGTTTAATTTACTTAGTGAACTGATATTTTTAGTATGGTTTTACTACCTGAGATATTTGAAAACATATAGGTTAACCTAGAAAGAGTAACAGTCACGGAGGATAGGTTTTAGACTTTTAAAACATTGTAAAAAATAATTAATTAATTAATAAATCTTAAAACAGTCCCCTGCCATTTAATTAATTTGGTAAGAATCTATAGGTTTTATCACACAACAGATGCGTTTTATTATAACTAATTTTGGTAATTATTAACTATAATGTGTTACATTAACCGAATTTAAACCAAAACCAAAAAAATATACATTACCGAGGTAAATAAAGTAGTTAAATTAAACACAATAAAATAACCAAATGGTTTAAATAAACTTGCAGGTTAATTTATATTGGTTATATAACCAATAAGTCCAAGTTTCAACAAAAATAATGCCATTAATGTTAATAATTTGTTTTATTCTGAAATTTAATTTAAAAAATAAATAATAATATTATTTTATCTCCACGCTGTCTATAATTTAAACTTTATTGTTGTCAATATTCGATAAAGAAATACCTTGTTATGGCCTAGGCCGCTAAAGATTTTTATGAGGCAAGTAATTAGTTCGATTTTTTCTCGCTAGGGGTATTGTTTTGACAAATTAATCCTTTTCTAAGAAATTAACGTACTAAACTGGTTTAATTTATTTTTAATAAGCACTAATTTGTTTGTTTTACTGTTAATGTTTAATAGTTTTCATTAAATTATTGTAAAATTAAATATGAATAATAAAACAAAAAGTGAGGTTAAGCAACCAAGAAAACGCACGATTCTTTTTCTACGATTTAAATTATCTTTAAGTTTTAATTTGCTTTAAGTTTTCAGTGAAATTAAATGTTAAACACAGCTTAAACATTCCAAACTGCCTATTTTTTTAATAAAAATCCAAACAAATTGAAATTAGATACCTACCTATTTATTAAACAATTAATTGAATTCAATGTAATAGCAAAAATCCATTTCTACTTAAATCATGTTGCTATTGCTAGGTATTAAATAAATAAATAAATATCTTTATTGACGGATTAACCATTAGCCAAACTATTAACCATTGTCAAACTATTACTGCTTCTAAAAGCAATAATAATTATTGTACATTTAATGTAATCTTTAGCTAATAAATAAATGAGATTCTAAAAAAGTGAGGTTAGGGCGCTTTGATGTTGAATTAAATTGACCTATATAAAGTGCTCTGAAGATAAAATGTTGTATGCCATTCGGGCAAGAAGTGCCTTTTTGTGCTTCGCTCAATTGTAGGCCTCCGCTACGCGTCGGCCTTCAAACCTTGAGCTTAGCACAAAAAGCCTTACTTCTTAACCTAATGACATAAATAACCATTATGTTTAAAAGTATTAGAAAAAAATAGTGGCATATTAAAACTAATTTCAGGATAAAATCAATTTTAATTTAAATAAAAATATACATATATAGGCGGTAAAACTTAATTAAAAGGACATTAATTAACGTCGGCAAGTTGGTTTCGATTATGGGTTAAATTAATTAAATTTAAATTAACTACCGAATTCCCCCATATCTATTTGCCTCTCCAAACCTTAATTTCCCAAATACATAAATAACATGCAGAATTATAGATTTTTTAAATAAACATTTATGTTCGTAAGAAATTATTTCTTTTTAGATGCATAAGTATTCTTCTAGTTCACGAAACCCTTCAACTAATAATCGGTTGTTAACCTAAAAGTTATATAAAATTAAAATTTAAAGTCAACTTATTTTAGTGTAAGAACGAGTTTTTGTAAAACTTAATGTACTTAATGGATATAATAAATCTTGCGAAATGTCGTTGATTGAACTGAAAATTTTCTCACGACCTTTCGAATCAAACTTTATAAAACTGCAAAATCGTGAACAAAATCCTTAAAATCTTTTATATAAGATAAACAAAATAGCTTGAAGCTAATAAAGATGTTGAAGGGATTATTTTTTGTAAGCGAGTTACAATTTTTCAATAAGACCTAATAATGTTAGTTTAAAAGTTATATTATTATACACGGGGCTACATAATGAAAATACGTTGAAATTACATAGGGAGAGTGCTGCCATCTATCGGATTTATATCGAAATCAATGTAGGTAACTGTAATTACAGATCACTGTAATGCATTTTTCTATATTTTGTTATAATTTGGACATTTGAAATTGTTTTACGATATAATTTATGTATGTAAAAACAGGAATAACAATTAGTAGTATTAATAAATACCTTAATATTAAAGGCACTACAAATAAATGGCTTCAGCTGCTTCTAAAAATCCGCAACCGTCTCATATAAAAACCAAGGAAAGCACAGAACACTCATATTAATTGACGCGTTGCCGATTGACCAAGTTTTAATGACTGCGTGTCGAATCGTGTGCGTACAGTGGCCAAAACGAACCGAACCCGTCGGTTCGCATTTCCAGGTTCGAATGCCGCGCGCGCTCACTCGACACAAACGATCCGTGCGCCGCGAGAGCCGCAGTCAGACTGGCGTGACGCGGCGGCGGCCACGTCTAACCGCTCCCCCCGCCCCCCCGGCGGGGGGCGGGAGCCGCCCCCACGCGAGTTCGGTCGAGTCGCAACAACAACAATAATGTTTTGGTGGGGGGGGAAGCAGCTGCACCAGCAATTTCAATTATTCATGTAAATTTTTTGTGGAGTAATTTTTCTTTGCTTTAATTGTAAGACATCAAATATTTTTTTGGGAGTTCTTATCTGCTTTTTTGTTTAATATCAGCACTATCAAAATAAATGTCGTTTCATGTTTGGCACAATACCAAAAAACAAATTCATAGCTTTGAATGTACACAGTAAAAAAAAATCAACTCTAAGCAACACTAATTAGAGTTCACACAGGTCCACACTAAATAGTGTTGTTTTATAACACTACAATTAGAGTTAATTTGTAGTGTAATTTTCCCCAAGTAAGCAAGTATGATTTAACACTATAGCACTGACGATAAAGTAATTTTACACTGTATTAAAAAGTGTTAATTTACCTAAAATCGTGTACTTCCACACTTCCTGGGTAAAATCCCACTTTCTTTCAGTGTAAATTAACACTACTTTGGAAAAGTTCTAATTTTAGAAAGGTACTTTTACTCTTTTAGTGCAAACTTCTAGTGTAAATTAACACTATTATTTGAGTAAAACCTATTGGTGGTAGTGAATAAAACGAAAAGGTAAATAAAGAGAAACATATATTTGCAACAAAAATCTGTGACAATGATCAAAATCGGTGCCTTTTAAAATATAATTTTATATTTGAGTCGTATGGCTGGCTTAAGCAAAATGGTTCCTTAAAACGTAAAAGTTTTAGATCAATGCAATGTTTTACTGGCTGTCAACTTGTAAGCAATGAATTATCTTGAGAATTCATCAGTAATCCATTTTTCTGTTATAAAAAATGGGTGATCCCATTGGTAGAGAGGTCGTATGTCGGGAATTTACAACACGTGTATAAATTTTCCATAATATTAATAAAAATGTAGGTATAGGTTAATATAAAAATAAAAAGTAAATAAAGTGTGTATGTATTTATATTATTAATGTTACAAGTACCCGACCTACTGCCGTAAATTATTGATATATAATATAGGTCGGGTATGGACATCCTTTTAACATATTGGTATTTATTGAGTATTAGGGCTTAAAGAAAAAGGAAGCATAATACTTACCAAAAAATAAGAATGTCCTCTTATGGATTCACCGTAATTAAAATCTAACTGAACAAAAATGCCACACTTCCACAACGCGGTATCTCCGGATATGCACTGCGTAGGTAGATAGGTACCAACCAAACATTTTAAAACGCATTTCGGTTATTACCAATTTTTTCAGTCTATTTAGCCACTATTGGTGTAATTTAACTTTAATTGTGATACAATGTGCACTAGTAGTGTAAAGAAAAAAGAACTCTTAGAAACATCAAAACAGACAAAGAAATTGGCATGCACTGTAGTGTACATTTTGTCACTATTTAACACAATAAGTGGTAATAAACACTCGCATTAAGTTTTTCTCCCCTTTTGATTTATTTTAATAATAAATAGTGTTAATGTACCAATGAATAATGTTCATATTCTTTAAATGTGTTTAATAAAATTAATAAGCACTAAATGCTACCTAGTGTATTTTGTAGTGTAACTTTTACACTTACAAATCAACTCTAATATTTTTACCCCTACACTAAAAAATTTACACGCGCAATATTTAAAATTAATACTTCGTTTAATGTTTAATAAGTTTCAATAAAGTTACAAAACGATAATCAATATTAAATTTAGACGTTCTGTATAAATAAATTATTACTATAAAACATTGTTTTTATGATGTAGAGTTTTTTTATCACGACATGAATTCAGTTTTCGTTAGCTTTTTGTACAGTGAACATCTCCAGGAATACTAAAGTAAGAGTTTTATTGTATTTTCTAAATAAATAAAACATTTTAAGTGGTTATTGTAAAACCCTTATAACTCGCCACTGTAGGCGAAATATCGAGCTGTTTTCGTCTTACAGCGCATGTGCAAATGAAAAACACGTTGCATCAAAATCCAAACACAACGAAAATAACTCTTCATCCCTTTCAGATGGCAGATGTCACAGTAAATTCTACAAGTCACAACCCCAAAGAGCTGCTGAGTCAAGGAATCAAAGCGTACGTCCTTCAGGACTACGATGCTGCCGTCCAGGCTCTTAGCCAGGCCAGCCAACTGCTGGCAGAAGAGCATGGCGATGACCTTCACGAATCTCTTGGAGAAGTGTACTTGTATTACGGTAAGGCTCTTTTAGCTTTGAGCAGGGATGAATCCGATGCTCTGGGCGACGCCGTACCGAAGAATGATGATGATGAAGAAGAAGAGGAAGAAGTGGAAGAAGGCGATGAAGAAGACAACCAAGAAAAGAAAGACGAGGAACAACCGGAAGTTGCTGCAGGACCCTCAGAGGAAAAAGCAAGCGAAGAAAACAACGAAACAACGGAAGAAAAGGACGATGAACCCACCGATCTTCAAGTGGCCTGGGAGGTGCTCGAGCTGGCCAAGAAAATCTTCGAAGCTAAAGGCGACGACGGGAAGAAATCGCTGGCGGAAACATTCATCATCCTCGGCGAAATTTCGCTGGAAAGCGAGAACTTCGAGTCCGCCGTCAGCGATATAAAGCAAGGTTTGGATATGCAGAAGAGCTTGTACGGTAGCGACAGCAGAACAGTGGCGGAGACTCTCTACAAGCTGGGTATCGCTTACTCGACGAACACTCAGATTGAAGAGGCGGTTGATTGCTTCAACGATTCTTTGTCCTACTTGAAGAACCGCATCAACGTCTTGGAGAAGAGCGAAGATAAGAAAGATTCCACTGATGATGAAGTGAAGGAAATTAAAGATCTGATACCGGAAATCCTGGAGAAAATCGCCGATATGAAGAACTACAAGGAAGAGGTGAGTGGATACTTTTAAAAAAATCCATTTTGAATAATAATTAAAATAACTTGGGCATTATGGTGATTTTTGTTTTGAATTTTAGGACAAATGCTGTGACGGAATGTCCAGATCTATTTTAACGAGATTTGAATGTCTGCGAATTCATTTAACTCAGGAATAATCGTGATAACTTTTTGTATTTTTTTAAATAAATATTGAAACAAAAATAACCATTTTATTTCCGCACCTGTTTTAGTTATTATTTAATTCATTTAATAAGAAATCTTTATGTGCGAAATTTTTTTCAGGCTATTAAAAATTTGGCTTCCGCTTTGTGCGAAAATAAAACAGGTGAGTCCAGTGGCGGGTCGTCAAAACAAGCTTCAGATATTTCGCATTTGGTAAAACGTAAAAGGAAAGTCGAGGATTCTCCGAATAAATCCACTGAAACCGGTGATTGCCCAGTCAAAAAACCATCCCCATAATTTTGTCAAAAAAAAATGTTGTAATGTATTATTTTTATCTTTTTTAAACCGTAAGTCTATTTATTTATTTGTGTTTGATTGAATATGTGGACCATAGTTATTAAAATTATAAGTTACGAAATTTCTATTAAAAGCTTTAATATATTGCATTGTTTTTTATTTTATTTAAGTATCCATTTTTCCTCAAAATCTTATGTTCCACCTCTTGTGTTTTACGTTGCAAGGAAAAAACTAAAAAACTGGTTTAGTACTATTCTTTTATATCATTGATTAAGAAACTCAACGCTTTAATGCTTATATAGTTACGTTAGTGTGTGCATTTTATCTAAGGGATCACGGTGAATTATTGTGTTTTTAATTTTCATGTTTTGCCAAAGGATCCCATTCGGTAAGTACATTTGTTGGTGCAGAATTAACTAATGATAACTTACTTAATATAATTTATATGTAAGTTTGGGCATTTTTAAGAAATTAGTAAAAAATAATTTTTGCAAAAACATAACCTTAAAATCAACCATTTTTATATTTGAGTTCTCTAAAAAACGCCGACAACTGCATTTTAAACAACAAAATATACCTACGAATTCATGGCAACATAATATTATATAAAACACATAATACAATGGTATTTTACCGTTGAGTGGAGACTTTCTTAATCAACGCTTTTAATAATGCTAAATGCTGTTTAAATTTAGACGACTTATTTGTTTGACGATTTTTACTGAATTGAAATGTTTACACTTTTCACGTTAATCACTACTAAAATGTGTATTTATTGTATCTAATAGGTACAATTTATATTAACAGAGACTCTATGCAATTTATTTCTTCATTCAGATTAACATTGTTTATTGGAAAACCGGTAAAAACTCAACCCAGGATTTCCTCTCGAAATACACCCAACAACACAACAAATCGAGCCACGGTTGTTTTCCGATATTTTTTA
The DNA here is from genome assembly GCA_921294245.1 of Brassicogethes aeneus. Lineage (NCBI taxonomy): Eukaryota > Metazoa > Arthropoda > Insecta > Coleoptera > Nitidulidae > Brassicogethes > Brassicogethes aeneus. The sequence continues at coordinate 2,005,614 of OV121140.1, forward strand.
ACATCTTTAATGGAACAGTACTATTATAATAAAAAAACTAAGATGAACCCGAATGTCTAATAATATATATTAATAACAGTTTTTTTTATTTTATTTATACAATTCTTTTTCCAGTTTTTTTCTGTACCACAAATTTGCTGATAACTGTAAAATCCTTAGGGTTAGCAGTACTCTTATGACTAAAAAATAAAAAAATAATGACTACAACATAAATTAAAGATCGTTGATTTTTTTACACAATCCTATGGTAGATATAAGAAGTGCCAGCCATGGTAAAGTCTGGTGACTTCTAGAGTGCTTCAAAATGAGAATCATTTTGGTTATGCCTCTGTAATGATTGTAATATAGGCTGTAGATCGTCATGGTCATCCAGGGTATAACCAAAATAACATTTCTCTGAAATAACAATACTTTATTGACCACTATGTTATCCTATTTGAGAATGCTTACTGATGATAGTCCTTTGTGCAATAACCAACACGCAAAACCCATAAACAAAACGTCCTGCATGTTGAATGATATTGATATACCTGAAATTATATATTTATATCGCAAATAAGAGATTTATGTGATCCACCTACCTGTCATATTGGAGCTAAACTCCGATTTGGCTACTGAAAAAATGCACGCGAAAAGCCACAAAGATAAAATCAGCAGAGCCGAAGATCTTTCGCTGCTGTCGTTTGAAAGTTGATTTTTGTCCTTAAACTTGGGAGATCTGTAAACTATAGTACTGGAACTCATTTTAAACGACCCCCAAACCCCATGAAAACTTGCAATAATTTCACCTAAGTCACATTGTTATACTTCGAAATTCATTTTGAAGTATGTCAACGTCAAAATTAGTAAGTGCAACATGAAATTGCCTTTTCACACATTATTGGGACCTGTTTTGAAGAACAATCATAGGCATATCAAGGAGTTTTGTGCTAATCCGGGGCTGACGTTCTCCCCTCTATACGTTGGCGTCCTAAGCGTTCTTGGCATGGTAAGCACAATTTTTTATTTGTTTATTTATTTATTTATAAAAAATATTTTGCAGGTGTTGAGTGTGTTTGATATGTTAAGGATAATTAACTGTGGTCCCACGCTGCCAGGATATCTGTGGAAGACGAAATCCAAACCTGGAAAACTGATATCCCCAGAAACAGAAAGAGATTTTAAATTGATTTGTTTAGTATGGTCGTTTGAATACTACGCCTCTCTTTTGGTTGGCCTTTTTACGGTAAATAAAGTTAAAAAAGTGTATTCTTGGTGTAACGTTTTTTTTTAGAACAACCCGATTTTTTTCCTGCCCTTTTTACTGCTATACGCCCTTATAGTGTTTTTGGAATTCATGATATACTGTATGAGGGTGTTCACTGATGGTATAAACTTTTCCAAAACTAGTCTAATAATGTCAATGTTCATGATTTACAATTGGATGACAGTTTTTTGTACTTTTATACATACAACGACGAAATGCGACTTATAATAATAGTTTTAATAAAATTAATATATTCTGTAAGGATCTACAAATAAAAAGTAATCAATCTGCATAAACAATAATTTATTATTTACATATACTTAATATACATATAAAATTTAGTAAATATTTATAATTACGGAAATGTTTTCTATCACAATCAATTTCAAGTTTGGTCCACGTTTTCCTAATAATATGGTTAATAAAATCTACAAGGTAACTAAAGAAAAACCTATACCACTTTGGGAAGAATATTAAATTAGTCATTTTTTGCCACAAACATTGGTTGCACTTGTTGCCAGATTTCCTTAAACTAAAACCCACAAAATTAATTAGTGCGCATGTGCTTAAAGCTCAAAGATAATACCTTTGTATGTGTCTCGATTTTCAAGTTTATCATGCTTTGGAAAATACTTGAAAGTGTTTCCAAATAAGCATACACTAGTTGCGTTTCCATGTGGATGCAGTAAAGGCTGTAATCTGAACGAAGCTCCATGTTCATGATGACGCTCTCTTGCGTCATCATTTTTGCTTCTAATTGTTCAACACTTTCAGCCTAAAAAAGTTGCTGTTTTAAAAAAAGCTACTCCTGATTTTTTAGAAATAGACAAAAGATATGCTTCACCTTAACTATTGCGCTTTAAAAATGATGATGGCAACTAAAACAATTAATTTGTTTAAAGAATGGCCAAAAAAATCTACTTTATCTCTTTGTAAAAAGCTACTCCTGATTTTACCAAAAATAGACAGCATAGACAAAATCAATACTTTACCCTAATAATTGCGCTTTAAAAATTAGGAAGAAGATAAAAACAATTAGTTTGTTAATAAGAATATCCACAAAAATCCATTTTGGAAAGAGGTACTTCTGATTTTTTTTTAAATAGCATAGACAATTTGGATAATTTTATTTCCTTTAAAGATCTTCCTATTTTTAAGGAAAAAACCTCTATTATAGACTACGCAATTTTTCTATGCCATCTACTTTTGCTATTTTGAAAAAGCTACTCCAGATTTTTTAGAAATAGACAGCATAGACAAAAGATATGCTTCACCTTAACAATTGCGCTTTAAAAATGAGGATGGCATATAAAACAATTAATTTGTTGAAAGAATGGCCACAAAAATCTACTTTATCTGTTTGTAAAAAGCTACTCCTGATTTTACCAAAAATAGACAGCACAGATAAAATCAATACTTCACCCTAATAATTGCGCTTATAAAATTAGGAAGACGATTTTTTTTAAACAGCATAGACAATGTGGATAATTTTATTTCCTTAAAAGATCTTCCTATTTTTAAGGAAAAAAACGTTATTATAGACTACGCACTTTTTCTATGCCATCTACTTTGGCTATTTTGGAAAAGCTACTCCTGATTTTTTGGAAATAGACAGCATAGACACAAGATATGCTTCACCTCAACAATTGCGCTTTAAAAATTAGGAAGAGGATAAAAACCATTAATTTGTTGATAAGAATATCCACAAGAGAATATGACTTACATCTGTTCCTCTGATCACCCCCTGTATCTTCCGTTTTTTCAGCGATAGCATTTTCGAAAGCGCCGCCTGGTGGTCGTTGGCCAAACCTTTCTCCAACCTCTCGCAAAGTTCCTTATGGGCCGTCAAAATATCCAGCAGCAAACCTAATCGTTCGCAGACTTGAATTTGTTCAAGATCTGCTTGAAGGTTGGCTTTAGCAGGCAACAGTTTCAAATCCCTGGATATCAAACCGAACCCTTGCTGCATGTCGCCCCAATGCTTGATAAAACTACTGCTCTGCCCCACGTTTGAAGTGCTTAAAGTTCGAAGTTGCTCTGATAAATCTTCGGCGTCTTTCGCAAACGTTTGTTGTCGTTCAACGCTTTTTTCCGTTAGATACTTGAGTTTACCCACGACTTGCACCAAGAGCCTTATTTGCTCCCTACTCGAAGCTATTTGACTGTAATCAGCCGGTAGAAGGTCCTAAAATTGTAATCGACTATACAGTTGCCATTTGGACATTTTTAGGAAATTAGTACAAAATAATTTTTGCACAAACATAACCTTAAAATCAACCATTTTTATAGGAGTGAAGACTTTCTTAATCAACGCTTTTAATAATGCTAAATGCTGTTTAAATTTAGACGACTTATTTGTTTGACGATTTTTACTGAGTTAAAATGTTTACACTTTTTACGTTAATCACTACTAAAATGTGTATTTATTGTATCTAATAGGTACAATTTATATTTACAGAGACTGTATGCAATTTATTTCTTCATTCAGATTAACACTGTTTATTGGAAAACCGGTAAAAACTCAACCCAGGATTTCCTCTTGAAATACTCCCAACAACACAACAAATCGAGCCACGGTTTTTTTCCGATATTTTTTAACATTTTCCGGCTTTATTCTCAAAAACATTCCTTTGTAACATAAGCGTTTGACAGCTGATTATTAAAAGTTATACTTTTGTTACGATGACACAGCCGAGTGGTGGCGCTACTAGCGATACTTCTTTAGCGAATAGAATATAAAGTACCTTTGCGTTTCCAGCGATATCTGACGTCATAAACTCGTCAGGGCACCTTTTAAATATGTCCCTGATCCGGTACTGTATGTCAGGACCCTGATCCGTCAGAAAAAACGATAAAATCGAATCGTGACTTATTGTGGGATGTCTACAGATCAAAGTAAGCCATCTATGCAGAGCGCGACGTCTAGATTCCAAAAAGTGAGCATCTGAAACAATTTTTTTAGGTGGCAAAATGGGAATAAGCCTAAAACGAAAACAAATAATAGTGCACAAAACATAATAAGCTACTGGGAGGAATTAAAACTAAACAAAAAAAGTTAAAGAGTTGTTTTTTCTTCGCTTACCTGTAGGGAAATCTGTTGAGTAACAGCTCGTGCAGCGCTACGAAATCGTTGTAACGCCTTGTTACTTGCCGATTAAAGCGTCTCGACGACACTATGTATTCGGAGTACTTCAAAAAGAGACCTTTCTTCTCCGGCATCAATTCGATGTTTATCGTGTCCAGTTGCACGATGTCTGCGTACACGAAGCCGGCGTTTAGTTTGTCGGTCATGTGGATTTTCATTTTTAAGTTTTTTACCGGGTTCAAGTCGCCCACTATTGGTATAGGATACTCTACGAAAAATTATTATAAAGTTAAAGTTTGACTGATGTCAGATTGGGAAAAGTGAGGTTAAAACTGCTTGACAGATGTCAGATAAAATATCAAATAAAATTGACTTTAAAAACATTACTTTTCGTCGTATTAAATTATTAATTAAAACTAGTTACATAATATACTATTTTATTACTAGTAGTTGGCATACCTGCTTAGATGGTTTGACAGCTCATTATTATAAGCATTATTAATGTAAATTAATAATTTACATTAATAATGCTTATAATAATGAGCTGTCAAACCATCTAAGCAGGTAATTTAATTATATACCTACGCTTTTAAGCCTGGATATGCAACCAATTATACATTAAAATGATATTATATACAGAGACTTAAAAGTAATTCATACAATTAGATATTTAATTTAGGAATCATAAGATATAATTTTCGACATTTTATAATTGTTAAACAATTTTTTTATGATACAGAACGATTCAAAATATTTAAATTCAACTTTCATTTAAACAACTGTTAGACAGCTGTCATTTCGATAAATGTCATTTAGGTACCTGCAATTTTGACAGCTGTTATTTAGACACCTGTCATTTTAACAGCTGTCATCTTGAGAGCTGCTATCTTGACACCTGTCATTTTAACCATTTTGACAGCTGCCATTTTGACAGCTGCCATTTTGACAGCTGCCATTTTGACAGCTGCCATTTTGACAGCTGCCATTTACAGCTGCCATTTTGACAGCTGCCATTTTGACAGATGCCATTTTGACAGCTGTCATCTTGAGAGCTATCATCTTGACAGCTGTCATCTTGACGGATGTTATTTTGACAGATGTCTTTTTACCAGATGTCATTTTGGCAGCTTTCATCTTGACAGCTGTCATTTCGACAGTCATTTGGACACCCATCAATTTGAAAGATGACATTAAGACAACTGTCATCTTGACAGCCGCCATTTTGAGAGTTACAATTTTGACACCCGTCATTTTGAGAGTTGACATTTCGACCAGAAATTGACGAAATCGGACGTCGAATAAACAAATTTATTTTAAAATTTCAATGAAATCATTTTATTATATTTTAACTGAATTTTACTCATCATTACATGAAATGTTTATTTTTAGAATGAATATGATAAAGTTATTAATATTGTTACCACATGAGTCAATCCAAATGAAAACACCAAAAATGAATTTAAAAGTGCGCTGCATGATTTTTTATTTTAATGAAAAAATTTGAGGATGATCTTTTAGGTGTCAAATATGAAAATCCGTTGCCGTTTTAATTTTTTGTTGCTTTACTTTTATTTGGCACCCCTTAGAAGTCTGAAATAGTGTCAATTTCTTACTCTCTTATAGTGGGCCAGAACTTTTTTTCTGTGACAAATATTGAAATAATTTTAATTTTGTTTTACTGTTCAGTAAGTGTGTTTTCGATATAAATTATTATTATCCAATTAGTTAATCTCATAATAGAATGGTAAACCACTAAAGATTCATGATAATTTGCCAATTTTTGTGATTTTTGTCTGGCTCCTGTGCCTATTCTACTGAATTTAGAAGGTTCATTTTTTTCAGGTATAAAGTACTTATACAATAGAAAACGTAACTATTATTTTAAGTTTCTAGACTTTCAATTTCTTTATTAAAAAAATTATTGAAAATTGATAATTCTCAAAATTAGCCAATTTTGCCCTCAGAAATCATTATGTTGAGGAAAAAATAAAAATCTGAAACTTTCAGGAAATGTAGTCCCCACCTTCATCTTTTCAGTCCAGTTAGTCTTGTTTTGTTATTTTTATTCCTTTAAAAGATATATTAATTTTTTTAATGCCCGTTTAGTAGCGATATTGTTAGTTTTATTTATAATTTAAAATTTAGATGGCTTTGACTTTGTCAATTCATGTTTGGTAGAGAAATGTCAGAGCTGTCAAAAATATTTCATAAATTTTATTTGTGTGTATTTAAATTGTGATTTCAAAAAGTTTGCAAGTTTTGCAAGTGTAATAAATGACGAAGTGTTCGAGATTCATGAATTTAATTGCAATTAAAAATGCAAGAACATATCATAATTTTGTACCTCTTTCTTATAGAAAATATTTAAGTTCTGAGAAGTTTTAAATTGTTAAAAATAAGCAAAAACAAAAAAATTATCTAAATAAACCCCTTTATTATAACATGTTTTATTTTAACCAGTTACCTAAAAACTAAAATTTAAAGAAGTATTTACAGATTGTGTAAATTTTTTCCAACACTAACATTTAAAATAGGTACATACATTTAACTTTTGACTATTTAGTGCCTTACTAAAGGGATCAAAGTAATAGAACAAGACTAACTTGGTTTAAATTGTGAAAGAAACCGACAAAAAACTGCTTAACGCATTTTTTATACGTTTAAATTAACTCTTTATTAATTTCACTTATTATACTTAACGATATAAACCATAAGGATCTTAAATATATTTTTTACATTCTTCTTCTTTAAACACCAATTAGCCAATTAAATACTTTATTATAATGTATATAATATATAATCATATACATATATATATGTATATATATGATTTTTCAATACATAAAATATAACATCAGGGCCGTAGCGAGGCTGGTGCAGGCGGTGCGGTGCACCAGGGCCCCCGACCTCAAAGGGGCCCCCAAAACTATAGTTTTTTATAAAAAGTTTTACTAAAAAATCGTAATTTTCGATATCCTATCCTATCCTAAAGTTTTGCACCGGGGCCCCTGAGTCCGTCGCTACGGCCCTGTATAACATACCTACCAAAAATATCAGAACTCTCAAAAATATTTCATAATTATTATTTGTGGTATTCCTTTGGTGATTTTAAAAAGTTTTATATATAACATAATATTGCATATTATGTTATATACAATTTACCAAAGAAATACGCACAAATAATATTTATTAAATATTTTTGACAGTTCTGACACTTCTCCACCAAACATGAAAGCCATCTAAATTTTAAATTATAAATAAACTATATCGCTACTAAACGGGCATTAAAAAAATTAATATATCTTTTAAAGGAATAAAAATAACAAAACAAGACTAACTGGACTGAAAAGATGAAGGTGGGGACTACATTTCCTGAAAGTTTCAGATTTTTATTTTTTCCTCAACATAATGATTTCTGAGGGCAAAATTGGCTAATTTTGAGAATTATCAATTTTCAATAATTTTTTTAATAAAGAAATTGATAGTCTAGAAACTTAAAATAATAGTTGAGTTTTCTATTGGATAAGTACTTTATACCTGAAAAAAATGAACCTTCTAAATTCAGCAGAATAGGCACAGGAGCCAGACAAAAATCACAAAAATTGGCAAATTATCATGAATCTTTAGTGGTTTACCATTCTTTTATGAGATTAACTAATTGGATAAAAATAATTTATATCGAAAACAAACTTACTGGACAGTATAACAAAATAAAAATTATTTCAATATTTGTCACAGAAAAAAAGTTCTGGCCCACTATAAGAGAGTAAGAAATTGACACTATTTCAGACTTCTAAGGGGTGCCAAATAAAAGTAAAGCAACAAAAAATTAAAACGGCAACGGATTTTCATATTTGACACCTAAAAGATCATCCTCAAATTTTTTCATCAAAATAAAAAATCACGCAGCGCACCCCATTTGGTGTTTTTATTTGGAATGACTCACATGTCTTTTTAGTACATATCTATTATTTAAAAACAAGGAATAACCTTGTCAATTTTTAATTTTAAATTCAAATAATTGTTTTTATACAAAATAAATATAAAAATGTATGTCACAAGGTTTCATCAACGTTATAAATAAACATATAATTGGTTGTGGGAAACTTAATAAAAACGATATTATAGTTAATAAAATTTCTTACCTTTTCCTGAGCAACTATCAAATAACTTATCAGTTATTAGTTTTCCTTGCTGTGCAAAGGCCAATAAGGCCAGAGTTTTATAAAAACTGGTTCTGTTTATTGAATTTTGTACTGGTCTCAATAAATCCCATATTTCCTTTAATTGTATAGTAGTAACCTTACATTGTGATAAAAAACATTGGTAAACCTCCTGGTGAATAGGCTCGCCATTAAAAGAACATATTTCATAGAATTCCCTGTACTGGGAGGGTATAATACCTAAAAATAATATAATAATAAATAGAGTTAAATTATAAAGTTTAATACAATAGTGCATTAAATTAGAAAAGAGTGAGATATTAACAGTTTGACAGATGTCAACTTGATAAAAAGTGAGGTTAAGCCCATTTGACATATGTCAGATTGGTAAAAAGTGAGGTTAAAACCGCTTGACAGTTGTCAGATAATTTTTAAATGACTAGTTGCGTAATACACTATTATTACATACCTGAACACAAATCCGTTGTCATTGTTCTTCAAGCAAATCCCATAATAATGTGGCGAGTTTTAGGTCAAACTCGGTATCGACTTCTAGCGCATATCTCTGCGGCACGTGAACAGAACCGCAACTAAAACATAATCGCGATTAAACGTCCATAAAGCGTGGGCGTAGTTATCACGACAGGATATTAATATTTTAATAATTAGGCCCGAGGGAAACAAAACAGTGACACATAACCTATAAGCCGTGCTGCGCTGGCAAGTGACATTTAGGAGGTTTCGTTTTGTATTACATAACGGAATTCGTAATACCGATGACGTAGTTGTCTCACCTGTGAGTTTGGAATGTGGATTTTTCGATTAATTTTCTTTGGGAGAAGTAAAACATGCCATTTTCCACAAAGTAATTGTTTAAATCTTGTCTTCGTGGTCTGTTGGAGGGGTCGAAGTTTATGGGAACGATTTTATTGTCTATTTTTTTCCACTGTAGTTTGTATGAGCTAGAAACAGCGTTATTATTTAATACTATCTTGATTTAACTGTAAATACTTGGTAACGGAGAATACACAGTTGTTTGTACGTATATTTTGTATAGCTTCCTGCAAAAAATCGCTTTTTAAAAAAGGGGAAGTACATTGAATAAGGGCTAAATTTTCGACTTCTTTATGATTTTTTAAAAATTCTTGTACTGCAAAAATTGAGGTGGCAGTATCAGTGGCAGATTCTTTAGACCTCCAATGAATATTAACATTTTCTATAAGAAAAAAAATAAATTGTGAAATTATTTACAAATTTATACCACCTTTTTTAGCTTCCTCATATATTTTCCAATGGTCAGTCGAGACCCAAATTGAATGAAAACCTTCAGTGCCTTTAATATTATCTATTGAAATTTTGATTAAAGATTTATTACGAATTTTTGCAATATTTTTTAATTTTACACCCTTCGAGCCCCCACGTGCTAAAATCAGGGCTGCCAAGTGTTTTTCTTTACTGAAAGGATTCCTAAAATATTATGTTTTAACGTTAAGCAAATTTTTTTTAACATTTATTATGATAAAATAGTTTTAAGAATAACACAAAACTTGGCAACACTGCACATTTAATAATGGTTGCCATAGAAACCATTTAAATAAGACAGCTGATTTTGATATAGTATGGTATGGTTTGTGTCAAAATGTAAAAATTTTAACTTTTTTTAAGTTCTTTAGAAAATTAATTTCTAACCTTTTGTAGAAATAAATGTTCTTAAAATGTGTTGTTTCATTACACAGTATAAAATAAGCCAGTTGGAAAAAATTCAAAATAGAGCTGACCGATTTTTTTTTGTTAAATGAAGTTTTTTCTTACTTTTTGACTCTTCTAAAGGTACTCTCAAAGTTTCAGATTTTTAAATAAATTTTTTTTAAAAATCAGAAAAAATACTAAAAAAGTGAAAAAATCATATTTTTTTTAAACGAAGTTTTTTCTTAATTTTTGACTCTTCCAAAGGTAGGTACTCCCAAAGTTTCAGATTTTTAAATTAATTTTTAACCTGAACCCTTTAAAAAAAAACAGAAAAAATCCTAAAAAAGTGTGAAAAAATCATAATTTTATAAAACATATAATTAAAAAATGTACCTATTTATAATCTTAATAGAACTTCATTGATAATTTGTGCAACTTTGTACACAAGAAAAACTGAAAATGACGTATAAGGCATTTAAAAAACTTGGCAACGCTGTACTATATGTAAACGGTTGCCATGGAAACCATATAAATAAGACAGCTGATGTTGACATGGTTGACAGATGTATCTTGGGAGTTTTTGTGGAAAAATCATGATAACTTTGTTTTTATTAACAAATTTTATCCCTTTATATTCGTCAAAAAAATATTTTGTAATATAAAAATGGATTTATAATATTAATAAAACTTACCATTCATAATTTGTACAACTTTCCACAAAAGAAAAACATAAAATGACGACTACTACACGTACCAGACCATTCATCTTAGTTTTTGAACGTGTATCTAATATTAGATGCTACTTATTGTTATGAATATAAGGCCCATTATTCTATTAAAGTAAATAGAGGAATATTAAACACAATTTAACATATTTAACCATTACAAAACGTTTTACCATCGATTAAACTTACCCTTGTAGACCGTTGTTTATAGTAGTTACAGTTTGAGTTTTATTGATAATATATTGAAAGAAGTGACGTTTATAAAATTATTTTTTCTCAATGGAATGGCCGAGCAGTAATGTCCCATTTGGGGGTATTTTACACCCAAAAAAAGTCAACTACAGTGAAGATACAGCGAAATTTTTAAAAGGTAATGCTACCCCAATATTTATTTACTATTAAATGATATTGTTTGTAGAATTAATAGACGAAAGCAAGCTTTCAATTCGCCAGAAGGAACGCTTCGAGAACATATTAAGGAACGGGGAAGATTTACCAACCAAACAAAAAAAAAATACCAAAGACTTGGCCAGCAACACAGAGGTTACCATAAGACCCGGAAGCCCGCGAAAAAGAACCATCCAAACCATTTTGCATTCCGGCGCTTACGAAAGGGAAAAATTTGTACCGCAACATCCAGTCGTTGATAGAGAAAAGGAAAAGGAAAAATTACAGGACATAATGGCCTTTAACCAAGTTGTGGAGCCCAAGAAGTTCTGGCCTGTGTTCGATGTGCCAAACGACGAAACGCCAAGGGACGCAAAAATCAATAGATTTGATCAATGTATGGCCATAATTTGGTCAAAACTAGTTTTAATGATCTCTTTTTTAGTGGAAAAAGAAATTTCAGACCGAAAACTCTGGTTGGAGGAAATGGAGAAGTTGGGAGAAGCCGACCGTTTTCGTTTCATCATTAATCAACAGATCCAGGGCAAAATTCGAGAAATGGAGAAACTGAAAACCGCCAAAAAGTTATAATAAACATTAAAATCAAAAATATATTCTTCCAAAAATAATGTCTTTAAATGCTAAGCACGTATTTTTAATTCGATTCAATAAGAAGATATTTTTAATTCCGACTGATTAAGGGTTTGGAAACCCCTGTTATCTCAAACTCCAACAACAAACTAACGTACGTCGTAGATTCTAGCATATACTTACCACACAGTGTGGTAAGTATATGGATTCTAGCATATACTTACCAGTGGTAAGTATATGGATTCTAGTGATTGTGCCGCCATCTAGCGACAGAATTAGTTTGGAATATCAGGGGTGTCCAAACTTTCAATTTGAATTTCAACTAAAAATAAAGATTAAAAATAATTAAAAATATCTCCTATGATATTTTTAATGCATTTAAAAATTTCTTCCATGATATTTTTCACTCTACACATAAGAATAAGGCTTCCTAAATAAAAAATAAATCGGCGCTCCATACAATGCGCAGTTTTATTGATCCAACGCCACAGCAGTTGTTTTGATTAAAACAAGTAAACATTGAAATGAAACGTAGATGGCTTTAAAAACAATCGAAATTTTGTACGTTAAGCTGGGGGGTATGGCCAAAAACTTAATCAAAAGACATTATGAGAAGCAGGGTGATAATGCGGTTAGAAAGAAGAGGTTTTGTATCAGTAAGAGGCAAGGAGCTTTGCTACTGAGCAATCTATATTTGGTATGGTAATAGTTGGTGGTATTTACATTTGGCCACTTCATTGTAACTTTTCAGATATGTTTCGTTCTTATAACGGGTGTGGGGGTCATAGTAACCAGACGAAATAATGAAGTTTTAAGCATGGTCGGGGGGGATTTCGACTACGAAAGATCCAAACACACCGATACAGACCCCTTGACGGCAAACGAACGAAAATTGCAGTATTCGAAGGAAAACCTAGACAGTAACTATCTTTCAAAACACGTCACCTAGTTCTAACGATTTTTTTCAGAGGTAATTTCAGTGTTGTACACGTATTTAGCCAATATGTACCTGCAATGCATATCGGCGATACTTTTGTGCGTCGGCATTTTATTCAACAAGCCCAAACTAATCTTGCAATGGCTGATAAGCAGCGGTTTGTTGTATGGCGCAGTCGGTGTGATAGTTATAGCATTTAACTTCGATTTGTTACCGCAATTCTATTGGTGCCATAGTATGTCAAGTAAGTACAAAATCATGACATAGTTTTGCACAGACATATTATGATGTGTCGATCTTGCCATCATATCCGGATGATTTATGGTTTCATCTGCCGATGCAGTGACAAGTTCGCAACTTTGCTCTGGTACACTAACTGTTCATGTAGCCCCAGAGAAACCACAATAACAACCGAACTGTCAGTAATCAATGATAACAAAGTACCTACTAACCGATTTTGAATAAGTTTAAAAGTTTGCTTAATACACTGCACATACAAACCCTCGTTTAACATGTATGTACCTTTGTTTCAGTCGTCTTCTACTCATTGACGCCAATATGGTTGAAGATATGGTTATACATGATGTGGTACTACCCTGATCAGGTGATGAAAAAAAAACTGGAGCGAAAAGAGAAAGGCAACATAGTTAAAACTCACGGTGGCTTAACTCATGTGGTTATCTATTGAATTGAGAAAAAAAAATAACGCACATCTCTCTTCCATTTTTTTTTGTTCATGGAGAAGATAATCAAAATGTAATCGTGATGTTATTAATAAAATAATATATTAGTTTGTATTAGAGTATATTTATTACTTTTAAAGTGCTTACATCTAATTTATTAGACTTTCTATTTTACCGAATAAATTTTTGAACACGCATGTCCCGCGATTATAAATGTTACGAATGGCTGTATGAAATGGTCCGTGAAAAATTGAGTTTTCCTGACAACGGCAATCGCAATCGCAAGAACCCGCATCGGCCCCAATCTCATTTGATGAAGTACATTCACTCTCAAACTTATTATCGGGCACTCCATACAAAAACCCTTTATCAGGCAGTAAAGGTCTTTTATTTGCAAAAGAACTTTTTCTCCTGACGCTTTTGGATTTCTTACGGGGACCCCTTTTTAACAGAGACCCACAACATACGTCATCTGTCACCTCCAAGTTGATATCGGACTGTGAGAAACCGGTCATGTTGGACAAGTCAGTTGAGTCAGGCGCAAACGTGGTGGAGATCTTTTTGTCGCCATGTATTTTTTGGTACCACTTCTCGAACAACTCATCCAGCCTTCTACACTCGTCGTTATCAGGTTCCTTGCAGACATGGCGTATCTCTGTTTTGCTGATTTTAACAATCACAGGCACCTCTTTTCCATCCAACACCAACTTGCCTTCTATTTCTTTCACATCCTCCTGATGAACCCGCGAGGTTTGCTGGTTTATATCTCTCCTTTTCCTTCTAGCTTTTCTATAGCTCGCACTGCTAGTGTCTTCCTCGGAACTCGAGTCGTACCGATGCCTTCTGTTCTTCCTCCTACGCCCTTTTTTGTCGCTTGAATCGCCGCTAGAGGTGCTGTAATTTCTGCGTTTCTTCTTTCCACCTCTCCTGCGGTTCTTCCCCTCGAACCGTCTTTGGCACTCGAGGTACTCCTCACTGCACTGCGTGGTGTTGCCGATCATGCGGACGCCGCTAGACTGCGTTTTCAAACTAGTTAAATTGCTGTATTGCGTAGCCCCGTCTTCGCACGCACACTTGGGCAAATTAGCTTGGGTGGTGCAACTGCAATCCTCGCAGCAGTCGCCCTTTTTGGACCTCCTCTTCCGTTCCTTCTTCTCCTTCTTTTCCTGCTTCTTCCTCTCTTTCTTCAACTGCTTTTCCGATTTGCATATGCATTCTTTATCCGATTTGCATGTACAGGGACTGACGGATTCGGTACGCTTACGAAATTTACATATCTGCAGAAAACTGTTCGGTGGCACTGGCTTGTCGATGCAAGGAGGTTTCTCATCTTTTTCCGCATTCGGCTCGTTGATGGTCGACAGTTTCTTGTTCAACGCGTCGGGATGTTGCGTTTGAGTGACGGCGGATAAGTTCGATCTCCTCCCATGCTCCCCATGCGCCGCGTATCCGGTTACGTCCACAGCACCCAAGTAGTCGGGCTCGCAATAGCAGTCGCTTTTCTCCGAATGTCTGGGCGAAATGCTGGACTTTCTTCGGCCGCTGAACTCGTTGTACTTGGTGACCGCCATGCGGCCGGATTTGCTTCGGCTTATGTACTTTTCGCTGCCGCTATCCAAATTTTTTATGTGCACCTCGACTGCATCGCCGCACAGTATGTTGTCTAGGTTATTCAGCATGCCTAGATCCGTTTTTTGTTTTTGGTTCTGTTTTTGTTGTCTTATACTGCTGGAAGAACCTTTGCAGCTCAAAACGTCGCCGAGTTTATCTGCTAGCTGCTCAAGTCTCTTCACGAGGAGATTTTCCGTCAAACTGTTCATACTCATTGTGTTATCTAAGAAGAATCTATGGTATGTTCGAAGGTAAACGAAGTAAACAACTCCTTACCAACATTCTCCAAAAAAGTGGCCTTCTTCTTTATTTTCTCCTGCTTCTTACTCAAGTACCGACACAGTTTGCTGGAATCAGAACACGAAGAGTTAGCAAGCATCGCACACGTAGATTTCTTCTTTTTGATACAACAAGGCACTATCGGGGGGCATGGATCGTCCGTTTCTAGGGATATTCGAGTTAATAAAATTTCACCGCTAATCAAAAAGTGATACCAGTTAAATCCTCAGTGTCAACGTCATCACACGTATCGGCTTCTTCGGTGCAACAACAATCGTCAGTGGATTCTTCAGTGACCAGATCGCAATGAAGACCTGGTGATTGGGGGATAAGTACACAAGTGGAAAATAGGTCGACATTTTGCTTACAAACTATGTTTCCATCGATTGTTTGCATAAAGGTGGTGATGTAGTCTCTTTTAACCAATTGAAACAACCTTGCTTCTAAAAAAGTGTGAATAAGTTTGATGTTTCAAAGTAGGCTCATCAAATTTACCTTCATGACTGGATTCCTCTGAAGGGCTTATGGGTGATCTCGCTTCTACATAAAAACACATATATAAGAGAGAATATACGGAAAATAAGTATTGAAGGGAATAAAACGGCATTTTAATAATTATTTCTTTACTTTTTACAGTCACAGGTACATGGCTTTTTATAGAAACTTTTAAGTATACTGATCTTCCGCTTTATTAATCCAGCTAGACCAGGCTTGGTAGTTTCGTTGTGGCAAACGCATTTACAGTCGGTTTTTTGTGTTTTTCTTTTAGAAGTGTTGCTAGAACTTCGCACGTACTTTAAGGATCCAGCTTTGGCTTCTTGCGATAGATACCTCGAATCGTACACGGATTTGGTTTTGCTGTTGTAGGTTATGTTAATCGTACGTAGCTGCTCTTCTTGGGAGTCGTCAGAGCTGCTCGATGCCGAATGTCTTTTTCTGCAGAGGTTGCATTTTTTACCGTCTTTGTTTTGGCAGTAAGTGCAACGATGTGCGTTCTTGGAACGGCTGCGATTGTTTCTTTTAGGGGATTTACCCTCCTTCTCCTTTCTCCTGCATCTTTTGTTTTTATCGCCACACGGTGTAGCCTTCGGTTTCTGTTTCGTCTTAGTGTCGGAATCACTGCGACTCAACTTGATGACCACCTCCATCGACTTGTCGTCTTTCTTCTGGAACGCCGAGCCACCAATGCAAATTTCCCGCGGGTTGTGGTACAGAATGTTGACCGAATCGGACGTGCCTCGGCTTTTTTTGTCGTAGCAAACGCGTATGGTGTCCGGCAAGCCGGACTGCTTCTTCCCGGTCTTCTTGTAGACATCGCAGACTTTACCGAAATTTTTCTGCGTCGACGAGTTCGCGAAGAACCCGCTACTTTTCGTTTTCTCCTTGTCGTCGTAGCAAGACGACTTCTTTTTGTAGCCGTACAGCTTTTTGATCCAGGAGATTTCCGTTTGCTGGGAGCAAGAGCAACTCTTGCTGTCGCTACATTTTGAGGCACTGCTAGGATGATTTCTGACCGGGATACGTCTCGACTCTAAAACATCATTCAATCGATACGAGGCACAAAGAATGCATCAATAAACCCAAGTAGCAAAAATTTACGTACCTGTTTCAAATTCATGAACACTTTACACTACAATAGCACTGGTCAACGAGTCGCACGCGACAAAATTTTTGCTGCCTGGGCTTTAAAGAAGTACAGCTTACCAGATTTGCCCGGATGCCTCTTATGCTCTCTACTGCCATCCCTTTTTTTGCTCCTATAATCTCCATTCTCGTTTCTATACTCCCTTCTTCCTTCATATTTCTGGTGATCCCTTTTCAGACTTCTAGATTCCTTTGGTCTGTTATTTTTGCTTGCTATTTTCTCCGGACACAAACAACTATCCTTTGCTTTCACTTCGCACGGACCATCGTTGCAGTGAATCTTCTTCTTTCTTCGCTTCTTTTTTCTGCGAAAGTCGTCGCTAAGGTCTTCGTCTTTAAGCAGCTTTTCTATATTAATCGAATCATCATCGAAATCGTCGCAAACGCAGTCTTCTTTGAGGACTCGTTTTGCTTTTCCAGTTTTTGGGTCTTCTTCCATATCACAGGCACACTTGAAAGATACGTTTAATGGTTTTGCGGAGATGCATACTGACTTACCGGTCCCTTTTTCGTCCTCTCCTCGTCTGGATTGTTCATTATGATCTTGAATTGCATCTTGGACTTGTTATTTTTGTTTATAAGAATATGTCTGTGCGTCGCTCCTAATAAATCAACACTACATAATTTAATTGACCTCACAAAGAGAACATCTTACTTTCATCCTTGCTAGAGTCGTCCCTTCCACTTTGGATGTCAATGTGGAAGTGACTTCCTGGAGCGCACTCCACTGGCGGAGGCTTCTTTACGGGCGGTGGGCGCTTCGGAGGCGTTGGAGGAAGTGGGGGCGGCGGCGAGATCCTATGGCCCAAGGACAGCTTAACCGCTTCCGGCAACTTTTCGAACGATTCTTTGGATTGATGGTTGATCGGCGAGGGCGGTTCAGATAGAGAGTGCGATTCGAAGAAGACTGATTGTTGATTGAGCTCGTCCAGAGCTTGGATAGCAGTTTCAAAGTCGAACTTGATGATGGAGTCGATCTCTAAAATGCGTTTTCGGGTTTGTTTCACGGTGTCGAGGTTTTTTAGACAAACGTTTTTCTGTAAATAAGGGATAATTGTAGCTGGTGTGATTGATATGGTCTCCGTACCTTTTGCAAAATTTCGCTGGAAAATATATCCCGAAGGATGGCGGCCGGATCTTTGTCGGAGAACCCTTTACGTTCGTCAACATATTGAAATAAAGTTGTGGGGTCTAAATATAATCTCGACTCGTTCGGACGAGCCGGGCGGATTTTTGAATGCAGGTATTTTTGTTTGCAATCGCCATCATTATCCATTGGGCATTAAAATCTTTTCTAGAATCTAGAATTGCGATGAACATCTCGATACGGTTCCACTTACCTTTGCTTGTAGGATACACTATGACTATGAAATTCATTACATTGATTTTTGATAAGCTTTTTCGTCCATAGGTTAGAATACATTATGTGAACTGAACGAATATGTGTTTTCTGGAAAGTAAAGGATTAGAACTACTCCGGGCGGCAGTGTTTCACAAACCTTTAAGAATGAATAACATAATTTGAACAGAAATTTTGAAGTTGTCAGGAATAAACGTCACACAAATGTAAGGAAATGACTCACTGGTTCCAATGACCAAGATTTTTGTCTAGTATAGTCCATACTGTATGAAGCAGTACCGATACAGACTGGTACTGTAAAATCAGTGTACCTGTTGTTCAAAGTCTCAATTAGTGCATTGAAAAGCAACCTTTAACAAGTGAATACGGACAAAGATAATATTATCTTTGAATACGGACACGGAAGTAAATAAGTGATAAGTGACAGCATACCTGGAGATCTAACCCCAGGCCAATATGTAAAGAACAAACGAGTCTCACCAAGAGTGGAAGGGGCCATCATCTGCAAAAATCTGATAAGTACTAATAAATCGCATCAATACGCAAATTCGCAACAAAAATTTTACAATAATCAATCATTATTACTGAAAATAGCGTAACAGTGTTAAACCAATTAATAGGTAATAACATCACAAAATGTAAATAAGCATAAGAGGCCAGCCCCAAAATTTTATTTAAAATTTAACGAAACAACCAGTATCGAAATTTGCCTGACATAAAAATGAACGTATAAACCACTAAATCCCTGGTTGAGGGGAATTCCGGATTGTACTTAGTTTTGTATTAGTCCAATGTCACCCAAAAACCAAAATGTCCCGCACTCCACTAGCTACAAAATTCCGGGATCTCCTAAGAGAGATTTACCAGCCGGGGTGAAAACTCGGATCCATCAAATAGAGAAATAAAACTCGTAAAACTATAAATTTTCTTTATTTAATACTGTATATTTGTATAAAATACTGGACTAGTTAAAACCTTTTTGGCAATTTTCGTTATAAGGGAAGTACTTGAAACTATATCTAAGTAAAATAAATAAATAACTCGTGCTATAATAAGTACCCAAATATGGCAAATTCTATGTAACCTTAACATCTAGAACATAGACGGAACATTATTCTCAACATAAAAAATCACTGCAAAGCCCTAACCGAAGCTAGAAGCTGATCCAGCTCGTTCTTGTAACCAATCAGCTGCATCTGCCTATCGGAACACTGTTCGCAGCTTCTATTCGTCACAGTTTTCTGTGCTAAGCCGTAAACAATGGCTCTAAGTCTATGCTCGCGCTCTTCGTACCTAGTTTCTAGAAACGCAATCTAAAAATCACAAAATTGTGACCAACTCGATATTAAAACAGTCGACGCTTACCTTTTTGTGAAGATCATCTACATCTACACAGGACGGATTGTTTGCTGTTGTGGAAGACAGTAACCTACTGTTCAAATGATCCCTTTCCACTGTGACAACAGCTAGGTCTTCCTTAGCCGCGCACAGCTGCGTTTGGAGGTTTGCCAGTGAAACTTGCACTACTTCTAGCTGCTCTCTTAGAGGAGTTATAGTCGATACGTAGTTGGCGATTTCACATTCATGGGCTTCTTGAAGTGTTGTTAACTACAACATAACATTACACAAGGTATATAACATTGCAGTAGACTTACATCGAATATTCTTTTGTCCTTGAGTATCTGATAATCCTCCTCCAGTCTTCTTAATTGTTTTTGTAGTTTATCTCGTTCGTTTTTGAGTAATCTAGCGTCATCATCGAGACTGATGTCGGAGCTAGCTTTACTCTGCAGAGCCAGTTTATCAGGGTAACTCCTGAACTCCTTTTTATCGTTCAAACTCTTCAGTGAACCCTCGCGCTCCTTCTGCAGGCGCCTGTTGGTCTTCCTCAACTCGTCCACGTCTTTTTGCAGCTTCATCGCGATTTTCTCCTTGTTGGTTACATCGGCTTGCAAGCCTCTTATGGTGGCGATCAAGTGAGCCTCCGATTTCGACTCTTGTCGCTTGACGGGCGCCACTTTGGGAGCCTTGGCCACAACAGTTTCCGTTTGCACCGAGACGCTGTGCGACTCTTTCTGCGGGATCTTCTGCTCCTCGACGGCGGTTTGAGTGTAGACGTCGTAAGTGTCGACTTTGCGTTTCAATTGAGATTTTAAATCGCTGACGTGCAGCTCCAAGTCTTCGATGTGGCTTTCGTACTTGCCCTTCATTAGATTGAACTTGTCCTGTATCTCCACGAACACTTTGGAGGACTGGTTGTCCCTCGTCGTCGCTTCTTGCTCCAGGGTTTTGATGCGGTCCTCCAGAATCTTTCGGGCGGTCAAGGTGGAATCGGTTTCGTCCTTTTTGGCTGCCACGATTAAAGCCGACACGGAGTCGGGGTGCTTTCTGGCTATGATGCGCTCCATCTCCTTGATCTGCCGGTTCAGATCCTGGATGCACCTGGCATCTTTGTCGTTCTGCAGCTTCATGCTCTTGTTGGATAGTTTTTCCACATCCAACAGCTTACTTAAGTGCGTCTCGCTCTCTAACAACCTATCCTTAATTTTTTGGACATTCAACAATTCGGCTTTATATTTATTCAGCGTCGTATCCATCTCTATGACTCGCCGTTCGAGATTCTTGTTGGAGTACAGGACATCGTCGTACGACGTTTTCAGATGCTGGTGCGTCTTGTTCAACGTAGTTATTTGCAGTTGCAGGGATGTGTTGATCTCCTGGGAATCTTTGAGGTGCTCCAGAGCCCTTTCCAGTTCCAAATTGACTATGGGAGACGAGATGGATTTTGCGTCCAAAGCTTTTTTATTGTTTTCCAGCAGAAGCTTTGCGTCATCGAGATCAGACTGAAATCGAGATATGAATAAATAAATAATAATGCCAATTTAAGAGGGCCATAGGTGTTTAAGAATGTCAACAAGTTGACTATAACACTGCTTTTAGGAGTTGAAAGTAAAATTTAGCGTGTAGTGACGTCACAGACGAAAAGTATGAAACGCTTTTAAACGCCAGCAATATCAGGAGAGCACATAGTCGCAGAGGTAAGTCGAGTTAAAGTGTGCGTGAAAATTTAAACATCAAAGATGGATTTTAAACGTATTTAAGTATCGGGAGAGCATGAAGGCTGCATAAATTTAAAAAGCGCAATTTTCAAAATTATGATTTTTTTCTCTTTCTTGGGTAAAAAAATCTGAAACTTCGGGAGTACCTTTAGAAGAATCAAAAAGTAAGAAAAAACATCGTTTAAAAAAAATTTGTGATTTTTTACCTTTTAAGGATTTTTCAAAATATTCAAAATTGACAAAATTTTTAATTAAAAATTTTTTAAAATTTTTGAAATTCACAAAACTTTTAAAATTTATGAAAAATTTTTCATAATCTTTAAAATTAACAAAATTATTATTCACCAGTTGGAGTTTGACGGTTAATTCCAAGATAAATAAACAATTTATTTGTGTTTTACCAATACTTAATAATTAATTAGAATATAATTA
Organism: Brassicogethes aeneus; assembly: GCA_921294245.1. Lineage (NCBI taxonomy): Eukaryota > Metazoa > Arthropoda > Insecta > Coleoptera > Nitidulidae > Brassicogethes > Brassicogethes aeneus. The sequence continues at coordinate 2,027,505 of OV121140.1, forward strand.
TGTTATTAGATATAAAATCTTTTCATAGTTAGGTCGCATCATTGTTAATTGTTTCATATTAATTTATTCACTAATAAATATCGTGTTTTTGACCTCTTCTTTCTTTATTTTTTTTTAAATAAATACCTATAGCACCAATAATAAACAAACGATAGGCACAGTAATAAAAATCTTTATTTAGGTTTTGCGATTCAAAATTTAATGTCGTTGTTTAGTTTTGGTATTTTGCATTTTAAGTAGGGTATGGGAATAAGATTTGCATTTTTATAACAGTTAGGACGACTGTAATGGTATTTATTGAAATCATTTAGATAAGGAAGGTGTCGGATTTTTTCTCTAATTGGTCAAAAGCTTATATTAGTGTTTATCCAGGGACGAACTTAAAACAATTTTTCATATTACATTTATTAACTGCTGGAAGGTTATTGTAAATCATTGTTATTAAAAATTAAGTATTATTTTTGATTTAAAAGTGCTTATTAAAGATAATAGGAATACGTAAATTTTAAACCTTGTATTAGACAGAAGACGTTAAATTAATAAAATTAAAAACAAAACTTCAGAGAAAGTGATATCGACAAAAATAATAAATTTGTTAACATTCTCTATGAAACAAGCAAAAATAAAATGTTGCTATACACGCCTCAAGTAGAGAAATTGCATGTCAGCACAAAAGTACCTAAAAATAGCTGAGTATGCAAAACCAAAAAAATATTTTGCGTCTGTTGTCGTAGGTCAGGAACAACCAGTGGCGGCCCAAAATTTTTACTTTACTTATAACAATTTTATTTTTGCCGTTGGTTTGCCCAATATCATTTTTAATTTAATCATTTTAAAATTAAATTTTCTTGTAGTAATTGCAACAAAAGTGAAAATATTTTTAATATATGTAATTATAAAATAATTAAATAATAGCAAAAAAAAATCAGGTGCATCAAAAACAATTTAGGTAAAGCTTCCAACCTAAAGAAAGAAAATTAACATTATTTCAGGATCATTCAACATTTTTGCAACTTTTGGGATAATACACTCACGTGCAAAATAATCGATCCACACAAATTTTCGATGAATTTCAATCGCAAATAACTTTTTTATTTGATGTCGGATTTAAACGAATATTAAAGAATATTGTAGATAAATTAATGGACAATCGCTCACATTTTAAATACTAAAAATAGACGTACGTTTATAATATACAGGTTTAAACAAAAAGATGTTTTTTACCATAAGTTTAAGACACTCTGTGGAGTGGCAAAACCGTATATTGTTCTAAATTAAGTTTTATTTATCAAGTCACATCTATTCTTAACAGTTTTGTTTTTGGTTCACCTCGATATATTTATTTTTGTGGAAAATATGGATTTTTAAAAAAAACATTGCAATTTACAATATTTTTCTGTATGAAGAACTAAGGTTGCTATGATCCATCCATATGCTATGGAGAATGACAGTGACAGTTTTATTGAATCATCCCATAATTGGACATGTTATATACAGCTTTCAAAAGGTATCAAATTGTTTTTTGTAATTTAATGTGTTAATTTTGAGGTGTCTTCTTACTTTTAAAAATGTCTCCGACTGATGTTGCCCTTTGTACTTTACTTCTTATGACGTTAAAAACACTTGCCACGTAATACTGTGACCGTCCATCCTGGATTAAATTAATAGCTCTGGCAACATCAGTCGGAGACATATCCATTTTTTAAAGTAAGAAGACACCTCAAAATTAACACATTAATTTATAAACAACAATTTTATAGCTTTTGAAAGCTTTATATGACATGTCCAAGTATGGGATGATTCAACAAAACTGTCACTGTCATCCTCCGTAGGCTATGGATGGACCATAGCAACCTTAGTTCTTCATACAAGAAAAATATTGGAAATTGCAATGTTTTTTTAAAAAATCCATATTTTCCACAAAAATAAATATATCGAGGTGAACCACAAACAAAACTGTTAAAAATGGATGTGACTTGATAAATAAAACTTAATTTAGAACAATATACGGTTTTGCCACTCCACAGAGTGTCTTAAACTTATGGTAAAAAACATATTTTTGTTTAAACCTGTATATTATAAACGTACGTGTATTTTTTAGTAATTTTTTAAAATGTGAGCGATTGTCCATTAATTTATCCACAAAATTCTTTAATATTCGTTTAAATCCGACATCAAATAAAAAAGTTATTTGCGATTGAAATTCATCGAAAATTTGTGTGGATCGATTATTTTGCCTGTGAGTGTATTTTTTTAATATGTAATCCCAAATCACAAAAAAACTCTTCGCCGCTTGAAGACGCGTACCACCTCCATTACCATCGCCCGGTATAAAACCCATCTGCGGGTAGAGCGAGGCATCACAAGCGCCATGAAGTTCGCGCTGTGCCTGCTAGCGCTGCTCAACCTGGGTGCTTTGCGGCCCGTGGGGGGCCGGGCGTCCGCCCCCATCTCCACGGCGGCTTTGGAGGAGCTAGCCTACCCCTTCGACGTAGAGGCGGTGTCTGCGGAAGCCCAGCAGCCCCAAGTGAGGGTACAGAGGCCCGGAGACAACGAGGTTGCCCTTGTTGAGGAGGATCTGCCCCAAGGCAGGGTGTATTACAATGGAAGCCAGCTATGGAAGGTACTGGTGGACAAGAGGGAGAATATCGAGTTGCTGGTCACACTTAGGGAGGACAAAGGTAACCATATCTCAAATTTAAACTAAGTAGGTACATAATAATAAAAAATCACCTAAGTAGTTTTTAAACTGTATACATCTAAATTATTTTATTACCTTTGTTACATTAATGATTCATAATTGATAACACAATAATTTTGTATTTTGTTACATTGAATACTTCCGTTATTTAGATTTGATCACTTTTAACGAATATGTGGTAAAACAAAATCTAGAGGCAAATTTTAGTTTTATTTCCATAAATACACGTTGAATTATTTTTTAATCTCTTTGTAAAAGTCCTACATGTTTTTTAAAATCTATATAAAATTCTGAGTAAAATTACAATACCATGTCCTATAAATAAAGTGAATAGTTTTCGAGTTATTAATTTTTTTCGTTAAAATTTGAGAAATGCCCGTCAATCAAAAATAGCTTATAACTTTTTTGTTATTAGGTTTAACTATACTTAAAGTTAATAATTTAAGAGATATTAAACAATTTCTAAAATTTTAAATATTTTTTGTATTAAAAAAAACTTCTTAACAATATTTTAGTCAAGAAGTAAGAATAAAGAAATGCTTAAATGTAAATGAAGGACACTTTAAACATTTAGTAACAAAAATTGTTAGTTAAAATATTTTTGGTTTATTAAATGGTTTTTGTTATCAAAATATTTCATAAAATAAATTTTATATTTTAAATATTTTCAACTATCATGTTTTGACAGACTAAATTTACTAACAGTTCACTTCTGTATTAAGCAACATCATTTTTTAACCAAAATAATTTCTTAAACTACATAGTTATTGGACCCTTAAGGAATATTATTTATTTAAAATTTATATATGCCGTTGTTTTAGTTTTTTTCTTATAAATATATAAAAAGGATAGTTTGTTTGTTTAAAATTTATTTACGTTTATTTAAAAATAAGAATATTTGAATTTTCAATAATAGTTGTATAAAAACATGCAAAAAAGTATAGAAATTGTACATTTTATATAATAATTGGACACATGGACTATAGTTATTGGACATACAATTTTTATATAAACATAATAACTTTACATCAAAAACAAATTGTTAAATATTTTGATAAATTGCTGTTTTAGGTAATTTTTTTTATTTCGTTTTTGTAAATATCATATAATTCATATATTTCTTTATCGGATTCCTCATCCCTTTTCTGGATTCTGAAGGTAACTACTAATTTCTTGGTCTGACTTCTGAAATAGTTTGTTGCAAATATTATATAATATATATAGATTAGGGTGGCCCAAAAATAAAAGAAGATTTTTTTCTCTCGTCTCTTGTGAAAATATGTTGATTTGTCATGTTTTAAGAGCCCTGTCAAAAGATCAGCTCCATTAAAAAAATTTTAGGGGTCGCTCAAGATTTTTAAAAATTTCCAAAATCGTCAAAAATTGGATTTTTTTTTATTTTAATTTTTTTTCTCGTTCCGATATTATTTTTTAATTTAAAAATAATAATGATTCTGAAAATTTCAAATCGATATTTTGATTTCTAAAGGTCGCTCAAGATTTTTTTAACTTTCAAAGTAGAGTATTTTGAATGTTTTTGAGCGACCTCTGAATATAAATATCAAAGAACTTTTAACGACCTTTAGAAATCAAAATATTGATTTGAAATTTACAGAATTTTTATTATTTTCAACCAAAAAAATAACATCGAGACGAAAAAAAATATTAAAATAAAACAAAAATTTAATTTTTGACAATTTTGAAAATTTTAAAAAATCTTGTGCGACCCCTAAAATTTTTTTTAATCGAGCTGATATTTTGACAGGGCTCTTACAGCATGATAAACTAACATATTTTTACAAGAGACGAGTAAAAAAAAATATTCTTTTTTTTTGGGCCACCCTAATATAGATATTATCTAATATTTTTTCGGGTGGTATGTTAAAAGTATTTTCCGAATTTATTAATTTTGTTGCCATTAGTTTTTTAAGTTCTCTATCATGCACTGTATTTAAATCACTGTTATTCTGCAAGATGTCCTGTGACGAAGAAATCACTATAATACTATCGATAACAAAAAAAACTCATACAGCTATATTGTGGCTGTGTGAATAAAACTTTTTCCGTCAATGTCAAGCTGACATCGAGCTTTGTCACATCCATTATGACTTTTTTAACAACATTTTCAAGCCATTGAAGCCATTTGGAACGAGATAAAGCAAGACGGCGACTTAAATGCTTTGCCGTTTGCGGGCAGTAATTGACAAAAACAGAGGGATGACGAAATATTATTTTTTTTTCAAACTTTAACCTAACTTTGTATTTAATTTTAGACCTTTCAAATATGACGTATCATGTTAAAAGCCATAATTACTCCAACGAAATGATAGAAAATCAGGAACACTAGATTTTTAAGCTGTATGAGTTTTTTTTGTTAGCGATAGTACATACTCTCTAAAACTGAATTAGTCAAAAATCTCATAGCGAAAAAGCATCCACTAATAATTCTCGTCAACAGCAATTTGTATCCAGGACATTTAGCAGTCAATTCCTATAAAATATTATTCGCTGAATCCGAAAATGTCGTCAAAAGTTATAAAAGTAGAACAGTTTTTGAAATATAATCAATTTTACATATAATATGGAATTGACTATATTTCAAAAACTGCTTAAATTTTATAGTTTTTGACGGTCTTTTCGGATTCAGGGGACAATTTTACATAAGAATTGGCTGGTAAATGCCCGGGATACAAATATAGTATGATATTGGACATATGTCCAATAATAGAAATTTACATTTTTTACCAACCAGTAATTGGACACTGGACATTTTACTGTTTGTTTTCAGAATTAAAATTAAAACGCATAATAATTAATATTTTATTCTACAAAATTATTGGTTTAAATTTGTAAAGAGTCATTTAAAGATTAATTAAATGACTCTTAAGAAATTTAAACCAATAACTTTTATTTCAAGAAATTTAAAAGATTTAAAGAATTTAAAAATATATAGGGTGTTCTCCTTATTTGAAATGCGAAATTTGTCCAAAATTTTCACCCAATCATTATGGTATAAACAATGGTGTTAATCACCTTTGAATCTGGTACGCTTTTTAGTAAGAATGCCTATTGAATAATAATCGAAAAATAAAACCTATGCGAAGAATCTTAAAGTAATAAACAATAGACTTAGGTGCAGAGAAAGTTTTCATACTTTCATTTATTCGTACTTACTACTTATCTTCGCGATATATTTCCTTTATTATTTTTTTTTTATTTGTTTTAGACATTAGCATGTGGGGGGGAAACTCAACCACTGTGGATGTTTTGGTCAAACCGAATTCGGTTGAAAAAGTCAGGAAAATTTTCAAAGACAACAAAGTGGGTTTTGATATTGTTATCGAAGATTTGCAAAAGGTGATCGATGAAGAAAACCCGGCTGTTATAGAACTCGATGACAGAAGAGGTATGTGAATCTTGTAATACAAAAATAACTAAACGGTAAAATCGCATCATTAAAACCGATGTAACGCAATCTCGGTCTCGAAACCCGATCCCCTCATAAATCAGCTCATTATCGACGTCATAAAAAAATCCATAAAATAAATCTCCAGCAACGAAAACGGTACAATCCGCAATACTGCATACAGTTATCCAATGTTGATGGTATTTTTTTTTGACGCGTTTACAGCCAAGCGATTACCGTTAATGACAGTCCTGGCCTGGAGGGGGCTCACTTCAATGGGCAACAAAATGGAGTTGTGGCCCACTGCCAACTGGGGTCCGTAAATAAATGAAGGTTTTACATCAAAGCTTCGTTTTAATCATTTGAAGGTTCACTCAAAAGGCACCAAATCATTACATGAATTATGGCTAGCCGTTTTAGCCTTTATTATGTTTATTTATTATGTTTTCTCAAGAGTCAATTAAATAATAGTCGATAAATTTTTAACACAAAAATTACCACTTTAAAATTTAAAAGTAACATTTAAATTTAATGTGAGCATTTTTGTATTAAAATTGTATAAACTATCATTTAAATGATAAAAAAATTTGAACCAATAAAATATTAAAATAAAAAATTATTTAATAAATGTTAAAACGGCTGCCAGAACACAAATTTAACAAAAAAATCATTGTTTGTTACTGTACAGTCGTAGACAATAGTAATGAACCTTTACAATAATTTACCATAAATTAAAAATCCAAAATAATCGTGGATTTACACTGTTTAAAATATCTGTGGTGTAAAAAGTAATCTTAAAATGGTGTCAAAATCCAACACCAAGTGGTGTTAATATAACACCATAAATTATGGTTGAAAATGTTATATACAGCAAACACCAAAACGGTGTTTATCTAAAAAATATTTGAGAAGTGAACCTACACAGAAAAAAAGGAATAGTTCATTTAACTATATTAATTTAGTTGACCCATAAGTATTTATTTTTTTATTTTTTTTTATTTTTATCAACTGTGGGAAGGTTAATATAAACAAAGATTAGTCTAAACCAGATAGTTTTTTTTTAAATTGGTTAAATTAACCCAGAAAACTTTAGTGAAACCAACCCGATGTATGGTTCACTTTACTAAATATGTTGTTTGTAAAATAAGAGTTACTTCAACCTAAAGCACTATGTTAAAACGATTAAAACAATTTGCCGTGCATTCCCGGTTGCATAGTGTGTACCGATCGCGGCAAAGGCGGTGTGGATCACGTGATGTTCTTAAATCTCGCCTCTGTTGACTTACATGAAGAATATATAAGCTCAGGTAGTCCTTTGCTTTGGTTGTTCGATATTAAAGAGACCTTAAATAGGTGGAAACAGCTGTCAATACTTGAAGTATTTTAAGTTTGTGGAACGCACTAAAAACATTATCTCTAGCAAGTTGAAGGGTCCATTTTCTGGAATAATACCATGGTAATATACTAGTAATGCGTCAAGGAACTTCCTGTTTCCTTTTTTTTTTCCTTTTTTCTGTGTAGTATGATTTAATTTGACCACAAACACATAAGATTTAACACTGAAAAGGAGTTCAATTTACACCAGGTAAAATTTATTTTAATACTGTGTGAAAGTTAAATTAACACTATTTTAGTATTTGAATTTACACCAGACGAACGCCATATTTAACACAATTTTGGTTTGTATCGATATAGACCATGTATGGTGTTAATTTGGTGTTAAAATGGTCATGAAATTTTGAACAGTGTACAGAAGTATACATACAATACAATTGTCTCCGACTGTCCCGAGCATGTTTGTCGTTTTTTGTTGTGGAATGCACCATATCGTTCACTGTGTTTTGTTTCGCCAGCCGCACCAAGAGTTTGTTTAACCAAATTTATGTGTGAAAAACATTTTTTTTACAAACTAATTTGTGTCGCGTTTTTTAGGACATCGCCTCACCTGGCAAGCCTATCACAGACTGACCGATATCCACGGATACCTGGATTATTTGGCCGAAACGTATCCGGATTTGTGCAGTGTGCAAACCATAGGGCAATCAGTGTTGGGCAAGGACATCAAAGTTTTGAAGGTGTCCAATGGAAAACCCGGCAACAAGGCGATGTGGGTGAGTCCGAGTTCCCAAATGTGGGTTTGCTTTTTACAAAAAACCTAAAAATTTCAGGTTGATGGAGGTATTCACGCCAGAGAATGGATTTCCCCCTCCACCGTTACCTACATTATCAACCAATTCGTTACCAACATCGAGTCTGAACCTGCATCTATACAAAACATGGATTGGTACTTTGCGCCAGTTTTAAATCCAGATGGTTATGAGTACAGTCACACCGTGGACAGGCTGTGGAGGAAAAACAGAGCTAGGGGGGTTGGGCAATGTTCTGGAACCGATCTCAACAGAAACTTTGGGTGAGTACATCATTTTCAATGTTTACTTCAAACATTTGGGATCACCATTTGAAGTTGGGGAGTTGTTAGTTAGCTCAGCTATAATCCCGTGAATGTCAGTTTCCTGTTGCTCTTTGTTTAACATTGTTTTTTTACTAGGGTTGTGTTTAAGAGGAAAGAATCGCTATTAGGGTTGTATATAGGTATATGAACGTTTAAGTAATTATGCAAATTTTCGTATTAGGTGCGAGTACTTATCAAATGTTTGCAGATGATGGCCCTTTCCACTCTCGGTTCTTTACATAGAATGCTTTCAATTGTCAGGTGGTTAGTCCGCCAGGTATGCTGTCACGTATCACTACTTATTGCCGTGGCCTTTAATTCACTGTAGATGCAATGCATCATAGTTTATTTGCACATACATCATTTTTAATGTTTTGTAGATAAAATATGTTCTCTTAGATATCGCTGGGGAGGCAAAGGATCCTCCAAGAACCCCTGTACCGAAACCTATGGAGGCAGCGGACCATTTTCGGAACCGGAAACGGCCTCGGTGGAGAGGTTCATCAGAAGCATTCAAAACTGGAAAGCGTACATCTCGTTCCATTCGTACGGACAATACATTCTGTACCCGTGGGGTTACGACAGGGTCGTACCCCCAGATTACAAGGATTTGGAGGCAGTGGCCAGAAGAGCTGCTCAGGTAAACAATATTTGCGGAAGTTCTGCCCCTTTCGTACACTACACTACTCAAAAAACAAACTACACACTAAAATCTTCTTTCAGGCCATACGCACAGCGGGGGGACCTTCGTACACCATCGGGCCGGCCGGGGGGACCCTGTACCCGGCTTCCGGGGGGTCGGACGACTGGGCCAAAGGCGTCATGAAGATGAAATACGCGTACACGATCGAACTAAGAGACAGCGGAAGGTTCGGTTTCGTGCTTCCCGCCAATTACATTCAACCCACCGCGAGAGAGGCCCTAGCCGCGCTCAAGGTCATCGCCGAAGCCGCCTACCTTGCCTAAATCATTTTTTGTCGGTATCGACCGATGTACTTTTAGTTAGCGATAATAAATTATTTATTGTTTTTAAAATTTTTTGAGTTTTTTTTTGTCCGATGAAAAATTTGCGTTGTCTCACTGTGCAAATTTTGTTTAAATGAGTGAATTAACAATCTTCTAAACACGTTTCAAAAATACAAAGTATTCCTTATATTATTGATTAAGAAACTCAACGCTTAAATGCTTATATAGTTACGTTAGTGTGTGTATTTTATCTAAGGGATTTATTGTGTTTTTAATTGTAAATAAAAATCGTTGCATTTTCATGTTTTGCCAAAGGATCCAATTCAGTAAGTACATTTGTTGGTGCAGAATTAACTAATGATAACTTTACCTAATATAATTTATATTTAAGTTTGGACATTTTTAAGAAATTAGTAAAAAATAATTTTTGCACAAACATAACCTTAAAATCAACCATTTTAATATTTGAGTTCTCTAAAAAACGCCGACAACTGCATTTTAAACAAGAAAATATACCTACGACTTCATGGCAACATAATATTATAAATAATACATAATATACCTAATGGTATTTTACCGTTGAGTGGAGACTTTCTTAATCAACGCTTTTAATAATGCTAAATGCTGTTTAAATTTAGACGACTTATTTGTTTGACGATTTTTACTGAATTGAAATGTTTACACTTTTCACGTTAATCACTACTAGAATGTGTATTTATTGTATCTAATAGGTACAATTTATATTTACAGAGACTGTATGCAATTTATTTCTTCATTCGGATTAACACTGTTTATTGGAAAACCGGTAAAAACTAAAAAATATACTTTTTCGACATTTTTATTTATCCTTCTAACAAATTTTATCATGCCACTGTGCAGGGATGTTTTCATGTAATTTAGACAACAAGAAATAGGGATGGTAAGGTAATTTAGATCGATTATTTAAATTTAAATGCGTCATATTAAATGAAGATACAGTGGGCAAAATTTGAATTTTATGTGGATAGTAATAATAAAAAATCACTTACCCTTATTTGTCTTATTTCAGTCATCAAATGTTTATTGTCCTCTTCCAAATTTTTGATTATATCGTCCTTTATTTCTATTACTTCCTTGTATTCAAGCAATTGTGCATCATCCTTTTCATATGTTTTGTCCGTTTGGTTCTTATAGGAATTAACATCAAAGATATTATTGTTAAAAATGAATGCATCATTTTGTTTTTCTGGAGGTTTTAGCGGTGTGTTTTTAAAATTATCATTTCCTAAAGTTGGTTTTACAACAATTTCTTCATTTTCCATTATTTCTTTGTTTTGGCTCACCTTCTCATTATCCGGTGGTGGGGTTGACTCCACTTTGCTCGCTTCGGAAAAATCTTCGCTGTACAACTCACTTTCACTTTCACTGTCACTGTGCTTGGACATATCCAATGGCAAGGGGCTCAAACTTTTTGGGGTGGGAGTGGAATCATTGCTCGAAGTTATAAAGTCAGTAATGTTCTGTGAGGTTTTTGATCTTTGGCTTAACTGCTCGAAACTCTTCGAACTCTCCATGTACACTTTTTCAGCTTCTTTCATTATATCATCTATGCTTCGTTCTGGTGTGTTGGCGTTGAAAGGACCCAGCGGACTCTGTGCTGCCACTCGATTAATTTCCTCAATTATACTTCCCACATCTAAATTGTCTCTATTACTGCTCAAAGCGTTTTGCTCTTTTTCCAAAAACTCTGCCAATGAGCTTGAAATATCCAATTCTAACCTAGGTACTACTGTAACACTAGGGACGCCTTCTTCATTGTCAGTGGCTTTATTCGCCGATTTCATCCACCAAAAATTACTTGCACTTTTCGTTTCCATGTTTATATCGATTTAGCAAAGCGTGAATAACAATGTTTTGCTAATAATATAATTATAATGGGATTGACCAAGGATTTTACAGTCCTTGGAGATTGACAGCAACTTGTTTACAATTCTAGTTTCAACCCACTTAAGTTGGCAATACTATTCTCATATGGTTGGCACCTCCGACTGTCACTGCGCAGTTGACAGTTATTGTTATAATCTGTGATTGTTGTGAAAATGGACGATGAAAAGCCCAAATCCTTCGCTGAAAAGCAGGCGGAACGCATGAAAAGGCTGCGTAACTTGCACACGATGCGTAACGAGGCCAGATCTCACAACCACAAGGAAGTTATAGCCGAAGACGCGCGAAATAACTTGCCAGCGAACTACGAAAGTCGCAAGCGTCGCGCTGAGTGGACGTTAAACGATCAGAAGGAACGCGAAGAGGCCAAAAGTAGAGGCGAGGATTACGATAGGGTTAAGTTGTTGAATGTAACGGCCGTGGAGGCCGAGAAAATGGAGAGGATGAGGAAGAAGAAGAACCCTGATCAGGGGTTCTCGGACTTTGAAGCTGCCAGTTTCAGGCAGTATAACAGGTTAATCAAGACTCTGCCCCAAAAAGACATGGAAAGATATGAGGAACAGAAGGAGAAATACGGGGAAGCCTTCTATGCAGGTCCAAACACCATAATACATGGTATTCATGAAGATAGACCCGAGGCTGTGGATAACTTGGTTAAAAGTGTGGAAGACCAAATTGCCAAGAGGAATAAGTATTCCCGAAGAAGGACACATAATGATGATGCTGATATCGACTATATTAACGAGAGAAATGCCAAGTTTAACAAAAAATTGGACAGATTCTATGGGGAACATACTGCAGAGATAAAACAGAATCTTGAAAGGGGGACGGCAGTTTAAAATAAGTTTGTTTTTTTTAAATAAGGATTATATGTTAAAATTATCAAAATAAGCATATTTTATTTTTTAAATTTACAGAAAATATATGTACATTCACAAAACTTTGCCTAAATTTAGTGGGCTATTTTATGGTTGAAATTTGTAAATAAAATAAAAAATAGCAGTTCAATTTCCTAGATTTATTTTGTTCTTTAAAGGACCCAATACCCTGTAACAAAAAATGCATTTTTTAAATCTTTTTTACATTTTTTTTCTGACTACATATGGTTTAGTAAAAAAAAAGTTATACCTACCTTCACAAAAATATTAATTTGACAACAAAAAAAATCATGCTTAAATATTATTTTGTTAATTAAAAAAACACATTTCACAATAAATCTTACTTCTTGGCAATCGCTGAGTCACATGTATCTGTATATTATCACCTGGAGATGCAGAAACTGCAAAAACAAAAATAAAATACATATTTAAAACTATAAACTTTATTATACAACAGTAAAAGACAGCAAGTCAAAAGTATTAAACGTCAAATAATGGGCTAAAAAGTAAACATTAAGCTGTATGGGGCGCCGTTTTATTTTTTATTCACTAGAGTGATATTTTCAATTAGATAAAAAATTAATAATATCATAGCAAAATTAGATTTAATTTTTATGCCAAACTCACATTTTTTAATTAAAATATTTGTATTTTTAATTCCGACTGATTGAGAATTTGGACACCCCTGTTATTCCAAACGCCACGATTGTGCCGCCCTCTAGTGACAGAATTAGTTTGAAATACCAGGGGTGTCCAAACTTTCAATCTGAATGAAAAATATCCCATACAATTAAAAATGTATACATATATGCTTATTTTAAAAAATTAAAATTAATTAAAAATATCTTCTATGATATTTTTAATTTAGAGGGTGTTATGTTTTAATGTAATATATTAAAATACTGATTACCTTTTGACATAAGGTGTAACAGAAAAATATTTAAAAAAAATATTTTCCCAAAGATAAAGAAATAAATAAAAAATAAAATGGCGCCCCATAAAGCTGTTAAGAGTAAAAAAGATTGTATTTATAAAATACTATATTTAGGTAAGTATGAGAAATAATCATTGATATGTTGTAAGTGGGTGAATCTCACGAAATGTCCCCGATGGTGTTACCCCGTGATATTTAATAAAACTAAATGAGTTTTACCTACACTTTTATTGTGTTTTGATCTATCATAATTAAGTGGATATGACAGCTCAGGTTCCAGATTTATAGCCGCATTTAATTATTTTTTACAATGTTAAAGTCTAAAACCTATCCTCCGTGACTGTTACTCTTTCTAGATTAACCTATATGTTTTCAAATAACTGAGGTAGTAAAAGCATACTAAAAATATCAGTTCACTAAGTAAATTAAACACACTCAAAGCAATCGAATCAAATATAAAATGTTATTAAAAATTAAAAGAAATAATTTTAATAGGTGTTACAAAAATTGATTCTTTCATTCGCGAATCTGTTTTTGCTTTAAATTGTATGCAACGGATGGCGCAAAAACCTCTGTTTACAACATTATAGATGCATGTGATTCCTGAAGGTCAGTTAGAACTTATATGCAGATGAGAGTGTTGCTGTTTTATAATTCAAAAGTTTAAGTTCATTAATTTGCTTTTTAAAAACCTATCCACCGTGAAGTGTAATATCTCAGTAAGACTAACAGTGAAACAACAATACAAAATAATCATTTTCACTTGGGGGACATCTCAATTACCCATGTATGTATCACATTTTTATTTAATTGTGATGTAAAGTTCGACCAATAACGCAAATTTAACATAAAAAATACTTCCAAAGGAAATTTGTTTCAACAAAATTGAAGTAAAACTTATCACAGTTACATTGAACCCTGGTTCGTCAATATTTGGAATAAAAATAATCTCAACACAAAAAAAAAATAAAACGCATCATCTAAGTTCGTTTTGCCGCCCCAGCCGGCCCCGGGGCGCCCTAACGTTCCCGTTACCGTCGCGGCTCCCCAAACTGCCCTGCCTACGAAAATTACCCCCCAAAACGTCGCGCGTATCCAGAGCCGTCACGACGATTGCATCGTTGCCGTATCGAATGTTACTCGGGCTGCTGGAGCTGTGCTGCAAGGGCACGCTCCTGTCGAGGTCGTTGCGGTCGCTGAGCCGCCTCAGCACGCCACTCGACCGATTCTCCACCCCCAAACTCTCCAGCAGCTCGTCGATGTTAGTGTCGGCGCTAAGCTCGGGCCTACCGTGATACGTGGTGCGCAGCATGCCGCACGTCTCGCACTTGTTCAAATCCGGGTGGTTAAGGAATGTACACACGCTGCAGCTCCATTCGGGCGCTTGCTGCAGCTGCTGCACGTTCAAAGGCCGCTGGATCCTCTGTTGCTGCTGCTGCTGCTGCTGCTGCTGGCCCTGGTGGTACGTGTTGTTCTGAAATTCTTGACCTAAAACAACAACCACCGTCCAACTATTCAAATAATTCAAATTTCAAGTTTCCAAGTCTTGTAGTTTTCGAGATATAAGCCGATTTAACAGAACTTGGCGCCGAAATATAATTGAACTGAGATATAGGCTATTTTAACAATTCTGGGCGCCTTAATAAAAATGGTTATGTAATAAAATAACTGTTTTTCAAAACAGCATACAGTTTAATAATTTCAACCATATCGGCTATTTTGACAATCCTGGGCGCCCAAATAAAAAAGTTCTATAATAAAAAAACTTTAAAGTTAATATATTTAAAATTTGGTGTGCAGTTAAATACTGCTAACTGTTATATCGTATTAAAATCTCAAGTTTGTAACTCTTCTAGTTTTTAAGATAAAGGCAAATTTAACAATTCTGGGCGCCCGAAACTAAAAGTTGTATTTTAACCAAATTGTAAGAGTGTTTGAAATGGTGTACAGCTGACGTCAACTATATCGGCTATTTTAACAAATCTGGGCGCCGAAATAAAAAAGTTCTATAATTGAGTTGAGATATAGGGTATTTTAACAATTCTGGGCGCCTTAATAAAAATGCTTATGCAATAAAATAACTGTTGTTGAAACGGCATGCAGTTTAACAATTTCAACCATATCGGCTATTTTGACAATCCTGGGCGCCTAAATGAAAAAAGTTCTATAATAAAAAATCTTTAAAAGTTATATATTTAAAATTAGGTGCACAATTAAACATTGCTAACTGTTATATCGTATTAAAATCTCAAGTTTGTAACTCTTCTAGTTTTTAAGATAAAGGCAAATTTAACAATTCTGGGCGCCCGAAACTAAAAGTTGTATTTTAACCAAATTGTAAGAGTGTTTGAAATGGTGTACAGCTAACGTCAACTATATCGGCTATTTTAACAAATCTGGGCGCCGAAATAAAAAAGTTCTATAATTGAGTTGAGATATAGGGTATTTTAACAATTCTGGGCGCCTTAATAAAAATGCTTATGCAATAAAATAACTGTTGTTGAAACGGCATGCAGTTTAACAATTTCAACCATATCGGCTATTTTGACAATCCTGGGCGCCCAAATAAAAAAAGTTCTATAATAAAAAAGCTTTTAAAGTTATATATACATAAAATTTGGTGAACAGTTAAATAGTGCTAACTGTTATATCGTATTAAAATCTCAAGTTTGTAACTCTTATAGTTTTTAAGATATAGGCAAATTTAACAACTTTGAGCGCCCGAAACGGGAAGTTGTATTTTAACCAAATTGTAAGAGTGTTTGAAATTGTGTACAGCTAACGTCAACTATATCGGCTATTTTAACAAATCTAGGCGCCGAATTAAAAAAGTTCTATAATTGAATTGAGATATAGGCTATTTTAACAATTCTGGGGGCATTAATAAAAATTGTTATGTAAAAAAATAACAGTTTTTGAAACAGCATACAGTTTAGTAATTTAAACCATATCGGCTATTTTAACAATCCTGGGCGCCTAAATGAAAAAAGTTCTATAATAAAAAAGCTTTTAAAGTTATATATTTAAAATTTGGTGTGCAGTTAAACAATGCTAATTGTTATATCGTATTAAAATCTCAAGTTTGTAACTCTTCTAGTTTTTAAGATAAAGGCAAATTTAACAATTCTGGGCGCCCGAAACGAAAAGTTGTATTTTAACCAAATTGTAAGAGTGTTTAAAATGGTGTACAGCTAATGTCAACTATATCGGATATTTTAACAAATCTGGGCGCAGAAATAAAAAAGTTCTATAATTGAGTTGAGATATATGCTATTTTAACAATTCTGGGCGCCTTAATTAATAAAAATGGTTATGTAATAAAATAACTTTTTTTAAAACGGCATACAGTTTAAAAATTTCAACCATATCGGCTATTTTAACAATCCTGGGCGCCTAAATGAAAAAAGTTCTTTAGTAAAAAAGCTTTTAAAGTTATATATTTAAAATTTGGTGTTATAATAGTTTACCAAAAAATTCTGAAAATTGACTTACATTGGTACTTAAGGTGTGCAATTTCTCTCTCTAGCTGTTTTTTGAATTCTTCATTCGTTCGCTCTTTCTCATCTTTTTTTCGTTTCATCTCTGCATATTCCCTTTGCTTTATGACTAACTTGGACTTATCTGTAGTCAGTTCTATCCGAAGTCTTTCTATTCTAGCTTGTTGTTGCATTATCACAGGCGCTGAAATATAAAAATATGTATGCATATAATAAATTGTCTACATTTTTACTTTATTTTTGAGTGCTGTACCTATCATAGGTAACCTATGTTTATTTCCCATTGCTTGCTATAGAATTATTGCAAAGGTACGCGTAAATATAAAACATTGGGTTCAAGATAAGAACTCCACTTTTTTCTCATTGATATGTTCAAGGTTCCACGGACGTCACAAATAAGTGTTTCAATAAAAATACCGAGGAAATCAAATATAAATACAGAGCAATTTTATTAGGTTTACATACATTAGTTTAGGCGTTACAAAATGTAACATAAATAAAGAATACATTACTGATGTTACGATGAGTCATCGCGGTGTTAAACAAGGGAAAAAGTACCGTTACTTGAATGTCTACCTGTCTGACCACACATAATTAAAACTGTGCTGAATGACTTTGTTTATTTAATATAGAAAGTTTTTTTAAATGTTTTTCATTATACCAGGAGGTTTTTGATCTTGGATTATATCAAGATTTTTAATTGGCATAAATAATAAATTAAATTTGTTGCCAAAATAAAAACTTGATCTTCTCATGCATTACATTTAATAGCTTCCTGTGTTCGATGGAAAAAACAAACAATTCCTGGAAATTTACACTTTCACTGCTATAGCATATGAGCACGTTTGTTGGCAAAATTCAACGACTTTAATTCGCACACCATTTGAGGTCTTTGAAGTCTAATTTAACAATCCTGGGCGCCCTAAATGTAAAGTTTTATATTTTAACCAAGATTTTGGAATGGTGCACAATTAAAGACAACTTGGTTTATGTCTTTCTATGAAAATGAAATGGATTTGAACGAGTTTATTTTTCTTGATGTCGATATTGCAAAATCGCAATAATATTGGCCTTGGTCGAACGAAAATAACGGACCAACTTCGCGTAGGATCAACCCATTTATTTTTAGATGTCAGTGAGTTTGATGATGCCTTTAAACACCTGATATCTACATACATTTATTTTCACTTCATATACCTGTAGATTGTCTATCTTAATTAGGTAGTAGTTTGGACCTAAATCTATTGAATTGAATTTAAATTCGTAACAAAATTATTTCGAGGAATAATTTAACCAAATTTTCTTGGAACAAAGTTGAATATGTGTCCCATTCATTTCGAAATTGAATCAATAACCTAAAATTACTCGGATAGCTGATGTTTTGGCAATATATACGATTTTATTGCCAAAAAGTTTACACTAAAAAATCAATTGTTGGCCTAAAACATTCAAACATTTCTGAGAATAAAAGTGCGATATGTTAACTGGCGAATAATAAAATATTTACAAGCGTTTCATAGAGTACGATTATTTTTAGATTTTAAATTGTGTTCTTTGCAAGATTTAAAAAAAACAAAGCAATTTCAACAATTACTTTTTGCACAAAAAAAACAAGAATGAAATTTTGGCGCCAAAATTAAAATTTTGGGACCATATAAATTTTAACTATTCCAATTTTACTAACTGATTTAAAATGTTTTATTTTATTTTATTTTAAAGTGAATCTCTTCCTGGAAATTTGTGTTGTTTGTAAATATTTTAATAAACAAAGTTTATAGTTCTATATTGTTTTAAATACCTACTTAAAACATATTTCTTATATTTATTTATAAATTTGTTGCATTAGGTATTTTATTTTTATAACATGGAAATTCCACCTAAACTTTAAAAACTTATAAATAAAGATAATGATTTGTTAACAGTTGGTAAACTGTGTACCTATTAACATTTAAATCAGAATGCTGTTTATCAGGAATGTTCTAATAAATTTATTAAAGTTTCGAAAACGACACATTAAATATCAAAAATCTGCGAACAGAAAGCGTGGGTAATTTATTTTATTAATAATGCACGTAGCATTTCCTTGAGGCACAGGCCAAAATCATATGACACGACCGAGTTAATAGGCATTTTGCAAAGCAACATTTTCGTCGAAACAATGTTTTTATAGGTGAGAATCCGTGCCAATCCTTAGAAGGAGAACATATAAGAACAGCAACTAAATGTTTATACGCTAAAGAAGTATCGCTAGTAGCGCCACCACTCGGCTGTTATCATAGTAACAAAAGCTTAGGTTACAAACGAGTGTTTTTAAGAATAAAGCCGGAAAATGTTAAAAAATATCGAAAAAAAAACCGTGGCTCGATTTGTTGTGTTGTTGGGTGTATTTCGAGAGGAAATCATGGGTTGAGTTTTTACCGGTTTTCCAATAAACAGTGTTAATCTGAATGAAGAAATAAATTGCATACAGTCTCTGTAAATATAAATTGTATCTATTAGATACAATAAATACACATTTTAGTAGTGATTAACGTGAAAAGTTCAATTCAGTAAAAATCGTCAAACAAATAAGTCGTCTAAATTTAAACAGCATTTAGCATTATTAAAAGCGTTGATTAAGAAAGTCCACTCAACGGTAAAATAACATTATATTATGTATTATATATACATAATATTAGGGGTTTTCGCGGTGCTAATCCCGAACTAGTTTGGACATCCTAGGCATGCGCATTTTATTTACAATTAAAAACACAATAAATCACCATGATCCCTTTGATAAAATACACACACTAACGTAACTATATAAGCATTTAAGCGTTGAGTTTCTTAATCAATGATATAAGGAATAATCAATCGAAATCGAGTACTAAAAATTTTTTTTTAATTTTTTCCTTGCAACGGAAAACACAAATAACGTGCGCGATTTAGTTGTGCAATTGAATGAAATTTGTCGAGTAAGGGTGGAAGAAGAAGGTGATATAGCTCCTATCTCTATAGAGATACAGTATACAGAACAAAAGCAAGCGTCCAGATAAGTCAGTATTTCGTTCGTTGTTCGATAGATGGCGAGTCAACTAAGAATTTACATATACTTACTGTGTGGTAAGTATATGAGAATTTAAGGTTTTACCAACAAAATCCATATATTCTATAACAACTTTTGACAATTAATTATAAGATAACGAAAACCCAAGGAGAGTCTTCTACCCTCCTTAACGAAAATTACATCTTTTCTTACAGCATTATCATAATAATTTGAAAAACGATTGGCAATACTGTAGTATTGCCAACTGCTCTGCCAAAATGCACAGTCGCTACAAACGCACAAAAGTGACGTTGAAATGGTTTTATTTGAATTTTAATTAAGCTTAGTGGTCTATTCTTTGAAGTTAATCAATGCAATTTTACTAAAAATGGAAAAAGTTTGTTGTGCACCGGGATTTAAAAAAATAAATAGGTTCTTATTTTTGGCGCCATCTATTTTGACTTTTAATCTGGCCGACCTTCAACGACGGAGTTGAATCATCTCCTTCTTCCACCCTGAGTAAGACTTCTGCCTTCCTCTCTGAATGAAGAAATGGGGTGCGATTTTCTAACTCAGACGGTGCTTTAAATTTATTGTCCACCAGATGGCGCGCGCGTTGCGAAAACCCGATACTTCTTTAAAACTAACTAACTAACTAACTTACGTTTATCATTGTCCACCAAACTGTTGAGGGAGCCAGCCCTAGCGGGCAGAAGATCGTGGACACGGTCCTGGGGATGATAGCTACTCCTAGGCCTGGCTCTGACGGAAGAAACGCTCCCGCCTCCCGGGCCCACGGTGATCTGCAGGCGGCTCTGGAGGCCCCTTTGGGAGTCGAAACTGCTGGTGGAGTAGGTGAGACTAGAATTCCGCGAGGTTATGTCGATGGGGGGTTGGAACTCGGCGCTGGGCGGTCGCAGGGTCAAGTTGACGCTGGTGTAGCTCCTGGGAGAGAGCGGGTCTTGGAGCCAGGGTTGCGTGGGGGTTAGTTGGAGGGTCGAGGTGCATTTCGGCTTGGTGGGGGTTTGCACTAAGTCCATGGAACAGTTGACGTTCAAAGATAGGTTCACCCCGCCCAGGAGAGTGTCTGTGGTTTGTGTGGGGGTCGAGACGGTTTCCTTCTTCACATCTTGGATGTGCAGTCTTCTATTGGCGTCGGGGGAGGTGATGGGGGGGCGTTTCGAGGTGAGGGGGGAACGCGGTGGTTTGTCCACCACTTGGTTCAACAGTTTGTGGACGTCTTTGCATTTTTCCGACAGCTGCAGCTTGTTGTCGTCGAAATTTGTCGCGATTTGGGGTTTGATGCCCAAAGTGTCGGGTCTCTTGGCGTAGAACGTCGAGTTGTTCACTTTATGTACCGGTTCACTTATAACGCGAACCGCGTCGTTGTCCTTCGAATACCGAACACTGTTCACTAGATTCCGATTCAAATCACCATCGACGTCACTCACGTTCATTTCGGCTAGAGGGGCGTTCGCGGAGGGGGTCTGGGATCGGCCCATCAAGTCCTGGGCCGCCGCCGCGAGCAAGGTTTCGCGAAGCTGCGCGACGTTGCCGGCGCAGCTCGTTATGCAGGCGGTCACGATGTGATCGGGCACCGTCGGATGCTGCTGCTTCAGTTCATGGAATAGCTGCATTGCCCGCACGTTGGATGACCTTCGTTGCTGCGACCCACCGGCGAACATGGCCGGCCATAATGCTGTATCTGAAAAAAAAGTTTTTGAAATTTGACAACGTCGGATTTTGCGTAAATTTGACAACGTCGCATTTTTTAGAACTATGGCAACTGCGCTTGTGATATTCCTATAATAACGCACTTAAAATGTTAAGTTATGCGTAAATTTGACAACGTCGCATGTTTGGAACTTTGGCAACTGCGCTTGTGATGTCACTATAATAATAATGATAATAGAAAAAAGTATATTTAAATATAAATAAAAAAAAATAAAAAAAATGGCAACGTCGCGTTTTTAGTAACATCGGCAACGTCGCATTTTTAGTAACATCTGCAACGCACTTGAAATGTCAAATAAAAACGTTAAATTTTGCGTACATTTGGCAACGTTGCATTTTTAGAACTATGGCAATAGCGCTTGTGATGTCACTATAATAATACTGATAAAAGAAAAAGTATTTTTAAATATAAATAGGTACCTAAATAAAAAAAAATTTAATGGCAACATCGGATTTTGTGTAAATTTAGCAACGTCGCATTTTAGAACTATGGCAACTGCGCTTATGATGTCCCTATAATGACGCACTTAAAATGTTGAGATTTGCGTAAATTTGGCAACGTCGCATTTTTAGAACTATGACAAGTGCGCTTGTGATGTCACTATAATGATAATGATAATAATAAAAAAAAGTTAAATGGCAACGTCACATTTTTAGTAACATCGGCAACGTCGCATTATTGGTCAAAAAACTTTTGTTTTGTTTGTATCTAGAAGAAAAAAGTTTTTGAAAACTTTAATGGCAACGTCGGATTTTGTTAAAATTTGGCAACGTCGCATTTTTGAGAACTATGGTAACTGCGCTTGTGATGTCCCTATAATGACGCACCTTAAATGTTGTGGAAAAAGTATTTTTAAATATAAATAAATTTAAAAAAATTAAAAAATGTTAAATGGCAACGTCGCATTTTAAGTAACACCGGCAGCGTCGCATCATTGTTCAAAAAAACTCTAAAAAAAATTGTATCTGGAAAAAAGTTTGTTGAATTTTTTAATGACGTCGGATTTTGCGTAAATTTGGCAACATCGCATCTTAAGAACTATGGCAACTGCGCTTGTGATGTCACTATAATGATAATGATAATGGAAAAAGCGTTTTTAAATATAAATAAATAAATAAAAAATTTTAATGTTAAACGGCAACGTCGCATTTTGTTTAACATCGGCAACGTTGTATATTGATCAAAAAAACTCTAAAAAGATTGTTTCTGGATATTTTTTTTAATTTTTAATGGCAATGTGGGATTTGGTGTAAATTTGGCAACGTCGCATTTTTAGAACTATGGCAACTGCGCTTGTCACAATAATGATAATAATAAATAAAAAAATAAAAAAAATTTAATGGCAACGTCGCATCATCAATGATTTTATGTCTTGAAAAACAAACTATAATAATCATAGACATTCAAAAATATTCCAATTAAAAAATGTAATTTTTACATTCTAATTTAGAATTTCTAAATTGTGTCTGAACAGAACATCAAAAAATTTTAAATGGCAGGTAAGTATTGTTTTTCGAATATTTATTATCAAAATATTTTAAAAGATGTAATAAATCATCTTAAAAGTCAAAAATACAAATTTGAGACATCAATCATTGTATTTTTAGTTTTCTTACATTCAATTGTTTTTTAATAAAAATAGCCCGCATTTTCTTAATTTACTATATAATAAAATAAACACCTTCCAAAAATAATCCGACATATTTTTAATAAATAAAAATACCAAAATTTATGAAATTCACACGAATATAAGTGACACTTTAAATTTAGACCAATAACGTCACTATTTTGTGTTACATTTGGCAACGTGTTAAAAAACAGGTGGCCAGATCGCACTTTACGTGTAAAAAAAGTTTTTATTTTTATTTAAATCTTATGTAGGTACCACATTAATATTATCACAAATATTTAATTTGCTTGAGTTAATAATTTACATTTTTTTGAGATTATTTAGAGATTTGGCATTTGAATC
The DNA here is from genome assembly GCA_921294245.1 of Brassicogethes aeneus. Classification (NCBI taxonomy): domain Eukaryota; kingdom Metazoa; phylum Arthropoda; class Insecta; order Coleoptera; family Nitidulidae; genus Brassicogethes; species Brassicogethes aeneus. The sequence continues at coordinate 2,050,994 of OV121140.1, forward strand.
GTGTCTGATTTTCGCCAAAAATTATATGCCCAATTTCTTATGACGAAATTAAATCATTACTATGATTTATTCGCAACGTTTCGAACTAAAAAATAGAATTTTATAAAATTCGCGAATCAAAACAATTGTATGGTGTTTATATTTCAGTTATATAATTTTTTTGGCGTCATAATCGTGACGAGATGCTTTGTTGTCGTTGGTTTTAAAATCGTGAAATTTGTCACGTTATTTTCTATAGCAACTTTCTATTAGAAAGCAATAAACCAATCATAGCAATGCATTCTCCACAGCACACTACGTGCGATGAAGAATTGTTTATTGCTTTCTATAGAGATATTTTTATATACAAATTCCAAATAGTAAAATCTGATTTTATAGTAACAAGATATAAATGTGTTGACCTTGATATACGCAAGGCATGTAAGCAATAATTGTCACTAAAGATGTCTGATATTTAAAATAAATGCTTTGCACATTTTCTCGTCCAAATTATTTTTATTGTTGAAATATTCGAGAAATGCTCGCAATTTATGTATATGTAGTTAATTAAGGTAGATGGGTCGTCTGGTATATTTTTAGACACTTAAATCAGGCCTTAAAGATGTATTGGGACATGTAAACACATCTCTTTAAAATAAAGTGATATTTGTATAAAATATTAAATATACAGAGCTGATAAGTAGCATTTTAAATATTGATAAACATGTTGATATTTACCAAACTAAATAGTTTATCAACGGGATGTTTTGATAATGCGAAGCCGACATCCTTCAGTTTTTTTTTATCAAAATATTATTCCGTTGAGTATAATCAACCAAGGTATGTATCTTGATAATCAACAATAATTGTATAATTATTATACAATACCTAGGTATTTGAAATTACCTAATATTTGTCTACTATTTCAAAGAATTTATAGATAAGACACCTGCGATTATCTATTTATTGAAGTTTGAATATTTATGTAGGTAATATGGGTCTTATTTAATAAGGCGTGAAAGGTCAGATAGTGTGATAAAAATTTTAAGAAATATTTTAATAATATCATTTTAGAATTTTTATACAATTCAAAAGTGGTATAAAAATTGTTTAAAACAATATTTTCTGAAATAAATTAATTGGTAAAGCTCTAAAACACAAAAAAAATATGATCTAGAACCGATTTACATCTTGTTTCTATTTAAATGTTGCCAATTTAACAATATCTTTCATCATCATGAGTTTCAGGGTAACTACTTGTAATTTTGGCAACGTTTTATATTAATATGTCCGAAATGTCAAATATTGACATTGAATCTGCAATGCTTTTATTAATCGTGTCTCCATTTGGTTATTGTATCAAATACCTAGTCAACCAACTATAATATGTTTAATTTAGTACTTATTTACCACAAACCAAAGTTTAAAAACCTTTCTATAGAAAATGATCTCTGTAGAAAGCAATAAACCAATCAAAGCACGGCATTCTCAATAGCACCTAGTGTGCTGTGACGAATGATGTGCTGTGATTGGTTTATTGTTTTCTATAGAGAGCAGTTTCTATAGAAAGTAAAGTAGGTGGCAAATTTCATATGTAAATTGTAAAGAAATATTGTGTAAATATAAAAACAATCGCGGTTAATGTCACATGATATAATAAACATAAGATAAATATTGTTGGTCCAAAGTCGATGTCGCCTTATAAAACTGGTGATGAAAAACGCTTTTATTATTCTTTTGAGATCGCACGGAAAAAATTGTTTTATTTTTCGAAAGTTTTCTAGCGGGGGCGTTTCTGACGTCAGTTTGACGTTTTGCATACCACAACCTGACAGTGGGCGAACAAATTTACATTTTATTGTTATTGATATTGCTATGGAATCGTTAAAATAAATACAAACCATTATAGATTAGAAATCACACCGGAAAATCTCCAAAAACGTTCAACATACCGATTCACATAATAAGCGTATTGCAATATATCCTTGAGTCACACCACAGTCAACAAAACAGGCACACAGACATCACGTTAAAAACTATTCGACCCCCGATATACAAAGGACTTTCTTCGCATTAAGCGGCAACCTTCCTCTTCGTATGTTATGGAAAACTGAGATTTTAATACACAAATAGATGCATGGAAAACGTCACTTAAATGTCAAGCGCCATCTGTCAGAAATCTTAACAAACCTAAATAAAAGATGTCTATTTGTAACGACATCTAGCATTTAGAACAGAAAGTTTATGTTGTTTTTACAGTTTTCTGTAATTTGGGTGTGATGAAATCATATTTAGCAAAAAATACTCTTTTCATGCGTACAAAAATAAAATTTATATGATTTTTATGCTAAAACGTTAATATATTATTATCAATATGACATACGGGACGAAACGTTCTTATCTTAATAATTACACAGGAAGCGACATATTGGTTGGCTTTGTTTTTCCTACTTGTTGATCGTTGGGGGCGAATTATTGATTAAGCGGATTGAGCATGCTCAATATTCGGTGACACACGAGAAAAACCACTTTTACACAATATGTTCGGGTAGATAGGCGTTCGTGGTAAACAAATCCCTCAAAATGGAAGATTTGTTGCTAAGCATTGTAAAAGAGGCCGGTGGCTCTAAGTTGGTGAACTTAAAGCAAAGAGCGCAGGAGGCTCATGGTAAGTTTAACTGTTTAATATTATTCGTTAAGGAAAATTAAAAAATATGTTAAATGAGCCTGTCATATAATACGCAGTTCTGGTTTTATATTAAATTAATATTATTAATATATACTTTAATAATGCATTCCATCCATGGATATCACGTATGAAACCGGTTGCCATGGAAACGACTGGAATAGGGCAGCTGTGGTTATGTTTTGGTAGAAATTAAAACTTTAAATTTTCATAATTAAGCTAGAATCAAGAAGACTAAATAAAGAAAGAGCAAGGCATAATATTTAATACTTCAAGGTTAAATCTGGTATTACTAAAAATGCACCATTTTCTGTACACCCTGTATAAAAAAATAACATATAAACAAAATATGGGTTATGTTCCTGTCAAATGGACGTCAGGGACATGCGCAATAACAAAATTTACTATTGCGCATATCCCTGACGACAAAATATACTTGCACAGTGGCTAATAATCTACATCGGTCGATTTTAAATTTCACTTCTCACTTTTTACGTCGATTCATGCTCATGTAGCTGTTATTATTCACACAAAGTTTACAGCGGCGTAGAAAATTATTTTGCCATCATATCCGGATGATTTCGGATTTCATCTGCCGCTGCAGTGACAAGTTCGCGGAGTTTTTCTAATGTGTCAACTAGCCCCAGAGAAACCACTTTTACAACCGAATCAATGATAACAAAGTACCTACTAACCGATTTTAAATAAGTTTAAAAGTTTGCTTGTTTTTTGTACTGTCATCAATATTCTATAGAAATATATTTACTACCTTGTAGATTTGCTTTCTGCACAAAACAATTTGATGAGGAACTCTTCTCATGAACTCAGAACAGCTTGCTTTCAACCCTTAAAGTTGGCTCTGGAATCCAAACGAAGCAAACTGGTAGCTCTATCTCTAACAGGACTCAACGTAAGTTACATCCACCATTCAAAAAAGTTCTAAGCGTTCAAGGATTTTTTTCTTGTAGAAAATAGTCCGAGACGAGCGCTTTCAGGCCGGAACTGAACCTGAAGACGATTCCCTCTGGCTTCCGGCTCAACTTCTTCTAGCCACTTCCTCGATTTTGTCGCAATGCGAAGACACGCAAGTTCATATACTGCGTGTGGTGCTGAACCTGGCTTGCTCTGCAAGTTGGGCTTTAAACGGAAGACTGGTAATGTTGATGATTAGTAGATGCGGAGAGGCTTACGAGACTGGAACGCAGCCCGTGAGGGCTGCAGCACAAGCGGCGGCCAGCCAGACTTTAACCGCCTTTTGTACCTTCTTAGGTGAGGTGATCACTTTTAAACCCTTTCAGAAAACCTTGAGTTTTTCTTTCTCTTTAGATGAGGAGTGTCAGGAGATTCTGCAGCACCAGCTGAAGCACAAGAACTCTGGAGGAAGTGCAGAGATGGTGTACACCAAAACCTCCGCGGTAGCATGCTTCAATGAAGCTATACCTGTAATGCAGTACCTCTGTAGTCGATTGGAGGAAATTAAGACGTAATACAACTCATAACTCAGTCACGCTCTCTAACAAAATCATTCTAGGTTGCCAAAAACCACCGATATGACAGTATTCCTATTAGAATGCTTGTTAACTTTGGTTAACACTCTCCCGCATAGCGTCCATTCCAACATACACTTCACGACTTTTTTGTGGCAACGATTCTGCCCTGCTTTGCTCTCCTTGCTTGGGGCACCTGGCGATCCAGCTTCGCAAGGTCTAACCACAAACCAATCGAAAATAATCTACAGCATCGGCATACAAGTTGTGCGATTAGTAGGTCGCGAGAGGGCTTTGAGACCCGTACTGGAAGCTCTCTTTCACAGAATGTTGCTTCTGCCAAGCCCCACGAAAAGGCTGGAACCTCTTAGAGCCGCTAGAGAGCTCTTAAGATCGCCTGGGAGGTTAGCGGACCTGTTGCTACTCAGCGGTCCGATTCATAGACATGCTGGCGATGATATGGCCATCATAAGACTGTAAGTATGCTCCAAACTACGAGAATGTTTACTTATTTTGTTTCATGTTTTAGTATCATGGACTCCATTGAAGAGTCGTCGCAATGCAACGACACTGGGGTTCTTCTAGCGAGCGTAGAGTGCATTGGAGCTCTACTTGGCTCTCTAGAATCTTTATGTCGCGGTGAAGGCGTCAACCTCGAAGACGCGGAGATGGCAACAGCGCGTTATCCAACCTTGGAACATGCGGACTATACGGGACCTTTGACCTATCAATCTTTGGCGAGACTGCCGAAACCTTACAGAGACGTCGTGGCGAATTTAAGGTACCAAAGCGATTCAGACAGCAGCGGTATCGAAGGCAACATTCCTGATCTAGAAGGCGGTTCTGAGTCGGATTGTTCCGGCGCTACAGAAGGCCCGGAGGAGTTTGGAAGCCAGTCAGAGGATAGTATAATGGACGACGAAAGCTTTCTTACGAGCCAGCAGCTGCAGAAGCTGCACAAAATACCGAAATCGCTGAATTTAGGCCGCACTGGGATAGAAGAGTGCAACACCGATGTCGAACGGCATAATTCCAGACATTTTGTCAAAACTTTGCAGCACATTTTGTTGCCAAACTTGATGTCACTGAGGTCTTCCATACAGGTGGATGAGGTGTTGCAGGAGTTCGCTTCCAAGTGCTGCCAACACAACTCGGCGCAAAATTATGAGTTTCCAACAATCATGAACGCGGATGGGATATACTTGGCTACATACTCCGCCTTACTATTGGATTTGAAGCTGATACAGACTGGGCATTACGACGAGACGAATAAAGGGGCTACAGTTCCAATCACAGAGGCGCAGTTCGTCGAGGAAATCCACGGCAGCGGGGTGTTGGTGTACGTTTCGGCAACGTGGCTATGCGAGTTGTATCAAAACGTGCTAGCCAAGTCTTTACTGCTATCCTCTGGGTACGATCCGAAATCCAGTCAACAGGTAGCCCTCATAAATCTACTGACAGACGTGGGGGGTCTCTGTCCTTCGCAACTGCTGACAGACTGGCAGAAGCTGCAGAAAGTTACCGGTACGCCAGACAGCAGTCCGGAGATAGAGGCGGGGATTAGATTGTCGCGACGCGTTTTGACTTGTTGTTGGACCTCGGTGGTGTCGGTATTGGGGGCGCCTTTGGGAGAACCACCACGCGCAACCGGTACTTCAACCTTGAGCAGGTTGGTCGCTAGAAGGGCTAGGCAGAAGAACCGTCAAAGAATAAGGGACGATATCATCACAGCGAGCTTGGAGGGGTTACACAAAGCGGCAAGTCTAAGTAATACGTTGAAACTGCAATCCAGAAGCAGCAGTATTTTGGCGCTACTATCGACTTCTTCCTGCAAGGTGCAAGGCCCAAAGTTACCGGCATCACACGCTCTTTCATTGGACGTTTTATTGTCCAAGGGTTTAGCCTTGGGCTGCCACAGTTCAGCATGTTGGTTACACGTTTTCAACGCCTGTGTTGCTGTAGCAAGTTTAGAACATGCTTTGTTCAGCAAAACTGGTTCCACCCAGTTGTTGATGGTGGCCCAAAGCACACCTAATAATACCGTCACTTCAGTTACTTGCAGTGACTCCCACAACAAGTTGAATATGAATTTTAATATACAAACCAACGAGGAAGAAACCTGGTAAGATTGTTAGAAACACTATGTAGAGTTATAACCAATATTTTTTTCAGTGTGGATGTATATAGCTTCCTTCATAACTCAACCTATTCATCCAGCGATCAAAATTCGCAAAATGACGCGACTATAGCGGAAATCGTTGAGAGAAGTGGTGTCAACAATTCCCAAGGGCAAGGTATATTACGAGGTGTACATGCAGCCAAGGTGTGCTGCGTTTTATCACAAAAAGCGGACGAATTGTTTCACTCAGCCGCCCTTAAGCTATCACTACCAGGACTGTGTAGTTTTCTTCTTGAGTTATGCAAGGCTTCACATTCGCAAGTAAGTCAATCATTACCTACCAATACACTTCCATATTTTCAACTGCATTATGTTGTAGTTATTTACCCGCTATGAAGAAACCCCCGGTAAACTCAAAAAGTGGTGGAAAAAAGAGCTGGAAGCCCAGCAAAAACCACCCGCTACCCTCCTGTTGCACAGAATCGGCGAGGTGACATTAAAGTGCATCAAGTCGGGTCGCCCTTTGATCCACATCATGAAAGTCTGGTCCATCGTCGGTCCGCACTTCATGCAGGCGGCCTGTCATAAAGACCGCACGATATCCAAGAAAGCCGTGACTTGCATCCACGACTCCGTCACAGCCTTACTGAACGAACAAGCCGAGTTGCCGCACTTCCATTTCAACGAGGCTCTCATAAAACCGTTCGAGAATTTGTTGTGCCTGGAGCTGTGCGATCCGGACGTGCAAGATCAGATCGTGGCGTGCCTGTGCGAGTTCGTCGAGGCCAACAGGACCGAGATCTGCTCCGGTTGGAGGCCGCTGTTCGGCACGCTTAGAGTTGCGAACGCCAAGAACAACGCCGCAGCCGTTCTGGATGTGTTCAAGCTATTTCTGTCCACCGATAATACTTTGGTGTTCGCCAATGCAGCTTTGGATTATATACTGTGTTTATTGTCCCATATTAAAACAGCAAACTTCGACGATAATCCGGAGCCGTTGATCTGCAAACCACCGCAAAAGGCGCTGAATTTCCTGGATAAGGATGCTGAGTTTTCCGCCAAGTTGTCTTTAGGCCCAGTGGATTTGTGTATCGAGTCTTTAAAGCTTCTACAGAATTGCTCGGCCATATTGTCTGTAATGTATAACATGCCGAAATGCCCGACCTTCAACCTTACCCACAGGATGAGCATCGATACCAACCCCCAGTTGGTAGACCCGGTTATACAGAATATAGAGATCATCAATTTTAACCAGGATAATATCGACCAAATAAGCTACAAATGTTTATCGACGAAGCCCGATTTTGAAAGGTGCGAGAAGATGAACATTACTTTGAACCACATGGATCGCCAAAGCGGTGTGCTCAAAATATGGTATGTTCTCCTTGAAGGTTTATCTTCCGCCTCTGTGACTTCGGCACATAAGAATCAACCGTACGTGGTGGAGACGCTCTTTAAATTAATCAGGGACTTGATTGAAACCCCTGGCATCAACTTTGGTTTATACTGCATCAACCATTTGCTGTTACCAATGGTGCAGAATTGGTTGCGACAGAACGCCAAAGTTCACAAACCAGGAGACGTTTGGCAGAACTTCAAGCATTGCTGTGGCTTAGCCAGCGAGTTGGTGGTCGATTACCTGCATCATCTACAGGAAGACATGCCTGAACCTGACAAAAAGGATTTGGATAAGGAGAATCCGGCTGCCACCTTGGCTTTGAAACAACTACTGCTGATCCTGATCGAATGTTCGGCTCAACCCTCGGAAAACATCGCCAGACTTGGTACGTCGTGCATAAGACACATCATATTGAGCGCTGGAAAGATTCTCACCATAAACCAATGGGAAATATTCGTCGTAGCGCTGCATAGAGCGTGCACAGTTACTCTGAACCCGTTACATCAGCTTACCTTGGCCTTCAAAGAGAACTCTGACAGCTTCTATGGCGATTTAGCAACTGTTAAAGTGGCAGCCAGAAAAGACAGCAGCATTTCTGAGAACGAACGTTTGAACGAGTTATCGAAACAAGTTTTCTTGATGCAGTGTCAAAGGAATTGTTGTAAATGCCTCGGGAAGAATTGTGAGTGTGATACTGGTGGTATTGTAATCGACGATAGAAGCTACGTGTTCTTATTGTACCCTCTGGATATGGCGTCTACGTTGAATATTGATTTGTATACAGTAAGGGTGCCATTCAGAAATATGGTTGTGGGAATACTAGCCCACCAAATGCTTGTACAAACGATCTCAAGCGCTTTATTGCAGAATTTGACCCACATAACCCCCATACTGGGCATCCTACAAATCAACTCCTGCAGCCTGAGAGGCATTCTATCGCACGTTAACGCCAAACACATAAACATACTGCTGAAATGTTTGGAGACGTCTAATGTGCGCGCGAAGGAGTTCGACGTGCGTCCAGGTCTCAAATTTTTGACTCAGAAGGTCGGAAATCTGAGTAAGGCTGCGAATTTGTACACCCAAGCTAACACGTCCGAGGTGGTTCAGATTATAGTTCTGATTGAATTGTGTCTGGATGGGATTCAGAAGTATTCAATACACCCTAAGGATCTCAAGGGGATTTTGGCTAGGGAAGAGAAGAGGAAGTGCTTGACTGACTTGGATTATATCGAAGAGTTCCTGAAGAAATTGCACGTCAAGTGGGAGAGTTTGTGTGAAAGTTACGTCAACTTAACTATCAATATACCCGATGATGACACTAGTATTGGAAGTGAGGCAGACAAAGTAACGCCGGACCACGTAAACAAAATTGTCAACAAAGAGTTTCTACAGACACCCAAAAAACCATTTAGGTTCGTGGACTTTAAGAACCAAGATGACGATAACTTGAGTACCAGCACCGATTCAGAGAGTTATCTGGAGAGAGACGTATTACCAAACCTTAAAAGCGATGATGACAACGTCTTCGAGTCGAATGATTTTACCAGCAAACACGTTAAACTCAAATCGAGCGTCAGTTTGGATGAAACCATCCTACAAAAACGCAACAAACCTGATCTCTCGACCGACGATGAAACCAATGAAATGGCGGCGAAATACACAAAACAAGCCTACGAAAAATACAAGGTGGAGTTGAATTCCATCAAATACGACACCAATACTTTACTGCAAATACGGAATCCGAGTCTATCGAGCGATAGCCTTATAAAAACTTGCATTAATCCGATGGAGAGATCAAAATCAGAAACGTATGACAAACAACCTAGATTGAACCCCTTTATGAGCAACCTGGTGCCGCCTGCGCAACCAGTACCGCCAGAAATTCAACAGCAAAGAAGCGTGAGTATTTTTAGAGACTCCGAAGCATTCAAGACCACGAGAATAGAGACCATGGAGGCTTGTTTGGAGCTGCTAAGCAGCCTTTCCTCTGAAAAACTCTCGCCTCTAGCCACCGTATTGAAACAGGGTGCTGTTATGCTTGTGGCGACTCAGAATGAAAAAATCAAGGTAGCGGCTGAGTTATTACTGCAGAGGATGAATATTTCTTACATTGATCACGATAACTTTTAAGTCAATTCTATATAGAATCTATGGGAACATACGTACCTAGATAGCTAAAGTCTGTGTATTATGTAGCTTATTACCTACTTAGTATTTTTTTGGTACTTATACTATTTTTGTAATTGTAAATGGTAGTTATGTGAACTATTTTTGTAAATTTCTTTATTTGTTTATGCCGTCCTGATTTATAGATGTTTGAATTGAAATTACAGGGTGCAGAGTATAAAATGTTGAAAATTTGAAGTTTTAACCATAGCTGAATTTTGGGAACAGTTAAGGCTTAGCAAAACTAAAAGTATTGTGATATGGTAATGGATTTTTACGTATTTTTTCAGCATTATTATTGTAAACAAAATATTTATTTTTAAGTGAAAAGTCATGTAATTTAGATGAGCAATACAGAATATATCCAAAAATCATGATTTTACTGCAATGTTACCTGAAATCTTCTAGGTTGGTTATGTAGGGGTATTTCCAAAAATACACGATATAATGGTGGATAATTTTATTGTAATAAATATTTAAGACTAGTAGGTACACATTCGTATTGTGTTAAAACTATAGAATAGAAGACCCAGTCTTATTGTTAATTTCAAGGCACTTTATATTATTTATTTACAAGTATATATATATAATAATTCTTTGGCACATAAAACACAAAAAGATACAAAACAAACTTTTTAATCCTAAAAGTATATCACAGGCAAATCTTTAAATTGTACAACTTTCAACTGGCCTAACTTATGTACAACTTTGGTTTACACATCCTATAAAGAAGTCAACAAAATACCAACAACAAAACTCCAAAATACCCCACAATTTACCACACTCACCCCCGCTGAAGTGGCCTGGGTGTGGATTATAGTCGCCGACGTCAAAGAACTCAGACTTAACTCGCTCTCGATCCTCGGGCTGTGGTTGTTGATGAGGTTGGCGATTTTCTCCGCTTCCCGCACACAGGCCTCCATTTGAATGTCGGAGGGGCGTTTTTCCGTGGTCCCGACAGAAACAAACAGATCCAACTCGATGCTGACGTACCCTCTAAGAACGCACTGCGCGGACTGCACCTGCCTCTCCAGTGCCTTGAGGGTGGACTGCAAGTTTAGCGGTTTAAAAAATTGGTTCTGCAAGGCGTACAACCCGCGGTCTATTTGCTTTCTGGAGTATAAGATCCGCAAGGCGCCCCCGCAAATGGGGCAGCACGCCCCAGGCGGGGTGATACCGTAACAATTCTCATCGAACAACTTCGGACACTTCACATTGGCGCACCTCCTCGATTTCTCGTCGGTTATTAGTCCCACAGCCACACAGGCGCCGTCGTAGTCTATCGACACGAAATCGGCATACGCGGCGCATTCTGATATGTACGTTCTGCCGTTTATACCGCAGACTTGCCCCTTGAAGCGGCATTTGTTCAAACAGGGGCCTCTGTAAGCCAACTTGGCGTTGTTGTGAGCTAGGAGGCAAGAGTTCTGGTATTCGTTGTTTTCTATATCGCACACTGGGTCCTTTGGAATGTGGGAGCAATTCGCTGTACCATTTACTATAAGTTAATCGAGTATTATACTGTATGCATCAGAAGTGGGATACTTACTGCATTCATGCTGGATACACGGTTTGTGCACCAAGCTGAGGCACACTTGTGGATGGGGAACGCATTTTTGGCCTACCGGGCACAAGTTTGGCCGACAAGGATTCTGGCAAGGATAATGCTCTTCTATATCCGAATCTGTAAGACCTGCACATCTAAAAATCATAAAATTATCAGTGTTCATTACACAACACAACAATAACGACTTACTTCGCTAGACACGCCGATGGGTAGGTTATACCATTCCTTCCACATACTGGTATGTAATGTGGAGGGCAGTTACAAGGTAGTGTAGTGAAAGCAGCGTTTCTACCACCTAAAGCTCCATCTTCACATTGTTTTTTGCTGCAAATAATCTCCCCAGCGTAGCACGTACAAAAATTGCAATCTATGTTGAAGTAACTCTCGTGAAGTTGCTGTCTGTTGCCCAACAAGCAGGGCGTGAAGTTGACGCGCGGTAGAGGCTGACAATTCCCGATTTTGTTCTTGTTGCACCTACATATTTTCAGATAGCCCGGTTTGTTGGGTATTGGTATGCGTATATAGGTACCGTCCGGTACCATATAGTCGGAAACTTCGCCCAGTTTGCAGCCAGGAACGCAAGTGTACCCTTGACAGTTCGCACCATGAATACAGTTCTTATTGACGAGGCAAATTTCGTCTTCCTCGCAAGGATTCCCCTTGCAGGGACTCGTAACCAAACCGTTGATTCTTTGGTAGTTATATACGGAAGGGTTTTTATAGTCAGCGAGTTTTATACATGACGCGTTGGGGTCATCTGGGGACAACGTCTGGCAAATGGACTCAGGAGAAAATCTGCAATACGAACAATAAGAACTGTTTCCTAAAAATCGCTCAATAACTTACTGCAAGGTAATCTTCGAGTTAGGATTTGAGTACAAGGTGCTCCAATCAACGCACTCACTCAAAACCTCCATGCAATCCTCCCGACATATCTGATTTCCATGCGAGCTTCTCGAACACGGTTTAATTTGTAACGTACATGCCACCGTCTTCCAGATATCCGGTGAGCATTTAGCGTCCCTTTTCAAAGGCAGCGTAAGACCAGGTAGCGTTAGGTTGTTCTCGTTCAACCACAAGGTTACATCGCTGCGCGCAGCTTCGTCAGCTTCCGATCTGCAGCTGCGGAATAACTCCGTCGGACGGTTGTTGAAGTTCGTGCAGAAGCTGAGACCGTCGCAGCCCAACTCGCAAGGCTCCTCGACTGTAAAAATAAGTTGGTAGAAAGGTATTGTGTTTAGTCGATGTGGCTTACCTTCGTCAATGCAGTTCCTGAGGCCTTCCTCCTGCACCTGGCCGAGGCATTTGGTGTAGAATTCGTCCCAATGCGTAGCCCAATATTTGGTGAATGTTTTCGAGCACAAGTTTTTGCATGTGGAGGTCGAGGCTCGTTGACAGCAGTGCCATTTGGCACTGTCCATACCAACTCTATCGATTCGCGATATCTCCACGGAGGTTGATATTGGTTCTATGTCGGGTTGAAGAAAGCACTGCCAGAAGTAATCCTAGATAAAAGAAAGTTATTTTGTCGAATATTCATGTAGAGGTAAAGTGTTTTACCAGTAGAGACATTGTACCACAACCTCCTAGTTGAAGGCCATCCAAAATCTCCTGAAAGGTGTTCTTGGTGTTCAGTATGCCTCTACACGTCTCTCTGCATTGCATTTTGTTGGATTTTTCGCAACAATGAATATCTGCAACAACAACAAACATATTAGTTTACGAAGTACGACATCTTTCAACTCACGTTTACTGGTGTTATTAACAGGAGTGACCTTGATGAGATCCCTGACGCAATCGTGAACTCTGGGGCTGGAATCCTCGCAGAACTCCTTGATTTTGTGCCGCTGAGGCTTGGTGGGCGTCATTTGGCTCCTGAAAACGTCGAAGCAGGCCTCTCGGCACTCGGCGTTCCGCGATTGGTTGCAGCAATCCTCGCCGCTGCGCTGCTTCTCGACGCAGCCGAAGAACGGGATCTCGTCGCTGTGACGGCAACCGTGCGCGAGGTCGAAAGGCGACGTTGCCGTTATGCAGGCCCGCCGGCAGCTCTCGCTGTAGGGGAGCGTGCAGCAGACGCGGCCGGACCAGGACTCTCCCCTGGACATGTCTGGAAGAAGAGCGAGAAGAAAGTGATGCAAATAAATCCCAGCATGGAAAAAGAATCAGTTTACTATGCGCAATAGCGAGTGAATTAATATTTAAAGACCTTCTCTACAAAAAGGAGTAAAAAGTGCTTGTTATTACAAAAAAAAAATCATGTACAGCAGAAATTTTAGTTGTGTGTGTTTGTGTAAGAAATAAAGAGAGAGAGCGAGAGAAATATAACAGTATAAAATTAGTGTACAAAATATGCTTTCATTAATTTCATCTGAAATAAATTTATATCCTTGGCATAAAAACAGAAGCGAATTTGCTTTCGGCACGCGCTTAATGAGCGGCATGCTTTGTCTTTTGTCGGCTTTACACCGCGTTATTACAAATAGGCCGCATTATTATAAAATAATAAAAACAGTAGAATATTCGCTACTCTACCGTACTCATATATTATTTTTGGTAGAAATAAACCATTTGGTAACAATTTTTATTTTTTTAAAGTAATTTTGCGATAGAATATCGTTTATTTCACAAAAATGTACATTTTCCAATAAACGCGACTTAAAAATAATAAAATTTGCAATTTTTTGTGTAAATGTTTAAAACCAAACGGCAGCAAGTTTTGTCGAAATGGTGTACAAAATACACCGGCGTGTAGTTAAAGATTTTAATTTGACAATGAAAAAGCAATTTTTTCTAATTTCTAAAATTAAGTATTTTTGAGAGAGAAAAAAAATTAAAAAAGGTATTTCTACACCGAGAATTGAACCCAAATATTGGACCCCTCTAGAAAATCCAAGATTTTCTAAGAAATATAACTTCTTTGATAGCAAACACCAATAAAAATAAAAGCTTTTCTTAGGAAATTTACAATCCCGAGAAACTCATTTCTCTATCTGGTTTGCAGAGCTCGTGTAGGTGTCTTGATTTCGACGAGATGCCCACATTAAACATGTAAATCAAAGGCAGCCACGGTCGCAACGGGTCGTGCTGCTTGACTCTCCCCTTCTTCTTCTTCTTCTCTTTGAGAACGGGTCCTGGGATGCACTGAATCAGCAAACCAATAAATCGCAGAGGGCTGACGTCTCAGCACGATGTACCTGGTAGCAAGAAGACTCGTATCGCACTGATCTTTACCATGCATTATTATTGGAAGTGAACAGACAGCCTCTACCAGTGTTTGGGCTTTATTTACAACGATAAAACAAAGCAAATCTTCTTTTTTTGAATTTAATACCTTTGTCCACCACAAAAGATCCATAACGTTTTTGATAATTTATCATATTTGAAAGTAATTAGTTTTATTTATTTCATTTATAATGACAGAATTGCTGAATAAGAAACTTTGGTTCTTTTTTTTATTCCCAGCCCCATTACCATGTAGCAAATGTCTTCAGACCACTTTAAAATCAATGTTTTAGTATCTCCATACCATATGTTTAAATTAATTAAATTTAAAGTCTCGATTTTTTCTTTTCCTACCATTAGCAACGTTGATTAAATCCGAAGCGTTGTTTAATGCCGTCGTTTTGTTTAACTAACCACTTGTAAGATTTTTATGTCGATAATATTTCTCGCCTCTATTGAGATGACTGGGACTAGTGCCCTTGGTAGTTGTTTTTTTGGCTTGGGTTTATTAACTTTACATGCAAAAATTATTGGTTTTACAATTTACAATTTTAAAGAGTCACATTTTTCCCAAAAGATTCATATATTTTATCTGGTAGATCTGAAAGGGCACGATTATCGTGGCCAATGAGAATAAAAATAAAAAACAATGCAACATCGTGGATGCTTAACCGTAGAGTAGCATTTTCGTGACTTTGCTTTTACATGGGTGACACTAGACTTACTGTACCTATGGTCATACACCTTTCAGTAGAATTTAAAATGGACAAAATGTCATATTTTTCCCAATAAAAACGATTATTTTTCAAGTAGGTGCTGTAACCGCTTTATTTATCATTGCGCACATGCTCCGCGCACCTTGTGATGCTCATTTGTTTATTATTTTAATGTCCTGTCATGGCAGTTGAAAATTCGGAGTGATAAACAACTTTCCAGTGTTTTATATTATGTTTAATTTGTGAGAAAACTATTATTTAGTTTGAATTTGAATGGTGTGTTTGTGATAGTTTTATATGTGAAGATCAATTTTGGATGATACCTATCAGATAATCTGACACCTAAAAGGTATGTATTTTATTATTATTAAGTATTTAAGAAGAAAATATAAAGTAAGGCTAGGTACAGTTTTATTAAGCGAGCTTTACATGTTATTATCTTTTTAGGTATACCTACATTAGGTCCTAAATAGACTTTTTAATTATGCAACACTTTAAAAAAATACACAGAATTAATTTTACATAAACAATTATTTAAATTAACCATGTAAATTGTTGGGATTGACTT
The DNA here is from genome assembly GCA_921294245.1 of Brassicogethes aeneus. Lineage (NCBI taxonomy): Eukaryota > Metazoa > Arthropoda > Insecta > Coleoptera > Nitidulidae > Brassicogethes > Brassicogethes aeneus. The sequence continues at coordinate 2,066,906 of OV121140.1, forward strand.
GTTTACGAGTTTTTCGTCGCATAACTTTTGCCTGCGTGTTAACAGCGTGCAAATTTATTGAAATAAATTAATATTAATGAATATTTGGGTCAGGTTTAATAAATTTATATTTCTATTTTTGTTTCTCACCTTTGAAAATTGTGTTGAGACATTCCCAGAATGAAACCTGAAAATAAGATGGCATATTAGATTTTTTTATCCTATGGGAAAAAAAATTATCCCATGGGAATTTTTTGTCCAACGGAAAAATTGGAATTTGATGATTTGGGGATATTTTATTCATATGGGAGATTATTTTTATCCTATGAGAATTTTTTATCCAACGGAAAAGTGAAATTTGATGTTTTGGGATTTAAAAGAAAATATTTCGATACTCACTAATTGTGTTGGGCAATAGTTTTGTAGCTCATTAACGGTTTGGTTCCTTAAATTGTTGTCAGCTGCCAATTGCACTAAAGAAATCTGAAAAAAAAATAAACAAAATGAACATAAACAAGAAATAACCGTTTATAAGACGTAAAGACTTAATTTAATACGAAACCAAGCAAATAAAGTGTCCATCAATTACATATTGTATTATAAATTCTTGAAGAACCCGATATCGCGCGTTCAAAAAGTACAGTGCCGGGCTTGGGATTTTTTAAATCAAAAGATAAAAAACAAATTATCTTTTGTGTTCCATATAAAAATGTTATGAGCAGCCCCACATAATCGAAACCTTCGTACGGCCCTGACCCTGTATATTACTTCTCATATTACAACAAACATTCGTAATTATTCCCACACATGTTTTAATATTTTTAACCTTAGTTAGATTACAACTTTATGAAATATTCGAATTTTGATTATTTGAGATTTAGAAATTCTTTGTTCAAAATTTAGTTATCTTAGGCCTTATCTAAGCACTTAAAGCATAAAATTAAACAGATATTTTAAAGTGTCTTCTGGATAGACATATCACATTACCTATAGTGAGTTAAGATAATTTTATGATAAAGATAAAATATTTTAAATATCTGGTGGTTAAAATGTATAATTTATAAATACCTATTTTCTATATCTACACAGAGAAAAATCCAGTAAGATTTTATATTTGCACATTTGCACTATATTGTCAAGAAAAGGGTTGAAATCTGTTGTTAAAAATATTTCAAAAATAAATGCTACTCTTTTGTACAATTTTTTAAATAATTCGGATGAATATAGTACAACTTTGAGTTAGAATATAAATTTTACAATATTGGACAATTTGTTCGGGAGTAAAGCATCACACCACCCAAGATAACCAATGAAATGATTTCCCGATTGAAATACTCAACTGCAATCTGCATCATCAGTTTGCAGTTTTAGTTGGTGTTAGGAATTGTATCATTGTGTAGAAAGGTAGATATTTGCAAAATTGTTCAGGGACTGGGATAAATCAATAATTATGACCTGGTGATCAAATGAGAATAAAAAGTGTTTACATGTTCCTACTGTGCTACATTATTGATCAGCTTACTATTTACTTTAGTTTGTAATTTATGTTTTCAGTTTATATTAACTTAATTCTATCCTTACAAAATTTTTGTGCTGGTCGCTGAATACATATTTAATCTATCGACATTTGTGCTATTATAAATGTTGAATTATATCTCAATATTATTAGAATTTGCTATACGAATTTTATTTTTCAGTTTGTAGTTTATGTTCTGTTATGTTTATTTCATGTCGTCAGTGTCAGTTTATATTAAGTTTTGGTATTCTATTTTCCTGTTCCTGTATTATTTCAAAGAGTGTCAAGTTACATCGTTCCCAATCTATCTAAAATCTGTCACGTACAACAAAAAGGAAGCATATATTCAATGAGCTTAGAATTTCACTAATTCTCATTCACTACACACTCCATTCTATTATTGTTGTCGAATTTATTTATTGTACGGGCAGCTGTTTCGGCACTTAGATCCATTTAATCCGCAGTACCTTTCTATTCGCATGTAGTAGATTGTCGGGTAAACATGTGGAGATATTCTTGACAAATTATCAAAAACAACTTAAATAAGTAGAAGGCGTAGAATACTCGTTCTGTATACATATATGCAGAATTGAATTGTAAGGCAAAAGCAAAAAAGCAAAAGCCACAATGAGATATGATTAAAAACGTCGTATCCCACCAAGCACGGGACAAATAATGTTTGGCGCGACGGGACAGGACACCCTGTAGCGCAAAAATATTCACAGCACAGCCTCTTGTCCGATCTGTCACACTATGTGAGGCAGGGCCGGGTTTAACCATAACGAGAGAGACATTTTCGTTTTTTGATTGTGTGGCGTTTTCTGGACAACCTGTATATAACAAAATGACACAACCATTTGTTTCCAGGGCATTTTAAATTCTCCCAAACGGAATAATTTATTAGCATATCGTTGTCTTATTAATATTTATATCGTAAGTACAGACCCCTCCTGATTTTACATTTACTGGTCAACATTTACAACATCAATATTAATACCTTGTACTTTTCGAAGTAAAACCTTTGTATGCTTCGTGCGTATTCACTTGAATATTTTATCGAGTTAATCAAAAGGAGACTTCATTGAGAATTTATGTGGTAAAATCATGACTAAATTTTTAAATAAAAATAAAAATAAACTTTGTCATTCACATCCTATAAAGTCGCACCCATTGTGCTGTGCTCTGATTGGCTAATTGCTTTCTATGGAGATCAGTGAGAATTAAAAAATTAAGTATAATTTAAATATTTTACTTTCTATAATATATTATAAATTTTTAATATTTGGATTGGATTTGGATTGTGAAATAGTCAATAAAATTGATTAATTTTATACGTGGAATACCCAGCAACATTTAAATTATTTGAATTTGAAACGACCGCAATTTAAACTAATTTTTATAGCTAGATGATTGGCTCAGAAGCATGCCTGAACTAATTTAGACTCACGATTGGCGTTAGCCTTGTTGTCTCGTTCTATTACAATGCGATATCATAGTTGTCTCCTTCTCTCGTATTAGCATACGCGAGGCAGGCACGCCTACATCCAAGGAAATAAGCAGGTGTTGTGGCAACACTGTTGCGGAATTTTAGATAAATTATACTTCACACGTTTTTCAAAATTCAATAATAAATGGTATTATTTTTCTTATAATAAATCGATTTAATCGAAATTATATTTCTATTCTAAAATAAACATATTTTAACACTATCGCCATCTTGTAGCCATCACAGTAACCAATAAAATAAATACAGATTCCTTCTTTAGGTTTGTTTTGGTTATAAAATTCTGAACTGTTTAAAGAACAAATCTGTGGTTATTTACGCAATATTTTTTTTATTCTTTTTCTATGAGTTTGTCTATTTTATGATTCTTTTGTAAGCGGTTTATTCTGTGGGTTTAGTTAATTGATTTAATTGATTTATGTGAATTTAGTCATTATGGATATTACGGTGAGAAATTGTACCGATATTGTTGACTTTCCATTTAGTCGTCTTTCTTTCGATGATAAAATGTTTGTTAAGGAAGGGCGAAACCCTGCCTCTGCCTCACCAAAATGAAATGTCACGGGCCGCCACTGATGGAGATCATTTTCTATAGGAAGTAAGAAAGTTTACGAACAGACCAATCTGTTAAAGTGTTTACAGTTTCTCAAAATATACATGTATATCATATTTAAAAGAGGAAACCACTACACATACATCTCTCAACTACAACAACCGAAATAGCAAAGGCATCTGTTACGAATATTCCATCCCGATTTTTAAATAATGCCGCTAAGCTCACTTAGCGCGTCTTTCCAAACACATCTTGAATTTTAGAGAGACGATTTTAAATAGCCTTAATAAATAAATTAAGGATTTAAAGTGACTGCTTCTAATTAATTGCCTTGTTCTGGTAATTAATTGAAGCATTTCTGTTTGTCAAACAAGTCGAGTTTTACAGACATAGGTGTTTAATCACGCCAAGTAGATGTATTAGGTGTTTTGAGGATTTGTACTATTTATACTAATTATAAATTGGAAATAACACACAAATTAAATAGTAAATGTACAATTTTTTAAATAATTCGTATAAATATAGTATAACTTTGAGTTAGAATATAAATTTTACAATATTGGACAATCAACTGCAATCTGCATAATCAGTTTGCAGTTTTAGTTAGAGCCGTTTCACATGCGACTGATAAAGTCCTGACGATCAGTCCTGATGATACGGACTGACGGTCATGACCATTGTTTCACAAGCAACGTATAGTACGGAAATATCTACTACGAGACGGTTCTCAGCGCCTCCGGAACTGCGCTGTTGCCGCTTTTTGTATAAAGAGAATAATACAACGAAAAAAAGTTCTTCTTTGCTTTCGCAAAATTTTCAAAATCCGGAACTACTATTTACGCTACTTCTTCAAATGCTTTGTTCTTTGCATCCCTATTTTTGTAGTTCTCATCATCTGCATACCAGATGCATCTTCGCTGTTCGATGCTATTTATTACAATTTCAGTATCAATGCGTAAACTACTCATTGTGCAACACTGTTTCTGCTGACCGTACGTACCATATGAAATACTCCATATAACTAACAGCCCTTAATAGTCCTGACGGTACGCAGTGCGCACGGGCTGTCCCGATGCCCGTGCCGACGAATCAGTCAACCGATGATACGCAGTGCATGTGAAAAAGTTCATTTAAACAATGGCCCCTAGTCATCAGGACTGACCATCAGGACTGATCGTCAGGACTTTATCAGTCGCATGTGAAACGGCTCTTAGGGTTAGGAAGTGTATCATTGTGAGGTTAGTACACATTTCTGGTGAGTAATTATTGAATATAATTTTTCAGAATAGAAAGGTAGATATTTGCAAAATTGTTCAGGGATCAAATGAGGATAAAAAGTGTTTCTATGTTCCTACTTTGCTACATTATTGATCAGCTTACTATTCACTTAAGTTTGTAATTTATGTTTTTAGTTTATATTAACTTAATTCTATCCTTACAAAGTTTTTGTAATATCTTTACTAGATTATTAACTAATTAAAACTCAGTGTACTTGGTGATGGTTTATTACCGACTGACTTGCGTTGTGTCGACCGTTACAGTGTAATAAAAAATATATACAAAAAATGCGTGCTTAATTTAAACAATAATAAGTATAACAATATAATATATTGTTATATATTGTACGCACTTCATGTTGAATATATCTCAATATTATTAGAATTAGCTATAGGAATTTTATTTTTCAGTTTGTAGTTTATGTTTTGTTATGTTTATTTTATGTTGTCAGTCAGTTTATATTAAGTTTAGGTATTCTATTTTCCATATTTTTTTCGCTGAATACATAGGTATCTAAATTAACAATTTAGTTTCATTTTCCTTTTTACCAAAAGTTATTAAAAATGTTAAATAAATTGGAGAAATTATTATAACAATGTTGTGTTATTGTGTGCCACAATTTTTTTTGTGCATCTAATTAATATCAGCAAATGTCATGTGTATTTGCCATAACGGCACTGAAATTGCGACTACATAGTGAGGGAAACGCTGAGTTATTACCTCGATAGGTTATTTAAAAATCGCCACCCACTTGGCAGAGTCATGCCGTGTCCCTTTTTAGGTTTGTTATGATGGCAAACATGACCGGAAGTCAGGTAGGTCTCCCGGACGAACGACAACGTTTACATGCTTCCGCTAGCGGACATATCCGGAATTTTAGAGTCTTCAGATTAAATCTCCCAGATGCACGGAAAAAAATATATTCTATATGAAAGATAATCATCTCGGTCCAAGTATTTGTTCATCTCACCATTCCGCAAGTACGAGGTGTGTTTAGAAAATATTGTTAATTGTTAAATTTCGCGGGTTCGGAGGGTCCGGTTGTCATAAAATTTTCTTTATTATGTTGGTATACATGCCCCCGAAGTATGATAAAAACTTTAGCTGTTTTCATTGTTTACTTTGTCTGTGGCAGCCGCTAAAGTTAGACGTGTTTTTATGAGCTCGGCAATTTTCGTTCGTTAAAAGAAATGGATCAAAGAATTTGTATCTAATTTTGCTTAAAAAATGAAATAAATTCTGTGAAATGTTAATAAAGGCCTTTAGTGAGTCTGCTATAAGTAAAACAAGAGTTAACAAGTGGTATAAGAGTTTCCAAGATGGCCGTAAAGACGTTGAAGATGACGAACGCCCCAAACGCCCAAGCACATTAACAACCGATAAAAACATGGAAAAAGTGGAAAAAATGGTTATAAACCATCAGAGAAGTCGCTGATGATGTTGGTATATCGATTGGCTCATCCCATGAAATTTTTTCGAATGTTTTGGGTATGAAACGCGTGGCAGCAAAATTTGTTCCAAAATTGTTAAATTTTGAACAAAATTTTTGGCCAAAAACAATACTGTAATGATACCCCAGCCTCCATGGAGGCATATTCGCCAGACATGCCTCTGTCTGGCTTTTTCCTATTCTCAAAAATAAAGAGAACCTTAAAGGGCCTTCGTTTTGCAAGCATAGATGACATTAAAATCGCATGGCTGAAAGAACTAAAGGCTATCCCAAAGATCGAGTTTTAGAAGTGTTTCGAGTATTGGAAGAAGAGCTGGCACATGTGCATAATATCCAATGGGGACTATTTTGAAGGCGACAACATTAATGTAGACGAAAATTTCCGATATTTTCTGAACACACCTCGTATACTTAAATCAAGTGATTTTTTAAGAATAAAGATATTCTTACATGTAGAAAACATTTTTTTCCGTGTGTTTTAACCCCAAAAATGAAATGTTCATCATTGAAATGCAGCAATAATTAATAGAAGAGGATCTAAATTGTATGAAGCAAAACTTAAATGATGGTATTAAATAAAATTAAGTGCTTTGACCGTTATGCCCATACCACTTGATAATACCATATCTACAGTCATTAAGTTAATAGATAATAATTTACGAGATGTGTTGTTTGTTTGTCTCGTAGTTTGAGGAAGAAATTTATTCATGAATCATTTTAAAATTTTGCTGCACTTATTGTTCTAGATGCGGCGGATTAGAGCTCGAACTTGATTATTATTTTTAGTAGGCGTTGTTTTTCTTGGCGCGAAATTCGTTCTTTGATGATTTGACATTAAAGAGTTTGAAAAATTCCTTCGGCCCCTTTGATGTACTCCAACCTAGTGCAGTACCTAAATGTTGGGAGTCATTTACAACTGTAAACTCGTAAATTCTCATTTAATCTTTTGTTTATATTATGTTTAATTTGTAGCTCTCTTCGCTCCACTTAGAAGTAGATGCAGCCCGTGGCAATGATGTGTACTATTTCGGTGGCTGACTTAATAACTCACTTTCAGTATTTACTGATGGCACTTACTACATACACATGGATGAAACACAATATCCCAATAAACATGAGAAATTTGTTTTTATTGTTGTCACACAATGTGCAATAAACTGTGAAGACTTTAAAGTATATCAATTTCAGTTTCTCCTAAAATAAAAAGAGTATTATTGAGAGTATTTGGGTCGTTTTCAAAAAACACCCGCCTTCCGCTGTCCGTAAGTTTGAATTCCAATAACTTTGTTAAAAATTATCGGATCTTATTGATTTAAAAACCAAGTGAAAGCCTAACAAGCCCTTAGTAAACTCTTTCAGAAAATTTTTGTTTCGTTATTTCAGAATAATTTTTTTTTAATTTTGAAACTTGTGAAACACACATTTTCGCATGTCCCATTAGCGTTTTATAAAACTTACATACTTCCATGTTTTTTTTTAATATTGAATAACCAGAACTTTGTGTTGCTTTATAGCAATCCATAACATCCTTAGTTAATACAGTAAACAATTTATATATAAAATAATTAATTTTAATCTACTTTTTTTTAAATTTGACTCATGTCCCAGATATTTTTTCCGTTGCGTTACGTCCGTCGCGTTACCGATAGAATATTAAAAAAAAACATATATATGGCAACTTTTTTGGTACTCACGTGATCAACAGATGATGTTCGGACGTACACATTACCCAGCTGAATTTATTTATTCAATCAGGAAGAAGATATCGGTTAAAACAGGTGCGGGTAACGCGAATGTAATAATTGTTTGTCCGCTAAGTTACTCAAAAAAATAATAAAAATATGGTAAGAAAAAATACTATTTTTCATGTTTATGTTTATTTTAGGGCACTAAAGCTCATTGAGAGTAATTAATAACCATAATGTCTTATTATTATTTTTTAAATATTTATTATGGTTTTACAAAACTTTGTCCACTGCGTTACCGAGTCCACTATGTTACCTTATGGTAACGCAATGGAATTTAGGGTAACGCAATAGAATTTTTCGACAACAAAGTGGATATTTTAAATATCATATTTACCGTCGCTTTTATTAAAAGTAGTTTATGATTAACCAATTTAAAATTATTTGTAATTACAACTCATGATATAGATTACATCCAAGGAAAAATTCCACGCAATATAAAAGTACTAAAAGGGACCTTCACCAGCTTATAGTCAAAGAAAAAGGGTGTCTATAGAATAGTATACAATTTAGAAATCTAAGTTGTTATTCTGCAAGTGAGCACCACTACAAGGGATTTTGTTTATGCATTACTCTAAAATCATACCATATCTGATTAAGTCCTTTGTGTACCCCTGTCCGTTGTGATACCAATGTCTATTTCGTTATTTTTGTTTAGTTTTTGTTAAAAAAAAATACTTAAAATGATTTTTATACACTATCACTTGGTAATACGTGTTTATAAATTAGAGTTTAATTCACTAATACAGTGACTAAAAGAAAATATTAATGGTATTGTTTTTTTAACAAAGAATCGGAATGGTTTCTTTTAAAAAGTAACTTAACGAACATACATATTTAAAAAAAGCATACAATTTTTAATAAAAAATAAAATAAAAAATTGGAGTCAAAAGTTTGTGAACTAAGTACATTTTATTTCAAATTATTTTTATAACAACTTTTTTTATTGAATTAAATTTTGGATTTCAAATTGGTAACACAGTGGAGATATATAAAGCTAGCTAAACACATTTTTCTGAAAAAAACGTAGAAAAAATTAAAAAGTGCACTGCCTGTCTTAAATGTAAGTAAACAAAACTCTAAACATTTATAAAAATCCAACCAAAAGTCAATTTAAGCAAAAAAAATACTTTGATCTTCATTTTCCTGAAAGCGGGTGTTTCTTGAAAATGACCCAATTACTTGATGGAAGAGATTAATCCATTCTTTAAGGATATTACAATGTTAGCCAAATTTATTTAGTATAAAAATAAAAAATAATTATAAAATCGGTCTGTTTTTTAAATAAAATGGCAAAGTATATTTTATTTTTGCGATTTGTTACTACTATTTATTCATTAAGTATAAAAGCAATGCCCTTTACCTACCCCTTTCCCCGCAATATACAACTTAAATACTCCTTAAATCTAACTCAAAAGCTTTGTGAAATCATGCGTGCACGATTGGCCAAAAATAGCACGTCAGCTTATAAACTTAAATACAACTCACTGGCACAAGTCCAAAGAGGCAGTCGCCAAATTTAAATAATAGTTTTTGTTTTATTGGCATTCTTTATGCGTTTGATCGTCTTTGGAAAGTCGCGCAAAAGTTAAATAAATAAGATCAAAGTGAAGATTTGATAAGCCTTAATTTAAAGGTTATGTTATTAATCAACGCTTTGGGACGGTAATAATTTGTTGGATGTTAGATCAAAGAGAAAGTTAAAATACATTTTATCTATTTTGCGTTCATAATGGCTTCATTATAACACCGCTTTCGGTGCTGTAATGAGATACTTTTGACATTTTCTTTACTTTCACTGTGAAAAACTGACAATTTTCAAGAAATGCATTTCGATTTATAACCTTTATAATCTGTGTTTATAAAAATGTGACATTTGACGGTGACACACAGTTTCCCCTATTGTTTCATAGATGGCGCTCTATACAAATTTTTGATTTAAATCATTTTAAGATAATAATAAGTATTTGTCGTAGAAAAAGTATAGTATGCACCTCGTTTATAAACTTTTCTATACACTCATTAATTACTATTATATACAATTGTCTCTAATAATCTTTTAGGTGGGTAGGTATTAAGCATACAATATACAGAAGAGAGAAACCATTTGTATAATAATACAATAATTTTCAACTTTAGTTGCTAACTTCAGCCCGTGACTAAAGCGTCATTAAACTACTGCCAATATGTATTTAAAGTGTTATGAAAACATGTACGATAAATTATCGTCGATAATGGATGTTTTAAAGGTGCGAGTAGAAATTATTACATTAAATGCTGGCTAAATCCACCTTAAATCATATTATTTTTACAAACAAATATCTTTTGGACTTACCTTTTCGCATACTGATCTGCAAGACCCCGTAGCATGCGTGCAACATGTTAAATCTGAAATTATTTAAAACATTTGGTATTAATATCTTGTTTAATAGCAATATTAATTGATAATTAATTAATTTAATATTCCAAGGGCATGTTTAAATAAAACATGTTTGGATTAATTGAGTATAAAATTGTTTTATGCGTTCTTGCATATTTTTTAGAAGATTATGTTCTACAATAAATACATTATAATTAAGTAAAATGTATAACAACATAACCAGATGGATATAAATTAAGTTATATTAATTATAATTTTTTTTATTGCAATAACAGCTTATTTCCTTATTAAATATGAGCAGCATTAAAATTCGTATATGGGCAATTCCACCAAATAATGTTTTATAAAAAAAAATTTCATTTATTTCATTATTTCCACCTGTGACTGTTGCACAACGAACTATTTTTTTCGGTTGAACACTCCCGTTTGTAGTAAACTGCTCGACTGTACGGTGAAATGAAGTACGTGATTGAATTTTTTCCGGAAAACGCTGAGCGTAGATATTAACAGCATCATCAAGATTCCTGCCTGCTTCTCCATAAATCAAAATCATTTCTATTTATTCTTCCACTGTTAAAAAATCCATTATGAATAACTGCTTAACGAAAGGAGGTCTTTTTGTTTGCAAATTAATCTTCGAACTAAACTGATTAAATAATGCTAAACTATGTATAAATAGTGTCTTTATACCTCAATAATAATTATAATTTATAACTAAATACCATTTTTTATACCTCAATTAGGATTAAATTAATTATTTTTTTTACCCTAAAAGAGGTATTTTTATTAAAATTAGTACAATAATCCTTTAAATTAAAGGATTTAATGCTGGCAGGTAAAATGATGCGCAATTGATAATTATCACCGAATGATAATGATAATGTATAAAAATTAAACCAGGAAACTTAAATATTAGTTAAAAAATCGTGGGTACTTAAAAAAATCATATTTAATTGAATAAGATAATTATTACCAAAAAAAGTGATATTTTTATAGAAAAATTATTGCAGAATCGTATAAGAAGAAAAATGAAAAACAAAATTGATTTTTTTTCATTACAGCGCCATCTATTACAAATATGAAAAAATGTTTGAGACAAAATCTACCTATTTTTAGTCGAATGATCCGAGTCTGCAATAAAAAATAGGGTGTTCCATTGGAAATTTTAAAGTTCCCCCCGTTCCCCCTATAAGGAGGAGAGTATGAGGACCAATTTTAGTACTGATTGATTTCCCCCCTCGAATCATTTAATTTTTATTTTAAAAATTTTTTCGTAAAATGCATACAAACATATATTTCAAAGTTACAAGTTAAATGACCCACCCTGTATATTTTCGTATGTATATAATAAATAAATAAACAGCCCTTTGTATAATGTGATAAATGTGTTCGAAAGACGTTCAAGTGAACCCATTGATCGTATTTTCCTGCAGGTAGTACCAACTTAACGTCACATATGGCTGTTTAAAGTGATACTTACGATGTAGCGCCTCTTGGGCTTGTCAAAGAAGATTTATACAGTCATTGAGTTTAGACAAAAACCAGTATTTTTAAAAACGAAATTTTCGTTGGCATTTGTAATGGAAACCATTTTGCATTAAAAATGCGTTTATATATGTAATATGTAAAATTATAGGTAAGTACCTACTTGATTGACATATGGAATATTAAGAATGGCTTGCGGATAAACTAGTTTATATGGCAAGTATATGCAAATATACTGTATACTGTATAGAAGTATTATTAAGTTCACATAAATATTTATTAAGATTAATTTATTGTATCCGTTTGCATATCGCTTATACATATTTATTTTTTTATTGATAAAATATTTATATCTGTATTTTCAGATAATTTTACTCCAACCGTTTAGAGAAAATTGCCATTTTCAACAATTCTTATTTTAGTAAATATATCTTATGGATTCACTTGTAAATCACTCGTAAATCTTGACACACCTACAGAGAATTTATCAATTTTCAGTTATTTTTTGACAGTAAAATTGTTTATCTCACTGATTTTCGACAATAACCCTTAAGTTTCAACACTTTAAAGTATTATGAGGGACGTAATTTTTACGAAAGAAAATTACTTATAGGTAATTTTAACGTCAGAATTTTTACTTAATGGTAAATGTTACTCATAAGTCATAATTTTACGATATTAAGACCACTTTATAACCATAAATAATTCCTATTCGCCTGGTATTTTTTAGGGTTATTAGTGGTAATAAATACTATTAATATTGACTAAACAAGGAAAAATAAGCTTAAAGTGAAAAATAAAACTTTAATGAAAAATTTTTTTTGGGTCGCCATAATGAGTTTTTTAAGATGGAATCCATTACTTATCTAAACATGTATATAATATTTCTTTATAAATATTTTTCTAAAATATAATAAGGAAAGTTTTAGTTATTAAAAAATGATTAAAACTAAATGATTTTTAAAAGATTTTATAAAATTTTGTAGATTTTAAGTTTTGTTGAATTTTTACCCAAGCAATAATTTTTCTTAAAACCGTAAAATATTTAGAGGGCATATAATTTTTAAGATGATTTTTATCAATAAAATAATGTGCGTTTGAGTTTAAATGCAACATATTATTAGTTTTGACAATTTAAGTTATATTTTTTAATTTTACTTTAGGATGGCCTTTGTAAGTACCATTTTGTAAAATATAAATTAAAAGAACAAAGAAATTACGAATGTCAATGTTTTAGAAAGAGAGAGCAAACAGTTAGTAATTATAGAGTTATTTTTACGTAAATTTGTGGTATTTATATTGTTTTTATTACGTTATTCTCTTATTAGATCAAAAAGGTTATTATGTAGGTAAAATAACGAAATAAACCATTCCCCAAATTTGGTAATTTTTCGCATCTATACGGTTATAAAACCGTTTTGGTTAACCGTAAAAAATACTTTAAAGTTGACTTAATAGTAAATTTGTAGTTATTTAAACTAAAAATGCTGCTTGGGCCCATTTTGTAAAAATGTTAAAAATCGCAAAGAAAACGTAAAATTATCTGGAGAATTGTATTCACGCACGCCTATGGTCATCATTTATCCGATTTGACACGAACAGACATAAAGTAATTTTAACGTTATTTTTACGTAACAACTTTCATAAACATTTCTCTATTTATCAAGTATTGTTCCACCCACCCACTTCTGATTCTAATTCTCTGAATTATTAATGTGAGTCATACGACACGAGATAAAATAAGGCCTTGTTAAATTTAAATTTTTGATTGTTTGAGCTTGTCAACTATATCAATAAGGAACAATGATGAATAAATTAATGATTTGTGAAATGTATAAAATATTTATATTTTGTATTTATAAATAGTTGTTACTGACGTTTCTATATACGAGGTGTGTTCAGAAAATAAGGGGAATTGTTAAATTTCGCGGCTTCGGAGGGTCCGGTTGTCATAAAATTTTATTTATTATGTTGGTATACATGCCCCCGAAGTATGATAAAAACTATAGCTGTTTTCATTCAGTAAAAATCGTCAAACAAATAAGTCGTCTAAATTTAAACAGCATTTAGCATTATTAAAAACGTTGATTAAAGAAGTCTCCACTCAACGGTAAAATAGCATTTTATTAAGTATTATATATAATATTATGTTGCCATGAATTCGTAGGTATATTTTGTAGTTTAAAATGCAGTTGATTTTATTATTTAATGTAATTTATAAGTAGGTATGTTATCTATGGTATATTTTGGGTCGGATATTTTTTTGTGTTCAAAAAATTGTATAGGTAATCTTAATGTAATTTGTATTTAAAATTGTTATTTTTTACTTGACCTTTAATTGACCCTTTATCATATTTGTTTACTTAATTAATTTTCAAAACTCTTTGCAATGGTAAACATTTAAGAAATTTTTGTTGAAATTTTTTTTTTTCGTACCTACCTTGACTTACAATCCCTTGAACACACAAAGCGGCAACTATGGCCAGCACTAAACCCGAAAAACAATTGTCGCATCGTTTCCTTCTCGCACTGTTAATTGACATGATGTCTGTCAGTTCGTGAACACGTGCTGCGTACGGTGGCACGAATTGAAACTGCCACGCGCAAAACTCACATCACGAACATTCCAAAGCGACTGTTGTTTACCGAGCAAACTTAACTCCCGTGCTCCTCGGGATTCGACGTCCAGCGGCGTTGTCAAGTCGTCGGGTGCACTTTTGAAAAGGCGTCCCTGCAGCAGCCGTTTTAAAAGCGATTCAACGGAAAAAACGTGCATCTGGCATCGAAGCGCTGGTGCACAGTAGTGGTCGGCGGTTCGGTGGTCGCGCGTACGAAGAATAAGCATGCAGAACGCCCAGAGGAGGGTGTAAAGTTGATTCTGTATAATTTTTGCTTTGGAATTAATAAGTGGGCGTAAGCCATCAGGTCTTCTCTGGAATCATCAAGCATGCTCTTAACAACCGAGTAAAATTATTATTTTTAATGATGGTTTAATTAAAACTTTGTGCTTTTTTCTATAAAATTCTTAGCTTTGGGCAGTAAATATATTTGCATTTTTTAACATTGCCAAGAAACAAATACTTTGTATTTAATAGTACCTTTTTACTTATGGAAACTTTAACTGTCTCTAAAACAATCTTTTTATAGCTTATATATACATATTTGGCATTTATGACCATTTGTTTAATTATACTAGATTGCTAGATATGTTTTAACACCTATATAAACTTAATATGTAATAAACCACTACCCGTTATTATTTTAATTAAACTGAACAATTATTGGTACTTAAAAATAATAAAATATCTTCAAAATATGAGTATATTAATAAAATATTTTATCCTTTGATTTTTTGTTATTACTATAATTGCAAAATATTATCACAAAGTATTAAAAATTTGTACAAAAAGTCAAACGCTTATGTTACAAACGAGTGTTCTTAAGAATAAAGCCGGAAAATGTTAAAAAATATCGAAAAAAAACCGTGGCTCGATTTGTTGTGTTGTTGGGTGTATTTCGAGAGGAAATCATGGGTTGAGTTTTTACCGGTTTTCCAATAAACAGTGTTAATCTGAATGAAGAAATAAATTGCGTACAGTCTCTGTAAATATAAATTGTACCTATTAGATACAATAAATACACATTTTAGTAGTGATTAACGTGAAAGTGTAAACATTTTAACTCAGTAAAAATCGTCAAACAAATAAGTCGTCTAAATTTAAACAGCATTTAGCATTATTAAAAGCGTTGATTAAGAAAGTCTTCACTCCTATAAAAATGGTTGATTTTAAGGTTATGTTTGTGCAAAAATTATTTTGTACTAATTTCCTAAAAATGTCCAAATGGCAACTGTATAGTCGATTACAATTTACAAATGCGTGTGTTACAAACGAGTGTTTTTGAGATAAAGCCGGAAAATGTTCAAAATAATCGGAAAAAAAAACCGTTGCTCGATTTGTTGTGTTGTTGGGTGTATTTCGAGAGGAAATCGTGGGTTGAGTTTTTACCGGTTTTCCAATAAACAGTGTTAATCCGAATGAAGAAATAAATTGCATACAGTCTCTGTAAATATAAATTGTACCTATAAGATACAATAAATACACATTTTAGTAGCGATTAACGCAAAAAGTGTAAACATTTCAATTCAGTAAAAATCGTCAAACAAATAAGTCGTCTAAATTTAAACAGAATTTAGCAATATTAAAAGCGTTTTTTAAAGAACTCAAACATAAAAATGGTTGATTTTAAGGTTATGTTTGGGCAAAAATTATTTTGTACTAATTTCTTTAAAATGTCCAAACTTAAATATAAATTATATTAGGTAAAATTATCATTAGTTAATTCTGCATCAACAAATGTACTTACTGAATTGGATCCTTTGGCAAAACATGAAAATGCAACGATTTAGTTCTTGAATTTTATTTACACAATAATTCACCATGATTCCTTTAATAAAATACACACACTAACGTAACTATAAATAATAAAACTAAAAATATTCATATAGTGATTGGAACAAACCTGCTTTACTGGTTTTATGACTTGGGGTTGGCAGCTCTGAATATTGATTCTTGTTTTGTAAACATAGCCTCCTAGACATAGCCTACAAATTGTTGTCAATTTTGTTAATTCTATGAAAACTATGAATTAAAAGAGATTTGTTTTTAATAATGCATCTAAGGTTTGACCTTCTACATTTGATTGTTCTTTTATTTGTATTTCAATTGGTGAGTGCAAATGTTTGCATCAAACCCAATGTGTATATTACACAAAAAATTAGCAATGAGGGCTTTCACAGGTGAGTTTTTTTGTTATTTTAGGCCTTTTATATTGTTTTATCATTTTCAGAGAAATAAACTGGCTTATAGAGGTATTGGAACCTACAATAGAAAGTTGGGAAAAGACAAAATGTAAGGTTGCATTACGCTTGGATGTTCCATCGGGAATCTATGTGAATCCTGATGAAATCAATGCTTTAAATGAAACTGAGGAGGTTTAATTGTGTTTTCTGCAAAAAATTGTTTGTTTGATTCAACAACTTTTAGGTTTCTTTCCGTATAAGTGGGAAAGTTGATATAGAAGTTCCAGCTCACGAAGCAAAAGAACATAAAGTATATGTTTATTTTAACAACGCTTATATTAACAGGATCTCCATTGATTTGCCATTCCATTTACGTTACCAAAGATCACAAATAACAGGAGGGTAAATATTTTGAAAATAAATCAAGTGGTTGATTTTTTTGTTTTTGATCCTTTTTAGAAGAATCCTGGGTTGTGTCTTTTTTTTTTTAAATCTATTTTTTTGTTATTCTTTTTACAAATAAATTGTTTATATCCTCTTGCTGTAAAGCACAATTATTAGGGTGAAGTATTGATTTTGTCTACGCTAAAGAAGTATCGCTAGTAGCGCAACCACTCGGCTTGTTTTCATCGTAACAAAAGTAAAACTTTTAATAATCAGCTGTCAAACGCTTATGCCACAAACCAGTCTTTTTGAGAATAAAGCCGGAAAATGTTAAAAAACATCGAAAAAAAACCGTGGCTCGATTTGTTGTGTTGTTGGGTGTATTTCGAGAGGAAATCCTGGGTTGAGTTTTTACCGGTTTTCCAATAAACAGTGTTAATCTGAATGAAGAAATAAATTGCATACAGTCTCTGTAAATATAAATTGTACCTATTAGATACAATAAATATACATTTTAGTAGTGATTAACGTGAAAAGTGTAAACATTTCAATTCAGTAAAAATCGTCAAACAAATAAGTCGTCTAAATTTAAACAGCTTTTAGCATTATTAAAAGCGTTGATTAAGAAAGTCTCCATCTAACGGTAAAATACCATTATATTATGTATAAGGGACCGTTCATTAATTACGTGAGGTGTTTAGGGGGGGGAGGGGGTCGAGCCAAACCTCACCAAATCTCACGTGGGGGAGGGGGGCTCTCGGCAAATATCACGTAATTTTTTTTCCCGAAAGAAACAGTGTAAAATTACGAAAAAATTGTTTTTTTTTAATAAATCTAATGGAATCAAGCACAGATTAACTTATTTACATTAAAACCATGCATTTTAAAAAATCTCACGTGAGATTAAGGGGGGGAGAGGGGGTCGAGCAAAATCTCACGACATCTCACCAAGGGGAGGGGGGGGGTCGAAAAATCGCCAAAATTGTCTCACGTAATTAATCAACGGCCCCTAATATATAATATTATGTTGCCATGAATTTGTAGGTATATTTTGTTGTTTAAAATGCAGTTGTCAGCGTTTTTTAGAGAACTCAAATATAAAAATGGTTGATTTTAAGGTTATGTTTGTGCAAAAATTATTTTTTACTAATTTCTTAAAAATGTCCAAACCTAAATATAAATAATATTAGGTAAAGTTTCATTAGTTAATTCTGCACCAACAAATGTACTTACCGAATTGGATCCTTTGGCAAAACATGAAAATGCAACGATTTAGTTCTTGAATTTTATTTACAATTAAAAACACAATAATTCACCATGATCCCTTTGATAAAATACACACACTAACGTAACTAAGCATTTAAGCGTTGAGTTTCTTAATTAATGATATAAGGAATAATCAATCAAAATCGAGTAGATACTAAAAATGTTTTTTAATTTTTTCCTTGCCTTTCTCATTTTTATTCAACAAAGTAGAACTTTGGTTGTTATTTTAGTTATGGAAAAGTATATCTTCAAAAGCCAAGCTTATTAGTATGGTGCGAGAATAACTTGAATAAAATTTGCCAAAAAGGACTAAAAGTTGAGGCACCTTGTGAGCATTTCAGCTCAAAACAATGCGTCTGGAAAAATCTATCATACGATGCTGTAAGTGGAAAACACGGTTTTCTTTAAATAACTCTTTATGTGATCTAAATCTGTTTCAGCTTTTTGATGATGCAGATTTATTTGTCCCGATCGGGGATTTAGATCATTACCCTATCGTTTCCATTGTTTCACTGTTATTGGGATGCGCTGGATCAATCTATGTGCTATCAATTTTATCTATGACACCTCTATAGTCTAGTCAAGGGTTAACAACTACCAAAGGTAAATAAAAATAAAAAACATTTTATTATTTTATATTAAATATAAATAAATAAATAAATAATACACTTAGCTATTTGATTCTTTTTGTTCTTTTTTTTTACTCAAATAATCCTCGGAGTTCCATGGTTGAATTTCACCAGAGGCAAATATATTGAAATAAAGACCCGACACAACGTAGATTCCAGATGACAAACAAAATACTATGGTCCAAAGCGCTTTATCCTCCTAAAAAGTTATCATCATTAGAAATGTGGAGTATAAAAAGAATGGTATACCTCGTCATATCCTGTCATCGCTCGTATGCCATCGATTGCCAGCGGTGCCAAAATGGAGCAAACATTGGAAACAGAGTTGGTTATCCCCATCAAAACCCCCGCGTGGTTGGGGGATATGTCGATGTGATTAACGTTGTAACCGCAGAATGTGGCGGAATTAATACCAACCGCTACGACCAGTAACACTATTGCCAGCGTTCCTTGTTCTTTTGGCAAAAAAGCCAGCGCCACTAAGGCTGCAGCTGGTATGAACAGTCCTAAAATAACTTTGTTTAAGTACCAATGGTTTTAAGCATGGTACAAGAAAAGTTACCAATTGAATTCATTATTTTTCTGGTTGCTCCTATGGAAAATACTTTCTTTGTTATAAAATGATCGGCGATTGGACTGAAAACAAAACCCAAAGTCCACATGGCGAAATATGCTAGCGCATCCAATAGAGCTACCTATATCGAAAAAGAGGAATAAATTTAAAACCTATTGTAGCGAGTACCGCTCTGGATCTCGAATGATGACTCATCGCCGGTGAGTCAGCGCTCGAGCGATCGAGAGCGGTCCGGAGCTCGCTGGAATATTCGGGAAGGCGCTTGCGTGACTGCTGTCACGTAGGCACTGAATATATAAGGCACAGCGAAGCATGGAGCAGTCAGTCAAGCTTTGGTACTCGCGATTGTACAGTGGTGATATATAAATAATTAGTAGTTAAGTGTTTAGTTAGTTTTATAGTTTCTTAGTGTTTTAAGTGTAATTAAGTTATAAAAATAAATCGTTTAGTTCGTTAATAAACTAGAGCGTGCTTAAATTAACACTACGAACAGTAAAAACGTTACAATATACTAACCGTTTTTAATTTATAATCAAATATTGATTTCAAGTAACTTGGTATTTCTGTGAGGAGGGTCCAAAATCCCCAATTATTGCCTGCATGGCCTATTGTAATAGCCAGCAGTGGCGACGATGTAAAAATAGCTTTCCAAGGTGTAGGAATATTCTAAAAAAAAAAAAAATTAGTTTTTACTCGGCAACCATTGAATCACAACCTACTTTACTTTCACCACACGTTTCAGATTCAATGAATTTTTTCTCGCTCTCGGAAATATTTTTGATTTGCGAAGGACTGTTGGAACCGTATATAAAATAAACAACCGACCAGGTCAAACCTAGACCTCCGTAGATATAGAACACCACAGGCCAACCCAATGTTGAATCAGCTATGAAACCCGTCAGTTGGAGTGATATCACGTTCCCGAGAGGGCCACCTAAAGAATCAGTTTATATCTTCAGAATTTTTCCAGTCGGCAGTACCTACCTGTATATACAAAGGATATAACCTTGGATCTTTCCGAGTTTGGAGCCCAAACACTCAACAAGTGGTGGAAAGAAGGGTACAGGAAGCCTTGGCTCAAGCCTTGAAAAACCCTGCAAATTATGACGCCCTGGTAGCCTATTACATCGGCTAAAATGGGTAGTAGGATGCTGAAGGAGGAGGAAACGGCAATGGCAAGGGTTAGCGACAATTTCGGGCCGAATTTTTTGGCTATCTGCCCAGCACCGATTTGGAGGCAGACGTAACCCCAAAAGAATGAGGAGAGCATCGTGTTTTTGTAGTCCTTCCATTCTGGATAAGTCTTTATGTCAGGAGACGGTTTATCTTTGTCTGTGGCTGTTATGGCGACAATTCCTTCAGATAGGTTGGTTCTCATGCCGTATCCTATAACGGTTGCCAAAAATAATAGTACGTACTGGACATGTCTTACGCCTAACCGTTTTACTAAAAAAAAAAATTATAAATGTAACTTATACAAATTGCATTGTCACCTGCTGTATAAGGTGTTACAAAATTTAGGTCATGTACACTCGCGTGTGTGCATGGAATTAAATAATTTGTTTAGCTAGTTGGGAAGTTCTTCATTTGCGGGGACAATTGCAATGTCACTGTTATTGTTATTTTGTATCGTACTGAATGAAAAATAACTTGGCAGTTTTGATTTGTTTTAAAAAATATTTTGTTTTACTTTTCATATAAATTGTGAGTTTTCTGTGATAATGGAGACTAAAAGAAATAATAAATTCTAAAACATCGCATTTATTGTTTTTTTTTTAATTTGCCTATCTCTAACCTTAGCTTAGGGAATTTTTATAAAATGCACAAGTATGTAGGTATGGTAAATATTTATTTTATATCCCCCTTGAAATAAGTACATTGATAAAATGTCATTATTACAGTAGCTAATCATTAAATCACAATTCAAGATTAATATAATTAATCTCTGACAAACAGGTTGGTAAAAACACTCAAAAAAATTCCATTGCCAAAAACAGAGTTCAAATAGGGGTTTGGTTGATAAATACGGAACCAAAAAAAAATGCAATTAATTTGGCTTTGGTGGTGAGTAGATGAGTAAAATCATATAAAAAGTAGTTAAATATAGGTGACTACGGCCCAGGAGAGACAAAGTTTTCCTAGCGGATAATAATCTTCGCTTTGAAAAGAATCTTTTATATCGATGTAGTGTCAACAATTTCAATAATAAAATACAATGGTGGCTTGTTATGCATTTGGTTGTAAGTTATATAGGTTGCAGTCTTGAGAAACTTATAACTCGAAAACTACCTACTTGTTGAATTATTTTTTACATAAACTGGCAGAAAAAAAAATATAAAGACCTTACCTGGTTTGGATACCAATTCGGTCTCGCACTTTTCCGAATCACTCATTTTATTAACATGAAATGTAAACTACTTATTGTTGGAAAAAAGTATTGTGACTACAATTAATATTTATTAGTCGATTGTCACTACACTACCACTTCCCCACCTCATTCTCGACAGTACAGCCAAGTATGAGTTAAGTATAAAAACATCTTCACCTTAATAGATATATTGAATTGGATTATAAGTATCTTATCAATTTAATTTTTTCTCCTGGTTTTTAGGAATTTTTATTATTCAAGAAAACATGTTAATAACTATACAGCGTGTTTCTACTTAAAATGGAAAACGTAATAGAAGTTGTAGACGAAAATTTTTTCATGTTTTTCATTTAAACGTTTGTTTTGAGCAGAAACACCCTGTATAGAACCTATGAGGCATGAAATTAATTTAATTAATTTATCGCGTGGTTTTTTAAACACCTTGTGACTTTTTACATTTTATAAATAATTAATTATTTACTATTGGAATATTACCGGTAATTAATTTTTTTTAAGTGGAAACCTTAACTCAAATAAATTGGGTACTTTAAAAACGTTTTTTTAAGTACATATTTTGGTACGTTATTTTATGTATCAAATTTGATAAACGCCATTTTAGTCACGAATTTTAATCAGGCACGAAGTGTTTAATTACTATACTTACTATACTATTATTGTATAGGGTAAGTACTAATTACTATACTATACTTTTATATACAAATATTTAATTTAAATCATTTTTTAGATAATATTATATAATTAAGTATTTGTCGTAGAAAAACTATAGTAGGCAACTCGTGACTAAAATTGCGTTTTATAATAATATACTATTATTGGCACTCCACTGTGGTTTTTTATTTTATAATTACTTAGTATAGTATTTTTTGCGGTTATATGCGGTATTGGTTAAATAACAAAAACCAAATCATGCTAAAAATGCACAACAAATTGTCATAAACCACAATTTCTCGTATATTTACCAAGTAAATAAAATTAATAAAATATATTTTACCTAGTGTCTAATTTTTGTGATATTTAAATTTAAAAAAAAACAACTTTGTTATTTTTAAACGCCATTAGTGCTTGATTTTGGCACACCCTGTATAAGAAAAAATACAGGTGGTATGATTTTAATAATGGTGCAATTCTAGCATTACTTTACATTAATTTCATTATTCTCGACAAACTCTTTTTTTGGTTGAACACTCCCGTTTGTAGTAAACTGCTTGACTGTACGGTGAAATGAAGTAGGTGATCGAATTTTTTCCGGAAAACGCTGAGCGTAGATATTAACAGCATCATCAAGATTCCTGCCTGCTTCTCCATAAATCAAAATCATTTCTATTTTTTCTTCCACTGTTAAAAAATCCATTATGAATAACTGCTTAACGAAAGGAGGTCTTTTTGTTTGCAAATTAATCTTCGAACTAAATTGATTAAGTAATGCTAAACTATGTATAAATAGTTTCTTTATACCTAAATAATAATAATCAGATTTAATTTAATAAGATAATTATTACCAAAAAAGTGATATTTTTATAGAAAAATTATTGCAAAATCGTATATATAAGAAGAAAAATCGAACAAATTGATTTTTTTATTAAAGCGCCATCTATTATAAATATAAAAAAATGTTTTAGAGAAAATCTACCTATTAAAATTTTTTAGTCGAATGATCCGAATCTGCATTAAAAAATAGGGTGTTCCATTGGAAATTTTAAAGTTACCCCCTGTTCCCTCTATAAGGAGGAGAGTATGAGGACCAATTTTAGAACTGATTCATTTCCCCCCTCGAATCATTTAATTTTTATTTTAAACATTTTTTCGTAAAATGCATAAGATATATTATAATATAATAACTTTTTACGTGGTTTTAAATAATTGTGCGATACATTTACATATTTACGCGTATTATCGCTATTTTTCTTTGTATTTGCTTTAAATTTAAAATCTTAATTTTTGAATATTATTACCGTCCGATTAAGTTAAGGTCATGCTCAAACACAATCAATGGACAACTTATTAACTCAACTTACTCTAGGTACAGACGCTTTGCTGTCAACATTAACAAAATTTGTATTATATTTCATTTACTATGAAAATTTAAAATAATCTATTTTACTATATACTAAAACTGAAAATATTTGCAATTACTTTAAACAAAAAATATTTAACTTATCGTACAAGTTATAGTTAAGAAATAAGTGTGGTGTGTAACAGTTCATTTTGTGATGATAAATGAAAATATTGAAATGACTCTAAATGGAAAGGAGGCAAATAATAAAGAAGATGTCACTAAGAATCCCAGTAAGTTTTAGAATAACTATTAAGAAATTTTTTTAAATGGTTTCTATTGATACAATAAACCACTTTCAATAAAGATCAGGTAGTGGTTATTTTTAATGTCAAAGATTACCTAAGGTTTATTATTAGTTTATTATAAAGTATACCTAATTTCAACAAATTTTGTTTGTAAAGTTTATACACATGTATAATAATTGCGCATGCATTTATAACAGCGATAACAATTAAAAATAAATCAGTATTGAAAACATTCTTTTTGATAACACTA
The DNA here is from genome assembly GCA_921294245.1 of Brassicogethes aeneus. Taxonomy (NCBI): domain Eukaryota; kingdom Metazoa; phylum Arthropoda; class Insecta; order Coleoptera; family Nitidulidae; genus Brassicogethes; species Brassicogethes aeneus. The sequence goes on from OV121140.1 coordinate 2,091,390, forward strand.
ATAGGTATAGAACTTTAAGTAATACTTAAATATTTAGCAAAATTTATAATTATTATGATTTTCAAACTGCATATAATTTAAATATTATTTATTATAAACATTATTAACTTTTGGGTCAATCCTTATCAAATCAACCAATTTATGTATAAACGTTTTATAATTAAAGGTTTATTATGGTCAAAGCTTTGAATTCTCGATCTTGAAATATAATTATCCAGATAATTTTACGTAAAATCCTCAAGATTTTCCACGTATAGAATTCTGTTGATGCTTAACAACAATTCCATTTTCGCGACCTCCTCTTTCTCCAGATTTAAATACAATCGACTTCTGTGTGCTTAAAATCATTGGTAAATAAACATGGATTTTTCGAAAAGATTAGGAGATCTATGTGCACCTTTTTACTCCCTGTACGAGGTGTGTTCAGAAAATATCCTGAATTTTCGTTTTTTGAAACAAATATTTATTTATTCGTCTGCATTAATGTTGTCGCCTTCAAAATAGTCCCCATTGCTCTTCTTGCAATACTTGAAACACTTCTAAAACTCGATCTTTGGGATAGCCTTTAGTTCTTTCAGCGATGCGTTTTTAATGTCATCTATGCTTGCAAAACGACGGCCCTTTAAGGTTCTCTTTATTTTTGGGAATAGGAAAAAGTCAGATAGAGACATGTCTGGCGAATATGGAGGCTGGGGCATCATTACAGTATTGTTTTTGGCCAAAATTAAACAATTTTAGAACAAATTTTGCTGCCACGCGTTTCATACCCAAATCATTCGAAAAAATTTCATGGGATGAGCCGATATACCAACATCATCAGCGACTTCTCTGATGGTTTATAACGATTTCTTCCACTTTTTCCATGTTTTTATCGGTTGTTAATGCGCTTGTGCGTTCGGGGCGTTCGCCATCTTCAACGTCTTCACGGCCATCTTGGAAACTCTTATACCACTTGTAAACTCTTGTTTTACTTATAGCAGACTCACTATAGGCCTTTGTTAACATTTCACAGAATTTATTTAATTTTTTAAGCAAAATTGGATACAAATTCTTTGATCCATTTCTTTTAACGAACGAAAAATCGCCGAGCTCATAAAACACGTCTAACCTTAGCGGCTGCCACAGACAAAGTAAACAATGAAAACAGCTAAAGTTTTTATCATACTTCGGGGGCATGTATACCAACATAATAAAGAATTTTATGACAACCGGACCCTTCGAACCCGTTATTTTCTGAACAATCTAGGCATTATTTTATTTTTTATCGATAAGTGGGTCGATGTCAAGTACCTACTTTATTTTTTTCTAAGCAAAGAAAATGTGGAGTAAGTAAATAGATTATCAATGAGTTAACATAAAAAAAATTGTTAAAAACTTGACTTTAACGTGAATTTCTTACGTTTGGAAATTGTTTTATTTTTTCTAAAGTTCTTAGTACCTATACGTAGGTATACTTATATACATTATTTATTTCTTCTGCAGAATTTTCTTAACCTTGATTTATTATGTTTTACAGGAATGACTCTTATATACAAGTATTAAATTAAATAAGTGGAAAAATACATTTTGTATTTATTTGTTTAATAATATTTATTTTGAGGTTATCTTTTGCACTTTCTCCTATACAACGTTCATTTACTATTTCCTCACACTGTGGGTTAAAGTTTGATTTTATTATATAAACAAATACATCAAAAATAGAGTAAACACATTAAAGTTTAGGTTGCCACCCGGTATATCACAAAATAATAATACCTATAGGTAGGTATTCATAATAATAATATGACTTATTTTTAAAACCACGTGTCGACAATAAAATCCAAAATTATTGTTAATTAAAACAACAATTAAACATAATGTTTTCCCATTTGAAGTTCTTTTTTTTATGCGTAGATGAGTAAAATCATTTAAAAAAGTAGTTAAATATAGGTGGCTAGGGCCCAGGAGATACAGTATTCCTAGCGAATAATTCTCTTTGCTTTGAAAAAAATTTATTTGTTTTTTATTTCCCCTTATTTTTGAAATTTCAAAAAATTTTGATGTGCTTAGCTGAAAATAATTGAAAAAAATTAACTGTAAAATTGAATTTTATCCCACCGTGCCCAGTCCACAACGACTCAGTTGTTTGCTAATCCACGTAATAAACATTCCACCGATTCAATTCTGTACAATATGTACGGAAAAATCTCCATGAAAATTAAGTGATATGTTTTTGTTTACGCGGAAAAATATACGTGAAAAATATGAGTATCAATTGATAGAGGGAGGAGACGCAATAAATAAATATAATCGTGAGTAAATATCAATACCTAAGGTAACAGTAAGGTTAATAGAACGGTAAAAACGACAAGTGTTTTATTAAATTTATATTGTTTATATCTGCACTGTGGGATAAAAATAATTTTGTTTTGGCAAAATTATATTTTTTTATTTTTACAGCGAAATGGCTGGGACAAAGACACTTCCAAATATTCCTAAATTTTCTTCTAACGTTTATAGCTTACGGTATGAGAGTCAATTTATCTATAGGAATAGTGGCAATGACTGATGCCAATGCTAGTAAAAATCCAGACATTCCCGTAAGTATATCTATAGACATTTTTTATTATAATATGAATATTCAGAAATGTTTGTACCCTTTAAACTAAAATAATACAAAGAATATTAAAAATTCCATTGTTTTTTATTGCCTAATGTTTTTACAATTTAAGTTATTTCATATAATTGTTATTTTTATCGTATCCACTAAATTATCTTTATGACTTTACGGGGATTTTCCTAACACAAATAATAATAATTATTATCTTTTTAATTAATTATAATAATTATTATAATTATCGTTCATTCTTTTGAATAATAAAATTTCAAAATAATTTGATTGTAATTATTGCATCTCTTTATTGATATAATTATATAATTTAATCTATAACTTTATTTATTTTTTGCGTTTGCTCACAGGCAAAATAATCGATCTACACAAATTTTCGATGAATTTCAATCGCAAATAAATTTTTTATTTGATGTCGGATTTAAACAAATATTAAAGAATATTGTAGATAAATTAATGGACAATCGCTCACATTTTAGAAAATTACTAAAAAATAGACGTACGTTTATAATATACAGGTTTAAACAAAAAGATGTTTTTTACCATAAGTTTAAGACACTCTGTAGAGTGGCAAAACCGTATATTGTTCTAAATTAAGTTTTATTTATCAAGTCACATCTATTCTTAACAGTTTTGTTTTTGGTTCATCTCGATATTTATTTTTGTGGAAAATATGGAATTTTAAAAAAAACATTGCAATTTCCAATAATTTTCTGTATGAAGAACTATAGTTCTTAGCCTATGGATGGACCATAGCAACCTTATAAGGTTGCTATGGTCCATCCATAGGCTATGGAGAATGACAGTGACAGTTTTGTTGAATCATCCCATACTTGGACATGTCATACACGGCTTTCAAAAGCTATAAAATTGTTTTTTGCAAATTAATGTTTAAATTTTGAGGTGTATTCTTACTTTAAAAAATGGATATGTCTCCGACTGATGTTGCCAGAGCCATTAATTTAATTCAGGATGGACGGTCACAGTATTACTTGGCGTTTTAAACGACACAATAAGTACAAAGGGAATCAGTCGGAGATATTTTTAAAAGTAAGAAAACACCTCAAAATTAACACAATAATTTACAAAAACAATTTGATAGCTTTTGAAAGCTGTATATGACATGTCCAAGTATGGGATGATTCAACAAAACTGTCACTGTCATCCTCCATAGGCTATGGATGGACCATAGCAACCTTAGTTCTTCATAAGGGAAGAATATTGCAAATACCTAGTAATGTTTTTTGAAAAAAATCCATATTTTCCACAAAAATATATATATATCAAGGTGAACCAAAAACAAAACTGTCAAAAATAGATGTGACTTAATAATTAAAACTTAATTTAGAACAATATATATACGGTTTTGCCACTCTACAGAGTGTCTTAAACTTATGGTAAAAAACATATTTTTGTTTAAACCTGTATATTATAAATGTACGTGTATTTTTTAGTAATTTTTAAAATGTGAGCGATTCTCCATTAATGTATCTACAATATTCTTTAATATTTGTTTAAATCCGAAAACAAATACAGTTATTGTTATTTGCAAATGAAATTCATCGAAAATTTGTGTGGATCGATTATTTTGCCTGTGAGTGTATAAGTAAAATTAACGGTATTCTATAGGTATACCCAGAATGGCATGACAAAAGTATAGCTCTATCGTCATTCTTTTGGGGCTACATTATTCCACAAATCGGGGCTGGCATGTTGGCCAGCAAATATGGCCCCAAATGGTTTCTTGTGGGTACGATGTTCGTGGGTTCAATATTTTCCATAATTATACCCCCCATGGCTAACCTATTTGGATCCAAAGGGGTTATGGTGTGTAGGATGATCCAGGGGTTCACACAAGGGTTCATTTTTCCTTCAGTTCATTATAATTTGAGCAAATGGGCCCCTACTTCCGAGAGGTCCAGGATGGGGTCTTTTGTCTACGCTGGTGAGATAGTTTTTACAACTAAACACTAAACCAAATTGCTTATGCAATAAACATATTTTTAAGGTGGATCAATTGGTTCTGTGGTATCCATGATCGTTTCCGGAATGATAGCATCTAGCTGGTACGGCTGGCCCATGATATTCTATTGCTATGGAGGTTTTGGTATAGCCTGGTCCATTCTAATGGGGTTATATGGGGCCAACAGTCCAGCAGAACACAAAACTATATCGACAGAAGAAAAAAAATACATCGAGCATAATTTAGGACACGATGAACACAAAAAGGCCGTATCTACTCCTTGGAAAAAAATCCTAACCTCACTTCCAGTTTGGGCGGTGCTCATATCACATTGCGGCCAAAACTGGGGCTTCTGGACTCTCATAACAGAAATACCGTCCTATATGGGGCATGTTATGAAGTTTGACATCAAATCTGTAAGTACGTTTCAGTTAACCCATTGGTCCTCAAAATTTTTTTCGATATCATTCTTAGAATAGTCTTCTGTCAGCCCTACCTTATTTTGTAAACTGGATATTCAGCTTCTTATGCAGTGCTGTGGCAGATATGTTGATAGTAAGAAAATTTTGTACTGTTGGAGTGACAAGAAAAATATTTAACTCTATAGGTAAGTTACCCAAAAAAAAAAGTATATATATATATGATTTATTTAGGTTTGGTCATACCAGCTGTGGCGTTAACAATTCTGGGTTTAGGGACAAAAACCGCTAACCAATCCATAGCACTACTAGTTGTAGCTGTTGGTATGAATTCCGCAATCTACAGCGGTTTTAATATCAATCATATTGAGTTATCTCCAAACCATTCTGGTACGTTGATGGGCTTCACAAACTGCATATCGAATGTTTTTTCTTTGGTGGCTCCACTGCTAGTCCAAGTGGTTGTATCAGATGAGGTTTGTTTTGTTTACATTGCCAACCTTATTTGTAAAGATTAAAAATCATTTTAGAACAACGCGGATCAGTGGAAAATAGTTTTTTTCACGGCGGCAGCTGTCTATGTAGCTACAAATACGTTTTTCGTATTTTTTGGATCCGGAAGAGTGCAACCTTGGAATGAAGAAGCTAAAGCGAAAAAGGAGGATGATGGTAATTTTATAATGAATTAAATAAAAAAATACGTAAAATGTTTTAGTTTTAGATGAAACGGCTCAAAGGGGACCAACTTCGTAAATCTGTGATAATTAAGTGTTAAAATATAAATCATTGAATCTCGCCTTTAAAAACTGTTAAATTGTGTAGATATATATTTATTTATAAGAAAAATAAAATTACTATTAATAAAAACAATTTTAATTATTCTGGAACAAACCCATCGTTAAAATATCGATCTTTCATTTGTCGTTGGTAGCACTGAACTTGCACCGTTGCCAGATTTCGTAAACAGCTTATCACTGACAGGTGATTGACATCAAAACAATTTGTTGAAAAAGTAAATATTTTCACCCATAATATAACAATTGGTATAATTATCATCGATGATATTTTCGAATTGAAACCGAGCTGCTTCGGTTTCAATGAGTTATATTTAGTGAGAAAATATATAGTGAATTTTAGGATTTAACGAATTGTCATTTTGACATTTGAAATTAAAATGTGCTTTAAAATATAAAAAGACTTTAATAAACCTTATTTATTCAAACTTACCTTAATTTTATTATCGTTTACACCAACCCATCGATCTTTTAGAGTTTATAATTCGATATTTTAATCATTTAAAACATTGGTGGTCTGTGATTTTAATCATTTAACAAACACAGTATTTAAATGTCAACAAATGTCAAATCAAGAAAAGTGTCAAAATCCTTAGCAACGTGTAAACAAGGTGATAATAGTATATTATGTATCAAGTTTGATAAACGCCATTTTATACACGAATTTAATTTAGGCACGAGCGAGCTTGCGAGCGAGTGCTTAAGTTAATGAGTGTATAGAAAAGTTTATAAACGAGGTGCATACTATACTTTTTCTACGACAAATACTTATTATTATCTTAAAATGATTTAAATTAAAAAATTGTATGGAGCGCCATCTATGAAACAACAGGGGAAACTGTCAAATGTCACATTTTTACATTTTATAAACACAATTATAAAGGTTATCTTAAAAATTGACAGTTTTTCACAGTGAAAGTAAAGAAAATGTTTTATGAGGACTTTACAGTAGAGTCCGTGCCCGAATTTAAGTTATAGGTAGTTTACTGCCGGCGAAATTAAAAGGTCAGTACAATGTTCATATATACTTTTCAAATATTGGCGTTGAGAAACTATTTAATATTTTTGTATTTTTGTATTGAGATAATAAAATAATTTTCACATTTAGTATTATTGTACAAGAAAGGCACTTTATTTTAACGATTGTATGACATTTGACAACTGTCAACTATTAGTTAAACTTAAAACTAACTTCAACCCGTGACTAAAACCTGTTGCTAACTTCAGCCCGTGACTAAAGCAAAAAAAAGAAAAAAAATATTGTCGCTGTGATAAAATGCGTAACTATGGAATACTGGCATTTTATTGGTTCTAATTATAATGAATTGTTTTGTCTATTCGGTATGATACTAAATCATTTAAAATATGTGTTAAAATATAAATCATTGAATATCGCCTTTAAAAACTGTTAAATATTGTAGATATATATTTATTTATTAGAAAAATTAAATTACCATTAATAAAAACACTTTTATTCGAAATCGGCAGTAAAGTAAAAGAAAGTAGAGAGTATTGTATGCAACCCTTTATACATTTTAAGATGTATCTACTGCTACTCAGCGGCAACTAAATAATACTGCCTTCATAAATAAATAACTATTAATCATTCTGGAACAAACCTATCGTTAAAATATCGATCATTCATACATTTGTTGTTGGTATCACTGAATTGCACCGTTGCCAGATTTCGTAAACAGCTGATCGTTGACAGGTGATTGACATCAAAACAATTTGTTGAAAAAGTAAATATTTTCTATTCGGTATGATACTAAATAATTTAGTATAGTTCTTCCAAATGCGTTCATCTGTGAGTTATATTTTATCGAGTACGACCTCAGAGCCCACGATGTCTCATCCAGATTACGAACAGTATTCCCACGATCATGCCGCCTTATTGGTGCTTGTAAAGCATGTCGGCTCCCAGCTGAAACCGAAAGTGTACGGGAAATTCTTCGAACAAATATCGAAAATAAACAACTGCAAGATCACGGACTCCACCGGCTTGTTGCGCAATATAATTGTGAGATATGTGAGGGAGCATCCCGTGGAAAACAACGACTGGGGCGACTTCCAAACGCACCGACGGCTTTTGGGGTTAATATCGCTGGGAAAATACGACTCTCAGCAGGAGCTGAGCGAGATATGCCGGGTGCACGAAAGCCTCAAAGTCAAGTACAACACCACCCTCTTTGACTCGAGGTGCATATTTTTCGGCCCCCCGAAAGAAATGACAACCCCCGTCAGCGACGATTCCTCGAGTTGCAGCGAAAATGAGGTTAAAAAAGTCGATTGTGTTGAAATCGAAAAGTTTACCACACCGGCCAATTTTAAAACTAGAGCTTTGTTCTACGATGAGGTAGGACCTTGCAGTGACTTGGAAACGCAAGTGAATGAGTTTGTTAACTCTCTGTTTTGGGTTCTTGAATCTAAAAGGTAAGTGTACTGTACTAAAGGTACTAAGTACAAAGTACTAAACATAAATATTTTTTTGTATGCCATACAAATTCAATTATTAAAGTACTGTTTACTTGTACTATTGCACTAGTACTAGTGGTAAATTTTCTTTAAAATACCTAATTTTATTTTAACTTGGGTTAAAAGTACTTTTTACTTGTATTTATAAGTACTTTTAGCATTTATTGTACTCATACTTAGTACACTAGGACATTTTTTAAAAGTACTTATATTTACGTTTTTGACTACTTCTACTAAAAGTATATTTGTAATTCACAAGTAACTTTTTATTTTTGTTTAATTTAAAAATTTAATTAAGGTTTTAAAATTTTTTTAGCTAGACTTCGCCTCGTTAAATAAAGACGTTTTATTATTATTATTATTATTACTTGCACTTGTATGTAATTTTATACTAGAACTTAGGTACCCAATTTTATGGTTATTTAGCTTAAAACATTATTTTTTCTTGTTCCTAGTTCTCATAAAGTACTTTTTACTTGTATTTATAAGTACTTTTGTCATTAATTGTACTCATGCTTAGTACACTGGTGCATTGTTTAAAAGTACTTAAATTTGCGTTTTTGAGGACTTTTGGTACTTAATACTTAACAATTATCTAATTAAATCCTTTTTTTTTGTACTTCAGTGTACTGTACTGTACTCCAAGTACCAAGTACAATATATTAAAAATACACTTGTATTTCAGAAGTAACTTTTTATTTTTGTTTAATTTAAAAATTCAATTTAGATTTTAAAAGTTTTTATAAAAGTACTGTAGTACTTTTGTACTAGAACTTAATTTGATGGTTATTTAGCGTGAAAAATTATGTTTTCTTGTTCTCAGTTCTTATTAAGCACTTTTTATTTGTATTTATGTATTTTTACTTTGTACTTTTGCTTAGTACATTGGTACATTTTTTAAAAGTACTTAAATTTACCTTTAGGAGTTCTTTTTTGTACTCAATACAGTTATAATAAAAGTATACTTGTCTTTAAAAAGTAAAAAGTATCACAAGTAAGTACCTAATTATATTTTAGGATTAAATTTTGTTTGTTGTTCTTAAAGTACTACTTTTAAGGTTTTAAATACTTTTTGGTCCTAAGACTGTAAAAAATCATCTAATTAAAATATTCTTTCTTGTACTTCAGTGTACTAAGTACTAAAAGTATACTTTTGTAAATATAATCAAATACAAAGTACTTTTAATTTGTACTCTTTTACTAAAGTACTAAAAGTATACTTGTGTAAATAGAATCAAATAAAAAGTACTTTAAATTTGTACTCTTTTAATGATGTTTTGTTCTTGGTAGCTTCTTTTTAAAACATTCTTCTGTCAGCAAATAAAACATTCTCAATGTACTTAAAATGATTTCAATAGATTGGAAAGATCCAGGGAGAAATTGGAACGCGTTTCCTTACTCCTAGCGCCGTTTGAAAAAAAAGATTTTGTGGGTCTGGACATGGAATCCCGCAACAACAAAAAAAGATGTACAGGGCGGATGACCAAACATCTGGGCGATCTTTGCTTACAAGCCGGTCTGTTAAACGAAAGTTTGGCTTACTATACTGCTGCAGCTGAAACATTGAAAACCATAAACGATTGGCTTTGGTTGGGTGCGGCTTACGAGGGTTTAAGTACAGCTTCAGCCCTGGCTCTGTACCCAGAAATGCCCAGGAATATGCCTCTGCATAGAAACGCCAGTCTACAAGAGGGTACGGTACACATTTTATTTTGTTTGTTTTCTTCATTTAACATTCTATTATATTAAGGTTCCCCGCGAAAGTCGTCCGTATCGGTGAACGCACCCCTATTGAGTTCACCCACAAAAAAAATCATCACGAATTCCCTTCTACCGGAAGATATATCTAAAAGGTACCGCGAAGCCATAATTCACTACAGCAAATACCAAAACGCCGGTATCGTTGAAACCGAAGCCAGCTTCAAAGCGGCTAGAATAGCGGTGGAGCAAAATCATGCCTTGCAGGCGGCCAGTTTCCTGCAGAACGTCGTCTATATTAATTTGACTTTGTCCGAGCAAGAAAAGATACAAAGATTCGAGACTTTGGCGGAGTTGTATTCGCAAATAGGGTTCAACAGAAAGGCTGCTTTCTGCCAGAGACTGGCCGCCACGCGGTACGTTTCCCCCCAAAACACCTCCCCGAATTGGGGGAAATGTTACTCCCTGATGCTGCAAAGTCTGCCCGGTCATTGTCTAACTCTGGACCCCGTGGAAATGAAGGAAACCGACCAGGGCTGGCCAGCGTTGCAGATTCAGCTACTGCAAGAGTTAGTGGTTGCTGCTAGAAGAACTGGCAACTCTGCGTTGGCAACGAGGCACATGACTTTCTTGTTGCAGACTATGTGGGGTCATCTCACTCCAACCGAACAAAAGGAACTTTCGGTAATACCTGACCTGATACACAGCAAACGGAAAAATATAGAAGTGTATAGGGTGAATCCCCGTTTGAATACTGAATCTTAAAGTTTTATCAGAACTGTATTGAATCGTGCTTTGTTTTTATATTTTTAGCCTCAAAACCTATGCACGACTATAGTTAAAGTCACACTCAATGGTGTCTTACAAGATACATTATTTTGATTTTCTATATTCAACAGAGAGGTAGGAACTCGACCCTGTCGAATGGCGCAGTCATTTATGTCTCTAGAAATTATTGAAAAAGTGGGCAGTCCAATGGTGCAGCAACTTCGGATTCTTATTCTCTTCAGAGACATAGAAACTCAAGCTTTTCGAATTTTACTGGCAATGATTTTCGTTTATGTCCCCGAGAATTATAAAAAAATAGCGCAATGAAATATCGCAACGGTTTCGACTTCTCTTTACTCTACCAAGTTATAGAAACTGGAGTCTCTCTAATTCTGTTCCAGTCAATATTTCTGAGAGCATAAAAAGAGGGTGTAATTCAATATTGCAGAAGTTTTGATCTTTTGATGAATGCAAGTATTTTGAATATTCTCATTTCTGCATATGATTTTGTTGAAAACAGTTCCTTTGTCTGATTTTTATTTACCGTTACAACTCAGGTATGTAAAGCACAGAGGATATGATGTAAAGTATATGTATGTATTACATAAAGTACCTTTACTTGTATTAAAAATTTCAGAGGTTATGTTGAAAAAACGATCGATATGCTATTAAACTTTAATAATTTAGTAATAAGGTCTGGTGGTAGACCCTGCACTATCTCCAGTGGTATATGTTAGTAAAGCAATATTTAAATCTGGTTGATCAAAAAGTACACACCAGTGCAGGTTAGCATCTACGAAGAAATGAATTAATGGCCCATTGGCAGTTATTCCTTTGGGAAAAATATTCAACACAGCTTAATTAATTAATAAATTGAAACAAATCACAATCTCCTCTATACTGTGGAGAGTATTGAAACGCTCGACTGGCGAATACAACTCTATACCGTGGGGTTTAGAAAACTGTATTCAAACGTGGTGTCATCCAATACACTTCTATAATTTTCTGACGCGATTTATTTATTATTGTTTTAACTCTTTAAGATTCAACTGCAATCTCTATCGGCGCAATGCGAGGGTTCTCCAGTACTTCTAGTTCTAGACTCGGGTATCGTGGTACCCCCGGCGAATTTAACCGACATTCCCATGTGTACAGCGTTCATTGTTAGGGATTTACAGCCCCATTTAAGACCGAAAGCCATTCCGACTCTCGTCGAAGATCCAGGTCCGTTTCTGTTCACACCCAGACACTTCGGCGGCGGTAACAGTTTGGACAGAAGGCAGCAAAGAGCCAAAACCAAGGTCGACTTTCTGTGGGTGGAAAACGAGGTCTGCGAGATTCAGGTGAAGCTGGTTAATCCGCTGCCGTTTGAATTGAAAGTCTCCAATATGCGATTGTTGACCTCCGGGGTTGTGTTCGAGTCCGTTCCAGAGACGGTTGTTTTGCCACCAGATGTCTCCACCACTTTGACGCTGAGTGGGTGGGCTAGGGAAGGCGGGGAGTTGGAGTTGTCTGGTTATAGCACTCATACTTTGGGTGTTAAGTCAAATTGCAAGCTAAAGCATATGGCGTCCACGAATTTCCCGAACTTCTACAAAGTCGACGTCGTTCCTGCATTGCCACAGTTGAAAGTAACCACCTCCTTTCCACCCAGTGCTTCATTTTCTAACTTTCATGATGATAACATAGTCACATCAGCTGGCGTGACTCTGTTTCACGGTGAAAGCACTCAGTGCACTGTGACGTTAACAAACATAGGCCAAGTGGATGTGGAGATGTTAGAGGCGGAGATACACAGCGTTCTAGAACCGTCCCTGCAAGACCAGATCTTCAGCTGGGACGACAGCGAAGTTCAATCTCAGTTGCCCATAAAACCCGGCACTTCGGCCACTTTGACGCTGCGGCTGCATTCGGCCGCCAACTTTCTGGCGCCCAACGTCACCGCCTCGCCTAGCACTCTGCCGCACGATCTCAGCAGCGGCGTCTACAGCAGCATGTCGGCCTCCGTCACCGGAGGATCTCTCCCGTCCAGGTTCAACTCCAGTTTTCGCTCCACCAACTCCGCCATGTCGAGTCTGGTCGGCTTGCCGACCGTGATCCAGCAACACACCAGCTCGGCCATCGAAGGGCAACTCAGACTGCGCTACAGCGGAGGGCCGGGTTTCAAATCCGACTACTGTCGGATGTGTTCCGTGTTCATCATGATCGAGATGATCCCCTCGTTGCACGTCACGAATTGGGACGTTCTGCCAGCCGAAATGTACGTTTTATGCGACAGCAAGTTTTTGATTCTACCTGAAAGCTTTTTAGATCGTCACAGTTTTACTTGGTGTTGGACATAGCCAACCTAACATCGCAGGAAATGGAGTTGAGGTACACTCCAACAAAAACGATGCTCATAGAGGGTCAGGAGAGTTGTAGAGTTCCCGTACCTGTCGATAGATGTCCTCTTTCCAAGTTGAGCAGTAGGTTTGAGCGTTTAAAGGGTTACCAGTTGAAAAAATGCGCCTTGCAATATCTTTTTTAGAATACTATGAGGATACCGAGGATGATAACGGGTCTACAAACGTAGATATGACTCGTATTTGTTCAGAGCACATATCTGAACTCGTCGATCTGCAATGGCTTCTTCTGGCCACTGATTCCAAGGGTACATCGTCATTAAAGGGCATCACATTGACTTCGCGTATGATGGACATTGTAAGGATGTCCCCCTTGATGTGGGGTACGTTTTTTGACTCGTAATTATTGTGGGTTATGTTTTTAACGGATAAATTTAGAGGTACAAGTTAATGGGTCAGCTATTCGACCTCAGGAGGATATTAACTGCGATGCAGGGGACTGTTTGGAGTTAAAAATGAACCTTACGAACAGTTTGGATAAGGCTCTAAAGCAACTAAATGTTTCTGTGCAGTTTTATCAGGATTACGAGAATGGGAATTTGAATTATAGATTGGATACACGATTGGCCACCACTGGGTCTGTAAAGTAAGTATTATATACTTAATTTTATATACTTTCTATAAAAATTGTTTTAGGAAAACAATCAACTGTCTGCAATCAAAGGAAATAGCGAGTCATGAATGCAATGTTATATTTTTTACACCAGGTCAATACAAAGTGGACATTCAGTGCTGCGCACCAGATAATTTTTCTACTATGTGCGCATCAACCTTAAGTACTGGACATGTGTGGAGATTTACGCCACCTATTAACATTTCAGTGAAGTAGATGCAATATTTATATTGGAATCACGTTTTTATTTATTTAATAAAGTTTATTATTTAAAAACTAGTTTTCTTTATATTTGAAGGCGATATAAAATTGAATTGCCGAGGTAATAAAGCTTGAAAAGATAAAGGAGAAAGTGAAAAGAAACATTTTCGGGTTTGCAGAAATGTACACAATACTAACATGATGAAGATTCAATTCAATGGATTTTTGTTTTTAATTATTTTTGAAGCAAAGCATAGATTGTCTATTTTTGGAAAAATTAGGAGTAGATTTGATCATATTTATTGTTTACTGCCATCCTTATTTTTAAAGCTCAATTGTTGGAATGAAGCATAGATTTTGTTTATGCTCTCTATTTTTAGATCCTAAATGTATTTTTTGTTTTTATCTTCCTAATTATTAAAACGCAATTATTTCTGTGTATTAATTTTGTCTATACTGTCTATTTTTAGTAAAATCAGGAGTAGCTTTTTACAAACAGATAAAGTAGATTTTTTGTGGCCATCCTTTCAACAAATTAATTGTTTTATTTGCCATCCTCATTTTTAAAGCGCAATTGTTAAGGTGAAGCATATATTTTGTCTATGCTGTCTATTTCTGAAAAATCAGGAGTAGCTTTTTCAAAATAGCAAAAGTAGATGGCAAAGAAAAATTGCGTAGTCTGTTATAGTTTATATCCTTAAAAATAGGAAAATCTTTAAAGGAAATAAAATTATCCAAATTGTCTGTGCTATTTTTTGAAAAATCAGGAATAGCTCTTTTCAAAATGGTTTTTTGTGGATATTCTTTCAAGAAATTAATTGTTTTTATCTTCTTCCTAATTTTTGAAGCGCAATTATTAGGGGAAAGTATTAATTTTGTCTATGCTCTCTATTTTTGGTAATATCAGGAGTAGCTTTTTACATACAGATAAAGTAGATTTTTTGTGGCCATTTTTTCAACAAATTAATTGTTTTATTTGCAATCCTCATTTTTAAAGCGCAATTGTTAAGGTAAAGCATATGTTTTGTCTATGCTGTTTATTTTTAAAAAATCAGGAGTAGCCTTTTCAAAATAGCAAAGATAGATTGCATAGAAGAAGTGCGTAGTCTCTAATAGATCTTCAAAAGATGAGATTTTATAAAATAAAAAGTAGCTTTTTTCAAAATGAACAATTTTTTCCTCAGGGAAGGTCATTAAAACGTCATAAAGTTTGTTCTGTTTAAACTGTATATTTTCGTTTTTGTTATTGTCTTAAAGTCTATAGGAAAAAGGTATTTAAAAAGCACAAGTAACACAATAATAATAAAATTATATTTATGATACATTAACAATAAAATAAGGAGTAGGTAACAATTAACCGCCCTCTGATGTAAATGCATATTACATAATATAAATGATGTAAATAAATTCAAATCTGAGCACATAAATCTTGTAAACATACCTACATGTACTTTTTTTAACAATTCAATTTCAATACAAAATATATGTGCTCTAGAGTCTAGATATTGTGTAAAAGATCATCCAAAACTTAATAAAAAACTAAAAATTTTTATTAAATTTTGGACCCTATCTGAGCCTACACACACCAGTGATAAAAACACAAATAAACGTTGTTTATATTTTAGTAAATAGTTCGGCAGCTTTTCAATAAATTAATGACTTAGTGACTTTCCGACAGATGCCGCTGAAATTTAAATGATCATTGAAACGGGGTCCTCCATGTTGTCCTTGAACACCTGGAGCCACTTCGCGCCCACAGCGCCATCTACCACTCTGTGATCGCAGCTCAGAGTCACGGTCAAGAAGGTGCTTTCTTTGAACCTAAGAAATACGTTTTACCGTTATTTTTAAATCCTCTTAAAAATATGTCGATATTAGGCTTTTAATTAAAGGAATTTTTCGGGTGGGTCATTTTTAGGGCAAAACAGGTTTGGCTATATAATGGAAATTAAAATTGCAAATATAAATGGCAAACAACAACAACAACAAATTAATTGTTTTTATCATCTTCCTAATTTTAAAAGCGCATTTATCAGGGTGAAGTATTGATTTTGTCTATGCTGTCTATTTTTGGTAAAATCAGGAGTAGCTTTTTCCAAACAGATAAAGTGGATTTTTTGTGGCCATTCTTTCAACAAATTAATTGTTTTATTTGCCATCTTCATTTTTAAAGCGCAATTGTTAAGGTGAAGCATATCTTTTGTTTATGATGTCTATTTCTAAAAAATCTGGAGTAGCTTTTTCAAAATGGCAAAAGTAGATGGCATAGAAATATTGCGTAGTCTATAAAAGAAGTTTTTTCCTTAAAAATAGGAACATCTAAAAAGGAAATAAAATTATCCAAATTGTCTAAGCTATTTTTGAAAAAATCAAGTACCTCTTTCCAAAATGATTTTTTGTGGATATTCTTTCAACAAATTAATTGTTTTTATCGTCTTCCTAATTTTAAAAGGGCATTTATCAGGGTGAAGTATTGATTTTGTCTATGCTATCTATTTTTGGTAAAATCAGGAGTAGCTTTTTACAAACAGATAAAGTAGATTTTTTGTGGCCATTCTTTCAACATATTAATTGTTTTATTTGCCATCCTCATGTTTAAAGCGCAATTGTTAAGGTGAAGCATATCTTTTGTCTATGCTGTCTATTTCTAAAAAATCAGGAGTAGCTTTTTCCAAATGGCAGTAGATTTTTTGTGCCTGAAAAAGACTCCTAAAAAACTTACCCTTTTTCGGATTTTTCGTCCAAAACCAGCCGTTTAGTTGTGGTGCCAATGGCAAGAATGCAACTTTGCGGTGGGTTAATGATGGCGCAGAAATCTTTAACGCCGAACATACCCAAGTTCGACACACTGATGGTGCCACCTTGGAACTCATGGGGTTGAAGTTTTCCATCTCTGGCTTTTGCAGCCAGCGTCTTTACCGTCTTGCTGATCTCAACCACGCCTGAAAGTTTTATTAAACGATATTTCCACCCGAAAATATGACGTCGAAACTACCTTTATCGTTGGCTTCGAAAACAATCGGAGTGATCAGGCCCTTATCGGTAGATACGGCAACACTGACGTCGACGTTCTTGAACTGGCGGATGTTGGCATCCAACCAGGAAGAGTTAGCTTCCGGGACCTGCAAATTTTTTTAAAGAACCGATCTTGAAACCCATTTGTTAAGTAACTCTTCTTCAATTCAGTTCAAAAGTTTGGTGCTTTTCTCGACAGATGTCGCTGCCATACTGACGCTTATATAATCAGCTGATCGGGCATCAATTGAAAGTGGTAGTGCAACTACAGAGCGATAGATGGCGTTTACATGAATAATACCATGGGGTCCCTAGATTTGGGACCTTAGAATACCAAAATGTCAAAAGTCAGAGTTTTATAACCTACATGATGCACCGCCAAAAGTATGTTTTAGCCATTTTTAAAGACATTTTCAGCTATAAAACCCAGAAATTTTGCCATCTAAAGTCAGTCTCTGGTATATATTATTATTTTATGTATCCAACATATATTTTGTTAAATATTCCAATATATAATTAATAATAATCCTATTTACCTCTCTAACAGCTGTTAAAGGTAACAAAGGTCCATCATTATCCCGGATACATAAAATAATATATATATATACCAGAGACTGACTTTAAATGGAAAAATTTCTGGGTTTTATAGCTAAAAATGGCTAAAAACATACTTTTGTCGGTGCATCTTGTAGGTTATAAAACTCTGACTTTTGACGTTTTGGTATTCTAAGGTCCCAAATCTAGGGACCGTATGGTATTATTCACGTAAACGCCATCTATCGCCCAGTAGTTGCACTACCACTTTCACTTGATGCAATGATTTTAGCATAGTTTTTTGTATCGTGGTGACATCTGTTGGTCTATTTTAGAAGCATTTCTTACCCTCTTCGCAGCGTTGGCGGTCGCCTTGATGATAAAATCGTTGACGCTCAACTTGACCCCGCTCTTTTCCAATTTTTTGTTGTAATCGCTCCTAATCTTGGAGAGTTTGTCGATGTTGCACTCGACGGTGAGGTAGTAGTGCGGAATATTCTGCTTGGATTGCAGCAAACGTTTGGCGATCGTGTTGCGGATGCTGGTGACGGGAATGTCCACGAAGGCGGCGCCTGCGGGCACTTGCACCGCCTTCGGGCCGCCGCCGCCCGGGGCGGGGGCGGCTACGGCCGCAGCTGCAGGAGCGGGTCCGAATTTCGCCAAGTCGTCGGTGGTAATCGAACCGAAGAGACCTGTTCCCTTACCTGAGTTGCAAGAGAATAATTTGCTGAATTTAACATTCTTTTACCGACTTAAGCACACAAAAAATGGCCTTAATACCATGGTACAAGAAAACAAGGCATGTTCTTGCTTGAGAGCACTCAGTCGCCGCCATATTGACTATTTACATCATTTTTAAATAAATAGGTCGTTTTTTAACAAAAGAGAGAAAGGCAGAAGTCTTACTCGACAAATTTTGTTCAATTGCACAGCTAAATCGCGCACGTTATTTTTTACTACTCGATTTCGATTGATTATTCCTCATATCATTGATTAAGAAACTCAACGCTTAAATGCTTATATAGTTACGTTAGTGTGTGTATTTTATCTAAGGGATCATGGTGAATTATTGTGTTTTTAATTGCAAATAAAATTCAAGAACTAAATCGTTGCATTTTCATGTTTTGCCAAAGGATCCAATTAGGTAAGTGCATTTGTTGGTGCAGAATTAACTAATGATAACTTTACCTAATATAATTTATATTCAAGTTTGGACATTTTTAAGAAATTAGTAAAAAATAATGTTTGCACAAACATAACCTTAAAATCAACCATTTTTATATTTGTGTTCTCTAAAAAAGCATTTTAAACAACAAAATATACCTACGAATTCATGGCAACATAATATTATATATAATACATAATATAATGGTATTTTACCGTTGAGTGGAGACTTTCTTTAATAATGCTAAATGCTGTTTAAATTTAGACGACTTATTTGTTTGTTTTTACTGAATTGAAATGTTTACACTTTTTACGTTAATCACTACTAAAATGTGTATTTATTGTATCTTATAGGTACAATTTATATTTACAGAGACTGTATGCAATTTATTTCTTCATTCGGATTAACACTGTTTATTGGAAAACCGGTAAAAACTCAACCCAGGATTTCCTCTCGAAATACACCCAACAACACAACAAATCGAGCCACGGTTTTTTTTCGATATTTTTTAACATTTTTCGGCTTTATTCTCAAAAACACTCGTTTGTAATTTAAGCGTCTGACAGCTGATTATTAAAAGTTTTAATTTTGTTACGATGATAGCGGCCGAGTGGTGGCGCTACTAGCGATACTTCTTTAAGTAATAATAATAAAATTCGTCCTACTTGTTTTCTTGTACCATACTCAGTGTTACCAGATTCTGTCAAAAAAAGACCGTACGTTTCGTTCGAATTTACCTTAAGTACAAAAATGACTCAATGGACAATATTAAATAACGTCAACTTGACATAATTGCATTTATTTGCATTGTTTCATTGTGTCATTTTGTAATTAAGGTAAATTCGAACGAAACGTACGGTCCTTTTTTGACAGAATCTGGTAACACTGACCATACTTAATACTATTTTTGAGCAAAAAAATACCTACGTCAAAAATTTGGCAAAAACCTATATTGTCATAAAACAGGAATGCCAACTGCTACTGCTTAAAAAACCCTAAACCGACTACCAACATAACGAACGCGTCAAAATCCAAAAACAAACATACAACTTACCTTGCAACCTGATGTTCCTTTGTTCGGCTAACCTTTTGGCCATCGGACTAGCGTATACTCTACCTCCGTCTTGCGGGGCGGGCGCCGATACGGCAGGGGCGGCGGGCGTCGGCGCGACAGGGGCGGGGGCGGCCGGAGACGGGGCCGAAGGGGCGGCGGCAGGTTTGGCCGGCGCGGCGGCGTCGTCCTTGAAATCTTTGAACTTGGCGATGTCGGCTTCGTTCTCCACTATGATGCAGACCAGTTTTCCGATGGGAACGTCTTTGGTTCCGGCTTGTATGAGGATTTTCGCCAAATAGCCTGATGTAGAAAATGTTGAGTCAAAAGTTGTCCAAGGCATTTAACTCTTAAAAATTGCGAAAAAACCACAACAGGCGCAGTTATTTTTTATAAAATCAGGTGTAGCTTTTTCAAAAATGTATTTTTTGTAGATATTCTTTTAACAAATTAATCCACACAGTTGCGTCTTGACTCTCGAAGGGTAAGGATGCTTAAAGATAGTTACGCAGCAGCGTATACGATACAAACGTAGTAAAGTATCAAAGTGAATCTAAGTTTGCGGAAATACCGGTAATCGGTAATAAATAAATAAATAAATAATAATCAAACAAGTGCAACAATTGCGAAAAGGACTGTCCTCAAGTGTTTGACCTGAATAAAAGGTGTGAGAGAGACGTTCAGTTCCAATAAAAAATTTCTGGGCTAAGACACGTGCGGCATACGATAAGGATCAATTTTAGCACACTGCCTGGCAATATCCCGAAGTCCAAGTCTGCATAAACTAGATAAGTAGCTACCAAATTGCATGAACATGACCACCCAATAATTAATACTAGTTAATTCGAAATACGCAACCTTTATCTAACAATAATTCTTCAGGTAAAATTAATTAGTCGCAAACAATTTAGAAGATTCTCATGCAAATGAAACATTAAAAAAACGATAAACACAAGGGCACATAAGAAGCCATTAATCACTCAAGTTACGATAAACATTAGGCAAAAGAACCCATCCTAAAGAAACTATTTATTTATGTTTACATCTATAGATTACGAAGTCGTAAGGGGTCATAAATTAAGTAAAAACCGTTAAGTAAGCGTACGCACAGTGGGAAAAAATAAATAATTCGAGGGTCGACAATTCCGCGTCTTCCGTTCATAAATAAAGTAAAGCGTTCTAAGAATCACTGGGATCATGCACAGGGGGAAAAAAAATAATTCGAGGGTCGACAAATCCAGTAGGTTAAACGTATTTCCACATAGTCAGAGGGCAATATTACGGCGGGGTGCGGCCGGCAACACTTCGGAAGATACGACTCAATAACGCACAGGGGGGCAAACAATTCTAAAGCGGCTATCAAGAAGTACACCATCAAGGAAAGGGGCTAGCAGCATACTAATCCACCCACCCCCATTCAGGAATACCAAATGAATGGGGTTATTACTAAAGCCCTGGTTTAGGAGGATTCCGGATTGTACTTAGTTTTGGGTCAGTTCAATGTCCTCCAAAAGCCCTTCCTAAACTGGACGTATGGCCCGACCCGGCTGACAAAAATCCCGGGAGCTGCCTTAACCTTTGACACTGTCATCCACGAACTCCTAGGGTGGATCTACCAGCCGGCGTAAAAACTTCGGATCCAACAAACACAGGTAATGCTGTGATTTGGCGGGATACGCAGGAGAACGGAAAGGGGGTAATATAATCCCGGGAGATCAGTGGATGACAATATATCTGGGGCTTGCCATACGTTCCCATACTCATACTCATACTCATATTCTTTTAACAAATTAATTGTTTTTATCGTCTTCCTAATTTTAAAAGCGCATTTATCAGGGTGAAGTATTGATTTTGTCTATGCTGTCTATTTTTGGTAAAATCAGGAGTAGCTTTTTACAAACAGATAAAGTAGATTTTTGTGGCCATTCTTTCAACAAATTAATTGTTTTATTTGCCATCCTCATTTTTAAAGCGCAATTGTTAAGGTGAAGCATATCTTTTGTCTATGCTGTCTATTTCTAAAAAATCAGGAGTAGCTTTTCCAATGGCATAAAAAAATTGAGTAGTCTATAAAAGAGGTTTTTTCCTTAAAAATAGGAAAATCTTCAAAGGAGATAAAATTACCCAAACTGTCTATACTATTTTTGAAAAAATCAGGAGTACCTCTTTCCAAAATAATTTTTTTGTGAATATTCTTTCAACAAATTAATTGTTTTTATCGTCTTCCTAATTTTAAAAGCGCATTTATCAGGGTGAAGTATTGATTTTGTCTATGCTGTCTATTTTTGGTAAAATCAGGAGTAGCTTTTTACAAACAGATAAAGTAGATTTTTTGTGGCCATTCTTTCAACAAATTAATTGTTTTATTCGCTATCCTCATTTTTAAAGCGCAATTGTTAAGGTGAAACATATCTTTTGTCTATGCTGTCTATTTCTAAAAAATCAGGAGTAGCTTTTCCAAAATGGCAAAAGTAGATGGCATAGAAAAATTGCGTAGTCTATAAGAGGTTTTTTCCTTAAAAATAGGAAAATCTTTAAAGGAAATAAAATTACCCAAATTGTCTATACTATTTTTGAAAAAATTAGTAGTACCTCTTTCCAAAATGGATTTTTTGTGGATATTCATCAACAAATTAATTGTTTTTATCGTCTTCCTAATTTTAAAAGCGCATTTATCAGGGTGAAGTATTGATTTTGTCTATGCTGTCTATTTTTGGTAAAATCAGGAGTAGCTTTTTACAAACAGATTAAGTAGATTTTTTGTGGCCATTCTTTCAACAAATTAATTGTTTTATTTGCCATCTCATTTTGAAAGCGTAATTGCTAAGGTGAAGCATATCTTTTGTCTATGCTGTGTATTTCTAAAAAATCAGGAGTAGCATTTTCAAAATAGTAAAAGTAGACGGCATAGAAAAATTGCGTAGTCTATAAATGAGTTTTTTTCCTTAAAAATAGGAAAATCTTCAAAGGAAATAAAATTACCCAAATTGTCTTTACTATTTTTATCGTCTTCCTAATTTTAAAGGTGCATTTATCAGGGTGGAGTATTGATTTTGTCTATGCTGTCTATTTTTGATAAAATCAGGAGTAGCTTTTTACAAACAGATAAAGTAGATTTTTTGTGGCCATTCTTTCAACAAATTAATTTTATTATTTGCCATCCTCATTTTTAAAGCGCAATTGTTAAGGTGAAGCATATCTTTCGTCTATGCTGTCTATTTCTAAAAAAATCAGGAGTAGCTTTTCCAAAATAGCAAAAGTAGAGTTCATAGAAAAATTGCTTGGTCCATAAAAGAGGTTTTTTCCTTAAAAATAGAAACATTTTCAATGGAAATAAAATTACCCAAATTGTCTATACTATTTTTGAAAAAATCAGGAGTACCTCTTTCCAAAATGAATTTTTTGTGAATATTCTTTCAACAAATTAATTGTTTTTATCGTCTTCCTAATTTTAAAAACGCATTTATCAGGTCGAAGTATTGATTTTGTCTATGCTGTCTATTTTTGGTAAAATCAGGAGTAGCTTTTTACAAACAGATAAAGTAGATTTTTTGTGGCCATTCTTTCAACAAATTAATTGTTTTATTCGCCATCCTCATTTTTAAAGCGCAATTGTTAAGGTGAAGCATATCTTTTGTCTATGCTGTCTATTTCTAAAAAATCAGGAGTAGCTTTTCAAAATAGCAAAAGTAGATGGCATAGAAAAATTGTGTAGTTTATTTCCCTTAAAAATAGGAAAATCTATAAAGGAAATAAAATTAAACAAATTGTCTATGATATTTTTGAAAAATGTATTTTTTGTGAATATTCTTCAAATTAATTGATTTTATCGTCTGGATTCTTATTGTTCTAGCTTTAAAGATTACCTTACCAAACAAACTAAACCAAATTTACATAAAAATGACTTAATAAAAACATACCTTCTTCTGGTGTCTCAAATCCCATCGTAGCTTTATCTGTTTCGATTTCAGCCAGGAGATCGCCTTCATTGAGCTTGTCACCCTCTTTTTTGGCCCAACTAACAATTGTTCCTGCTTCCATTGTGGGCGAAAGGGCCGGCAAAGGCACCCTGGTGTGGGAGGGGTAATCAGCATAACCCCTTTTTTGTAATTCTACATTGTTCGTATGGGCTAACAACTGAGAAGTGCTAGTTTCCAACCTTCTAAAAGTAATTTGTAGTATTTATAACATAATGTAATAAAAATCGTTTTGAAAATAGAAAAACGTGTACTTGTTTTATGATTTGACATTCAAGGTGTTAAGTAATCATTTTCTTGAAAAAACATTTTACTTTTATTGATTAATGAAATAAAATAAAAGTTTCCCATAGAATAATATGTATTTCCCAATAAAAATTGGTTTACTTTGGTTGTTTATCGATATTAAGTGAAAAATGAGTAATATTACACTGAAAATTGAGGTTATGTATGGTCATTCAAAGTGGATTTTAAAGTTAATCTGAACTTCAGATTCTGAAGGGTTTAAAATGGGGTGATTACCTGTGAAAATGTCTTCTTTTGGTGCATTGTACACTGGCATTTTTCAATAAATTATCTCTTACTGCCTTTCTGACAATACTTTTGGCCACTTCACTTCTAAAAACAATCGTTCGGAACATTTTGCAGGATTGTTTTATTCAAAAAACCCCAAAATAAAGCGGTTTTGGCAAAAATAATTCTTGAGGGCGACTCGCCAGTTGCGACTAGGTCATTTAAAAGACTTTGCGTTTGTGACAGTGACGTGAGGTCACAGGTTTTGACGTATGAAGTTCCGCAACCGCGCATTCAAAAGGTGATTGTCGGGGATATAAATGTTAATATTTGAAGGTTATCCAGGCTCTTAAATCTTATCTATTCCGTTAATAATTTGTTCTATAGATAACTTGTCAGCTTCCAAAAGATGAAATTAACGTGCAAAAAGAATTGGCAACGTTGCCAAATAACCTACAAAATGTCTGGAAACAATCGAAAAATTTTGTCTCTAGATGAATGAAACCAGAGATATGAAACCGTCATTATTTCAAAATGACCAGAGAAATATCGACACTGAAAATCGAAAAGCATAAAGTAACACAATTTAAAAAACAAGGCTATACAAGAATAGAAGATGCTATAAATTCAAATATACTTGAAGAAGAATTATTAACAAGTTTAATAAAAGCTCCCTTAACAAAAACAGCATGGGACCTATTAATTGAAGAGGAATCATTTAATTTATTAAACACATCTAATAAAAATTTGGATTTGATTTTAAAAAATGAATTAATCCCAAATACTATTGTTGAATTGGTTGGGTTGCCAGGTTCAGGAAAAACGCAATTGTGGTAGGTATATATTTTTATAACTGTCTTAAGAATGTCAATTTAAGCTAGAATATTACTGTATGTCAACTTAAGCTAGGTGTAACTGTTTATGTAATGTCAATTTAAGCTACAATATAACTATCTTAAGAGTCAGTTTAACCTAAAATATTACTGTCTTAAGAATGTCAATTTAACCAAATTATTACTCTTAAGAATATCAAATTAACCTAAAGGATCTCTGTCTTAAGAATGTCAATTTTATTCAAATATTACTCTTAGGAATGTCCATTTAACCTAACAAATGTCAACTTAACCTAAATATTACGCTTAAGAATGTCAAAATAACCCAAAATATTACTATCTTAAAAATGTCAAATTAACCTAAAGTATCTCTGACTTAAGAATGTCAATTTTATTCAAATATTACTCTTAGGAATGTCAATTTAACCTATTGAATGTCAACTTAAGCTTGATATAACTGTTTTAAAAACGTCAATATAAACTGGATGTGACTGTTTTAAGAATGCCAATTTAAGCTAGAATATTACTGTCTTAAGAATGCCAACTTAAGCTAAAGCCTAATTATTAGTTTTCAGCTTTGTATTTCTGCGCAGTTAAGTACATTTGACAGTGATACACCAGGAGAGGCAGTTTTTGTCAGCACAAACAAAAATTTTTGCAAAGAAAGATTAAAAGGTTTTTATTTTTTAATTTATTATAGTAAATTATATCTAATGTTTTTTTAGATATTGTGTTAAAGAACTTAAACCATAATGCAAAAACTTTTAATAATGTAGATGAAATTTTAAAACGAATACATTTTGTAAAAGTTGCAACTAAAACTGACTTATTAAGTTTCTTAAACAACTTGGAAGAATTTCTAAAAACTAAAAGGGTGAAAATTTTAATTATAGACAGTATTTCCTATCCTATGAGAGAAGTGGAAGTTGATAAAAGAAAAATATTGTTTTCTAGAATTTTTAAAAGTCTTAGAAAAATATCTTTGGCATATAAATTTGCTGTAAGTATTAATTACCATAATCACTTTTTTGAGGTTAGGGGCCCAGTGATCTTCTTTACTCTTTATCACTTTTGGGGTGTCAAATCAGTTGCATTAAAACAAAAAGTGTAAGTATATTTAAAATAATACATTTAAAAATTTATGTAGTTTCTGGTTGCCTAGGTTCGTTCCATGGTTGTTGCTTTGTTGTTCCTATAGCTACAAAAATGAAACCCCCAATACAGTAAATAATACCAGCAATCAAAAAGACCCATCTCCATCTATCCAATCCTTGGTCATCCTGCAAAAATATTTCCATATAAAACAGTAAAATGCTTAAAATTGTTACCCCCGTTTCCTAGTACTGCCCCTGCAATAATAGGTGCTATAAACTGGGTACATCCGCCAATTAGGGTTATTATGCCAAAAACGGTTCCAGAATAGTTGGGCGCCAGATCTTGAGAGTTGCGCAAATTCGTACAGACGGCGCCTCCGTTAAAGCCCTGATTCATAACCAATAGGGCCGTAGCAAAGATAAAGTTGCATTCAACAAACATCATGCATATCATACAAAGGCCAGGCAAAAAATGGGCTATTTAGCGTTAAAAATCATGTGAGATTAAGAAAAATGTTAACTTACAAAATATACAAAAGGACTTTCTTACAGCGGTTGAGGAACCCTCCCTCTTCTTCTCGATGTAATCTCCAACAGCCCCGAACCCCATTCCAGCAAACATTCTTGTTAATGGAGGTAGAGCCGATAAAAATCCAGAACGTTTTAAATCTTGATTAAGGTATTCCCTGAAGAATTTTGGCACGGTGAGCATTGTCACGAAGAGACCATACAAATTGGCGGTGTGGGCAAATAGCAATGCATAAAACGGAAGTGAAGAAAATATCTTGAGATATGGGGCGACCAACTAAAAAAAAGTAATCCTGCAAACTGTATTGCTGAATGCAAAATATCACCTTAGTTTTTGGTGGGGGTACCATTGTCGCCAAGTACTGCCTTTCCTCTTCCGATATGTATTTGCTTTTGACCGGCGAGTCGGACAGGAGGAAAAAAATTAAAATCAGGTATAAGGTGACGACACCTGCGACGAAAAAGAATCCCCATGCCCAATTAAAGTACTGATTGATCGCTCCCACGCTCGCAAACACCACTACCGTGCCCATATTGTTTCCCAAGGTCGCGCTGACGAATTTGCCTTTTTCTTCTTTTGGCGCCCAGTTCGCTATTATTATCTGAATCGCCGGATATATAACGCCCTAAATATCAATGAGTAAGTAGTTCTTTAATACGAGCGAGTTAAGTCTATTTACCCCCAAGGCTCCAATTACCATCCTGGTAACAAGCAGAGCCGTCCAATGAAGCAAAGCCGCTGGCACACAAGCCACAGTAAGGATCATACTGGCCAACGTTGAAAAAAAAATAACTTTCCATGGTCCGTAGTATTCCGACAAAAAACCTCCTGGCATAGAGGTCAACACGTAACCGATTCCGTACCTGTTAAAAGGTCAAACAATAAGAGTTGTATGAATACTGTTCATTTAAACCAAATGACATACCCTGCTAAAATTAACCCCTGTTGATGCTGAGTGTACGTGAACCTGCGGAACATTTCTTCTTCGGGCTTCTCGGTCGTGGTGGTTGTGGCGTTCGGGTCCATGGTAGTGGTTGGCGCTGCGGTGGTCACATAACCATCCTCCGAACATTGCCCTTGCGTTGCCCCTTTACTAAGCTGCATTGCGGATATACTAACAGACAAATTCGACCGCATCATATAGTTTGTGAAAGTTGTCATGAAAATCATACTCGCTATCCAAAAACGGTAAGGTATCTCTTAAAAAAAAGAGTGCTATTTAATAAGTATATACATAATTAACAGTCTTATCTTATCCAAAGTACTTCTTTAGTCCTGATACAGAAAGAAATAGTACTACATAAAAGTGCTGGACTTACTCATTTTGGTGTTCTTCTTTTTACATTAATTTTACAAAATCCTATTTGGAGTTAATTGAACATAAAAAATAACAAATTTAATTGAGTGATCTAATCATCCTACAAAATGACACTACATTGACATTCATTGTATTTTGACAAGAATATCAAACCATAAATGCAGTGTTGCCAGTCGTACTATTATGTGAACATGAAGCAATACCACAAGCATCTGGGTGTTTTATTTCGCTGTGGGGGCCTACCGTTAATTTATCTTTTATTCCTTCTTGTTCCCAGAGACCATATCAGGTTAAAACTTGGCCAAGAATTGCCCTTTGTACCCTGTACAGAAGTTGACTAATTTCTTTCCCAAACCATGGATCTCTGGGGACTGAAGTTTCGGCCAGTCGGCCTTGTCTTTGGTACCGTAGCTGACTTCAAGGAAGATTCAGCTGCTCCCTACATGTACTGACTTCCAAGAAGATTCAGCCGGTCGTTGTTGTATTAGCGCTCTTGTAAACGTCTGACTTCTTTAAGAGTTCGGTCGACTTCCACAGTCTGGGGTCTCCAGAACACCCCAAATGAAGATCACAGGGCCCCCATATTAAGGAAGCACCCGAGAACTCCGATGACAGCTTGAACAGTTGGGAAATTTCAAGAATCGTCTAAAATGTTTACATTTTTTTTTAGGTTGTTATAACGAATGATATGACCACAAGGGTAAACAATCTGGAAGCTTATGAGACTCCATCGTTTGGCGATAGCTATTATCATAATATTAACACCAGAATTATTTTGTCCAGAGAAAATTGTGGTTTTAATGCTAAAATTGTTAAAAGTGTTCACAAAAGTTGTATAAGTGTAAATTTTGATATTTAAGTTTAATTTAATATTTTTTTAGATAATAAAACTCAAGTTTTATTTATAAATAGTGTTTATATATATAAAAGCGGTCTTTTGTAATACATTTACATTCTTCTAACATTTAAAGAGTCTTGTTTTACAGATATCCTCCCACTGTTATCTTTCCAAAAATTAAAATCAGGTTGGGAAATATCAGAGCATTTAGTGTTTCCATTATTTTTGCCATTCCTTTCCATAACCAAGGGTAAAATCGTTCCAATACTATCCGAGTTGTCGCATATTATTCCAGCTAGACTTGTTTTTCTCAACTCGTCCAGCTGATTTTGTGTGAAAGTTTCAATGCTCGTTGGGTTTTCGTACCAAAACCGGTCACCATATTTTAACCTTACGAATTGGTCCAGAATTAAACAGGTCAACGTTGGGCCCAAAATGCTATCCTCCAAAGGTATTTCACTTAAAGCTCCCGTATACAAATCTATGTCTTCCACTGATCTACAAATAAATGCAATTAAATGTAAAGTCAACCTTTGTATGTATTGTTTACCTGTAAATTGATTTTATATTGTACCAGGAATCTTCGAAGAAGTACGGTTTCAATTCGTCGTAATTTGTTGCCTTCTTTAACCCACAATGTTTCCTCCAGTCTATGTATGGTGGAAGACCATGGTCCCTTCCCCGTTGTATATTAAGGGATACCAAATCCAAACCACAGAGTTGTGGATTTGTTTTTAATTCATCGGATTTTTCAAACATATGACTCTTCAACTAGGAAAAAAAATTAAAAACAACAAAACAAATATTTTACATGTTATGTAACACACCTCTTTGGTGAAGTACGAATCAGTGGCCTCGATGGTAGTATTCATAGCTCCGTTCAAAGTTTTATCCAAGTACTCACTTTCAAACAACTTGAACGGATCGAACAGCATTTTATGCGTGGCTACGTACTCGGGACTGGACGTATCGTTCGCCAACAACTTCATCAAACCCGGAATTATGGAGTGAGCAAACCTGAAAGCAGCCGCTGCGAAACTGTTAGCTATGGACGCATCCACAGTATCGTTATAGCCTTCGAAATACCCCTTTTTCTTTGGCAGTAACTCGAACTTTTCCATGGTACTTTTCCCCAGCAGAATCGGCAGAAACTCGTTGTACGTTACGTGTTGCAGCTGAGCGGCTACGATTTTTCTGGCCTCTTGAAACAGCCTTTCGTCGTTCCAATCGCGGTTGACCTTCGATAATTTTTTCACCAGCAGGTTGTGTTGTCTGGCCCATATTAGGTGCATGCTGGTCAAGTGCAGGTTCTCGTTGGCTCTGCTGTCGCCTTAAAGAAAACAGACATAAGTACCGGAACTATACCGTACCTTCATTTGCAAGCTAACCATAGGGAAAATACTTTGTACCTGGACCAGATAAGTCTTAGTCAGTACGAAGCGAAAAACGTTGTAGAAATGATTTGGACGCGTGGACGAGTAAGCTAGCATGCGCCGTAACAGTTGACCTTGCTTCATACATCGATGCTTTATTATTGTTTTGTATTTTGTGCGGTGTAAATCTGGTAAAATTTGTTTTAGTACGCATGTCTCGACGACGCATCCAAATCATTTCTGAGAAGGTTCTCGCTTTGTGTTGACTGCGACTTATCTGGTCCAGTTACAATGTATTTTCCCTATGGTTAGCTTGCAAATGAGGGTACGGTATAGTATACTATATATACCTGTCACGAAGCAGTATCTTCCTTTATTGTACTCTACCTCTCTATTGCAACCATCTGTTAAGTTCTCGGACACCGGCAGAAGCTCCCTGCCTTCCACCTCCAACATCCTCAACTTCCCCTTCTCCAAAGTGCGCAGGCTTCTAGCAGACTCCTCGCTGCCACCGTATACAACAGACCCGTCTATGTACGCCGACACCTGGTTGATTTGCTCCCTAGGCCCCAAGTAGCACTTGGGGGCTGGGGCTGATCGCACAAACTCAATACAAGAGACGTTGTACTCCATAAACGGATCGCCTTTGTCCAACTGAACTGCAAAACATTCCGGAGATCTGTATCCCGAATTCGAACAGCACGATATAGAGCTGCCGTCGGATTTTTGGCTTATTGCTGTAGCGGTTATGTCGTGGTCCAAAAATTGCCCCCAAACGGCCAGCATGACCGAGAATTTTTTTTCGCTTCTGTAGTAAGGTCGGTGCACCACAAGACTAACAGTCCTGGCCGAGGGAAGCTTGGCATGCGAAGCTGAAGCTCTCGGCATATTAATACCTGTGGATAAAATTATAAGTAAGTCTGTAATGGCAATATGAAATAAGAGTGGCCCAAGTAATGAGCTTTGTGGCATACCATCGCTATAATCTGGGGGTAGAGCGCGTCTAAAAGGAGTCAGGGCGACCCCATACGTTTGGGGGTGGTTGAAATTATTACACGTCCCATCATACGTCCTATACTTTTGGTACTTATTGCACAGTATGTTCTCTTTATCACAAAAATCAATCAGAATGTCATTGCTGGAGTTGTACTTTATTTTTTTGGACTTTAAATCTGGATATTTTCTACGAAAAAAATGTTGTTTGTTACAGTATTAGTAATGTTAATAATAATTAGCTACTTGATTAAAAATTGCGTGGCATGATCCTCTATGTAACCAATTCTGGAAATATGTCTAGCTTTTTTGGATGTAGATACAACCATTTGATGTCTATGTCCGGGACTTTGAATTGGTAGAGATCTAACTTTGTCTTCATTTGTATCTCTTTCTTTCAAGGCAGCTACACCCATATTCACTATGTCATCCCATTCGTCTTCTTTGTGAACCTCAGTTAAATTTACATCGCCAATAGGAAACTGAGTGAGTGTTAGAAAGTTCAGAGTTAGGTTGTCAGGTGTATCTGGCGGTAACTCGTGTTGACCAACTGATATGAATATTATTAGGCCAGTGATTATCGTTAAAATAATGGATCTAAAACATCTTTTACCATGGCGTTCGAGAACAAAATAATTTACTTACAGTATCACAGTAGCCACACAACATTGAAATTTCCTGGTTTGATATCTCCTTTGGAACTGACTGCCGTATCCGAAAATATACCTGGGCGTTTCGTCTTCGGGTAGAAGAAAAGTTTTTTCGGTGGGGTTGGCCATATTGCTAAACTATTTAGTTGAACGAGTAAGTGTGATCAAATGAATGGAAATAGGTAAACTAAACATGCCATGGATATCGAAACCAATGAAGTGTGTGAAACCTTATATGATTTGGAAATGTAATATGTTTTGAAAACAAATAACTATAGCTACATATATTTAAACCCAATCAAAATATGCTCTAATAAGTACGCTGGACATATAAGCAGGGGCGGCCTATGTCATTTTATGGGGTACCTACATATAACTTAAATAAAAAACGTATTCTATAAACACATTTATTTATAACATTTTATATCAATATATATTCGTAGGTACATTTTTGATAAAATTTGGTTTTATTTAGTTTAAAAATAAACAATTGACTAGTCATTAAATAGGAATCCATAATAAAGACAATTCTTGAAATTCATATCTTTCATATAAACTACAATTCAAATTTGTACTAAGTTGTAAAATATTTTCGAAACCTAAATCATCAGTAGAAATGTTGATACTTTTTTACGAATATTCATTTCCATGATAAGGGCTCAATTAAAAATTTAAGAGTCAAAAATATTTTGCTAAAAACATTCAACACTTATATCTATATTGATTACATTTATTTTTAACAGTAACGTTTATATTTTTATATTATATAGTATTTTATTATGTCTATGGGTAAGAAGTCTATAGCTGTCTAAGAACGTCGACAAATTGCTTTAAAACCTGTATAAATATTTAAATAAACACATTTACTACTACTAAATAACCATCTACAGGTATTTTTTATATTTTTTTATTACAAGTTATACAATGTATATAATATACATACAGGGTATCCCAACGTCGCAATAAACTTCCCCGGTTCTGATTTTTTTTTAAATTTGGCAATATCGCAATTTTTGAAAATTTGGTAACGTTGCAAAAACGGGTTCGGGAAATTTGGCAACGCCGCAAACAGTTGAAGGTTCTGGAAAATTTTGTTGGAGCAAAAAATAAAAAATTACAGATTCTGGAACTGCGCTGTTTCATCGATTTGTAATCTGGGTTGCCTACCTTTTGGCTGTATGTATTATATATATAACATATATTTTTGTATTTCAAGAATTATGACTATTATTTTCATATTGCTTAAAAATTATGGAGACCTCTTTAATGTTTGAACTTGTCTAGTAGGTACATACAAACAATAAACATTTTGTACGAAAAAAAGTTTGCTTCTATTTCAAAACTTTGGTACACGACCTAAATAATTTTTTCAACACAAATTGTTGATCTACTGTGATTATAATTTTATTATTATACACACGTTTAAAAAAAACATTGACAACTGGATTATTTTGTGATTTAGTTTGTGTAGGGCAGCTTCAATAGTTTATAAATACTTTTTTTATTATAAATAAGTAGCAAAATAAGTTTTGATTTGTTTACAAATATTTTTTATAAATTTGTGTATAGGTAATAAAAATAATAAAAAACCTAAATGGATTGAAATATTTGATATACATCCATTTATAATTTATAAGTATTGTCCATCCATTTTTTTTTATATTCTATCACACGTGTCAATTGTTAGGTAATTTTTTTTGCCCATTATTTTTTTTACTAACTTTAACAGAGGTTAAATGGTTAAAGGTAAAACATTTATTTAACATGTCAATGTTATATTTTTATTTAAAATGTTTCTTAAACTTTCTACAGAAAGTATAGAAAACAATTATTTTCTATAGAAAGTAATAAAGCAAACTTCAAGAAGTTAAATAAAAATTTAACAACGAACATTCTAACATTTATAGCATTTTTTAAACATATAGTCAACATTTATTTAATTCATTTTTTTTTTTGACATAATTGAGTAATTTTTAGTACGGCACCTCTAATATTATCACACAATTTAAAAGCTTGTCTACGTATAATTTTTCTATATAAAATCAGTCAGATTATTCACATATTAAAAAATAATAATTTATATATTGACTTTTGAATACTGTAACAAACATTAAAATACTTATTTTACCAAAGTACCAAAATAGGTTATCCAGCTACAGCTCTTCGGGTTGTTTGCAGCTGGTCTTCGTCAATGGGCTGTGAACAACATTTGGAGCATTCAATGTGGTGAAGTACCCACCACTTTTTGGTTTTACGTGTCGGTTGTTCATCTCCATATGCACAATCTTCATAAACTCTATTTGGGCTGCGAGTTTTTGTATCTCTTCCTTTAACTCTTCATTCTCTTGATATAAATCGGGTAGTTCTTCCGACACCAATCCAATACCATTCAAGGAAAACGATGCTGTGACACCTCTGGATCTAGCTCTGTTGTCCCATTGGTCACCCTGACCTCTTAGAACTCTTATCACCTTTGGCCCGAATACCAAAGCCATGGTCGTGCTTGTAGACAATTGCGTTCTGATGAAACCCAGCAAATATTTTATGTCGGGCCCTGCCCTTGGAAATATGAACAAGCTAAAAACAATTCATTGTAAAGTACGTTTGTTTCAATACCTAATTAACCTACTGGAAGGCTATCATGAGGATATTGACAATAGCTATGTTATAGATTGCATAGCTGATCAATCTAGCTTCATTGTACAGCGACTCCGCATTTCTGACGTTGTAGCAAACTCTGATCCCCCAGGCCAAAAAGAGGACTTCACCGATGGCCAAGCTATGATCCCACCAGTTGTAGACGCACTGCTTGAATCTCAGCTCTTCATTATCGACAATATCTTCCGCAGTAGGAGTATCGGATAGAGTCCATGTTCCGAGATATATGAGCATGACCAGTAGAATAGGTACCATCCATTGAAGTAGCTGTTTATCTGTTAGTTTCACTTTATGGGCTGATTTTACTCGGTAGGTTAGAGACACCCTCCAAGTTTTCATTAGTAGTGCTGTATAGGTGATACAGAATCCCAAATGTCTTGACCACTTTGTGGCTATGCAAGAGTATAAGTCTAATACTGGAAAAATTGCAGCCATCTGAAATATTACATAGGAGTTAAATGATAAAATGATGAATGTACGTAGACTTACCTCTAGGTACATAGTGGCACATCCAAACAAGGTAATACTGAGGAAAATAGGACTCGCCACCTTAAAAACTTTCAACTTTCTATGTTTGAACATGTAGATGTTTAAAATAAGTGTGAAAAACGCGCATGATACACTTACAACTAGTAAAGTAATCCTGAAACGTCACATTAGTGAAACTTAATACATTTGAAATAATATGCTTACCTAAAGGGCCAATGATATGTAGCTAAACAAGGAGAACCGTCTGTACAGTTGTGGCAGCCTGGGGCACATTTGACACATCGAAACATTCTATCCCAAGCATCACTCATGTTTTCAACTTTTTCTTCCCAAGCCACTAAAATCAATAGTAATACTTTTAGAATTTAATAATTTGAGAAAGCAATAGGTATACACACCTTCAACCAGAGTTCCATTAAATTGAGCATTTTGATGAAGAGAATAATAGCCTGGTCTACAAGAGCACAAATACTTCCCCCTTGACCATCCTATTGAGTTTGAATGAGATTCATATCCACACTGGAATAAACGAAACATAAGTTATGGAAAAGCAATTTTTATTTGCGCATTTTCTCACCTGAGACGTTCTATTGTGACACTTATGTGTTCCATGAAAAATGATTATTTCCACCCCTAATCGGTCTTTGTCCCTTTCTTGTCCCTCACATTGGTTAACTTCCAAATGGGAAACATCAACATCCAAACTTAGAAAACCTTTTAGCCTGAAACCGATAATATATCTTTTTAATGGAGAAGGTGGCAAAAACTTTAGTTTTCCCTGGAAAGATCGTAAAAAAGAATTTATTTATTTATACTCTCAAATTATGTCGTGTATTTGATAAGACATAATTATCTTTTAGTAAACTTCAGATAAACATTGAACTTTAACTGTTTTGGTTATTATTACATGTAATGTACCACATGTAAATATGAGGCTGGTACAATTTCGTGTTAAAGATTTAATAAATCAAGTAGGTATTTTGGTTGGTGATAATGTCATAGGGGTGGGTAGTGGGCACCTAGTTGATATATTGGCTAAAGAGAATGCTTTGGAGGACATTCAAAAGTAAGTACCTATAAAAACCAACTCAAACAATACAGTTTTTCATATTTTGATTTTAGATTGGCGGCGGAATCGAAAGATGTGTATCCAAAGTCTCAGATACAGCTTTTACCGCCGATAACTCGTCCCGATAAAATTTTAGGGGTAGCCGCAAATTATAAGGACTTTTGC
Source organism: Brassicogethes aeneus (assembly GCA_921294245.1). Taxonomy (NCBI): domain Eukaryota; kingdom Metazoa; phylum Arthropoda; class Insecta; order Coleoptera; family Nitidulidae; genus Brassicogethes; species Brassicogethes aeneus. The sequence continues at coordinate 2,127,595 of OV121140.1, forward strand.
GATAAAACGAACACCCCTTATCCTGTGGAACCAATCGCCTTCAGCAAATTTTCATCGGCTATCGTCGGTCCTAATGATCCTGTCAATATAAGTGCTTCAAGCGATGTAAGTGCCATGGTACATGTGATATACAAGAAATATACTATTGTGTTTTAGTCTGTAGACTGGGAAGTGGAGTTGGTGGCCGTGATTGGTAAAAAAGGCAAGAATATTTCCTGCACGGACGCCTTTGATTACATAGTGGGTTACACGGCCTGCCAAGATCTCACAGAGAAAAAGTGGATAAAAAGAAACGGGGGACAGTTTTTGATGTGCAAAAATTTCGATGATTTTCTACCCTTAGGTCCTTGTCTCGTGACAAAGGACGAAATTAATGATCCGCACAATGTAACATTGAAAACTTGGGTGAACGGGGAATTGAAACAAAGCGGAAACACGGCGGATATGATTCATGGGGTTGATAAGTTGGTGGAGTATTTTTCCAGGTGATTAATGATTTATTTAGGTATGCATTTTCGTATATAATTTTATTCCAGCGTGATGACACTTTTACCTGGCGATATAATACTAACTGGAACACCGTATGGGGTGGCAACGAATCACAACCCTGTACAATTCTTGAAGAAAGGCGATATACTGGAAAGTGAAGTGGGAAATGTTGGGAAACTAATAAATCATGTTTTATAAACAATATTTATATTTTTATTTACTCACCCTCTTCTCAGTGGAGGAGGTATTGGAACGCTGTAGGATATCAACCACTTCCTCGCTATACACGAATAATATGGGTATGTCCACCATCCTTTAAATGAAACATTCGGTGGACTTTGAACGAATTTCGGCGAGCGAAGTCCAGGGCTTGAATCTGCATCTTCAAACCTTCAAAACATATTCATATAAGTACATACTTTCTTCTTGAGAAATAACAATCTTACCATGGAAAATCTGTGTTGGGTCTGTGTCCCAGATCCATCCCAACTTCGGACAGCTTTCTGGGACCACCCAGCTCAAGCCCTTGCTTTTGCCACCACGCATAGTTTATTAAATTGCCTGTGGTGACGTTGATGGCCAAAACTCGAGCCGATAGAACCGACTTGTCCGTAACCAGAAGATTTTTCGTTATCGCATCTTGAAGACCTAAATCAAATAATGTGTTACGTTACCAAACAATTTTTTCACAAAGACTCGTTAGGTCATCTAAAAGTACCATTTTCCTCTTCAAAATCCATGAAAATGATGAATCAATGTTTTACCTAACAATAACTTGAAACTGAAATATCTCAGTTAGTGTGCATTTTACGAAAAAATGTTTAAAATAAAAATTAAATGATTCGAGGGGGAAATCAATCAGTACTGAAATTGTTCCTCATACTCTCCTTCTTTTAGGGGGAACAAGGGGTAACTTTAAAATTTCCAATGGAACACCCTATTTTTACTTTTTAACTAACTGAGATATTTCAAAGTTTCAATTTAAATTACTCACCCTGTATATAATGTAAATATTGAAAAAAGTTAATGAATTATATAATTACAAATAGGGTAAAGTCATTCATGTGAATCTGAATATTAATATGCTTTTTATTATCGAGAAAACATTTGATAAATTTTATTATCTCCTTATCTTTTAGGTATGTATACATGTAAAGTTTATTATATTTTAAAAGCGAGCCGAATACGAATGTCACTCAATATTTTATTTTAAAAATGTATCATTTACGATAAGTTTAATTGTTTTCGTTATAGTTATTCCAACGAAATAAGTAAGTAAATACAATACAAATAAATTAATATATTTAACCTATATTATATATATAACCTACTACTAGTACCTAAAATGTAAATATCTCTAAAAAAATTTGCTGACAAAAATAATAATTTCCAAGTACCTATTGTTCATCATTTAAATAAAAATACTTAGAAAATGATATCACGCAATTGTCCAAGTGGTTAAAACAATAAAATTGATTAAAAATAGATAATAACAATTAATATTTTAGGTCATGCAGGCACCTTTGATACCACTCTACAAAATAAACCAATTGAGGTGCTTTAATTGCAACCAATTCTTGCTATGCGGTCCCATCCATTTAAACCCAAACGATGGCTCGTCCCTGTGTGGACGTTGCCGTGGAATAGCCACTAACATATTCCACAACAAAGCTTACGAAGCTATAGCTTCAATCTTCGGACACCCATGCGTGAACTGGGAGAAACATTGCGACCAAATTTTGTTATGGAACGGAAATTTCGCGCACGAAAATGAATGTACTCAACCCGGTTGTTGCATTTGCTGCAAGAGTTCCAGAAAATTACCCAGTGATAATGGGAATGCTTTGCCCGTAGCTAAGGTGCCAATTGAAGCTCTTGAAAAGCTGAAATGCATTTTTTGCTATGGGTTTATTTCTTGCGGGCCAGTTCTGTTAACACCTGATGGGGAAAATATATGCAACAGATGTGTAGCAACCCAGGAGAATCTTTACAATGAAAAAAGGAATTTACCGTATGAAATGTTGGCAGAAATACTTATTTTTCCATGCAGATATATCAGGAGAGGTTGCCCTTCAAGGTTTTAATTGAATTATGTTTTTATTGTGATGATACACCTTCATTATTTGTAGTTTTAAATATGGCGTGGACATTTTTGAGCACGAAAATCATTGCGATTATCGACAAGTTAATAGAAGACAAGAACCTGAAAGAGAATTTTCTCAAAGGAAACAGGGAGTGATCAAGTATAGCAAGCTTAATGACAAAAAAGAGAGAGGGGTTATCCAAACACATGCTGGTCATGTATTCGGTAACATAAATAACTCAATACATTTACAATTATAATACACTCTGTTTTAAGGTACTATAACCCCGAATTACGTCCCTGCTTTTGCCCCACCAAACGCCAAATCAAACCAATTCGACATCAACAAAGACCTCATCAAGTCTCTCCAAAAAAAGCAACACAGGCAAAGAAATAGGGTCGACGATGGACAAGTATACCAGCAAGACTGCGATATACACAGCGAGGCTACTAGTATTTCGGATGGCATCGACAACAGCGCGTTTGAAAGAGATCAACACAGAGACAGTGGCAACCATAAACCTCCGGAACCCTCCCAGTACTCACTGGATATCAACAGGTTGGCCAGGCTAAGAAACCCAAGATTGAGCGACAACTCCTTTCAAAACTACCGACCCAGTCTATCCAGGGGTGAAAGTATCAATGGTAGCAGCAAAGGTATTCCCAGGGCCCATGCTGACGGTAGAAACCAACGAGATTCGTACCAGGGCAGCCAACTGAGTAGAACGAACTCGGTAGCGCCTGTGACTTCCCACAGGATACATCCTGTGGCAGAGGAGATCAGGCAGTTTAAATTGAGAAAAACTAAAAATCCTTACAAGGAGTGCAACAACTTGGACGATTTGCGTCATATTCAAGAAAGATTTTAGTTTTTTAGAAAAATAATAGTGAATTTTTAGATGTTCGCAAAAATTATGTTTATTGTGGCCCTGGCACAAGTTTTAAAACTGCATGTTTGGTTTAAATAAATTAGAATTGGATTGCCCCTACAATAATATTATAAAATGTTAGCAATAGTTTTTTAAAACAATAAACCATGTCCTTATATATAGCATTTTTAATCGAGTAATATAACACCTGACAACTTAAACAACACTGTGCTTTGTAACAGATGTGTTCCTTATCAGGCACCGACAGACTGTTTCGGTCTTTTGTACCTCACCAGTGCCGGGTAGCCATCCGCACAATCTGCCTTTGGCCGCTCAGCAGAATTATTTTAAACTATGTACTTTACCGTTGTGATGGGCAACTCCTAGGTCCTGCAGAAGCGTTGCTGCCAGATCGGCTTTTTGCCTTGCTGAGTCGAAGCGCGATGTTTCCAGAGGGACACTTAACGATTTGTACTGCTCTGTTATGCATAGAGAACCCAGTGATCTCGCCGAGACATCGTGTATTATCAGCAAACTTTTTTCTATGTCCTCCTATTGTAAAAAATGGTTTGTCTCAGAGCAGTTAACTCAAACACCCTGTATATGTTCAAATTACCTTTCTCACGAGCCCTTTTCCTGGTGACAGAACGCAGCTGATCAATATTACCAAAACAAACAAACGTCTGATCTTCCAGAAAGAAGTTAGCCCCATTATGGACCCTCATTGGTACTGAAAAATGTTATTTTGCTTTAAATGGTTTAATCAAATTTCGGCTTATATCTCTCCTTTCAGACTTTAATAGCCTTATAAATTCGCGAGGCTCAAATTTTAATTATCGGCCTGGCTTGCTAAGATAGACCAACACTGTAAAGGATTTGCATATTTTTTGTGATGATACTAAAGTTATTGGCAGTTAAAAATTTCTTAACATTATAATTTGGTTATTTTTAGTTTTCCATGGATGATGTTTATACTTAATATTACTATCGCAATAGTCCAGACTAAACAATTATGTGTTTTAAAAGAGAAAATGATCTAGGAAAAATAACAAAAGGGCTGTCGTGAATGTTTAATATGAAATTTTGCGTTTGCTTTGTGGATGTTTCACACACGAACGGACACACTAACCGAGATTTTTGTGGTGGAAGAGTTATGACGTCACATGTGTTTATTTTCGGTCTAGGTATATGTAAACATAGCAAGTTCAGCCAGAAAAATTATTGAAAAAATTGGAATTTTTAATAAAATACTTACATATTTTGTAGCCTCTTACTATGCTTATGAAACGATGTTCCTGGTAAGTTCAGCATTAAACCAAAATATATTTTGTTTGTATGAATCTGAAAAAAGGGTCTCTAATAATTAATTTAAAAAAATATTATTTTGATATCTGTAATTCCCCTATATACATATATGTATGATATTATCATCATATCATCTTATCACTCTAGGATAAATGTATATAAAATTAGGGTTGAATACCAGTGCAATCAGTATTCGCGTATTGTTAAGATTTTGTAATTAGGTAAGTACCTAAATATATTTTTTATAAAATTTTAATTTTTATTTGTACATATTATTTTTAACTATTTTAGTCACTATGGAAAAACTAATGGTAGCAATACAACGTCCCACTTCTTATTATGGAAAATTTCGTAATGGAATTTCTAGCATCCTCAAAGAAGATGGCTCACTGACAACTGATAAAAAAGAGATAGCAGATGTACTAAATGAACATTTCCAAAGTCGTGGAAAAAAAACTATAATGGAGAATTATAATACTCTTCCAGAAGCATTCCACTATAAAAATCCTGATGATCCTTCTCCAGCAGTCATTTTAGATCAGTCAACGTTTCGTAAATATATCGCAACTCTAAGGAATCATGATGGTTACTTTATTGAAAACATACAAATTAGGGATTTATCAGATAAGTACTTATTAGAAGTATTTAAGCAGTTTAATGAGTTTCTGAAACGAAATGAGTACCCTGAAATTCTAAAAAGACATAAAATTGGTCTCGCACCTAGTAATTTTAATTTTAATAAACATGACCCCAGTACTTACATTCAAAAAATTATGTTCAGTGTTTTTACATTTATTTTTGAATATGTCATCTTTAAAAAGCTACATGAAGCATGTACGTTTAGCTTGGATCAATTCTGCCAATACAAGAATTTTAATATTAACAGATTTGATAATTATGCGGCTTGTCTAATAGATTTTACTATGTATGTTAATAATGAGAGATTAAATTTGTCCAATAACGTTATCATTTTAAACGTTCAGGTAATGAGAGCATTTAGCACAATTTCTTCAGTTCTTGCCATAAAAAAATTGGAAAATGAAAATGTTCCAGAATATTTACTGAATATTGTTAAATCCTATGTAGAAGACTGGCAGCAATACACAGTAAATGGTGAAGTCCAATCAAGTACACAAAAGTGTAATAACGAGTTTTTGCCAAATTCGCCTTTTATTACCGATTTGTTATGTTCTTTAATATATAGAGATTTGAAAGTTAGAGGAAAGCTTTTTATGTACGTCGAAAAAATCGCGATTGTCTATAGTGGGAAAGATTTAAAACATTTACAAAAAATAATTAAACAAGATACCGATGCTATTAATACTTGGTTGAATATAAATAAGTTTGCCTTAGATTTGCACAACACTTATTATTTGTTTTGTAATCACAGTGTACTTCAAAGTCCCAATATTCCCATCAAAATACTTGATAATGAGATTGGAAGGAAAAAAGAATTACATTTTTTGGGCATTATTTTTAATGAAGAATTTAATTATTACATTAATTACTATGTACCGAAACAGTTACACAAATCTTTCTTTTATAAAAATAATTCATTCTGGAAATTCTTTGCCCAATGCACATTATTAAATTACATAGACAAAAAAATATATAATTTACATATGGACATATGGTCATACAATGTCGATGACCCTAATGACCCCATTATGATGGCTAAAAAGGTATACAATAAATTACCCGAATCGGTCAAAAAATACAACTCCTCTGATTTTCGTAAATATCTCGACTATAATTATAAAAACTACTGCTAATTTGTCTCTATTCCTGTAATAAAAATTATACATGTATTGTAGTTTAATATTTTGTCAAATTAATACTAAAATTTTTCTTATATTCTTATGAATATTACCAGTGATGGGTCAAGAAAGTTTCTTAAAGAAACTAAGAAAATTGAATGTTTAATAAATATATGTTTATAAAATTTAATTTTTTTTATTACCTTTATTTTCCTAAATAAACAATTCTCCAGATAATTGTACGTAAAATGGTGCTCTTGTTACAAATGCCCCCCCCCCCCAAAATTTCAAGCTAGAAATTAGTACACACAGCACAAAGATGCTAGAAACATGGATACACCGTAAAAAAAATCAACACTAATTAGAGTTCACACAGGTCTACACTAAATAGTGTTGTTTTATAACACTACAATTAGATTTAATTTGTAGTGTAATTTTCCCCAAGTAAGCAAGTATGATTTAACACTATAGCACTGAGGATAAAGTAATTTTACACTGTATTAAAGAGTGTTAATTTACCTAAAATCGTGTACTACTACACTTCCTGGGTAAAATCCCACTTTTGTTTAGTGTAAATTAACACTACTTTGGAAAAGTTCTAATTTTAGAAAGGTGCTTTTACTCTTTTAGTGCAAACTTCTAGTGTAAATTAACACTATTATTTGAGTAAAACCTATTGGTGGTAGTGAATAAAACGAAAAGGTAAATAAAGAGAAACATTTATTTGTAACAAAAATCTATAACAATTATCAAAATCGGTGCCTTTTAAAATATAATTTTATATTTGCCTTTTTTTTATATGCCTTTTAAAATATAATTTTATATTTGAGTCGTATGGCTGGCTTAAGCAAAATGGTTCTTTATAAAACGTAAAAGTTTTAGATCAATGCAATGTTTTACTTGCTGTCAACTTGTAAGCAATGAATTATCTTGAGAATTCATCAGTAATCCATTTTTCTGTTATAAAAAATGGGTGATCCCATTGGTAAGGCGTCAGGCGGCTGTATGTCGGGGATTTACCACACCTAATATTAATAAAAATGTAGGTATAGGTTAATATAACAACCATTACGCTTGAAAATAAATAGTAAATCAAGTGTGTATGTATTTATATTATTAATTTTACAAGTACCCGACCTACTGCCATAAATGTATTGTGTATATGTATTATAATATAGGTCGGGTATGGTATCCTTTTAACATATTGGTATTTATTGAGTATTAAGGCTTATAGAAAAAGGAAGTATAATACTTACCAAAAAAATAAGAATGTCCCTTTATGGATTCACCTTAATTAAAATCAAACTGAACAAAAATGCCACACTTCCACAACGCGGTATCTCCGGATATGCACTGCTTAGGTAGATAGGTACCAACCAAACTTTTAAAACGCATTTCGGTTATTACCAGTTTTTTCAGTCTATTTTGCCACTATTGGTGTAATTTAACTTTAATTGTGATACAATGTGCACTAGTAGTGTAAAGAAAAAAAAGCTCTTAGTAACATCAAAACAAACAAAGAAATTGGCATGCACTGTAGTGTACATTTTGTCACTATTTAACACATTAAGGGGTAATAAACACTCGCATTAAGTTTTTTTACCCTTTTGATTTATTTTAATAATAAATAGTGTGAATGTACCAATGAATAATGTTCATATTCTTTAAATGTGTTTAATAAAGTTAATAAGCACTAAATGCTACCTAGTGTATTTTGTAGTGTAACTTTTACACTTACAAATCAATTCTAATATTTTTACCCCAACACTAAAAAATTTACACGGGCAAATTTTTTTACTGTGTACGGAGTTTGGAGTAGTGTAGTAGTGCACAAAGCATTATCAAGTTTTATATTCTAATAAATTATTGACCCTAATATACCTAATAATAGCATTGTATTTTATGATGAATACATATTTAAATAAAGGTTTTGCTTGTTATTGCCTATAAAATAAAAATATATTGAGCGTATAGAGTTTTATGCTTCAGGCAAATATTTATTCTGATTAATATGTACTAAATACATCGATGCATTATGGGTTACACATAAATATAAATATGTTCAGCAGAAATTGAATTTTAAAAGTAAAATCTACGTCATATCAAAATTCTTTTCTTGGCAATAAGATTATCGATTTGGCAAAGTTAGAAAGTAACTCACAATAACAGGTGACACAAGTATATTTGGGTCCCAGGAGATTTCTTTTCAGAAATATTAAAAAAATAATTCATAATAAAACTCATTATTCTTCATGGAAATTGAGTTATTGTGTTAAAAATAACGTTGGAATTATTGATTTTATACCTATTGAAAGAATATTTTTTTGTTTTGTTTTATTAATAATTACCTTTATATTTCATCAAAATACTGTTTTATTGTATTATTATACACGCTCATACTTGGGCGTATCAAATGCAGCGAACTCTAAATTGAGTTTGTTGAGGCATGTCACATAACATAACAAATTTGTTTGTTCATTTGTTCTCCATTGTACTGCGTTTGTAGTAATTAATAAATTGAAATTGGGATTTAATAACCTCTTTCACTTAAATCATTTAACACAAAATATACAGGGTGAGTCATTTAACTTGAAACTTTGAAATATCTCAGTTAGTATGCATTTTACGAAAAAATGTTTAAAATTAAATGTACTGAAATTGGGGAGTAACTTTCCCGTTTGTAGTAAACTGCTCGACTGTACGGTGAAATGAAGTACGTGATCGAATTTTTTCCGGAAAACGCTGAGCGTAGATATTAACAGCTTCATCAAGATTCCTGCCTGCTTCTCCATAAATCAAAATCATTTCTATTTTTTCTTCCACTGTTAAAAATCCATTATGAATAACTGCTTAACGAAAGGAGGTCTTTTTGTTTGCAAATTAATCTTCGAACTAAATTGATTAAATAATGCTAAACTATATGTAAATAGTCTTTATACCTCAATAATAATTATTATTTATAACTAAATACCATTTTTTTATACCTCAATTAGGATTTAATTAATTAATTGACAAAATAATGTTTTTTTACCTTAAATGAAGTATTTTTATTAAAAATAGTACAATAATCCTTTAAATTAAAGGATTTAATGCTGGCAGGTAAAAAGTGACCATGGTGCGCAATTAATAATTATCACCGAATGAAATAATGTATGAAACTTAAACCAAAGGAAACTTAAATATTACTTAAAAAATTAGATGTAATTTAATAAGACAATTATTACCAAAAAAAGTGATATTTTTATAGAAAAATTATTGCAGAATCGTTTAAGAAGAAAAATCGAACAAAATTGATTTTTTTCATTACAGCGCCATCTATTACAAATATGAAAAAATGTTTTAGACAAAATCCACCTATTTTTAGTCGAATGATCCGAATCTGCAATAAAAAATAGGGTGTTCCATTGGAAATTTTAAAGTTACCCCCTGTTCCCCATATAAGGAGGAGAGTATGGGGACCAATTTTAGTACTGATTGATTTCCCTTCTCGAATCGTTTAATTTTTATTTTAAACATTTTTTCGTAAAATGCATACTAACTGAGTATTTCAAAGTTTAAAGTTAAATGAGCTAATAACAATTTTTATACTAAAAATGACCTTTTTACGGCATTTTAGCGACATATCCATAATATGTACATTTTTTAAAAACATTTTAAGGGATGACGAGTCCCAAGATAGTAAAGGATCTAAAGACTAAACCCCTACAGGTTTTTACGTTGAAAGTCTATTCCAATTTTAAGCTTCAAAGCTTTGTAAATTTAACATATATGTATACTGGCCCCCTTTGAAAGAAACAAGTTTTTCCTTTCTCATTAAAAAATTTTATTTTTAAGAATGTTATTTTTAAGGTAATAAAGTAAAATAATTGAAAACTGCATATCGGTATCAATTTATATTAAAACGAGCAATAAAATGATGATTTATTACTTGACATACCTTTGTATCGTGTCATGATTAATATTACAAAATAAACCATTTTTAATGAATCTTTAATTAATCTTAATAGATAACAATTTTGGTATGAATCATTAATGCTATTATTGCCTATTTTACTACAATTAGTTGACATAAATATTTAGAGTGTTCTTTAAACGTATAGTAATTTATAAATTATAATCGTACAGGGTGTCCTAAAATAACTTTAAAAACTTTTTTTGTGAGGTTTTGTTGATTTCTCGATCCTGGATCACAGTAAATAAACTATAACTTAATTTATTTCCAATTCAACAATTCTTCTCGATTTGGTAAGACCTATCTGGTGCCTTAAAAAATGTACATGCACTGATAATGAAACTAAGTTTGTAAGCGATTGATAAAATAATATTATTTAACTTAAATTTATTATAATAATAATATTTTATTAAATTTTTAGTGACTTATTGAGGCAAAAACCTACGATTTGTCAAAGTAATGAGATTATTTTTATTTACAGAATAAACTTTTTTTAATGTTAATTAAATTCTCATTTACTATAATGAAGCAGCAATGTTGAGCTTTTATAAAAAAAATGTTCATCCAACAAAGTAATAGTCATATTGTCGTGACAATAAGAAATACTTTATATTTATCTTTGTCGAACTTAAAATGTTTTTGTTAAATCTATAGTTGTGTGTGAATTGCGCTTATATAAGTTATAGTAAATTTTGTTCATTTTACTATGGCATATTTGTCTTTTTTAAATTACTATCGTTGAAATTCAAATTAATTTTATTTCAGTTAGAAAATCTTTGTTAATAGCTTACGTTAAGAACAATAACAAAAATGTATGAATCTGGAAAAAGGGTCTCTAATAATAAATTTAGAAAAATATTATTTTGATATCTGTAATTCCCCCATACACATATATGTATGATATTATCATCATATCATCTTATCACTCTGGTATAAATGTATATAAAATTGGGGTTGAATACCAGTGCAATCAGTATCCGCGTATTGTTAAGATTTTGTAATTAGGTACCTAAGTAAATATATTTTTTATAAAATTTTAATTTTTATTTGTACATATCAGAGCTGGGAATTATCTAAGATAAAACAATTATTATCTTAAATACTTAAAGTATCTTAAGATACTTTATCTTAAATACTTTTGAATCTTGGTATTTATATTTAATAGTTTAGATACATATTGAAAGTATTTGTATCTTGTATTTTTAAAAAGTATCTTAAATACTTTAAATTATTTCAAATACTTTTTTTTAACTTTAAATACTTTACAACCGGTTTTTATTAGTTAAAACCGTCAATAACCTTAAGTGGGGGTGGAGACTGAGAGAAAGCGCATCAGAGGGAGTAGTGCATTTACTAGTAGTGCAGTGTGCAGTGGTGCATATTTGTATTGTTTTTTAAAAACTGCATATTTTATAGTTGTTATCTAATAATAAGAAAGGTAGGTAAAACAAAGCAAAAGTTTAATAGGAATAAAAGAGCAAAATATGGTAACAAATTTAAACACATTTATCGCTAGTTTGTTACCATTCTTTGCAAAGAATGAAAATATTAAAAATAACAGGGTGTGTGCTAGCTAAGCTTGACACTCAAGCTAGCATACAACCTATAATAGTTATTTACGATATAAGTGGGATAAGAGCTTTATTAACGTACGCATGCGAAATTTGCCAAACGAGTGCGTAGCACGAGTTGGGCAATCGCAAAAGTACGTTAATAAAGCGTTATCACACGTATATTGTACAAATTTTTATCTACGCCTCTAAATGAAAAAATAAACGGTAATTATTTTTGTCTAAGACTTAATTTAGGGTTATTTTGACATTTTGACATTTTGACTTTTTTATTTGATTGGTTAAAAGCAGAGAAAAACGCGTGCGTTAATGAACTTCTTATCTCACTCAAAATGAGTGGGATAAGAAGTTCTTATCTCACTGGGGTAGATAAAATAATTATATTGATAATAAATTATTATCAATTATAAATATTATTAGCACGATTAATTACTATTTTAGTTAATTGTATTATTTTTATCACATAACAGTTACTGCTAATCCTGTCTTCATATGTAGGTATGCTAAACTATGTTTAAATTAGTAGACTTTACTTTAGACATAATTGGATATTTTTATTCACTTTTCCTTTGAAAGTATTTGTTATCTTAAAAAGTATCTTAAATACTTAAAAGTATCTTGTACTTTAGATACTTTTAGGATTTTTCAAAAATATTTTATCTTTTATCTTTTTCAAAAAAATTTAAGAGTATTTAGTATCTAGTATTTAAATACTTTTAGAAAGTATCTTTCCCAGCTCTGGTACATATTATATTTACTATTTTAGTTCACTATGGAAAAACTAATGGTACAACGGCCCAGTTCTTATTATGTAAAATTTCGTAATGGAATTTCTAGCATGCTCAAAGAAGATGGCTCACTGACAACTGATAAAAAAGAGATAGCAGATGTACTAAATGAACATTTCCAAAGTCGTGGAAAAAAAACTATAATGGAGAATTATAATACTCTCCCAGAAGCATTATACTATAAAAATCCTGATGATCCTTCCCCTGCAGTCATTTTAGATCAGTCAACGTTTCGTAAATATATCGCAACTCTAAGGAATCATGATGGTTACTTTATTGAAAACATACAAATTAGGGATTTATCAGATAAGTACTTATTAGAAGTATTTAAGCAGTTTAATGAGTTTCTGAAACGAAATGAGTACCCTGAAATTCTAAAAAGACATAAAATTTGTCCCGTACCTGGTAATTTTAATTTTAATAAACATGACCCCAGTACTTATTCTCAAAAAATACAGTACAGTGTTTTTACATTTATTTTTGAATATGTCATCTTTAAAAAGCTATATGAAGCATGTACGTTTAGCTTGGATCAATTCTACCAATACAAGAATTTTAATATTAACAGATTTCATAATTATGCGGCTTGTCTAATAGATTTTACTATGTATGTAAATAATGAGAGATTAAATTTGTCCAATAACGTTATCATTTTAAACGTTCAGGTAATGAGAGCATTTAGCACAATTTCTTCAGTTCTTGCCATAAAAAAATTGGAAAATGAAAATGTTCCAGAATATTTACTGAATATTGTTAAATCCTATGTAGAAGACTGGCAGCAATACACCGTAAATGGTGAAGTTCAATCAAGTACACAAAAGTGTAATAACGAGTTTTTGCCAAATTCGCCTTTTATTACCGATTTGTTATGTTCTTTAATATATACCCAACTAGCATTTATGGTGGCAGATACGTAACTGCCACTATCAAAGCCACTACAAAGGGGGCGGTGACCATCGGCGGCTACGTTGTATATTCGTAGCTGCTAAGTAACTGCGACCAAAATGGGGAAAGATTTTGAGTAGCCGGGTAGTGTCTTGGGTAGTTTTTGCCACTAAAAGAGTTACTACGATATGGCACTATAAAGTAGCCTACCGTTGAATGCGACTTATCTGTTACGAAGCTGCCTAGTCGCGGGTTCGTGGCAGCCTAGTGTTTTGCCACCGACATGTAGAACTTTCATTAAACTGTTAAACTTTATTCGCAGCGACCTCTTCAGTTTCACAATTCATAAAAATAAATGTCATGATGGAAAGTAATTATGGAAGCCATTATTATTTTTTTGTTATTTACCATGCGATTTTAACGCCTTTTGTGGGTCAATTCCAAAACGCAATCGACTTTACTGAATAAAATAGTGGGTTTATATGACAAAATTTTCGAGCGCCTTTCAAAACATTTCAAATTATTAAATTATTTGCAATAGAAACTCATGTAGTAATTAAAAAAAAAATTAATTTGTTTAAAACTGGCGTGAAACTTTAAAATATTAGTCCACCGTCACAAATAACAAAATATCTAAGGAAAAAATCTTTAGTTTAGGTATATTTAGCTTAAAAACGCAAAATGTTTGAGCCATTTGGCTGTTCGTCTGAAAACTCATGAAAAAAATATGGCCGTTTAATCCGAAAAATACTTTATAGTTCCATATGCTTCCACAAAGTACCGGGAACAATAATATATTAGGCCAACCCTACCCGTTTGGAACTTTAAAATCTTCGGATTGATAAAGTGACAATTGCAACTACCCAGAGACGACTTTATGGAAACAATAACTTTTTGGGAACTACATGGTCCACGATTCTTTGGAACATAAAGTGATTTTTTCCAAGAAAGTTCCCTGCGCCACTAAATTGCCACTTAATTGCAGCGTTTATGCTACACCGATCGCGGCGTGCCACTATAACGTTCCGCCTTGTCCTTTGAAGTTCCCGTTTGGCGACGCGAGAATCATATTTTTTGTAAAATGCAAATTGAATATTATCAAACCTAATGTTTTACTGGTTATTGCAATTCTTATGATCACATGACAATTATTCATTTATTTTCAAAAAAATTAATTATTATAAAAAAACAGGACCCACACCGTTTATGACGTCACTTCCGTCTCGTGTCGTTTTTTCTAGGTTTATTAATTACTCTCTTAAATCTTGAAACGTTCTCTTCCACTTAATCTTCGAATCCACGACTTAAGTAGAGAGCATACAATATTCATTTTTACATAGCCCAAATACCTACAAGTAAGGCAGAATGAATAACATTCATTAGCCCAAGATTTGAACGCTTGACTCAGGTGTAGAAATCAGAACATACATCAACTTTGACTGCAAATACTTCAGGGAAGTATTGATAAACTTGACCCATTAAAAATATTTAGCACCTTGAATTTCTTATATTAAATTCCTATTCATTACAAAATATTTAAAGACTATTAAGGTGAAAACGTTCACGTAAGATAGAATTAATAATATTCATCAGCACCTTGATCAGAACGAGATTTGAACACTTGACTCAGGTATAGAAGTCAGAACATGCATCAACTTTGAATGTGAATAGGTACTTCAAACTGTTTGAATCAAACAGCTTTAAAAATGTCACTACCTGATTTATGATGTTCATCAGTACGATTATAGAAAGATGTAGTTTTTGTTTCTGATGTTGATGCTTCGGCTCCCAGTGATTCCTTTTGTTTAATTCTTTGATAGAAAGTACTAGAATATCTAAATTTCTTTTTATTTACCTTAAGCATTTTACAGAATTTTAATAAAGCTTAAAAGCAAGAAAAGAAAACACCAAAACAGAGCAGCACACTATAGTGCGTAACATATATGCATATATGCAATCTGAGGCAATTACATTTATTAGGGTATATTAAGTTATGGTCACTATTAAGTAGCCATTTTTGATCCCCGCGACTTTTTAGTGGCAAAGGATAAGCGACGGCTACTTTATAGTGACCTAGGAAGGTCGCAGTAACCATTTTGTTACTTTCAATGCTACTATAAATTAGAGGTAACCAGGTGTCGTGGCCGCGACTACCCCGTAACTTAAATTGTTACTATAAAGTAACAAAAACTTAATGGAGGCATTATGGTAGCACTTGTTGGTGACCGCTACTTTAAAAAGTTACTATAAAGTTTTTGGTCTTTTATGGTGTCATATTCGAAGATTCAGGTAGTTCCAGCCACTTCTTTAAATTACATGTTTGCCACTTGCAATCGGTGTGTTTATTTTCCACTTTTATGGTAGGTAGGCACTAACCAGTCACTCTCGAAATATACTTCAAAGTGACTATTCCTTATAGAGTAACATTTTAAGTGGCAGGGTGGGTCTAGGAACTATACTTTAGGGGCAGTGACATTTAAAAAGGACTGGGAACTATATTTGCTAATTGGGTAGAGATTTGAAAGTTAGAGGAAAGCTTTTTATGTACGTCGAAAAAATCGCGATTGTCTATAGTGGTAAAGATTTAAAACATTTACAAAAAATAATTAAACAAGATACCGATGCTATTAATACTTGGTTGAATATAAATAAGTTTGCCTTAGATTTGCAAGGCACTTATTATTTGTTTTGTAATCACAGTGTACTTCAAAGTCCCAATATTCCCATCAAAATACTTGATAATCAGATTGAAAGAAAAAAAGAATTAAATTTTTTGGGCATTAATTTTAATGAAGAATTTAATTATTCCGATTATTACTATATTCCGAAACAGTTACACAAATCTTTCTTTTATAAAAATAATTCATTCGGGAAATTCTTTGCACAATGCACATTATTAAATTATATAGACAAAAAAATATATAATTTACATATGGACATATGGTCATACAATGTCGATGACCCTAATGATCCCATTATGATGGCTAAAAAGGTATACAATAAATTACCCGAATCGGTCAAAAAATATAACTCCTCTGATTTTAGTAAATATCTCGAAAATAATTATAAAAACTACTGCTAATTTGTCTCTATTCCTGTAATAAAAATTATACATGTATTGTAGTTTAATATTTTGTCAAATTAATACTAATAAATATATGTTTATAAAATTTAATTTTATTTTATTACCTTAATTTTCCTAAATAAACAATATACCTAATAATAGCATTGTATTTTATGATGAATACATATTTAAATAAAGGTTTTGCTTGTTATGGCATATAAAATAAAAATATATTGAGCGTATAGAGTTTTATGCTTCAGGCAAATATTTATTCTGATTAATATCTACAAAATACATCGATGCATTATGGGTTACACATAAATATAAATGGGTCGTTTTCAAAAAACACCCGCCTTCCTTATTGATTTAAAAACCAAGTGAAAGCCTAACAAGCCCTTAGTAAACTCTTTCAGAAAATGTTTGTTTAGTTATTTCAGAATAATTTTTTTTAATTTTGAAACTTGTGAAACATTTTAGCATGTCCTATTAGCGTTTTATAAAACTTACATACATGTTTTTTTTAATATTGAATAACCAAAACATTGTGTTGCTTTATAGCAATCCATAACATCCTTAGTTAATACAGTAAACAATTTATATATAAATTAATTAATTTTAATCTACTTTTTTTAAATTTGACTCATGTCCCAGACATTTTTTCCGTTGCGTTACGTCCGTCGCGTTACCGATAGAATATTTAAAAAAACATATATATGGCAACTTTTTTGGCACTCACGTGATCAACAAATGATGTTCGGACGTACACATTACCCAGCTGAATTTATTTATTCAATCAGGAAGAAGATATCGGTTGAAACAGGTGCGGGTAACGCGAATGTAATAATTGTTTGTCCGCTAAGTTACTCAAAAAAAATAATAAAAATAAGGTAAGAAAAAATACTATTTTTCATGTTTATGTTAATTTTAGGGCACTAAAGCTCATTGAGAGTAATTAATGACTATAATGTCTTATTATTATTTTTTAAATATGGTTTTACAAAACTTTGTCCACTGCGTTACCGAGTCCACTATGTTACCTTATGGTAACGCAATGGAATTTAGGGTAACGCAATAGAATTTTTCGACAACAAAGTGGATATTTACCGTCGCTTTTATTAAAAGTAGTTTATGATTAACCAATTTAAAATTATTTGTAATTACAACTCATGATATAGATTACATCCAAGGAAAAATTCCACGCAATATAAAAGTACTAAAAGGGACCTTCACCAGCTTATAGTCAAAGAAAAAGGGTGTCTACAATTTAGAAATCTGAGTTGTTATTCTGCAAGTGAGCACCACTACTTGCAAGGGATTTTGTTTATGCATTACCCTAAAATCGTACCACCCTATATAGTTTCTTTTTTACGTTATCTGATTAAGTCATTTGTGTACCCCTGTCCGTTGTGATACCAATGTCTATTTCGTTACTTTTTTTAGTTTTTATAAAAAAAATACTTAAAATGATTTTTATACACTATCACTTGGTAATACGTGTTTATAAATTAGAGTTTAATTCACTAATACAATGACTAAAAGAAAATATTAATGGTATTGTTTTTTTAACAAAGAATCGGAATGGTTTCTTTTAAAAAGTAACTTAACGAACATACATATTTAAAAAAAAAGCATACAATTTTTAATAAAAAATAAAATAAAAAAATGGAGTCAAAAGTTTGTGAACTAAGTAAGTACATTTTATTTCAAATTATTTTTATAACAACTTTTTTTATTAAATTAAATTTTGGATTTCAAATTGGTAACACAGTGGAGATATATAAAGCTAGCTAAACACATTTTTCTGAAAAAAACGCAAAAAAAATTAAAAAGTGCACTGCCTGTCTTAAATGTAAGTAAACAAAACTCTAAACAATTATAAAAATTCCACCAAAAGTCAATTTAAGCAAAAAAATATTTTGATCTTCATTTTCCTGAAAGCGAGTGTATCTTGAAAATGACCCAAATATGTTCAGCAGGAATTGAATTTTAAAAGTAAAATCTACGTCATATCAAAATTCTTTTCTTGGCAATAAGATTATCGATTTGGCAAAGTTAGAAAGTAACTCACAATAACAGGTGACACAAGTATATTTGGGTCCCAGGAGATTTCTTTTCAGAAATATTAAAAAAATAATTCATAATAAAACTCATTATTTTTCATGGAAATTGAGTTATTGTGTTAAAAATAACGTTGGAATTATTGATTTTATACCTATTGAAAGAATATTTTTTTGTTTTCTTTTTATTAATAATTACCTTTATCTACTCCTACATTGACGAGCTGTAACTTTATGGCGTTTTATTGACAGGCTGAAGTTAACAACAGTGGCTTTTCGACATTTTACGTCACGGGCTGAAGTTAGCTTTATTATAAATTGGGAAAAATTGAGGTTAAATTCGGGTGACAGTTGACAGATGTCAAAATTTTAACAAATAAAATTGGCTTTAAATTCTGTTTTGTGTTCGTCGTAGATAAAGTATAGTATGCAACTCGTTTATAAACTTCTCTAGACACTCGTTTTTATTAAACACTCGCTCGCAAGCTTCGCTCGTGCTTAACTAAACTCGTAACTAAAATGGCGTTTATAAAACTTGTTACATAATATACTATTATATTTCATCAAAATACTGTTTTATTGTATTATTATACACGCTCATACTTAGGCGTATCAAATGCAACGAACTCTAAATTGAGTTTGTTGAGGCATGTCACATAACATGACAAATTTGTTTGTTCATTTGTTCTCCATTGTACTGCGTTTGAAGTAATTAATAAATTGAAATTGTGATTTAATAACCTCTTTCACTTAAATCATTTAACACAAAAATATACAGGGTGAAATATCTCAGTTAGTATGCATTTTACGAAAAAATGTTTAAAATTAAATGTACTGAAATTGGGGAGTAACTTTCCCGTTTGTAGTAAACTGCTCGACTGTACGGTGAAATGAAGTACGTGATCGAATTTTTCCGGAAAACGCTGAGCGTAGATATTAACAGCATCATCAAGATTCCTGCCTGCTTCTTCATAAATAAAAATCATTTCTATTTTTTCTTTCACTGTTAAAAAATCCATTATGAATAACTGCTTAACGAAAGGAGGTCTTTTTGTTTAAAAATTAATCTTCGAACTAAATTGATTAAATAATGCTAAACTATATGTAAATAGTCTTTATACCTCAATAATAATTATACTAAATACCATTTTTTATAAAATACCATTTTTTATACCTCAATTAGGATTAAATTAATTTATTGACAAAATAATGTTTTTTACCTTAAATGAGGTATTTTTATTAAAAATAGAACAATAATCCTTTAAATTAAAGGATTTAATGCTGGCAGGTAAAAAGTGACCATGGTGCGCAATTGATAATTATCACCGAATGAAATACCTAATGCATAAATTAAACCAAAGAAAACTTAAATATTAGTTAAAAAATCGTGGGTACTTAAAAAAATCAGATTTATTATAAAAAGACAGTTATTACCAAAAAAATGTGATATTTTTATAGAAAAATTATTGCAGAATCGTATAAGAAGAAAAATCGAACAAAATTGATTTTTTTTCATTATAGCGCCATCTATTACAAATATGAAAAAATGTTTTAGACAAAATCCGCCTATTTTAAGTCGAATGATCCGAATCTGCAATAAAAAATAGGGTGTTCCATTGGAAATTTTAAAGTTTCCCCCTGTTCCCCCTATAAGGAGGAGAGTATGGGGACCAATTTTAGTACTGATTGATTTCCCCCCTTGAATCATTTAATTTTTATTTTAAACATTTTTTCGTAAAATGCATACTAACTGAGTATTTCAAAGTTTAAAGTTAAATGAGCTAATAACAATTTTTATAGGTACTAAAAATGACCTTTTTACGGCATTTTTGCGACATATCCATAATATGTACATTTTAAAGGATGACGAGTTCCACGATAGTAAAGGATCTAAAGACTAAACCCCTACAGGTTTTTACGTTGAAAGTCTATTCCAATTTTAAGCTTCAAAGCTTTGTAAAGCAGACTTGTTGTTTAAAAAGTGAGTTTATATTTTTTTTATATTGTACATCATATAATATGAGTTAATTTTTTTGTTATAATAAATAATTTAGTTTAATGGTTCCAGCACTTGAGAAGGCACCACGCGAGAGCGAGAGCTCTTAAAACGTAAAAGTTTAAATTTTTAAAATGTGCAAACCAATTATAGTGAAACAAACAATTTTCATAGAGTGCAAACTAAAATGAAGCCACGGTCAATGAGGAGTGTTAAGTGATGAATGAGTTAAGTGCCACCTGTCATTGGACGTTTTTCACTGGACAAACAAAGGAGGTCAAACAAGAGGGGAGGTGGGTATCCGCAAAAAATTGATAAGTAACTTTAAGCATATGCATGACCTAACACATAATCTGCAAATTAAACACGACAGATATCTTTAAAACCCTAAGAAAGGCACACTGCGTAGGACAATAAATCTGTCAACAACAAATGCGTACTCATACTTAATGCCTTAACACCCAACATTAGGTTGAAAATGTGACCATTGTTACAATGAAAATAGTTTATTGAATTAACATTATAAAGAAGGTTATTTTAAACGATTTGTAAAATTTACAACATGAATAATACCATAAGGGTTTCATTAATACTACAAAACGTTTTTGTAAACTGTATAGAAGTGTTTTTTTGGACAAATAATAATAACTATTTTTATCAATTCCTTTCTGCATCTGAAAGATTTATAATTCATGCAAAAGCTATTACTGAAAGCAGCGTTTGTAGATAAATAATTTTTATAAAAATGATCTTTTTGCCGTAACAAAATCAATTGTTGGACGATTTGGAAGATTTGTTATATTTATTAAACAAATTTTTGAGTGTTGGAAATTGTAATTTACCATTTGTACCCTGTATACCTAGTCAAACATTTAAGCAAAACTAGGAAAGCCAATATACGTGACAAAAATTCAAATTCACAGCTTACTTTGCAAATAAATTAGTGAATTTTTTCTCTTATTCCTATAGGAATATTTTAAAATTTAATTATAACTAGATTAAAAATGCAATATTTAGTTCATAACTATCATATTAATTGGGCAATTTTAGTAAATTTTCTACAAAGAAACCTTTCAAATGAAGCAACATGTCACCTGTAGCTCATAGTCAAGCGCGTTATGTTATGGTGACATCAATCAAGAATTTAATGAAAAATGTATTAATGGGTGGATTAAATTTTGAGATTTTTTTTTATTTTTTTAACATATTCCAATTAATGAAAGGTTAAAACGCATGCGCAATTTCAACTTGTTGATGATAGAAATCATTCATTAATGATTAACAATATTTTTGCATATAATTTGTTAACTTGTGCATTTTAAATGAACCTACAACATGGACAATAAAAAAAAAAATTTACCTTATATAAAATCTGGAATAAATCTTACTAAATAAAATAAACTAAATCACATAACTCACATATCATGTCTTATATATAATATATTAATATATTAAAACACATCATATGTAATTATAACAGAAAAGACATTTAAAACACGTCGTTTGTTTATCAATAAAATATTAAATCTTAAGCGGGAGAAAAAAAACGAACGTAATCAACGAGTGGTTGACATGGACTAAATTTCAGGCTTTCAGCAGCCGGGCTGCAAAGGGGTGCTGAAATGTGAGAAAAGGCGCATGCGCAAATTGATGCAAACACCGTGTGTATGTCGGTTTTTTCTCATCGCCCAATTTCCACATCCAATTATCATCAAACTCCCACGCCAGGTCATTACCTCCATTTTGATTCGTTTCATTGGCTTGGAAATTTCACGTATGACCGAAGGTCTCGTATCGCCCTGTATGTGGTTTAATAAGGTTAAATGTATTACATAACACTTTGTTTAGTTAGTTCTCCTATTCAAACAATCCTGACAATTTCACAATAAAAAATATTTTGGTGAATATATTTTTTATTTTTGGTTGTTTAAGAAATCATACATCAACAATACTGTAATGATGCCCCAGCCTCCATATTCGCCAGACATGCCTTTGTCTGACTTTTTCCTATTCCCAAAAATAAAGAGAACCTTAAAGGGCCGTCGTTTTGCAAGCACAGATGACATTAAAAGCGCATCGCTGAAAGAACTAAAGGCTATCCCAAAGATCAAGTTTTAGAAGTGTTTCGAGTATTGGAAGAAGAGCTCCCAAGCAACAATTTAAGTATTTGTTACGTATATGGGACTATTGAAGAAACTTCAAAGTGTTTTGCGACAGTCGCCGGTCTCTTTATATTACTCTTTCATTACTACGTTACGACTAAAGTGGGGAACAATTATTGAGTTCCAAAAAGGTAGCAAATATGTCACTAGCTACCAACCCTGCTACTATTTGGGACGTAGCTGCTACGTTACTAGAACGTTCCAATATCGTTGCTAGAGCGTTATAATTACTTTTATTATTTGTTTTTACTTCTATATTAACTTTCTTTGTCAAACTTATATTAGATTATACTATCCCTCCTTTTTTAAATGGAACCACTACGGACTTGGCTTTTCAATGTCGTCGTTTATTAAATATGTACTGGTAGTTTATAACTTCCAGAATAACAATATAATGTTTAATTAGACAGGTAGATTTATAAACCCTTTAAATTTTACTGTTGAACTTATGAATTTAGTTTTTGTAAAATAAATGCGCTTTATCAATATTTAAGTATAAACAAATTATTTATTTAGTAATGTTTATAAATAAAAAAATCTTAATATTTATTATTATTTTTTTTATTTAATTATTAATACCGTCTATTACCAACAATATTTCTATTTATTAAAAAGTAAAAAACTATTTACAAACAATTAAAATAATTTATTATTTACATTACCACGTGGTACTGTACAGTAAAAAATGGCCGATAAGAAGCATTTTCCTTTGAAGTAGTTTTCGCTACTTTAAAGTTTTTTGCCACTTTACGGTTGTTTTGGTTAGTACCATAAACGTTCCAAATACTAAAATAATAACTTTTAAGTTATTAACTTTGTAGTTTTTAACTCATGTTCCAGTTTCGAGATTTTAACTTGCAAAGGGACTACAAAGTAAAAATAATTATAATGTAATCTTTAGGTAGCAACCGAAAGTAACTGCTACAAATTAAATTTACTTGAAAGTTTTTTTTACTTATAACATCTTTTTTAAAGTTGCAAAGTCTTCTTGGGGGCAACCAAGTTTTACTTAAATGTTTATTACTTTATAGTAACAATTTAAGGAAAAATTAAGTTTCTGTTACAAAATATTGCTATTTAAAAGTTAGAATTACTTTTAAGTAAAAATTAAAGTAGCTGTTTAGTATACTTAACTAATTTAAAGTTATCACCACTTTGGCAATGGTTTTTGGAACCAAAAATGCTGCTTGGGCTGGCACATGTGCATAATATCCAATGGGGACTATTTTGAAGGCGACAACATTAATGTAGACGAATAAATAAATATTTGTTTAAAAAAACTAAAATTCCTGATATTTTCTGAACACACCTCGTATAATGTCGTAAACAGAGGTTTTTGCTTATTTAAAATGATTAAAGCGCCACGCGTTGCCTAAAATTTAAAGAAAAAACGGATTCACGGAGGATAGAATCAATTTTTGTAACACCTACATAAATGGTTATCAAAATTATTTCTTTTAATTTTTAATAATATTTTATTTAATTTACTTAGTGAAGTGATATTTTTAGTATGCTTTTACTACCTCAGATATTTGAAAACATATACCTAGGTTAACCCTTTATAGGGTATTGGGACGTTATTGTCCCACCCCTGCTCCGACAGAAGTCCTTTGGACCTAGAAAGAGTAAGAGTCACGGAGGATAGGTTTTAGACTTTTAAAAGACCATCGGGGGACATAAACAAACCACAAACTCAAACCAAAATGATTTTTTTGTGACATAGGCTGTAACTAAATAAATTAAATACCAAAACAACATTTTTATAACAATTTATTTACAATTTGTTCATACATACAAAAAAAATCATCAGTAAAATATCACATACCTAAATCAATAATTGTTTCAGATTGGTCACCTTAAATAAACAGATGAAGCACCAGTTATTAACAAATAGACATATTTGTGTATTAAGGTGTCTATTATTTTACTACCAGTTTATTTTTTATGTCTTTTTCTGCATAGATTACATTTTAATGACATAAGAAAATATTCTCGCTAATTAATAGACATACAACAACATATTTTCGCTTGAAATTTTACACTTAAAAAAAATAACTCGGAAAATAACGGACACCCTAATGTGTATAAACAAATATTGGCACTAAAAAAGTGGCCCCAAATTTTTGCACAGAAAAATAAAAGTGTTTAGTGGTTAATAGATATAAATATTGTGTGATTATTTTATATGTTATGTAAAAATACATTTTGCATAGGTACTGATTAACTACATTAATGTGGACTTCCTAGGACTATAAAAGTCAACAAACATGGTTAATACCACAATCCACACAACAAGGTTCGTTAGTTAGGCAACCATTGCACAGACTCCAATGGCGGCCATTTTTATGTTGTTTGCAATTCTTGTGCTATTTGTGCAGATTAAAAATCGTTTTAAACGTTGGGTTTCTTACAGAGGCACTTGTAAGCCTTACAAATCCTTTAAGGCTTACAAGTGTCTCTGTAAGAAGCAACGATTATTAATTTGTATAAACAGTACAAACCCGAAAACGAGATACTTAGAACAGACCTTGTTGTGTGAATAAATGGAAAAAATATGTATTATTTACAGAAGTAATTGCGAATTATATAATAGGTTCAAAAAGCTTATATTTAGGGTAGCAACTTTTAGTGAATATATGTTGTTAAATATTGTAATAAATAAAGTTGACAATATAAAAATATGAATTGATTGTTTTAAATTAGTGGAAAGCAAATTTATTTACAATTTATTTTCAAATATAAATGTTGAAGAAAGGATTTTGCTTCATGGTCCAAATGATACTGGATGGAAAGATAAAATAAAAATGTTTTTGACTTAACAGTAATAGGAACTTCAATAATTCTGACAGATGATTAAAATTCAAAATTCGTTGATAATAAATTAACAAATAAACTATGATTTTATTTTTAGCATGCTCATGAATAAGCCTGATCTGGAAGGCTGGTCATCAAGATCCCTCAAGTGACACTGACTTTTCATGTGGTTAAACTGTTGCTTTACCATGGAAACCATCCTGTCCTTGTACCTGGAGGTAAAAAAATACATCCCTTTAAAAAAAACAGAAGATACTTGAAAAAGGACAACTTTGGTAATATGTTAAACAAATTTTAGAAATACTTTTCGCCAACGATGTGTTGGGAATATTTCTAATATGGGTGAATCTCACGAAATGTCCCCCGATGGTGTTACCCCGTGATATTTAATAAAACTAAATGAGTTTCACCTACACTTTTATTGTGTTTTGATCTTTCATAATTAAGTGGATATGACAGCTCAGGTTCCAGATTTTTAACCGCAATTAATTATTTTTTACAATGTTTTAAAAGTCTAAAACCTATCCTCCGTGAAGTTATCTTCCGTGAAGCTCTAATATTCAAAATGTGTGATTTCTTAAAGTTCTTGCATTAGTGCAGAACCGCTTATGTTATGTTATTACTGGATCTGGTGGCTTCCCAAAAACCCCATTCTAGAGTAACAGTGAAACAACCAAAAATAAAAAATAATCATTTTCAATTGGGGGACATCTCAATATATTCACCCATATGTGTTTACCTGTAAGTGGTTTTGTCCACTGCCGAAGCTGTTTTAACGCAGTCGTTCCCCCCAAACTCGCAGATCCTGTAGTGATGCAGAAACGCCGCGTCCGATGGTACGTTTAAAGTACCATGCCCCGGTATGAACTCCCAGATGAAGTGGTTACCAGTCTCGACCACCAACTCCGGTCGACATATGTACTTAGATCGTTGCTTGTGAGGATGGAGCTTCGTTTTTCTTCTGGTCTTCTTCAGAGTTACAAGACTTGACGCGATGGGATCGTCGAAATCGTAGACCGCATCGTCATCCGCCCATTGCAGGTAGAAGAAGGAGTTTTGAAAGGAGTACGAGCCCGTAGAACGCGTATTAAGACGATGGTTCAGATACCTAGAATAGAAAAAATACAAACAACCACAAAACACCTCCAAGAAGTATTTACTCTATGAGTTCTGGTAGGGTGTTGTTGTAATTGGGCACAATGTATTCGTCCAGATCGATGAACAAAACGTGCGAAAATTTGTACATGCTTCTGTACAGGCAATCGTTTAACGCGGCGAATAGCCCCTCCGTACGAATTTCCTTTTGGGAAATCATGTCCAATTGCCAGGGTAGAAGCGTAACAATTCCTCTTTTGACGTAGTCTCTAAGAATACAGTCCACTTGAGGTCCCAAGGTGTGGTTGTAGAAAGTAAAGTGTTCCACCCCCATCAGTCGGTTCAGCTCTATGAATTCCAGTAGCTGCATTTCCTAAAATATTCGGTTTTTAGTACTTTAGTACAATTTATTATATTTAAACTCACCCTGTTGTAGTCAAAATGCAAAGGTTTCACACAAACAGCAAAATTACTGTTAGCTCTTTGCAGAGTCTCATTAAAATTGTCTATAACTTTCAACAAATTCGAGGGGGGATCTTTGACCTTAAAAACTATGGAAACACTATATGGAGCACTTTGATTAAAAGTCAAAGGACACATAACAAAACACGCACTATACAGCAAATTCCAATTTTCACGAATCACCTGAAAATAAAAAAATCTTGTAGTTAGTATAGTAAATGAGTATGAGTATAAGAACGTATGGCAGGCCCCATCGACTAAGCCTTACACTGATCTTCTAGGGTTATTTTACCCCCTTTCGTTTCTATACGTATCCCGCCATTGCACAGCGTTACCTGTGTTTGGTGGATCCGAATTTTGACCCCGGCAGGAGGGACAACAGTTGGTTTTTGGGAGCCTTGAACTGACCCAAAACTAAGTACAATCCGGACTCCTCCTCAACCAGGGTATTAGTAATGACCCCATTCAATTGGGGTTCATGAATGAGGCATGGGTTATTAGTGCGTTACTTGGACATCCTTGCTGGTCTTGTTCATGCCGCCTGTTCAGGTGGGTGGTTCCGTGACTTCGACAGGTGGGGTGGCAATTTACTTCGCGCTTTTAAACTTTTAGATTAGGTTTTAAATGCACCGACTATGCACTGCATAATTGTTTATAGTTCATAGCGGTGAAACTATTACGTCTCGACCGTAAGAGTGCTGATTTGGTACTGATCTTGTAGTTAGTATAGTAAATGTTGGAGAAATTTAAAATATTTTTATTTACTATTTTTTTTGTTTATAAGGTAAAATTATCAGGATGGAGTTTAAATTTTGTCTATGTCATCTATTTTTGGAAAATCAGTAGAAGCTTTTTCCAAGTATAGAAAGTAGATAACATAGATAACATGTATGGTCTATTAGAAGTGTTTTACCTTCCCAAAGAGGAATGTTATTTATATTAAGCAAATATTACCTTAACTTTTCCAGAAACAGTTCTAGGAGCATATGTGATTGTATTATTTTCCACAACCTTATACCACATGCGACACCAAACCCGTTCAGGTCCCCTGGTTTTTGTAGCACCAATAACTCGTACCGATTTTTGACCTTTTCTATGGTCGAAAAAGGCAGAAAAAGCAAAAAACTTATACCTAAAAATGCATTTTTGGGTATTATTAGTTTTCATGAAAATAACGTTCATCTTCGTACCTAGTACCGTGTACTTTTTGCCATTTACCGTCGCTGGCCGGCAAGTTGTCCGGATGCGGGGGCAATTGACTTTCGGTTATAAGTTTGGAAGACATTTGCGCGGAATTATCCACCACGGGTACTGCCACTGGGGATTTCCCCCCCAGTAAGATTGACTGGAACGCATCATCGTTTATCATCGCTGCGCCTATACGGAGTGATATGTAGTCGTCATTCTAAAAAAATAAATGTAATTTTACATCTCTCTATATGTTCAAGTCTATGGTGTTTCAGTTTTGTTATGCCACAGTATGTCATGGTAACAGGTTTGTTTATTTTCATAAGTCAAAATCGATAGTAGATTCAGTAAAACGTTTTTAAAGCCATGGACCTATCTAATGATGCTAAAAAGCGTCTGGAATTGATTTTAGACATATGCAAGAGGACTTTCCATATAGGATACATGCCCTTGGTACTTTACATGGGCTGGAAACTTGGACCCGATGGAGGATGTGGACCTTTCAAGTTAACTCACTTATTATGGCATTATTAGTTGTATGGGTGTTACGAATAAGCGTTAAATAAAAGTATTAATTGTGGTTACTCCTTTATGTTACAATTTTCATAAAAAATGCACTTAACCTAGCATTTATGTGAGGATGTGAGGATTTTTGTTTGTTTGAAGGTCGTAGACAATGTTAAGTTAAGTAGCTACAGGTGAGTGTGTCTTACTTGAAAATCTTCGTAGTCGGCTTTGTCCTGATGTTTGCTGTGATAGGTCAGGGACCCATGACGTACCAGGACCCCGGCCCCTCGGCCCCTTTCGTCAATCAAAAAAATTTCCGTGAAGACTATGATTCCGAACACCGCGAAAAACATGACCACGATGAAAAAGCTCATGTTAGCTCTTTGTCTGCTTCGGAAAGAAATGTACTTTTTAACACCCCCGCTAGTAGACCCCATGGTGCCACGCCTGGAACATAAAAATGATTTTTGTTTGTATGAATATTCACTGGATACTTTTTACACCCACCAGTTGAACACATTCATAAATTTTGTTTTTTTTAAATTGCCGCAGTCTGTGGTTACCAACGATAAGATAACAATATTATCCAATGTGTTTAACAAAATTCAGAATATAATACATATTATATACATTACAAACAGTAAACAATGTAAAATTGTTTTTTGAATCGGAAAATCCCAAACGGCATATACACTCACAGGCAAAATAATCGATCCACACAAATTTTCGATGAATTTCAATCGCAAATAACTTTTTTATTTCATGTCGGATTTAAACGAATATTAAAGAATATTGTAGATAAATTAATGGAAAATCGCTCACATTTTAAAAAATTACTAAAAAATAGACGTACGTTTATAATATACAGGTTTAAACGAAAATATGTTTTTTACCATAAGTTTAAGACACTCTGTAGAGTGGCAAAATCGTATATTGTTCTAAATTAAGTTTTATTTATCAATTCACATCTATTCTTAACAGTTTTGTTTTTGGTTCACCTCGATATATTTATTTTTGTGAAAAATATGGATTTTTTAAAAAAACATTGCAATTTCCAATATTTTTCTGTCTGAAGAACTAAGGTTGCTATGGCCCATCCATAGGCTATGGAGAATGACAGTGACAGTTTTATTGAATTATCCCATACTTGGACATGTCATACACGGCTTTTAAATGCTATCAAATCGTTTTTTGCAAATTAATGTTTAAATTTTGAGGTGTCTTCTTACTTTAAAAAATGGATATGTCTCCGACTGATGTTGCCAGAGCCATTAATTTAATCCAGGATGGACGGTCACAGTATTACGTGGCAAGTGTTTTAAACGTCACAAGAAGTAAAGTACAAAGGGCAACATCAGTCGGAGACATTTTTAAAAGTAAGAAGACACCTCAAAATTAACACATTATTTTACAAAAAACAATTTGATACCTTTTGAAAGCTGTATATGACATGTCCAATATGGGATGATTCAACAAAACTGTCACTGAGATTCTCCATAGCAATTAGTTCTTCATACAGGAAAATATTGCAAATTGCAATGTTTTTTTAAAAAAATCCATATTTTCCAAAAAAATAAATATATCAAGGTAAACCAAAAACAAAACTGTTAAAAATAGATGTGACTTGATAATTAAAACTTAATTTAGAACAATATACGGTTTAGCCACTCTACAGAGTATCTTAAACTTATGGTAAAAAACATCTTTTTGTTTAAACCGACATATTATAAACGTACGTGTATTTTTTAGTAATTTTTAAAATGTGAGCGATTCTTCATTAATGTATCTACAATATTCTTTAATATTTGTTTAAATCCGAAATCAAATAAAAAAGTTATTTGCGATTGAAATTCATCGAAAATTTGTGTGGATCGATTATTTTGCCTGTGAGTGTATATACAGATTTATTCATTAGATGTGTATTGAAAACTAAAGAGCTTATTTGGGGAGTTTATGAATGCTATCGGTACCTATTTTAGTAACACTATAAAACCCAAGTTTTCTAACTAGAGATAACAGAAATATTATGGAAACCACTATATAACTTTCTAAACAACTGCTATTTTCTTTTCAACCAATTTTTAATTAAAATTACTCTGCTTAATTTCTGTTTCAATTACTAAAAATTTTTGGTTTATTAAGCCCATAACTCACGATTTTAATTTAAAAAAATATTGACAATAGTTTTATAAAACAGGTAACCGCAAATTTTATAAAACTCTTTTAGAAACCCACTGGTAAAGGTTAATAAAGGTTATATAATGTTTGTAGAAACGTTTATATAACCTTATTAAATACCTAGAGTTTACAGTACCCTTATTTGACCATTATAAAACTGGTAAACTAAATGGCGATTTTATAAAACCTTGTTAAACTCTTATATCACTTGACAACTCTAATATAACCTTTATATAATTTATCGTTACCATAAGTAGTACTAATTGTTTATTAGGATGCTTATGTATACGAAATTAAAAGAAAGAATATAATTTTTATTGAAATATTTTTTCCGGTTTATATTTTATTTCAAAAAATTAAGTATCAGTAAAAAATCTTACCTCATGGCAACTTTTATTTGTTTATGATCGTTTATATTGCTAATTATTAAAATTTGACGTGTAGATGACTTTTACACAGCATACCAAACCAATGAAAAAAATCTATAAAATATGGTTTAAACTTTGCACAACGCTTTTATTTTAATTCCAGTTTTTGTGTGTTAACATGTTGAAATGAATCGGGTTACTAAAATTGTTTTAATTTTATTTATTCATCAAATATTAATCCACTAATTTGTTTTCCTACTAAATATTTTGTTTTACCCTTTTTAGGAAATTTCCAACCAAATCAATCGATTTCGCCTGTTAAAACGATTATTTTAAAAGCATGTGCATAATTGGCGGGTAATTTTGTTTACGTAAAGTCGATAAATTTTAATAAAAAATCAATATTTATTTAAATACAATTTAAGCTTATTTTAAGTAGTTAAAAGTTGAAAAAACTGTGTACTTTTCAAGCCGAAATATATGATGACAAGATAACAAGGCATCTGCAGCTAGCTGAAGTTAATATGTTGACAGGTTGTGTATACAAGTATAATAAAATAATATGAATTAAAAAATTACAAAAATATATACACTAATTTATCAATAAAATTATATTCAAAGATACAAAATATGGTAGTATATGAAAGTTTACCTTATAGAATGACTATTTTTCTATAATTATAGTCACAAAGCATTATATTTATTAGGTTTTATTCATTGAAATTCCACAAACCAGTTGACACTACATATCCAACCCTTAACAGCTGACTACTAAGGGTTGATTGTGGTGCATGAACAAAAGACGATCGGTTTTTTTCGGAAACTATACTTCCGCTTCCTAGCCGACATATTTATAATTTATTTAGGCTTACAAACGTTTGTTTTGTTATAAAATTATTATTTACAAAAATAAAAATAATATATTTGTCCGAAATGGGGTGTTATTGGGGATATAATATTTTTTTTCACCCTTCGCTTTAGTTCGGGTAACTTCGTGAATACACCCCTATTAAAACATTCCTGTTTCACAGCTAGCTTGATCAATTATTCACTTGGATACATACATTACTCCTATACCCTTAGTTTTAGCTTTTCAAATTTTTTGTTTATGTTGTCCTTTAAATAATACATATTTAACCCTTTGTCTTTGTCTCTACCCTACTTTATCTTTTGTTATTTTACAGATTTCATCCTTATTTTGTTTAAGAGTTCAAAGAAAGATGGAGCTATATACATATACGAGGTGTGTTCAAAAAATATCGGGAATTTTCGTTTTTTGAAACAAATATTTATTTATTCGTCTACATTAATGTTGCCGCCTTCAAAATAGTCCACATGTCCCAGCTCTTCTTCCAATACTCGAAACACTTCTAAAACTCGATCTTTGGGATAGCCTTTAGTTCTTTCAGCGATGCGTTTTTAATGTCATCTATGCTTGCAAAACGACGGCCCTTTAAGGTTCTCTTTATTTTTGGGAATAGGAAAAAGTCAGACAGAGGCATGTCTGGCGAATATGGAGGCTGGGGTATCATTACAGTATTGTTTTTGCCCAAAAATTTTGTTCAAAATTTAACAATTTTGGAACAAATTTTGCTGCCACGCGTTTCATACCCAAAACATTCGAAAAAATTTCATGGGATGAGCCAATCGATATACCAACATCATCAGCGACTTCTCTGATGATTTATAACCATTTCTTCCACTTTTTCCATGTTTTTATCGGTTGTTAATGTGCTTGTGCGTTCGGGGCGTTCGTCATCTTCAACGTCTTCACGGCCATCTTGGAAACTCTTATACCACTTGTAAACTCTTGTTTTACTTACAGCAGACTCACTATAGGCCTTTGTTAACATTTTACAGAATTTATTTAATTTTTTAAGCAAAATTGGATACAAATTCTTTGATCCATTTCTTTTAACGATCGAAAATCGCCGAGCCCATAAAACACGTCTAACCTTAGAGGCTGCCACAGACAAAGTAAACAATAAAAACAGCTAAAGTTTTTATCATACTTCGGGGGCATGTATACCAATATAATAAAGAAAATTTTATGACAACCGGACCCTCCGAACCCGCGAAATTTAACAATTCTCGTTATTTTCCTGAACACACCTCGTATGTTAATTTAATAGCTTACGAGTTTTTGGAATTAAAAAAAAAGTTTTCACCTTGTACACTCAGTACAATGATACGAAGATCGTTTTAAAATTAAAAAAATGCAAACTAACTAATTGTTCAAAAACATGCAAAATTATTAATTCAAAATTAATTCTTTTCAAAAAGGTTTCTGACCGGACATTTTATTAATATTTATAACGCGTTTTTGGCCTGGTACTTTGGCATTAAGAAGTTATATTTTGGTTTGAACGTTAACTTCAAACTAGAAGATGCTGAATTTAAAAACTGAGCAAAGTGAGCTAGTGAACTTTTATGAAGAAAAAACAATTCTTATAACAGGAGCTACGGGGTTTTTGGGTAAAGTACTTTTGGAGAAGTTGTTGAGAACATGCAACTCCCTAAACAAAATATACATAATTTTGAGGGCCAAAAAGGGGAAAGACGCCAAGGAAAGACTCCACGATATGTGGAAGCTACCAGTAAGTACCAAAAACTGACCAAGATGAAAAAATGTAATGTAATGTTATAGATGTTTGATCTAGTAAAAAAAGTACAACCAGATGCCTTTAAAAAAATATCTGTAATCCATGGTGATCTATTTTTGCCAAATATGGGTTTTTCATCTAGTGATGAAGAAAAACTGATCAACGAGGTGAACATTGTGTTCCACTGCGCAGCGACGACTAGATTTGATGAACACCTTCGCAAATCCACAATCATTAATGTTTTGACTGTAAAAGATTTGCTCAATCTGGCAGAAAGAATGAAGCATTTAAAGGTATGTCATGCGAATATCATTACAAACATTAAAATGAACTTTTCAGGCTTTTGTGCATGTTTCCACAGCTTACTCAAACTGTAATAGAAGTGAAATCAACGAGAAATCACACAGGTCTCACATGAGTCCTGATAAACTAATAAATTTAGTGGAATTGGTTGATGATGACTCTCTATCAGCTATGACACCAGCGTAAGTAGAATGTTTAATAAGTCTTCCTTTACTATAGTCATTTTGTTATTTTAAGTATACTGAAAGATCATCCCAATACCTATACCTTTACTAAACAGGTGGCTGAGCAATTGGTTGTGGAGAAACATAAAGTTTTGCCGGTAGGAATTTTGAGACCAAGTATAGGTAAGTTTCAGCATTCAGCATGTAGTGAATTTAAAACTATTTTATTTATTTTTCAGTTATTTCTGCTATAAATGAACCATGCCCAGGTTGGATTGATAACATGTTTGGTCCCATAGCGGCCTCAATAGGAATTGCAGTAGGTCTGGTCAGATGTCTACCCATGAAAACAGAAAAACTTTTGGATATAGTTCCTGTAGACATGACCATAAATTGCATCATAACGTTTGCATGGGATATTTCTAATAACATGTACCAACATATGAATATTCTGCAAGTATTGTTATTAATTTTGCTGTTATTTTAGAAATGCCAGAAAGAATGATAACATACCCATTTGCAATTATGTTAGCTCACCACAAAAACCTTTGACATCAGGTAGACTCAAATAGGTATACCTGTGGGTTATCGGTACATAGAATAATTTTAGGTGAATACGTTGACCTAGCCTTTGTTCATTTCCGACATTGGCCTTCAATACTATGTGCTTGGTGGGCTATGCTGGTTTGTGCCAGGAATATGTTTCAGTACCGTTTGTTTTCGTTTTTTCTTCATACAATACCAGCTTATTTGGTGGATTTGGTTCTGTTGTGCCTAGGGAAGAAACCACTGTATGTACCAGTTCAATTTTTATAATATATATCTGCATGTGAGAATATTTTGCAGTTTGGTTGGTGTATACAAAAAAATTGAAAAATTCATGAGCGTTTACTGTTATTTCATGTTCAATGAGTGGAAGTTCACCAATGATAACGTGGTCAACCTTTGGGATAAGTTGAACGAAACTGATAGAAAATTGTTTTCATTTTCGATGGAAAAAATAGTTTGGCCTGAATATTTCGAGATTATCGGTATGGGTGGGAGACTGTACATTTTGAAGGACCCCATAGAAACCTTGGAAAAAGCCAGACTTAGGTTTAAGTTTTTGAAAGCCGGGCACTATACTCTACTTCTTCTACTATGCTATGGATTATATAAACTATTTACAGGTTTATTAGGTTTCGTTTTTACTTATTGTATTTAATGTTAATAAAATTAACTGATATCAAACATAGTTTTCATTGTTGTTTGCACCAGTTGTTGAGGAAGTCATATTTCAAAATTAAAGCTGTTAAACTGTTAAACTGTCATTCACAAATTTAAAAAAATACACATGCAGTATGACAAAATTATAAAATAAACCATGGAGGAAACGAGCAATGAAAGTGACAGTGATAATGGATATTATTTGAGATCTAAGCGAAGAAAATTGAGTGAATGTTCTCCTAAATCAAAAACAAGAAAACATATCGATAGAAATGATGCTGGCAAAAGAAAAAACCCTATTATGCACCTACCTACCGAAATTTTACAAAATATTTTTAATTTTTTACCATATCATGAACTGAGTATGTATATTCTCAACTTTATAAAACAAAACTAATAATTTGCATCATAGATAATAGGGTCAGGTTGGTCAATCATAGGTTCAAAATCATAGCCGAAAACGAATTAAATGTAGCTTTCAAGGTAATCGAAACCGATCTCACAAACCAAATCAAAAAAACTTACGAATGTTTGGAAGGTACTAGAGATGATGCAGAAATTAAGCACATTTGTAAAAAGCTTAACATGCTCGAGCTTGTCAATATACAGGTAGGTATGAAAGAAAATATACAAACCCAAATAAAATATGTATTTTTAGCATTCAATAGTGACAGCCACAATATGGAGATTCGTTTACAACGACTATTATAGGACCCCGAACACTTGCATGTACGGTGGTCTTCTTCTGGATTTTTTCAAAAACTTTCTGTTGGTTTTTCGTAGCACACCAGAACAACTGTACTCGCCCATGATTGCCAAAGACTATGTATTTATTAATAAACACTACAGGGGTGATTATTGCAACATTACTAAAAGAGATATTTGTAGATGCTACCTGTAGAAATAACAAAAATTGTAATCCATGCGAAACTATTCTGCGTCCATTTTGATAAAGTCACTGAAGAAAGTAGGGACAGCCACATACAAAATAGTGGCTGTAAACTGTTAGATCTCATGGAGTGTGCGCTGTTTGCTCAGAAGACCACGATATTTGAGAAGATAACTGCTGAGACCTTTACAGCTAAGGTACCTAAAGAGTAAGGGTCACCCAGAGAACCATATCAGGTTGAAACTTGCCCTTTCATCTTTGGTAATCTCTGGGTTCATTGGGTGACCTGTATTTTCCTAAATAGATGACACCAAAACACCACATTCTAGTATTGCTTCTTCTTCAACAACACGTGGTTCATCGCTCTACCCATAACCTCGACAAAAGAGATGTCCTGGAGGCAAAAACAGAGAATGATGCACATGAGGCTCAGGAGGATAGTCCTATCGCACTCGGACATGTATTTGCAGCAAGCCCAGTATGAAAGGGAGGTGGCTCTCAGACCTGAAGCCACTGAGAGAGTTAAGAGACCTGGCAACAATGTGTACACTGGGTATGGCGATGTGGAGGATCAGTTTTTTTACTATGGAGTCATGAACAACGGTAAGTATTCTAAATTGATACAAATTGGTTTTACTAGAGTAATTTTAAGGCGCGTACACTCAAAAATTCCAAACGGTTCATAACGATAACGACGAAGAGGACGATGAGCATGAGGATGTAGATGTGGTTCAGGTTAATAATGGAAACCATGGGGATTTTTTTAGGGTTGCCAACTCATCAAGCGAGAATATGTTGTATAGAGTCCCACATTTAGGGCTTCGTATAGATGTATCGGTTAAATGCCCCATAGCATATGCCCCGTTGAGGGTTCTAGAAAACGCACTTGTTAAACCTAATATAAAACCTAAGGGTACGACTGAAATAAACATGGTTTTTGACTGTTATGGGGGGTACTATCCACGATTGCCAACGCAGTGTAAATATAACTTTAAACCCTCCAAAAATATGTGATAGATTTTATTTATATTCAAATATGTTTTAATGAAATTTTAACTATTTTTTAAACCTATTTTTTACATTGTATAAAATATTATTTATTGATAAATAAAACTTAATATAAATTTTTGAAAACATTTACTTCAATATTATAATTGACACTGATAAATATCTGGGACGGGTATATATATTCGTTTCTTATACATTTTGATGTAGGTTCTATTCCCAAACAACACATTGAAACGTTCTATGGACCTCCATTGGATTCCCTGAAGCTCCGACTCAAGGCTGTTTGGGATTATTTCTAACATCCATATTTTTAATACATTGAAACACAGTACCATATAGAATACTGTAAGATTACAAAATCTGATCTTTTTGTATGAAGGAAATAATTGGAGCCGAACTGGGGTTCCTCTGATTATTCGAATTGAAAACTCTTGAGTTTCCCAAACACATCTGAGACATGAGTTGGTTTTCTTGGGGGATAATTTCCTAAAACAACACTTTCAAAATTCAGTAACGAAAACGCTGATATGTTACCTCGCTGTGGTGCAGTGACAGAGCAAGTCTGGCTCTGTTATGTAAGTGTTGGATGGCAAATGGGGATTGAGACGGACTGGGGAAATGCAGTTCTGATCCCAATAGATTCACCCCTGGTCTACGTAACAGATCGGGAGTTTTACTCAGTCCTACAATAAAAAAAAATCATCGTAACGAAAAAGAATCTTCTTTAGATACTTACTTTCAGAACTAATACTATTAAATAGAGTGGACCCAGCAATTTCTTCACGAATTCTAGCCATTCTTTGAGCAGAATCTTCCCCTATAAGCCAATAGGTATACATCTCCCCCTTTCCCTGTGGAGTTAGGTTATTAATAAGTACCAACCATTGCTATCAATTAATACTAACTTTTATAGGAATGAGACCTCTTTCCTCGCAAATATAACCACCAAGTCTTTGCAACAACATATAAGTGGCGTGAGATATGTGAATTCGGAATGCTTCACCAGTACTCTCCATTCTGGATGCTGTATTAACAGTGTCTCCGAATAGACAGTATCTGGGCATCTTGAGACCCACCACGCCAGCCACGCAATGACCTTGAGATAAAAACAGCTCAAAGAATTATTTACATTTACAAACAAGAAATTACCAGAATGTATCCCAATCCTCAGTTGCAACACTTCACCGACGCGGTGTTTGATTTCGAACTTTTTTATTTTACTCAGCAGATGTAATGCCATCGAGGCGATTTCCCCAGCATGTCTGTCGCCATTTCTTATCGGCAAACCACTGACAACCATGTAAGCATCACCAATGGTCTCCACCTAAAAAATTTCCTTGAAAATCCCGTTTTAAAGTATATGAACACAAATTCACTTTATAGACATCATAGTGGGAGATGATTGAATCGAAACACGTGTAGAGATCGTTAAGGAGATCAATCACTTGTAAAGGTGTGCTGACGGCTGATAACTCTGTAAAACCGACTATATCGCTGAAGTAAATCGTCACACAGTCGAATATTTCCGCCTCAACTTTGTCTCCCTTTTTCAGTGACTCAGCAACATATCTAAAACAGTTTATAGTCTAGTATAGTCCAGTTAGGTTTTATTTGTTTACTTGGGTAGCATTCTATGTAAAAGTGCATCGGTCTTCTTTTTCTCCTCTGTCAGTTGATTGGTTCGTTCCTGCACTAGACCCTCCAGATTGTAGGCGTACTTCTCCATTATAGCTAGCATATTGTCGAAAATGTTGGGCTTAAGACCGGCTTGCATTTCTTTGAGCAGAACCCTCACGAACCTGATGTCGGGTCTTATTTCTGGATCTTCCTCCCAGCAAGACTTCATGCACCTCAAAATGTACTCCGGTATGCCTAGATCTTCCAGGGGTGGCCTGAAAGGTATGAGTTTGTCCACTTTCTTGACCTCTCCGATTATTTCTAAAACTAATTCAAGATTAATGGTTTGTTTTATGCTTGTTTTAGTTTGTACTGCTTGAATTTATGGCTGTTTTTCCCCACGGGCCATTTCTGCCTATTATTTCATAGAAGACTATCCCAAACGAGTACACATCTCCTTTCTGCGTACCACGTAATGGGGGCGAGGACTGCCTCAACAACTCAGGGGCTCTATAGAGCATGCGTTTGAGGTTTTTGTTGTCAAAGTCCAACTCATCGTTGCAATCTAAAAAATAATAAAACAATATGATGACAATTAGGGTGTTATAGTTACGTTTAAACTCGTGTAGGCCAAAATCCGAAATTTGTAGCACCCATCTATTATCAATGAGGCAGTTACTTGATCGTAGATTGCCGTGTGAGGTGATGTCGCTGTCGTGTATATAGATCATTCCCTGAAACCATTATAATAAATAATACAGCATTGAATATTAAAATACAAACATACTTTTAAGATATCCGTCACCAATGAAGAAACAAACATGTGATCCAAGTTGAGGTCTTCATTCTTCAGTACGTCCTCCAAACTCCCCCTGGCACTGTAAGCTGTCAAAATGGCGACATGCCCGTGGTCAACACTCGCTCCTATGAATGGTATCAAATTTTCGTGTCTCATCTCTCTTATCTAAAAGGCAACGTGATCTAAGTTCTCAGTGGTGGAAAGAGGTTTGAAACAAATTTAAAAGGATTTTGAAGAAGCCTTAGTAGGTACCTGTTTTAGCTCCTTCCTTATCGATCTCGTCAAGTCAACGGACTTTTTGTTGAGGTTTTTTATGGCCACTATGTTACCTTTATAAAGACCTATGGTTGTGTAAGCTCTTTTAGGGGATTGGTCCGATATTTCTACTATACTGCTTGATGTCGGGGCATGAAAAACGCTTTGTCTGCACACCCTGATCTAAAACAATATTGTTATTTTTCGTATCGTAAGAAAATCTTTATCTACCTACCATATTTCTATTTTTAACCTCAGTGGTCTCCGTGGGGATAATAGTGACATCCTTCATGTCGATTTTCCACAAAAGGCATGCCAATTTTTGCTCGTATCTATAATGTCTGGGAAAAAATTTACTCATAAGAAATACTATTTTTTCTCAACCTTACTTAACTCCAAATAAGATGGCAACCATAACGATGATCGATATTAAAACGATGCTCGCTATGATTTTCCAATCGACAGGGTTAACGCATTTTTCTTCGAAAAACCCGCATTCTGGTTCTGCTGCTGGTACCTTCCCTCCAATCCATTGTATCGGGCGGTCTGGATTCAAATACTTAAATTCCTACAAAAAGTTAATCATTGAAGCACGAGGGATGAAAATAATAAAATAAATCCTACAGGCTTCAGGGTGACAAATAAAAAGTTATGTCCTTTACGTTGATTTTTATCCATCAGCATCGTTCAGCATTAAAATGCGATGCAGCTAATTGATCTCGCTTGAAATGGCTCTAATGGAAGTTGACAACTCAATGAACATGTCGAGACATTAAAAATTCCGAATTAATGAAAAGTTCGTCTGATTAAATTCCTTTAAATCGGTGCTAAATTGCTACTCGACTTCCAACAAATATTTGAAACATTGTAAAGCTGATTTTTATACATCAGTGGGCGAAATGGTATTTAGATAATCAAATAATCGGGCAGTTCATCTATACAGAGTGTGTACATCATCATCATGTGTACAAGCTAAAAGATCCTCCTCATTAAAATAGACTAAACTTTTAAGATAACCCCAAAGGATTCAATCTGGTACATGAAAAATTGTTGGTCCAGATAATGACGCACGTATTAAAACCACACCATTTTCCATTAGTATACTTACAGGCAAAGTAGAACTGTTATTGTGTTTGTACTGAAAATACCCAACCGGCTGCATGCTCATCCATTGGGTTCCGTTAGCTCTCTCGTCATCCAATAGAACCACAACGGTAAAATTCCCTTCAGCGTCTCCATTGGCGTCCATGAAGACCTACAAATGGCCCAAATGTGGCAAATGAGTTTTTCGTCGAGTATACTTACGTCAAAACCTTGTATTGAGTGGTAGCGTCTGTTTAATATTCTCTTAATGACCGCAATCCCATCTCTGGGATCTCCATTGACTTGAAAAACTTCTGTTAAAGCTCTGGCCAAGATGAAAACGGCGTCGAAGACCCTTGCAGCTCCAATAGAGACCTGGATGGGTAACACAAAGTTAACAAAAAATTTGTTTGGTTTTGTTTTATATTAACTGATATACTGCCGAATATTGTCGCATGGTACGGCACACAAAATGGTTTTCTTATCGAGAGAGCTTTGATTTTTTCCACGAACTCCCTAAAAATTACAAAATTATTTTGAAGAGTATATGATAGTAGTAATCAGTTACTTGTATTTTGGATTCCCTGGATATGACGGAGTCAGCTTCAAAACAGACCTAAAGCCCATCACTTTGTCCCATGATTCGTTTAGGAATGGATCCAAATAATCTTAAAAAAAAAATGTTTTTTTTCGTGTTAATTTATTTTCAATTGAATTACCTCGACTTAAGATCTTAATGGTTCTATTTGGGTCGTATATTTCATCGTCCACGGATATGACAACGTAGTCTCCGCTATATAGGAGATTCCTTCGTTGAAGACACTTAATAAAATCAATTAAGGCTATATGCTCACCGACGAAGACATAAACTAAAAAAAATAAAACAGGTTTGATTCGTAGAAACAAATTTGTTTCCAAGAAATTTAATTTACTTTATAAATTATAATGCCTTTCTGAAAATTGGTAACCAACAATAAAATCGCGTTTGTTGTTGTACTTTACGTAAAATTTCCCTGTAAAATTTATTTTATTTTGAGTCAGTCAATGAAATCGGAGTAATTTTCTCCCCTAAGCCCTCATTTTACAACGATAAACCTTGGCACATTTCCCTTTTATGTAGGTCATCATAAAATTGTTTTAAATTTTATTTAATTTCAATTTTAATTGATTTTTTTACTTACTCCTGGTTATACGATACGTGTCACCGACAACATTGCACATCTCCTCGATGTACCTAGGGATATAAAAAGCAGAATACTGTTTTGATTCGATTACCATTAACCCTTCTCTTGTAGCAAGATCCTGAAAGATACATTACAATTCTTATTAAACAACCAACACAATTATTAGGTGAATATCGACCTCGATGGCTTCTTTAACCTCACTTCCGGAAGACGCGGTACTTCCGGTTACCAGAACGAATTTGTCCCATTTGAAGGCTTTTAAAAGGGCCACTACGCTTTTTGATACTTTGCTAGATGGGGTCAGAGTTCGGGCAAAGGTTGAGTATATTTTTTTATTCGATACTTTGGTTTCACTGCATTTCTGAAAAATAATAAAAAATATTAATATTAAAGAAGAAGTATCGCTAGTAGCGCCACCACTCGGCAATATTTGTTGTGTTGTTGGGTGTATTTCGAGAGGAAATCCTGGGCTGAATTTTTACCGGTTTTCCAATAAACAGCTGTTAATCCGAATGAAGAAATAAACTTCATACAGTCTGTGTAAATATAAATTGTACCTATTAGATACAATAAATACACATTTTAGTAGTGATTAACGTGAAAAGTCAATTCAGTAAAAATCGTCAAAAAAATAAGTCGTCTAATTTAAACAGCATTTAGTATTATTAAAATCGTTGATTAAGAAAGTCTCCACTTAATGGTTAAATACCATTATATTATGTATTATATATAATATTATGATGCCATGAATTCGTAGGTATATTTTGTTGTTTAAAATGCAGTTGTCGGCGTTTTTTAGAGAACTCAGATATAAAAATGGTTGATTTTAAGGTTATGTTTGTGCAAAAA
This sequence comes from Brassicogethes aeneus, assembly GCA_921294245.1. Lineage (NCBI taxonomy): Eukaryota > Metazoa > Arthropoda > Insecta > Coleoptera > Nitidulidae > Brassicogethes > Brassicogethes aeneus. Next base: position 2,171,145 of record OV121140.1, read on the forward strand.
TTATTTTACTAATTTCTTAAAAATGTCCAAACCTAAATATAAATTATATTAGGTAAAGTTATCATTAGTTAATTCTGCACCAACAAATGTACTTACCGAATTGGATCCTTTGGCAAAACATGAAAATGCAACGATTTAGTTCTTGAATTTTATTTACAATTAAAAACACAATAATTCACCATGATCCCTTAGATAAAATACACACACTAACGTAACTATATAAGCATTTAAGCGTTGAGTTTCTTGATCAATGATATAAGGAATAATCAATCGAAATCGAGTACTAAACCAGTTTTTTAGTTTTTTCCTTGCAACGTAAAACACAAATAACGTGCGCGATTTAACTGTACTCCATCTGCGAACACAATGTACCTATACTATTTTATCATAACACAAAAATAAAAAGATTTGTTTACAACATCTATAAAAATCTCAGATTTTGCATAAAAACAATATTTAAAGTCTTCATTGGTTGATTTTTAATGTCGAACATGCATAAAAGAAATACAAAATCAAAACCATGATTTGTTTACATAAATAAACATATTGATTTTAAATAAAATTTGAGTAAAATATTTACACTTTATCTTCTAAAGTGAAATACATTATAATACTATTACCATATTTATGTCAAGTTTGATGTTTTGAAAATTAAATATCGATTAAATTATACAGTGAGTATGGAACAAATTCATTGAAAAATTTGGGTTTTTTTCTAAAAAAATTCCTCATCCTTTTTCTGTATTCTGAAGGTAACTATAGTCAGACCAAGGAATTAGTATATTCAGACCAAGGAATTAGTATACTAATTCCTTGGTCTGACTTTTGAAATAGTTTGTTGCAAATAGAGTGGTATCTCTAGTTTATGAAGCATTTATAATGTTTAGGCCGGAACAGGATGATTTGTATATATCTAATATTTTTTTGGGTGGTATGTTAGAAGTATTATCCGAATTTATTAATTTTGTTGCCATTAGTTTTGTATGTTCTCTATCATGCACTGTATTTAAATCACTGTTATTCTGCAAGATGTCCTGTGACGAATAAATTACTATATTATTTACTCTCTAAAAAATAAATTAGTCAAAATTGTCATAGCTAAAAAGCAGCCACTAATAATTCGTACATTTAGCAGTCAATTCCTATGAAATATTATTCGCTGAATCCGAAAATGTCGTCAAAAGTTATAAAAGTAGAACAGTTTTTGAAATATAATCAATTTTACATATAATGTGGAATTGACTATATCTTAAAAACTGCTTAACTTTTATAGTTTTTGACGGTCTTTTCGGATTCAGGGAACAATTTTACATAAGAATTGACTGGTAAATGTCCGGGATACAAATAGAGGATGATATTGGACATATGTCCAATAATAGAAATTTACATTTTTTACCAACCATTAATTGGACACTGGCCATTTTACTGTTTTTTTCAGAATTAAAATTAAAACGCATTAAAGTGACAATGTTTAAACCATGAGGAACACATTTATACCACACACTGATCTGTACACTTTTTAGAAATATTTTACCACCAAAGTAACGTGCGAACTTTTTTGTCCTATATTGGACCCAAAATAAAGGTTCTATATTATGACCGACTGAGATATTTATAATTGTATTCAGTGTGATCTAATGATTTGACTTTAAGGTAACTATGTATAGAACTCTTGTTTTAACAGTATTAATGTTAATTGTTCAATAACTATACCCTATTACTCATGCACATTGCTGAATTCAAAATTTCTGCAAAAAAAAGATTTAAAACAAACTAAAAAGTGTGATCGACCTGCTATCTGACTCCACTATTGTACCCACTAATCCTTAAAAAGGTAAACAAGCTTAACAAATTAATTAAAAAATCTACTACTCCCCAAGGCCTGTTTACAATGGTGTAAAAAGTCGTTAAGTTTAACAAAATTTGTTTTTAACTTTATTAACTGATGGGCTTCTGACAGGCATCGATTTTAAAAGCTTTTAATTAAATTTAGAGCAGACTGCGTAAAGTTTAGTGTGAATTGAAAAGAACTAGATGGCTTAAGTCAAAAATCGTGATAAAATTTATGAGGAAGAGATTTTGTGTTGAAGTATTGAGTGCCATGGTAAATGCTTTTAAGTCAAACGTCACGTATAATATAGGTAAATAAAATAAGTCGTTTGTTTGCAAAACTTACCATATGCTTTTTGAAACGTTTTAAAAATAAACGACTGACAAAATATATTTTTTTAGTTGTCCAATATTGAATCTATATATTTCTTATCTTCCACATATCCGCAAACCTAATAGCAAAAAGTTTAAAGGATATTTATGATTGACGCTCATTTGTCAAATTTTAACGAAAAAATTAATAACTTGAAAACTATTCACTTTAGATATAGGGTAAACCACATAGTTATTGGACACTTAAGAAATATTATTTGTTTAAAATTTATATATGCCATTGTTTTAAAGATTTTAATTTACTTAAAAATAAGAATATTTAAATTTTTAATATTAGTTTTATAAAAACATGCAAAAAGTATAGTAATTGGACATTTTATATAGTAATTGGACACATGTCCATAGTTATTGGACATACCATTTTTATATAAACATAACAACTTTACATTACAAACATAAATTGTTAAATATTTTTTGAAGATAAATTGCTGTTTTAGGTAATTTTTTTTATTTCCCTTTTGTAAATATTATATAATTCATATATTTCTTTCTCGGATTCCTCATCCCTTTTCTGGATTCTGAAGGTAACTACTAATTCCTTGGTCTGACTTCTGAAATAGTTTGTTGCAAATATCAAGTGTGGTATCTCTAGTTTGTGAAGCATTTATAATGTTTAGGCCGGAACAGGATGATTTATAAATTTCAAATATTTTTTCGGGTGGTATGTTAAAAGTATTTTCCGAATTTATTAATTTTGTTGCCATTAGTTTTTATGTTCTCTATCATTCACTGTATTTAAATCACTGTTATTCTGCAAGATGTCCTGTGACGAAGAAATCACTATATTATTTACTCTCTAAAAATGAAATAGTCAAAAATGTCACAGCTAAAAAGCAGCCACTAATAATTCTCTTACATTTAGCAGTCAATTCCCATGAAATATTATTCACTGAATCCTAAAATGTCATCAAAAGTTATAAAAGTAGAACAGTTTTTGAAATATAATCAATTTTACATATAATATGGAATTGACTATATCTTAAAAATTGCTTAACTTTTATAGTTTTTGACGGTCTTTTCGGATTCAGGAGACAATGTTACAAGAATTGGTAAATGTCCAGGATACAAATAGAGTATGATATTGGACATATGTCCAATAATAGAAATTTACCAACCAGTAATTGGACACTGGCCATTTTACTGTTTGTTTTCAGAATTAAAATTAAAACGCATTAAGTGACAATGTTTAAACCATGAGGAACATCAGGGCCATATTACCCATTAGGCAGGCAAGGCAATTGCCTTAGGCGCCACGTAGAAATAGGCGCCTTGTCCCCAGGCAACTTAAAAAAAAAAATTGTTACCAAAATGTTTATTTTTTCCAAAAATAAAACAAATAAACAATATACAATTGTAAAAACAAAAAATTACTGTCTGTCCACTCTAAGTTGGCTGAACTAAGGAATTTTGTTGTTTAGATATTAATGAATTGTCGTACTGTGTGCTTTTAAAACAGATTTTATATTATAAATAATACTAGTATATAATATGTACTAGTATTATTTATAATATAAAATCTATTTTAAAAGCACACAGTACGACAATTCTTTAATATCTAAACTACAAAATTCCTTAGCTCCGCCAACTTAGAGTGGACAGACAGTATTTACTGTTTTTATTATTTTATAAAAATTTAGCTTCCTTTGTAATATCGAGGTGTAAAGCCGACAAAAAAGCGTGCCGCAAATTCACTTCTGTTTTTATGCCAAATACATAAATGTATTTCATATAAAATTAATCAGGTGTTATATCACCATGCTTGATTACGAGGGCCCTGCGTTTTGAAGTAGAATAAGATATTTTATTATTAACTCTATAATTAACAAATAATAATAAATCTTAACGTTAAACTGCAAACAAAAACTTAAAAGATAATTTAATTTGTAAACTTTACCCTGTATAAACATATCTTTAGCACTCTTTAAACTATTTCAAAACCCCCGTACGCTCCAAGCACACGGATTCCTCTTGCATCGGGTACCCGCTGTGATGTGCTGCTCACCCCAGCGGGTACGCGATACTAGAAGAAACTGCTGCCGGAAGGACTTGGGTGTTTTCGCGTTTATTCAAGAGTGGCACTTCTATGTGTTGCGTGTTTGGTGATAGCAGTCTGTGTTCGATAGTTAAGGTTGATTTAGCCTGGCTTTTAAATTAAATTACGTTACGTTAGATTACGTTACACAAAATGCTGGCTAAATCCACATTTAGATAGTGTTAATTTTTCTGTTTGTTTTAAGGTATACCTATTTCTGAAATTTTAATATTAAACTAATTACAATAAACCAGCAGTACATCTAACATACAAATACAGAAAATTAAAGTTGAATTAATTTTTTTTAAATACTTACTAATGACATCTTGCAGAAAAACGCACAAAAGTCCTAACACTTTTTATTTACATTATATTTGTTATGTTTGTATGTTATTTATGTTTTATATTTATTTTTTAATGATAAAAAGTATTCTAATTCATAGGGAATAATTAGGTTATAATGCTCGGGCGCCCTTAAGCTAACAGTTTGGGGTGGCTCTAATAAGCTTTTTTTAAATTTGCCCCGGGCCCCGTAAGTATAGTATCTAGTTAGAGGAGCCAAATTTTTAAGTGCCTAAGGCGCTCAATTGCCTTAAGCCGGCTCTGAGGAACATATTTATACCACACACTGATCTGTACACTTTTTAGAAATATTTTTTATTGTAATTTAAACACGGCCCTGCTCTTAATTGTCCAATAACTATAAAGTGTTATCGGAACTGTCTACTTTACTTTAGGACATAAAAATGTAAAAATATATAACAGCGCTAAAACAAATTAATTATCTTTTATAAAAAATAGCAATTTGGTTTTTGCCTTTGTATTGTTCATTATTATGTTCCTCTTAAAGCTAGTTTACGCTTTCCACAAAACAAAATGGTGAAAATAATAAAATAAAACTTTTGTTCGGTTATTTTCAATTAGGTTTTTTTTCTTCAATATCTGTAAAGTAAATGTAAGCAAAAAATATGCAATTTTATTTTAATAAAGTGGACTAAATACAGTTTGGCTTTGTTGCCACCACATACATTTATTGACAAATTTACAGGTGAAATCCTGAAAGTAAGATTCTTAGAAGTCAAAACTGATTTAACAAAACATTCACCATGACAACTAAACTACTGTGTATATAAATTACTTCTCGAAGCTTTGGTATACCTATAGGTATCAACAAACCTTTTTCAATTAAAATTTCTAAACCACATCATTAAAATGTTAACGTTAAATAATTCAACTTCATGTACAGGGTGAAAAAAAACTGCATTTTCGGATGATTTGGTATTAAACTAGGTCACAACTGAAATGTAGTGAATATGCTAAAGAAGTATCGGATTTTCGCAACGCGCGCCATCTGGTGGACTTCAAAAGCATTGCGTGAATTTAAGAATTGTGAATACATTTAAAGCATACGACCTATACATCATTTTTAAATAAATAGGTCGTTTTTTCACAAAAGAAAGTAAGGCAGAAGTCTTACTCGACAAATTTTGTTCAATTACACAGCTAAATCGCGCATGTTATTTGTGTTTTATGTTGCAAGGAAAAAATTAAAAAACTTTTAGTACTCGATTTCGATTGATTATTCCTTAAATCATTGATTAAGAAACTCAACGCTTAAATGCTTATATAGTTACGTTAGTGTGTGTATTTTATCCAAGGGATCATGGTGATTTATTGTGTTTTTAATTGTAGATAAAATTCAAGAGCTAAATCGTTGCATTTTCATGTTTTGCCAAAGGATCCAATTCGGTAAGTACATTTGTTGGTGCAAAATTAACTAAAGATGACTTTACCTAATATAATTTATATTTAAGTTTGGACATTTTTAAGAAATTAGTAAAAAATAATTTTTGCACAAACATAACCTTAAAATCAACCATTTTTATATTTGAGTTCTCTAAAAAACGCCGACAACTGCATTTTAAACAACAAAATATACCTACGAATTCATGGCAACATAATATTATATATAATACATAATATAATGGTATTTTACCGTTGAGTGGAGACTTTCTTAATCAACGCTTTTAATAATGCTTAATGCTGTTTAAATTTAGACGACTTATTTGTTTGACGATTTTTACTGAATTGAAATGTTTACACTTTTCACGTTAATCACTACTAAAATGTGTATTTATTGTATCTAATAGGTACAATTTATATTTACAGAGACTGTTTTTTCCGATATTTTTTAACATTTTCCGGCTTGATTCTCAAAAACACTCGTTTGTAACACACGCATTTGACAGCTGATTATCAAAAGTTGTACATTTGTTACGATGATAACAGCGTATAGTTCATTTACTGCAAGCTTGAACTTACGTAAGATATCATCGGCAAGTTCCAAGCGGCTGCAACCAACGCTTCCGGCAGACACGAAGCATCCGGTCCTATGAATGCGACGATGCCGTTGTCGCGCATTTCCGTCATCGCTCGTATCGCTCGGGTGGGTAACGAAGACGACCGAGTCGAGCCAATGTCTGCGGTGACGAACTTCAGTTCTCTTCCAGGAAGAAGATCTGAAAAAAAAAGTCTAATAGTGTCAGATCTGGGGATCTAAGAGGCCATTCTGTCGGTCCTCTTCCACCAATCCAGTGTTTCTAGACACCCTGTGTAATTTCAGAATTACCGATTGATGTTAAAATTGTGCACGGTAGTAAAATGTTGAAACTGCGATGTGGAAATATTTTCCTCTTCAAGTATTTTTCTATACACATGTTTTGAAATGATATCTGCGATTTCAAAGAAATGAACCCAGAGGAATTTGATATTTGTTTCGGTAAAAAGGTGTGTCGAGCTATATTGCATATTTTGTTTTTCTACTGCACTAAAATAAACTTTAATTACTTTTGATTTGTTTGTACAGTCTCCGGAAGTAAAACACTATCAATATATTGGATTTTTCCAATTAACTTACTTCTCACCAGCTTTTCTGCGTCTAGGGTCGCCAGAAATCAAAATGCTTTATAAATACAGGGTGTCCCAGCATTAATTGTTTAATACTTCTAATTATTTATTTATCTAATATGGTACTATATAAATACCTATTTGACATTTGTAAAATACAGTTGTATTACTAGCAAGCAACAAATTATTATTATTATTATTATTATTATTATTATTATTATTATTATTATTATTATTATTATTATTATTATATCTTCGTTAAATTACAATTGTTTTGGAAAACAATGGATGAGTAAAATTAAAAATCAGTGTACGAGGTGTGTTCAGAAAATATCGGGAATTTTCGTTTTTTGAAACAAATATTTATTTATTTATCTATGTTCGTCTATGTTGTCGCCTTCAAAATAGTCCCCATTGGATATTATGCACATGTGCCAGCTCTTCTTCCAATACTCGAAACACTTCTAAAACTCGATCTTTGGGATAGCCTTTAGTTCTTTCAGCGATGCGCTTTTAATGTCATCTATGCTTGCAAAACGACGGCCCTTTAAGGTTCTCTTTATTTTTGGGAATAGGAAAAAGTCAGATAGAGGCATGTCTGGCGAATATGGAGGCTGGGGCTTCATTACAGTATTGTTTTTGGCCAAAAATTGTGTTCAAAATTGGACAATTTTAGAACAAATTTTGCAGCCACGCGTTTCATACCCAAAACATTCGAAAAAATTTCATGGAATCGATATACCAACATCATCAGCGACTTTTCTGATGGTTAATAACCATTTCTTCCACTTTTTCAATGTTTTTATCGGTTGTTAATGTGCTTGTGCGTTCGGGGCGTTCGTCATCTTCAACGTCTTCACGGCCATCTTGGAAACTCTTATACCACTTGTAAACTCTTGTTTTACTTATAGCAGACTCACTATAGGCCTTTGTTAACATTTTACAGAATTTATTGCATTTTTTAAGCAAAATTGGATACAAATTCTTTGATCCATTTCTTTTAACGAACGAAAAATCGCCGAGCTCATAAAACACGTCTAACCTTAGCGGCTGCCACAGACAAAGTAAACAATGAAAACAGCTAAAGTTTTTATCATACTTCGGGGGCATGTATACCAACATAATAAAGAAAATTTTATGACAACAAGACCCTCCGAACCCGCGAAATTTAACAATTCTCGTTATTTTCTGAACACACCTCGTATATGTATAAATCCTACACGCATTGTAATTTTACTAAACAGTTTGACAGTTTCTAATAAAAAGCATCTCAGATTTACAAACGTTGTTTGTAATTTGATTTGCTATAATGTTGTGTAAAATACATAGTATGTACCGATTGCGGCAATCACGTGATGTTCTTACATCTCGCCTCGGTTTACTTAGGTGGACAGTATATAAGCTTTCGTTTTTGGTGTGTTCCAATACACCAAATTGCCCGACATTGATAAGACCCAAACTAGGTCTATCTGTCTAGCTGTCTGTCGGTATTTGAAGTTGGTGGAACGCACTTAAAACAAAAACTCTGGCGAGGTGAATGTTTAATTTTTTTAAATCTTAACAGTAATGGGTCAAGAAAGTTTCTTGAAGAAACTTAATAAATTGCAGGGTTTTTTTTGTAGTATAATTACAATACCGCAATTAATTATTTTTTACAATGTTTTAAAAGTCTAAAATCTATCCTCCGTGACTGTTACTCTTTCTAGGTTAACCTATATGTTATCAAATATCTGAGGTAGTAAAAATATCAGTTTACTAAGTAAATTAAACACATCCAAAGCAATCGAATCAAATATAAAATATTATTAAAAATTAAAAGAAATAATTTTTATAAAAATCTATGTAGGTGTTCTATCCTCCGTTTTTAATAAATGCTTAGTGAATTTCAACAAACGTTTTGTAATTTTCACAAATTGAGTTTTATTATTACTATTTTGTGGTGCGTCAAAAATTGCTAAACATGTTTAGTAAAATTACAATAGAAATTTTTAACAGTGCTGGATTAACATGAATTCGGTTAAAATTAACAAATATTCTTTTACTTCAATTTTATTGTTTTTCTGAAAAAAATTCTTGTAGCTAAATAAAAAAAATTAAAAGCACACAAAAAAACTTTACCTTTATCAGCATTCACAGCTTCTATGGCCAATGGTAGGGCTCCCAGATCAACTGGGGCTTGCCCGTAGGCGCCCACAAAGCCTATTGTCACTGAATCGGTGAAATTGTGAGCACCGGTGCCTGTCAAGTAATCGTAGAGGGCGGAGTAATTTTTAAATTTGTTAAAGTTAGTGCTGTCACTTTTGTTATCGTTGTTACATTTTGACGTTGTTGTGGACATTGACATGATTTGTTTTATGAAAGTTATCGTTACCAGTAAAGTTGTTATTTTCATTTCTGAAGTTACTAGGTATAAGTAATAAAAAAATCAATTATTTTTTTTGTTTTACTTGCTTTATCTAAATTTGGTGATTATAAAATCTAACAATCATCAATAAATCTTTTTAATTGTACATTGTTAAAAACATTATGGTTTTTACCCAAATGAAATGTTTGTTAAAAATCTAAAAATCGCGAAATTTTTTTGTGTGTATTTTTGGCGTGGTGAACATGTGGAAAGTCGCGAACAAACTGAAACTCGCCTGGAAAATGAATTTTCCTCAATGAAAATCGCGCATGGCCTGTTAGCAACAGGTAGATCGGATGCTGATAACCGTAAGAAATGCATGCATTTTTAAAAATATTTAATTTATTTTTTTATTACGATAATAGCATTGTGAAGTCAAAAATACCTATTTATAAAGCGAAGCATCTCAATATTTTATAGTCATTGAAAAAAAAACAGAAATTGGCAACAATTTTAATGTTGATTTTTTAGTAAACTGAGTATTTTAAAGACTTTTTTAATAAAATATTTTGTGGTGACACACAATAACACAACATTGTTTTTTTAATAATTTTTGGGATGGATAGATAAAAAAAATATGGAAAATAGAATACCTAAACTTAATACAAACTGACACTGGCAACATAAAATAAACATAACAAAACATAATCCACAAACTGAAAAATAAAATTCGTACAGCTAATTTTAATAATATTGAGATATAATTTACGTGAAGTGCGTCTCCACTTATAATAGTACAAATGTCGATATATTAAATATGTATTCAGCGACCAACACACAAATTTTGTAAGGATAGAATTATAATTCTTATAAGTTAATATAAACTAAAAACATAAATTACAAACTAAAGTAAATAGTAAGCTGATCAATAATGTTGCACAGTAGGAACATAGAAACACTTTTTATTCTCATTTGATCACCAGGTCATAATTATTGATTTATCCCAGTCCCTGAACAATTTTGCAAATACCTACCTACCTATTCGTGAAATTAGTATCCAATAATTACTCACCATAAATGTGGTACTAACATTACAATGATACATTTCCCAACACTAACTAAAACTGCAAACTGATGATGCAGATTGCAGTTGAGCCACCGGCCGGCGTCTTATTTCAAGCGGGAAATCATTTCATTGGTTATCTTGGGTGGTGTGATGCTTCACACCCGATCAAATTGTCCAATATTGTAAAATTTATATTTTAAGTCAAAGTTATACTATATTTATACGAATTATTTTAAAAATTGTACAAAAAAGTAACATTTATTTTTGAAATATTTTTAATATTTTTAATATTTTTTCTTGAAAATATTGTGCAAATTTTTTTAACCCCAACTTAAAAAAACTGACGTCGCAGTTCACAACCTATACTTAAAACTAAGTAAAAAACTTAGACTGTGGTGGGGAAGGAATCCTCTACTTTGTCAATGAAATACACACACCGGCAAATTTAAAGGAACGGAGATAAATTTCTATTTTTTACCCATAACTTGTTTTTCTCCGAATAAATTTAAATGAAATCTCTTAAAAAATGTTAACTAATGGCTTAGTTTGTTTTCCAAAGCTTTATATTCTTTTGAAGCCTAAAGCCATAAACTCAAGACATAAAATTGCGTTTTTGCAAAAAAAGGATTGCACATTTAAATTTGTTTTAAACATTTAATGATCAGGAAAAATAATAAGGATTATTGTTTTCAATAACATGTGTTTCGTCCACGAGCTCCTATGACTGCAGTAATCCGTCTTCCCATATTTCTGATGAGGTTGTCGATCATTTCTTGAGGTAAATTCTTCCATATTTCAATTAAAGCATCTTTTACCTCTTCTTTGTTTTGAACAGCAGGAATTATTTATTATAAGTCGTCTGCCTAGCATGTCCCATACATGTTCTATAGGATTTAAGTCCGGGGAGCATGCTGGCCAATTCATTGTCGGTATTTCCATTTGGTTTAAAAAGTCAGTTACACAATGAGCCACGTGCGGGCGAGCATTGTCCTGCATTAGGAGGAAATTTTCTCCGATATATGGGGCAAATGGTACTACATTATCTTGCAGAACATCTCTTATGTACCTATCTGCAGTTAATGCACCGCCATCAATCACCACCAATTCCGTGCGGGCCCCTAAACATATGCCACCCCACACCATAACTGACCCTTCACCGAAAGAGACAGTAGGAGTAAAATTAAATTGTTCATGTTGTTCTCCAGGACGCCGATACACTCTTTTCCTGCCATCGATCGAATTTACGCAGAAACGGCTCTCATCCGTGAACAAAACTCGACCCCACTGATCTTCGTTCCAATTTTGGTGTTCTCGAGCAAACGCTAGTCGAGCTACTCGATGACGTCTCTGGAGTTTTGGGGCTTTTTTTGAACTATACGACTTTATATCAACTTCTTTTAACCTTCTTCTAACTGTACGCTCACTTATTCTTGTTCCACGAACCTCTTCCAGTGCATTTCTTGTTTGAACTGCCGTCTGGCGTCTATTTCGAAGTGTTTGTAATGTTATAAACCGATCATCTACAGCCGTGGTTGAGCGTTTTCTGCCTTGACCTCGTCTTCTAATATACTCCCCAGTTTGCCTCCAACATGTAACATTTTGATGGATCGTCGATTTTGATTTTCCAAACATCCCTGCAACATCACTGTAAGATCGACCATTTTCGATCATTGCTGCAGCCCTAGCGATATCAGTCAGTGCTAAATCACTCATTGTGGACTTTTTCACAGTCAATGTGACTATAGTAAGCCACAACCAAGTAACAGTAAGCAATTGATTGTGAAAAAACAACTAACTTTTATCAGAAATTAACGAACACCTTTCCCACTTAATGCAACAACTAAGGGATATTTGACGTTAATTTCGATTTTGACGTGGACTAACTTGATCAAAATTTGCAAAATATATAAAAAATTTACTAATAAATGTAAGCCTAGGCCGTACAATACAGTACAAAAAACTAATTTTGCAGCACAACTAGAAAAACCAAAATTTTTATACGTTCCTTTAAATTTGCCGGTGTGTGTATATTTTATTGTAAAAATGACGTTTATTTTAAATAAACCTCATTTTTGTCTAATTAATATTTCATTGTTCAGCAAGAACCACGTGAATGTCAACAATATCGGTACAATTTCTCACCGTAATATCCATAATGACTAAATTCACATAAATCAAGTAAGTTCAATTAACTAACCCCACAGAATAAACCATTCACAAAAGAATCATAAAATAGACAAACTCATAGAAAAAGAATAAACAAAATATTGCGTAAATAACCACAGATTTGTTCTTTAAACAGTTCAGAATTTTATAACCAAAACAAACCTAAAGAAGGAATCTGTATTTATTTTATTGGTTACTGTGATGGCTACATGATGGCGATAGTGTTAAAATATGTTTATTTTAGAATAGAAATATAATTTCGATTAAATCGATTTATTATAAGGAAAATAATATCATTTATTACTTGAATTTTGAAAAACGTGTGAAGTATAATTTATCTAAAATTCCGCAACAGTGTTGCCACAACACCTGCTTATTTTCTTGGATGTAGGCGTGCCTGCCTCGCGTATGCTACTACGAGAGAAGGAGACAACTATGATATCGCATTGTAATAGAACGAGACAACAAGGCTAACGCCAATCGTGAGTCTAAATTAGTTCAGGCATGCTTCTGAGCCAATCCCCATACAGCACACCAAATCACAATTACGTTGTGTTCGCATTGTGACGATGTATCTAGATGCAGACACAGGGTTACACAATTCTACGATGTAAATGTGCTACGTTTACACATGGTATGCACACACGTATGCACAATGGTTAAACGTCCGCCTCACAATGTAGCCACAATACCACATTAACATATACACAAATTATGTGATCCACGGTGTGTTATCGGATACACAGTAGCTGTGTATTCACTGATAAAAAAGCACTTAAAATTACAATATTAGTTTTGTAAAATATACATAACTTATTAGAAAATTTTACTTTTTTGTTGTATTTTAACCTATTTTTTGTAAATGCACAGAAAATCTGTAATATTACTAATAAACTTTGTATTTTTTAGATATCAATACTGTAAATTTAAATTTAATTTTTTGAATTTAAAATCACAGAGATTTTACAACGTAATATTGTTATTTTTCAAAACATATTTGGGAATTTGGTACCCCCACCCGTATAAATTGTGGCGTCTCTTCTGTGTCTTATTAAACGGTAACATTCCAACAGAACGCGACGTTTTTCGGTTTATAACCTCCTAAAATATTTTGAATCCAAAGTTTTTTATTGTGATTATAGCGAGTTGTGTTAATACCTACCAAATTAAAGGTAAGTAAACATGTTTGTATGTATAATTGCAATGTAAACATCAAATCATAAAAAAATTATATTTTGTTCTCTTCTAATTCCATATTTTGGCATTTTCAAAAACTCACAGGGACAAGTATACATTTTTTAGACCAATTAAAGGAAAAGTCATCAAAAATCCTTAAAACAATAAAGTATGACAAGGAAAAGGATATTCTTGTTAGATTGTCTGAACATTTTGAAGAGGATATTAATTTATTCTATGTAGAGAATGAGGTAAGAAATATAACATTTCTTAAACCTAAATCTTAAGATGTTAATAATTTTTTTTATTGGTTATTAAAGAAACATTTTTTTTTTAGACAATCGATATTGAGGTAATTAAAGATAAGCTTCCCCTAAGCCCATTTCTCTTAAAATGTGGTAAGTTCTAATATAATAAAATTTTTATTAATATATAAATTATTTAAAAAAACTTTATAATTTTTTTTTATTTTTTAGAAACTACCGGATACCACGTATTTGTAGAACGTGAAATTGTCAACATGGAAGGCTACAATAATCTTTTGATGGGGTTTTAAAGTTGCCTTTGCTAGATATTTTCTCAAAATTCATCCCGACCAACAAAACAAAACAAAAAAAGTTGGCTCATCGAAAAAAAAAGGTATTCACTCTAATGAAAATAATTAAAAATAATTATATTTTTATTTTATTTTTTATTTTTAAATGCGATGGTAAACATATAAGACAAATTTTAATGTTAAAAATATATATATATATATACATATATTAAATATAAATATATAAATAAATATAAATATTAGGTATTAATATTATTATTATAAAGATTTTTTAAAGTTTTTAAATATTATTTTACTAGCTGTTTCTATATTAAACCTTTGTTAAAAATGGTACACATTGTTTTATTTACTAGAATACATACCTACTTTTATGATATTATTTAATTTAATTTGCTAATAATTGGGAAATATATATTTTTTGATTTGTGACATTTTTGCAGTAAATGAGTAAATTCTACTAATGTTTACTAAATTCATTTAATAATAATTCTAACAAAATTAGATTCCTTTTTCTTGAATCACCTTTGAACCAGTTCGGAACCAATTCGTAACTATTAAATAACATGCCTAGTCGCTATAAAGACTGCGCATGCAAAATAGTTCTGATTTGTTTCCGAACTGGTTCAAAGGTAATCCGCGAGTTATTGTTATATTATTGTTATTAAAAAAAAAATCGTTTTTATTTCTGAAACTTACAAAGTAAAACTTGTAAAATTAAGGATTCTGTTAATAAAAAAATACATAATATATTATGTAAATTAATTTTTACAATTTTTTTGAAATATTATATTACAAAAACAATAAAATTTCCATTTTTATTTCTGAAATTTACAATATAAAATTTGTAAAATTATGGTTTTAATTAATTAAAAAAAATACATAATATAATTTGTAAATTACTTTTTACAATTTTTTTGTAATTTTCCCGAATATGTTATGGCCACAAAATTACCAACGATACGTTGTGTAAATTTACAAATCCGTTTTATCAGTGTTGTACTTAAACTCTGCTTACACATGGCATTTGTCTCACTCGAATTGAACGTAAATATACTATTCTTTGTATATGTAGCTCTGTCGCACCGTGTATACACCCTGTCCAAAAAAACTTTTAATGAGTTACTTCAGGAAAATAAGTTTTGCCGCTTGACTTTTCGTTCTCAAAACAGGTATTTTTTAAAATTCATAATATTATGTTTTTTTTGAGAATGATAGGTCGGACGGCGAAACTTTTATTTTCCTGAAGTATCTCATTAAAGTTGCTTTAAAATTGTTCTTTTTTTCGTTCCACATCTTATAATATATATTATACTTACTATTATGGAATGCTTTTAATTGGTGCCACAAAAAACAGAAGTAGAAAAACACAGGAAAATGACAGAACTTTTACAAGAAGATTAAAATATATTAAAAACTGAAATATACATTACACAGTAAAAACGCAAACATATATTTTATATTATAGAAATACATTGTCAGCCTTTGCTGCAGCTCTCTTCTCAGCCATTCTCCGTTTTTTAATTTTTTTTTTCTCCAGGCGGTTGGTGCTTGTCGCAACAATTCGGATTGTGATTTGTCTATGTCCAGTTTTGCCATTTGTGCTTTGGGTTTAATTGCTTCTGTGCCGATATAGAATAGAAACAGAAATATATATATAAATATATATATTGAGCCATCGATAACTTAACAAATGTTACAGTAAGGAGTTCCTTAAATTGTTTGAAATCTTCTTTATGTGGTCCATTTGGATTTTTTTTTGTTATTACGTCCAAACAAGTTATATTTTAGGGCTAATTCGTTCGTTATTATACGAGAATATATATGACCCACCGCTTTGTGTAATTCCTGCTTGATTGTTTTGGAATCAAAATTTTGCAAATTGGGTATTGGACAAGCGTCTTTCATAAAGAGTCGCTGCAATAATATAAAAAAAGTTGTCGAGTACCTAAGCAGAGCACAAAATATCAGTTGTTATTATTATAATTGTATATACTATAGTATATACAATTATAATATATATATAGGGTATTCAGTTTTTAATTTAATAAAAATAATTATAATGTGCAAAACATAAAAAATACAAAACTTACAAAGAATGTGAAGTAACGGCTGTTTGTTCTTAATGTCTCATTTAAAAATTGCAGCCCTTCTTACCGGTGTCGACTATAATAAGCTTCCATGTTGAACCGCTCCTATATAAAAATGTTAGGTAAGAATCTAACTTATTTATTGGATTTAAACCATTAATGGTTGTAGGCTTCATGTAGGTAAAGCCAACCCAATCTTTGCGTTGTATAAAATGTTAAGAACCATAGGTGCATAAAGTAACAATTTTATTGAACATTGTAGCACCAATATTAATAATTCCTCTGGAAGTAATAAGTAAATATTAAAGAATTCCTATTCCTACCTTAAAATCCTTTTTAAAGTGCACAGACACCAAAGATATATCTCTGACACACACACTTCCCAAATGATGAAATAAAAATTGACACATGAGATACACTTGGTCGGTATTCTCACGCTGACGCTTTGCGCGCGCACTGTTTTAAATGCTCGAATCGTCGAAATTCGAAATTTGACGTCCCTACAAGGTGCCTACAAGGTTTAAGTCATATGTATGTGTGATGCTTAATGTAATATTTGTGCCTACTGCATACACTACGAAAAAGTGCTATATATACACATGGTACTAAGAATTACATATACACTATTTAGTTGTGCCTTGTTCTGTCTACATTCGACGGTCGAATGTAGACACAACAAGGCACAACTAAATAGTGTATATGTAATTCTTAGTACCATGTGTATATATAGCACTTTTTCGTAGTGTATGCAGTAGGCACAAATATTACATTAAGCATCACACATACATATGACTTAAACCTTGTAGGCACCTTGTACGGACGTCAAACTTTATAATTCTAATAATCCATTTTTACGTTATATAAAAATGTTTAGAATCTTAAGTGCATACGGTATACAATTAATAAACATTGTATCACATAATTCTGTTAATATAAACAATGGTGTATCTCATATGTGTACGTCAGTACTGGATCGACAATTAGATCCACCTTAACATCACCTGTTTCTTACGTGTATACCCTAATAACACAAGTATATACTAGAAACATGCCAGAAACATATGCATGCGACAATAGAAACATACCAGGAATGACCCTATTTTCCCACAGATATACCAGAAATGTTTCTGGCAATGACCATGTCGCCCTTTTTAACGTCCCTCGGCCATCCTTTTGGGATGTTTTGAGATCATCTTAGAATGTTGTAGGTATGTCTTTAAGACATTTTATATTTACTTTCAGAACATAACAGAAATGTTTCATACAAAACATTTATGAAATTTTTATAGGTTTTTTCCTTAAATAAAAAACATTAAATACTTTTATCATTTAATTAACATAAAACCATTAACATAACTGAAAATACGCATAAATAAAAATAAATAGATAAAAATTTACAAAACTCTTCATCGATGAATCCGCAAAAACTCGTTTGAGACATTTTTGACAAAATCGATTTTTTTTGCATAATTAAGTACTTACCTCATATCTACCCATACAACGAAGACTATTGTAACTCAGTTTTGATTGTAGACTAGAGTAACTCAACTTAGTTTTCGCCTGTAGGAATGTGGATTATTACACTTACTATAGAGGGAAGTTGTTCACTGGTTGCCTATCGTTTCATGTCTGAGTTACTGTAATCTTCCACCAAATAGAGCTTGAAAAAATCTGTTGATGCCATATAGTAAGTCAAAACCCACGTTTTTTGAGTTACTATAGTCTTCGTTGCATGGGTCGATATAATAATGCACATGATTGTAAAACCTCTTATCTTCCAAGATAATCTCAAGACCCTTAAAAACAAATTAATTTGTTCTATAGGTATATTTAAAAAAAGCCAGATATGAGAGCTTTTAATGTTTTTTTCGTCTCCTGTAAAACTACAGTTTTTTTCATACGAGGTTTTGCGGATTCGACGAGTTATTACCTAAAACAGCTTTAGAAATCTTGGATTGGCTAAAATCTTTTTTGCCCTTTTTCCCAATTAAGGAAAACTGTTGTGCGACCTGGTCTGAAATAAAATCATACAGGTTATTGCCACAAAAAATAAAACCTTAAAAAAGAAACTAATATAGAATTTAATTATAATAATATTTATAATGTTTTCTTACCAAATCATCATAATTTACTTACCAAAAAAGACGCCTCAGGCCACCCACACAAAACAATAACTTAAAGTGTACAACTTAAAATTTAATTTAAGTCTTAAATTACTGTGATCACATTATAAAACGAGAAGAAAATTCTCGACACAGAACGTTATCGATTTTCACGAAATGTCATTCTTGGCAATAAAAGCCGCGAACCTACAGAGATGCCGTTGGTTACAAAACAAAATTCCCCAGGTAACAATCAATTAAAAAATATCTAGTATGACGACATTGTTCGCGGTCATGACCGCGAACAATGTCGTCATACGTCATACGTCATAAATTGCAATTTAAAAATTACAAAGTTATTGATATTATAAGAATTTGGTGGTTTTGCTAAATTGATAGGTTATTTTTTTTTAATAAAGTGTGTTATGTGTTTTGATCATATATCTATAGGTATATAGTTTTAATATAAATTTATTTAATATTTGTAACAAGTTGGTTACAAAACAAAACAAAATTCCCCAGGTAAAAATCACTTAAAAAGTAACTAGTACGAGGTCATTTTTCGCGGTCAATTTAAAAATTACAAAGTATAATAATTTGGTGTTTTGCTAAAAATTGATTGGTTATTTTTTTAATAGAGTGTGTTATGTGTTTTGATATAAATTTATTTTATATTTGTACCAATATCAGCTATTTAAAAGGTTTATGCAACATCTTGGCGTTTTTGCTAAATTGATAGGTTATTTTTTTTAATAAAGTGTATGTGTTTTAATATAAATTTATTTAATATTTGTAACAAGTTGGTTACAAAACAAAACAAAATTCCCCAGGTAACAATCACTTAAAAAGTAACTAGTATGACGTCATTGTTCGCGTTCAATTTAAAAATTACAAAGTATAATAATTTGGTGTTTTGCTAAAAATTGATTGGTTATTTTTTTAATAGTGTGTTATGTGTTTTGATATAAATTTATTTTATATTTGTACCAATATCAGCTATTTAAAATGTTTATGCAACATCTTGGGGAAATCACACCAGAAATGTTACTGAGGAAACATCGCAGGGATATACGATTTAGGTCCGAAACATTGGGGCATAAATAGTACATAAATTGTATGTTTCTGGCATGTATTGTGTTATCTGGGTATCTTGTGGAGACGTAATCCAAATTGGACGTGCTGTATGGGATCTAGCTATAAATAGGTATTAGTTTAAATTGCGATCGTTTAAATTCAAATAATTTAAATGTTGCTGGGTATTCCCCGTATAAAATCAATCATGTAATCCAAATATTAAAAATTTATAGTATATTATAGAAAGTAAAATATTTAAATTATACTTAATTTTTTAATTCTGTATGATGAGGCACTGCCTCACCTGCCTCCCCTGACGGGCCGCCACTGGCTGCAATGGCATGTTGCATTTCGATTTTTATTTTAGCATATACAGGGTGCAAAAGTACACTGTAGTTCTATCTTTACCTAACATTTTGTTTTTTTATTCGCATTATTATTCCTATTATCAGGGCCGGATTAAGAGTTTTGAGGCCCTGGGGCCGACATTTGGTGGGGGCCCTCAATATTTTTAAAAAATTGTTAATAAACCATATAAATTTTTAATAAAATCGGCCAAAGCGTTTTTAAGCTATAAATAAAAAACTAATTTTTTTTAAACGAAAAACCCTGTATCTCAATAATAAAGCATTTTCAGACACGTGTTTATAGGAACTTTTTTCATATATTGATGAGAGGAATTTCCCCTGAGCTTTTGTCACCACAAGTCTGAATATATTTTGAATAATACGAACATAACCATATACATTTTACCCAAGTCTAAGAAATTATTAATTCGTATGCAAAACTATAAAAACGTAGATAGTAGAATAGAATTGTGAATGAAAGTGTTTTTATATACCTACTCAAGTAAAATATAAATTGATCTATGTTTTGTTTGTATTTTTAATCTTACCGCAAACTGAAAAAAAGTGCATCAAAAGTCGTATTATTTGTCTGTTTTTCATACAAAATCATTAATAATAAAACAATGTTTTGTCCAAAGAAAAGCACGAAACATTATTTCGGAAACACCGGAAAATATTCCACAACACTCCAATGTACCAATAAAAATCTGGGACAAAAACTTTAATATTAGATTATAAGTAATTGACTGTTTGCCTGTATTTACAAAAACGTTACGAAAAGCACTAAAGGAGCAATTGTTTTGAGTCATTACATCCTGATATGCGAACGGATAAGCGATAAAAAATCCGCGAAAAATTAGAGTTAGATCTACGAAAAATTAATTGAAAATTACAGAATTCGCGCGGTATAACCGACCCAATTTTTTGTTTTTTTCGCTAATTTTTTTCATATTCGTTTCATTAAAAAGCTACATATTGCATTGGTGGGGGCCCCTAAATGGTGGGGGCCCTGGGGCCGTGGCCCCGCTGGCCCTGTCCTAAATCCGGCCCTGCCTATTATTAACGAAGATGCACAGTTTTAAAGGCAAATTACTTTTTAATTATTTTGTATTTGTCTAAAGATTTTTTAAAAATTTTTGCATATGAATTTTTAAATTGAACATATTAATTGTAACACATTGTTAGTTATGTTATGAAAAAAATGTTATCAATATTTCTTTCTTAAAAAACTTCAATCGTAAAAAATTATATTATAAAGAAATGAAAAAAATGCTTTGAAACCCCCAAAGGTAAACAATAATGTTCCAACAATAAAGCAGTAAATGTAGAAGCATTTATAAGGTGTATTGTGTGTGAAAATTTAATTTTCATATATTTACATACATATTATAAAAAATTCAACATCAAGATAGGTATAAAAATTTAAATATTAATATATTATTATTAGTATAATATTTAAAATAAAAACATGAATTATTTTTTATAGTAAATTATGTGTCAAGTTTAATAAACGCCAATTTTAATTAGCCACAAGCTTGCTAGCGAGTGTTTAATTAAATTAGTGTCTAGAAAAGTTTATATCGAGATGTATCCCTTGAAAATGGATCGGTATAGAAGCAGTTTTTTACACCTGAAATTAGGCTAAATCTAGTTTACTGGCGGCGAAATCAAAAGTATAGCGTGTATTAAACTTTTTAGATATTGGCGCTAAGAAAATATTAATGCTTTTGTATTGAGATATACATAACAAAATAATTTAAACATAATTGTTTATTTTAATATTAACCAATGTAATACATTTTATTTAAATGAATCATTTATATAGTTGCAGTATTTTCAATAATTTGTCCAAATTTATTATTCATCAGTAGTTTACGATGTTACGAATTTCATATGCTGTTATTTTGTATGCATTATGTTTTGTTTATTATTCTTATTCAGGTGAGTTTGCACCCTGAAAACTTAATTTATTTTTATTTATCGACATTACATTTTTAATTGAATATATTTTGACGCTAATAAAATTTTAGTACCTACCTATGTATATGGGCATGTTTTTAGACAGGTTTAATTAACAATCAAAATTCATCAAATTATGTCATATGATCTTACTACCCTGATGATATAAATTATCATTGATTTTCCTCATGTTCCATTATATGTACATATATTACTTTGTAAAGGTATTTACAGTAACGGGTCCAATGTAATGTAGAATTAAAAAAAAAGTTTACAAATATCGATTGAAATTATAAAAAATTTTATCTTGAGAAGTAATTAGAAGTAGCTTAAGCTACTTTAATATGTTTACTGAACGAATTATTGTCTTGTAAGACGCAAGCCGTAAAATAATTCGTAAACGTCAACCAATCATATGGACATATCAAGCACTGTGATTGGTTAACGTAAGACGTAAGCTGTCAAAGATAGATTCAGTGACCAATCGTAGGTAATAAATGATTTTTTTGAGGTGGGTGGTAAATTCAATTCTCGGACATGCGCAAAAGATTCCAAGGACGATAAAAAGAGACAGAAGCTCCGTAAAATCACAATTATTATAATTTATATATATATATTATATTATTTACGTATTCTTTCTTACAGAATGCATCGAAGGAGAAGTTTGGTTTAAATACTGTGAATCCTGCAAATGCCTGAATAAAACATCGATTTGTAAGCCAAATAAATGCATGCAACGTAAGTAGGCTTCTTTTCTATTCAAAATTCGAGGTTAAATTACACCACTGGGTATATTTTTTTCGAAAAACTCGTTACGTCATCTGAAGCAACCACTATGTCCCATACAAATCCTTTTTAAATTGTTTGAATATCTTTTGCACAATTCAAGAAACTGTTTCAATCATAAATTTCTCGGAAAGATATTGAAAGGATTCGTAGGATAACGACTGGTATTTTTTGCGAAAAGAAAGTTGAATTCGTCGAAATATGACACGATCAATTATAATTATCAAAAATCTGTATTACAGAAATATGTTTACCGGGAACAACATGGTTTGGAGACGATTATAGATGTCACTGCAGTAAAAATTACGAACTTGTTTGCGTTAACTTGGGATTTCAACCAGGTATACAATGAGGATTTTTAACTTGTTTCCTTTGATATATTTTCATTTTTAGAATTAAATAAAAAACCTTGTAAGGACGAGTCCTATTTTTACAATACAAATACGTATTGTCGGTGTGTCAATGGCTATACTAAGTGTTCCGAAATTAAGGGAATTTCCGAAACTACCACTGGTAAGTTTTGGCACAAGTTTTTTATAATTTTTTTTAATACCGAAATATTCAAGGGTATTGTGAAGAAGGGGAGATGATAATAGATAATTGTTATGAATGTACCTGTACCAAAACAATGTTTAGAATTTGTATATTAAACAGAACATGCCTGGATTCAGTTGGTAGGTACCTATAAACTAATGCACAGAGGTTAGTTAAAATTTATTGGCCCCACAAACCGTTCTGCATTGACCTTTTTTATTTATTAATATTCACTTTTTAGCTTCAAAACCAGGCAGATGCGTTAAAATAGAGAGTTTTTACTCACCAATGGAGAGATTTATTTGCATCAGGATCAGAAAACAGGAGTGCTATTCAGATTATGGTTGCCCAGAAGATTACAAATGTTGTTTGGTAACTGACTGTTACTATAGGTGTATGGAACCAAATCCAAAATTTGATATTTTTGATTAAAATAAAAAAATATTTTTTTTGGGTATTTCTTAAAATTTTATGTAATTAATTAACAGAAAATAGTATACAGTGATTAGGAAAAGTATGAAACAAATAAAAAAAGGTGCCTTTTTCCAAAAAAAATCCTTGAATTTTGCTTCTCTTTTAACTTTTTGCACTTTTTTGCATTTTTTTTTACTTTTAGGTTGAATCTCACGAAATATCCCCCGATGGTGTTACCCCGTGATATTTAATAAAACTAAATGAGTTTGACCTACACTTTTATTGTTTTTTGATCTTTCATAATTAAGTGGATATGACAGCTCAGGTTCCAGATTTTTAACCGCAATTAATTATTTTTTACAATGTTTTAAAAGTCTAAAACCTATCCTCTGTGACTGATATTCTTTAACTCTAGGTTAACCTATATGTTTTCAAATATACATACTAAAAATATCAGATCACCAAGTAAATTAAACACATCCAAAGCAATCGAATCAAATATCAAATATTTTTAAAAATTAAAAGAAATAATTTTTTATAGCCATTTATGTAGGTGTTACAAAAATTGATTCTATCCTCCGTGAATATGTTTTTTCCTTAAATTTTGTGCAACGAATGGCGCTTTAATCATTTTAAATAAGCAAAAACCTCTGTTTACGACATTATAGATGCATGTGATTCCTGAAGGTCAGTTAGAATTTATATGCAGATGAGAGTGTTGTTGTTTTATAATTCAAAAGTTTAATTTCATTAATTTGTATTTTTTTAAAATATTAAAGTGTCAAAAGATACAATAACTTATTTCAAATATACAAAGGGATGTTTAAAAAAACATACAAAATCCTAACCTCCGTGAAGCTATCTTCCGTGAAGCTCTAATATTCAAAATGTATGATTTCTTAAAATTCATGCATTAGTGCAGAACCACTTATGTTATGTTATTACTAGACCTGATGGCTTCCCAAAAACCCCATTCTAGAGTAACAGTGAAACAACCAAAAATAAAAAATAATCATTTTCACTTGGGGGACATCTCAATATATTCACACTTTAGATAGTTGGTATTTTTTTTAAATAATATTGTAAATAAAACACCGTTTTGGGTATATATTAAATGTCTTTAATCAACAAAAAACAATAAATACAATACAGTTATAATGAATATACACAATACCTCTTACACAGTTAAATTCACCCAACCTAGGTTGCCTACCTATCGCATTATTCGACACTTTCACTTTATTTACAAAAGTACAGCAAAGAACAAATAGAAAAACGCATTACTACAGTCCAAAGTTGCACAAAAGCTTTATAGTTTTTTACTATTAATAATAATAATAATAAAAATAATAATTTTACCAAACTTTAGACCATTAACCTTAACCTAAAATCTTGACAGAGCATTGGTTGATGGTCTAAGTAATTTATGCTTATATAATAATGGTTATAAAATTAGAAGATAAATATAAACCAAATTAAATTAATAGTTTTGTATCACCATCTAACTAATTAATTGACTAAAAAAAACTAAAATGAGATTAAATTGCACGTATGAGTAATATTTAGCAAATATTTTGTAATATATATATGGAAAATTATTTTTTTATATTAATTTATTTATTTAACTGAGATCAGTAGCGTAGATGTAGCCTTGTTGTTGAAGAACGAACAAACGTTTCTCTACGGCATCTTTATCTAAAATAAAAAAAATACGCCAACTGCAATTTTTCCCCTCAAACCTCAAACAACTTACATTTGGTAAGAAGCATCCTATCTTGTTGATTGTGGACATGTTGGGATAGGCTGTGCAAAAGTATTTGCGCCGTTTGGTACCTTTGGAAGCATTCCTCCGGGTTACCGAAAAGTTCGTCCAAAGCTGCCGATTGACACTAAAATTTAACTCATTGTCGAACATTATCAAAAAAAAGTTATATATCATACCATTTGTATGGCATGATTGTAAAGAATCTTGTCCGCGGTTATGTTTGTAGATCCCAGTTTATTCAACAAGCCGGTGCTGTTGAGTTGCTTGCACTCGTTCAAAGTCGTCCGGAATTTGGTGTTTAACGTCGAAATAACTAAAAAATATACACTTTCCGTCAAAAGTTCCGCCATGTTTTTGAGCCTCACCATTTTTGACCGTGTTGCTGGGCCTCAGCTGCCCGGATTTGAGCTGCGTGCAGGCCAAATCCAGGCCGGAACCCAACAGTTGCATGGCTCTCACCAATAGCACTAGCTGCTCGGCTCTGCGTCCCATTTCGCTTTGCGGATGGTTCTGCTGAGCCGGATCGACCAGAGCCGCGATGGGGGTGGCCCTTTGAGCCGCCAGATCCAGCACGCAGTTGCTCAGGGCCAACACGAAGTTCACCTTGGCCAAGGTCTCGTTGTGCTCTTTCTGCAGCATCACAAAAAACACAAAAATAAGACTTCCGCAATGGTGTTTAAAAATACACCTCAATATCGTTATCAGCGACCCTAAAAACCCTGTATTCAAAATTTGAGGACTCTAGGGTATCAGCTTCAACTTCTTGATTTCTAGTGTTCAGCAGTTATATAGGAAGTTGTGAAAGTTTGGGTGTAGATTATCGTAAGGATAAACCTCTGAATTTAAATTAACTTTAACATTTTTTAGACGGCAGTGATCAAACATGCTGCAATCCTAATCTGCTAGATTGTTTCTATTTGTGTTTGGAATCCAAATATAATGTATCCTCGAAACGAAAGAGTCAAGTCTCTACCCTTGTCAATGACTGATAACAACTGTAAGTTTGACTCATGTCCATTTAAGCTATCGAGGCGGCTAAAGCTGTATATAACTTTTTTTTATTCAACTAGCAACTCATAGTACTTACAAGACTCCTTTGGACCCCAAGATGGAAAATCATAAAAATAAATAGCACTACATACCTCGAGCAAGGTTTCCTCGTTCAGCTCCGGAGCCAGAAAGGTGATGGGATGGTTTTCGTTGTTGGAAGCCGAATCGCCGAAAAAGGCGTGATAGTTTCCCATTTCGGAGATTTCCGGCAGCGTAACGGCCCTGGTGCAGAACGGCACCACCGGCGACTTGCCCAAGTTGTTGTTGTCGCTCAAGTTCGGGCTGCTCAGCATCGGCACCCTGGCCAACGGGCCGCTGAGGATCGGGGGGGACGTGCCCGATCTTCTCAGGGGGGAGTTCATCGGCGCGGTTCGCGCAGAGGTGGGCGAGACGGTCCAGATGTTGGGGGGCGGGGGGGTTTCGCACAGGCTGCTAGAGGTCGATCGCCTACGACCGCCAGGTGGCGTACCGATCACAAACTGTACCTGCGACAAGATTGACTATTATTGCAGTCGCGGAAAATGTGAAACGCTTCGGTGGTGGGGATAAGTGAGAGTGGGGACGAGATACCATAAAATAAATAAAACTCATTATATAATAATTTTT
This sequence comes from Brassicogethes aeneus, assembly GCA_921294245.1. Classification (NCBI taxonomy): domain Eukaryota; kingdom Metazoa; phylum Arthropoda; class Insecta; order Coleoptera; family Nitidulidae; genus Brassicogethes; species Brassicogethes aeneus. Next base: position 2,198,339 of record OV121140.1, read on the forward strand.
TTATATAACACTTACCGAAGGTGGAGACAGAGAACTAATATCGATGTCGTTGATTTTCTTTTCCGGTCTCTTCATTGTAATGGGTTGCGATCTAGGCACGCTACTATTAGTAGGTTGCCGCTAAAACAAACAACAAAAAAAACTACATAAAACAAAAATGAAAACATGTTTTCTTACGGTGGTCGGCGAAGCAGGCTCCTCCTTCTTATCCGATTCGCTGTAGGTCCTCTGGTAGTGCGATCTTCTGGTGGGTACGGGAATCGGCTCCGAAATGGGCAGAAAACTGGGCCTTGTGGGACTCCCGATGGGCACCGCCGTGGGTGAGGATTTTTGCGGCAACTTCAACGACCTGAGAACAAAATGTTGGTAATCACGAAATTCTAAAACGTAAACTCGACGTTGCACGTGAAAGTTCACTTACGTAGGTTTCTCTTTTTCGGCGGTTTCCGCTGCCGGCTGCACCTCTGTGGTTTGGATGTTTTGGGGAACTATAACATAATCGTCATCGTCTTCGTTTGACGTACTTAGTGCGTTTCTTGTAGATCGAGGCGATTCTACAAGGGGACAAGCGTTGATGCATAACCGAAACCGGCCTTTCGTGTTTTAATAGGTTTAATTGCAAAAATGCTAAGCTAATAATTATTGTTTGTACCGGACTGAGGGAAAGATTGGTTTAGATTGATAATAACATATTGGGATCTGTCAGATGGGAGGAGGCCTTGACCTAAAATGTCAAGATCAGGAACTAGACCAACAACCAGTTCCAAGACAGTGAAAGACCTTTATGCGTCTGGCATACAATACAGGGTGTTATGTAATTAATGTAATATATTAAAATGGGTAGTTCCTTAGTCCTCAGTCTATAAAGAAGCACCAACAATTTTTTTTTTAATTCCAAAGACTAAAAATAATTTATAATAAGCTTTATACTACCAAAAAGTACGCCACTGATCGACTTTAGGCTAATATGGTTGCCAAATTTAATTTATTATGTTATGGTTGGTAACAACAAGATTCTATCAAAAAAAAGTTGCCAGATTTTGTTTAAATTTAGCTTAATTACAAAAATGACAAAATCAACAATGCAAATTGTTAATTTGGCGTTTTTATTAATTTTTGATTATGTCATTTTTGTAATGAAGGTCAATTCAAACAAAATCTGGCAACCTTTATGGCAGAATCTAGTGCATTTCTTTCAAATTTTAGGTTATGTGCTCAATTTGTAAATTTCTTAACTAAGGGAAGTGCTTTTGGATTTATTTACACGAATTTAATGTTTAAAGTTTAACCTGTGAACTTGTCCTAATTTCATCCGAGTAAACAGAAAGAAAAAAAACAATAAAAAATTAATTTTGTTGTTATAAAGTTTTTAAAATAGGTACTAATTTTTCTAATTATTGCTTAACTAATAGCTGGATGAGTAAATAAATACAGAGGGGTATTAGAGCTTTAAGGGCATAACTCTTTTGTATTTATTAAGTTTTTATGTATGTTTTGCAAGAAACATTTTTAGTAACAATGTTTTACAACTGGAAACGCGCAGCTAGTTTGTTGGTTAGTATCTATGTACTCACAGAACACAAGTTTTTCCGTTACACCTTATTTCAAAAGGTATTCAGTATTTTAATATATTACATTAATTTATATAACACCCTGTATTACTAAGAAAACTTTACTTTTATAACTTCTACCCTCTCAGCTGCAGACTAATCTCATCAATGGTATTCTATCATCCGAACTTCCAATTGTACATGGCGTTCCGCAGGGTTCTATTTTGGGCCCAATATTATTTTTACTTTACATTAACGACATCTCCGATAACATTTTAAACATAAACGGATTGCAGAAGATACATCGTCTCGTTTTATATCTCACAGTCAGTTACATACATATAGTACAAGAAATATCTTAAATATTTGTCATTTACTTCTAAGATTATGTAGAATATCCTATGGCTTCAACTATTATTTAATAAAACTAGCTATTGTACACTTTTTAATGTTTATCGACATTTTTAATAAAACAAATGTTTGGCAAAATTTGTTGACAGATCCCAATAGAAATAATTATTCAAACTGTACATGCAATGAAATAGGTGAAAGAATGAAAAGTACATACCTGGTTGAGAAATTGGAGGAGTTGCTACTTTAACAGGTGGTGTAGTTCTTAAAGGAACTTTGCTGGATCCGTAAATATTCGGGAAGGGTAGTTCTAAAAACACAATTTGTATATGCAAAGATATTTTTTTTTGGCAAAAATACCTGTTTGCAGTGGACTCTGAACGGCCGGTTCGGGTCGTTGCAAAAATTTATGGTTGAAGAATGTTTCAAAGTTCATTCTATCTTTGGCGTTTCTCTTCAGCAAACCCTGCAATAGGTCGCTTAGTTCTGGACTCGTTTGTGGTGGTATCCTGTAACATAAAACGCAATGGTAAAACCCCCCAATAAATATGTATGGGAGATCTTACTTTGGCGCCAAATTGGCATTTTTTTCGTAGAACTGCTTAAGTTGTTGCGGCGTGTTGGCTTGAAACGGGGCTTTCCCTATTAAACATTGAAAAACGATGGTTCCCAAGCTCCACAAATCCGCTTTCGCGTCGTATTGGAGGGACATGATGACCTCGGGCGCCTAAACAAAGTAAAATTAACCCTGAACCCCCATTAAACAGGGGTGACCAAACTTACCATGTACATAGGGCTTCCGCACAGAGTAGCGGCCATAACGCCATCTTGCAGAAACCTAGCGAACCCGAAATCAGCTATAAAATAGGTTTTTATTATTACCGTGGACAACCCAAATTTGCACTAAAAACGTACCAATTTTTAGCTTGATTTCCGAAGGTTGCGGGTACAATTTGGCACCACTGTGAGATAAAAGTATGTTTTGGGGCTTCAAATCTCTGTGCACGATGCCTTTCGCGTATAGAGCCTTCATAGCACCGGCTGTAATAAAGTTATAAGTATTTAAAATGCAAAAAAAAAAATTATTTGTAACATACCCAATTGTATCAAAAATAGACGTATTGTATCCTCACTGAGAGTACCTTTGGCTAAAATTAAGTAAATAGTTAACTACAACTAACACAATATGATCCAATCTATACTTACTTCCCAAATAGTCCGCCAAGTCACCTCCATTGCAATACTGTAAGTATATATTAATTTTTTATTTTTATAGTAAAAAAAATATTTTATTTATAATAATTATGTGAAAAATAATTAATTTTTGTTTTCATTCACAGAGTTAAAAATAGAAATGGAAGTATGGCAAATAACTAATCAAATAAGCGTAATCTAGGTACCTTGATATGTTCTTATCTTATCTATCAAATTTTTCGACACATCTAGATCGTTCAGGTTTTAATATTTAGTTTGGCGTATCAGTTATACGGAACTTTGCCGGAAAACACAACATGAAATATACACTATTTTTGTTTGTTATTATTGGGTGAGTCATTTTAAATGTTTTTTTAAAATACCATAAATCAATATAACAATTATATTGAGGATTACATTTTATTTATTTTCTTCTCAAAATTTTAATTAATAAACAATTATTTTTAGTGGTGTGATTTCACAAGATGTAGATGTGTCTGGTATATCCCTAGGTCAGGATGAAATGGTGAGTTTTTAATTTTAACTATTTTATACATTAATATATTAATGCACATTTGCAAAATTGGGTTTGTAAAGTTGTCAGGCGTTATAACATATAACATGACGCGTTTTTATTTGTTCAACGATAAGATTGGTTTCTAAATATTTAAACATCATCCCATTTTTTATTAATTTTTATTTACTAATAATTTATAGACACTGATGATACAGATGAGAATTAGTTTGAACTTAAAAAACACATTTTTTAGGATGTTGATATTTGGAGTGACGCAGAAAAAATTTACACAATTACCGTAGACAATATTGACGATGAAATCATCGACAAGATATGCAAAAACAACAATATTATCATACAAGATAGATTATCCAACGAAAAAATTGATTGTCGACAACGAAGATGGAATTTGGAACCTTTGGAGGTCAAAAATATTAAAAAAAGAAACGTAGATAGTGAACAAGAAGGATCAGGTAAATTAGGATCTTTAAAAACATCGTGAAAAAAACTTAAAATTATTATTGATAATTTCAGGTGTTGATCCACATGAAGAGAAAGCTCCAGATGAAGCTAAAATTACGACAACAAAAGTTGAAACTGAAGAACAAAAAGATGACACTAATACTAGTACCCCCACAATAATAGTTTCTAAAGCTGAAGAAATTCAGACTTCAACAGCTGCAATTGTAACTGAAAAACCTACAACTACAGAAATCGAAAATTCTCCTACAACAATATCTGAAACTGAAAAACCTCTTCAAACAATATCTGAAACTGAAAAACCTCTTCTAACAACATCTGAAACTGAAAAACCTGCACCCACAATAAATGATATCACAACTGAAGGAAAAGATAAAGAATTCAACGGTTTTATTAAAAAAGGGCGAAAAATCGAGGATATGAACGATTACCAAGGAAACGGTGTTGCAATTAGCGAAACTCATGGTAATATTGAAGATGGTTTTAAAGAAACTGGACCCAAACTGCTAAAAACATCAAAACCTGAGAATATTCTTCAAGAAACTGAAAACACCCCAAAAGTAGGGGCAGCTTCAGCTGCAAAAGACTCCAACATCCTATTCTTTTTACTAGGAGGGGTAGTACTTGTGGGAGTTACAGCTTTTACGTATAACTACGTTAAAAAGCGAAAATTAAATCAACCGTCGAGCGAAGCAACAGTCGAAGCTCCTAAAGAAAGAAGAGAGCAAGAAATGAAACCCCTCCTAAATGGAAAAACGGTGGATGACCTCCCCACTACCCCCACCATCGCCATTAAAGATGAAACCACAAATGAAGAACCTGGCACAAGTGCAAACGCCAAGTGTTAAAGTGTTGTGTCTAACAACAAACTTTTCGAATACATTTTAGGCCAAATTACCAACAAATTTTACTATAATTATAATTTATTTAACAAAAAACAAAGAAATGTAGTTTATTGATATTTCTTATTGCACAGCTATTTGTATGTTTATTTTAGACTTAATAAATATTTGAAATAAAATAAATTATAACTTATTTAAATACTTTTAAATTCTCTTGGTTCCAAACACTTTCAATAAAATTTCAATAAAGGATAGAAAATAACTTTTTAATTAACATTGTTTTGATTTTTTGACAGCAACTGTCAAAATTTTTATTGTTTCCATAGCAACCTTTGATAAATTTGTAATATTTCACTGTGATGCCAATCTTTTTTTTAATTGACATTGTTTTGATTATTTGACAGCAACTGTCAAAATTTTCATTGTTTCCATAGCAACATTTAATAAATTTGTAATATTTCACTCAGTGTTGACAATCTTTTTTTTAATTGACATTGTTTTGATTTTTTGACAGCAACTGTCAAAATTTTCATTGTTTCCATAGCAACATTTAATAAATTTGTAATATTTCACTCAGTGTTGCCAATCTTTTTTTGGATTGACATTTTTTGATTTTTTGACAGCCACTGTCAAAATTTTTATTGTTTCCATGGCAACCTTTGATAAATTTGTAATATTTCACTCAGTGTTACCAATCTTTTTTTTAATTGACATTGTTATGATTTTTTGACAGCAACTGTCAAAATTTTCATTGTTTTCATAGCAACATTTAATAAATTTGTAATATTTCACTTAGTGTTGCCAAACTTTTTTTTTAATTGACATTGTTTTGATTTTTTGACAGCGACTGTCAAAATTCTCATTTTTTCCATAGAAAAATTTAATAAATTTGTAATATTTCACTCAGTGTTGCCAATCTTTTTTAATTGACATTTTTTGATTTTTTGACAGCAACTGTCAAAATTTTTATTGTTTCCATAGCAACCTTTGATAAATTTGTAATATTTTACTCAGTGTTCCCAATCTTTATTTTAATTGACATTGTTTTGATTTCTTGACAGCAACTGTAAAAATATGTATTGTTTCCATAGCAACCTTTCATAAATTTGTAATATTTCACTCAGTGTTGTCAAACTTTTTTTTAATTGACATTGTTATGATTTTTTGACAGTAACTGTCAAAATTTTCATTGTTTCCATAGCAACTTTGGGTAAAATTGTAATATTTCACTCAGTGTTGCCAATCTATTTTTGTTTGTAATTTTTGGTTCCTAAATTAAAATTACCCAAGTTGAACATGGTTTACTCACCTCCATAACAAGATAAACATTGTTTGCAGATTCTTTGCAGTCCAAAAGGGCAACTACATTTTCATGGTGAAGTTCCGTTAATTCCTGAAGAAAACATTAACTTAAATTTGTAATTTGTATTTGGGAATAAACAAAGACTTGCCTTCAAAATTTTGATTTCCTTCCCGAGGAGATTTTGAGATTTTGCAAGGCTCTTTTTTGTGATGCTTTTGATGGCAACTGTCAAATTTGGACTCTGCAAACAAACAACACAATAATTTGTTATTATTTTTTTGAGAGTTTACTGACCTTCTTATGCCTCCCTTTAAAAACCACTGCAAAAGCCCCATGTCCTATGAGGTCTTTGCTGTTGTACTCGTAATCGCCTATGCTCTCCATTTTTACGCAAATTTTAATGCGCTTAGTATGCTAATATTTAGAACAATGCATTCGTTTAGTCCTACACAAACACTACAGCTATTATAATATAAGGCGCAGTAAAATATTACAGATCCATTATTTCCTACATGTTTGCGGACAGCACTTAACGCTTTTTTTCTACTAATAACGGTTTTAACGCGACAAAATGAGTTTATTTCGTATGATTTTAGCACATTTTAGCTTTCAACTAGTACTGTCAAATTATTACCAAAATATTGAATGATTGTGAGTTAGTAGCGACATCTATCGGATCAAAAGTTAAACTGTTAGTATAGCAATCCTGCCATAGATGTCGCACCTATAAAAAAGAACTAAAAATGCCCAAAAACTGTATAAAATGACTCAAAACTATCAAAAATTACCCAAATTGTGTGTCAAAGATGAAGCCAAATTTAATAAAACCGTCCAAGATGACCCTAATTTTATTAGAACTGGTTAAAAATGTGGCAGCTGTGGTGTTTTGTGGGTTGCCTACCATAAAATACTTTACAGTCTTGGACTTTTTGCTCTTTTTATTGTTTGGAACTTGTCATTACAACTAAAAATATCTTTATAATCTGTGAATGTCTCAAAGCTGCATAAACAATTCAAAACTACAGTTAATTTTTTTTTATTTGGACTGGATTTAGTATTTAAAAAATGGTACTTCTGCTGAAGACCTTAATTAAAAACTCTGGCACTGTCAAATTGACAGTAATATTTATTATTGATAATTTACTTAATGTATAATATCGATATAACTATGCCAAAAATAATAGATTATAAAGTAAAAGGACATTTTTAGAGTAAAAAAGAAACGTTTTTGGTTTTACAAATAGTAAATCAAAAATTTTTGAAATTAAAAAAAAGGGAGAATTATTGATTGAACAACATTCAGGTGTGTTCACATAAAATTTTAATTTCTTTTATATAAATTATTTTCAAAGCAAAGTGTATTATCCGCTAGGAATACATTGTCTGTCCTGGCCGTATACGGTGACTATAGTCACCTATATTTAACTACTTTTTTATATTATTTAACTTATCTACAGTGTAGATTCTACACACTACCAAAGCCAAATTAATTGCATTTTTAACTACGAATTTTGACAACCGTTCAATGAAACCTACAGATAAAAAAAAGAACTTTTGAAGAAGAAATTTTTGATAGTTTAATTTAAATTATTCAAATTGTATAAAAAATATCTAAAATGAGTGATTTTATAAAAAAGAAGGAAAAAGCAAATAAAAAAAGTGGATTATTATAGTATTTTATTAAAAACCTTAAATTAAAATTATTATCATATTTTCACCTTCTCATTTTTCTGAAAAACAAAAAATATATATAATTAATAAAGAAAAATTAATTTTATTTATTTATTACTTTTTAGTACTGGGCTCCTTAAGATCTAAAGGTGTGGCTGCTCTCCTGGGTCTAGCAGAACTAAAAAAAAATATTTAAAAGTTGAACTTTAAAAAACTAATGTTGTAAGCATAATTACGTTATAATAGGGGATGATATTTGATTTTGTTTGGCCTTTGTGGGTGATTTCCCTGTATTAGTTCTAAATTATATAAAAAACAATATATTTGAATTTATTATTATAGGTAACTTACTTTGCACTTGTGTCATGCTTTTCAATTTTTATTTTGACATTGACAATATCCTTTACTGGACTTTCTGATATGATTTCTTCAATATTGAGTCTCTCCAGAATTACTTTAAGAACAGGTCGTTTCCCTTTTGATCTGTAAAAAAATTGTACCTACACAAAGAAATATTACAATTAATAAGCTTACATTGCTTTATTTATGGGAGAGCCATATCTTGTCTTTCTAGGAGTATAGGACTCGTTTCTAAAAAAATAACATGTAAATAAAATTGACAACATGATTTTGTATTGAACTCACGTAAGCCCTCGACGTTTCGTTACGTATTTAGATCGATCAGTATTGTTTAAAGTGGAATTTTCCGGTTCACTATCACTTAAAATCCTTTTTGCCCCCCTAGTCTTCCTGAAAATTGGGGAAATGGGGGTGGACCTTTAAAAAAACAAACATGAGAAAATTATTAATCATTACTTTCTACAGAGATCATTTTCGGTAGAAATTTCGACTTACGTTTGAAAGCTTGTATGCGATAATCTGCTCCTGAAATCATAAAATTATGTGTAAAGGTCTAACATTCTTTTCTTTTGCGTTGTAATACGTACTGTTTCAATGTTGAACTATGGGATGCCCCCAAATCATAACTTTTACTTGAAGACATCTCATCAACTATTGGGGACTTAAAAAGATTAAAAAGTACAAAATGTATAATAGTATTGAAATATTGTACAGATAATAATAATGCACTAAACTAATTTTTGTATAAATCTGAACTTAACTAAATGTATATAATAATGACCCAAATTTTATTACAACTGTCTAAAATGACCTTAATTGTATAAGAACTGTCTAAATTAATTCAGACTGTATCAGAATGCTCTAAAATAATCCGAATTGTTTTAGAACTGTCTAAAAATGTACCAAAACTGAATAAAAACTCAAAACTACAAAAATTGTATTAGAACCTTCTAGAATGACCCAGATTGCATGTGAACTGTCTAAAATGACCCTAACTGTATTAAAACTGTCCAAAATGATTCAGACTGTATCAGAACTCTCTAAAATTACCCTTTTTGTTTTAGAACTGTATTGTAGTTATTGTAATAAGTCTAAAAACACCCCAATGGTATTAGAACTGTTTGAAATAACCCTAATTGTATAAGAAGTGTCTAAAATGATTCAAACTGTATTTTAATTCTCTAAAATAACTCATATAGTTTTGGAGTGACCCAAAACTGCATAAATTACCCCAAATCAATAAAAAAATTACCCAAATTGGATCCCAACTGTTTAATACTTCTGAAATGCATTAAAACTGTCTAATATGACTTCAATTGTATCAGAACGGTCTAAAATGACCTGAATTGTATTAGAACTGTCCCAAAACTGCATAAAATATCTCCAAATAAATGATATGAATTCTATACAAACAGTCTAAAATGATTTAAACTGTATAGGAATTCGCTAAAATGACTCATATAGTTTAGAAATGTCCAAAAATGTCCCTAAACTACATAAGATATCTTAAATCTATCAAAAATGACCAAAATTGTATTAGAACTGTCTGAAATGACCGCAACTGTATAATAACTGTATAACGACGTCAATTGCATTATAACTGTCTAAAATGACCCTAATTGTATCAAAACTGTCTAAATGACCCTAATGGTTTTATAACTGTCCCAAAACTGAAGAAAATAACTACTTTAACTATCTAAAACTATCCACACAATTAAAATTAAATTAAATTCTTTAAAATGACCCTAATTGTTTTGGAACTATTTAAAAATGTCCCCAATTGTATTAGAACTGTCTAGAATGATTCAAACTGTATAAAAACTGTCTAAAATGATCCCAATTGCACTAGAACTGCCTCAAAACTGCATTAAATATCTCCAAACTATAATAAAAGACCCTAATTCTATATACACTGTCTAAAATGATTTAAACTTAATAGGAATTCTCTAAAATGACTCGTATAGTTTAGAACTGCCCAAAAATGTCCCAAAACTGCATACAACTTAAATCTATCAAAAATGACCCAAATTTTATTAGAACTGTCTAAAATGACCTCAATTGCATTAGAACTGTCTAAAATGACCCACACCATTAAAATTCTTTAAAATGAACCCAATCATATTAGAACTGCCTCAAAACTGCATACAATATCTCCAAACTATAATAAATGACAATAATTCTATATGAACTGTCTAAAATGATTTAAACTGTATGGAATGCTCTAAAATGACTATATGTTTTGTAACTGTCAAAAAATGTCCCAAAACTGCACAAAAATGACTGTATAATAACGTCTAAAACGATCTCAATTGCATTAGAACTGTCTAAAATGACCCTATTGTATCAGACTGCCCCAAAACTGCATAAAATAACAAAACTTAAAAAATTATCCAAAACTGGAACTGTCTAAAATGACTAAAAACTGTATGTTACTATTTTCTATGACTGTACTTACAATGTTTTCAGCATTTGAACTATTCACACTACTTTGATCTATTACTGAAGGAGTTGCTTCTATTCTACTTTTATTGGTTATGTTACTTTTATTATTTGATGTATATTGTGATTTTTCTGGTGTCAAAGTTACTTCATCCATTGATTCCACAGGACGCCCTTCAGCAAATTTTTTACTTCTCCTAGTGACATATCCATTTATTAATGAGTTGCTAAAAAAAATCAGAAGTAAACATCATGAAGACCTTATTGTACGTTTTTAATGTTTACTTTATCGATGTGTCGAAGTCTTCCAAATCATTTTCGATTCTGTTTAAGCTCATCGACGCCAAAACGCTCATGGAAACGTTGGTTTCGTTTAGGGAGTCCCGTGTGGGACTCTGGGATTCCCCGGACTAAAATATCGACGTAAGTATGGGAAACAAATCGTGTACTTACGTTACATCTTCCTGAATTGCAAACGCCTTGAGTTTTAGTGAATCGTGCGAATCTGTTGGTGATAAGGGTTCAAGCAGGTGGATATTTTCTTCAGATATTCTAGACAATCCTCTGTCATCTTCCCAATTCACATTGCTTTCCTCTTGCCCATTCACATTGCTTTCCTCTTCTTCATTCAAATTGCCTTCCTCTTCGTTATTTGCTTCATCCTCTTCTACAATAAATGTATGAGGCTTAAATGATTTTTCTTTGGCAATTATTTTACATAATCATTAATATTATTAACTAACAACCTATAATAGTTGATGACTTGATACCCAATAATGTGTAGGTTTGTGGTGCACATGTTGCCATAAAAAAATAATTGAAAAAATTGTTTCAAAAATTATTTATCTTTTTAGATTTTTTTGTCGCTCTTTTTAAATCTAAAACGACCCACACTATTAAATTTTTTTTAAATTACCCCATTTGTTTTGGAACTGTCTAAAAAGGTCCCCAATTGTATTAAACCTGTCTGAAATGATACAAACAGTCTAAGATGACCCCAATTGCATTACTACTATCTAAAATGACCCCAACTGTCTAAATTGACCCCAATCGTTTTCGAACTGCCTTAAAAGTGCATAAAATAACTGCAAACTAAAAAAAAATGACTTAAAAATGATTTAAATTTTATAGGAATTCTCAAAAATGACTCAGATAGTCCAAAAATGTCCCAAAACCGTATAAAATAAAATAATATTCTTAAAAATTACCCAAATTACATAAAAAAACTGTAAAATGACCCCATTTCCATTATAACTGTCCCAAAACTGCATAAAATAACTTTCTAAACTATCTAGAAGACCCACACAATTAAAATTCTTTAAAATTACCCTCTAAAAAAATAATTGGAAAATTTATTTCAAAAATTATTTATCTTTTTAGATTTTTTGTCACTCTTTTTAAATCTAAAACGTCCCACACTATTAAAATTCTTTAAAATGACCCCATTTCTTTTGGAACTGTTTAAAAAAGTCCCCACATGTATTAGAACTGTCTAAAATGATTCAAACTGTATAAAAACTGTCTAAAATGATCCCAATTGCACTGGAACTGCCACAAAACTGCATAAAATAACTCCAAACTATAAAAAAATTACCCTAAATCTACAAAGTGTATAAAATGGTATGAGAATTTTCTAAATTGATAAAATGTCCCAAAACTGCATACAATAACATAATATTCTTAAAATTAAACAAATTACATAAAAAAACTACCCCACAATCGTATTATAACTGTCCTAAAACTGCATAATATAACTATCTAAACTAGACCCACACTAATAAAATTCCTTAAAGAAATAATTGGAAAATTGGTTTCAAAAATTATTTATCTTTTTAGATTTTTTGTCAATTTTAATTCCCTTTTTGAGGTAGAAAACTTAATTTTATCAAGACACTGTACCTATATGAATTTTTTTTATGACAAAACAATTGGTGAAAGCAACATAAGTTTATTTTTATTAGTTTTCAAGATTTTTTTCAAAAATTATTTATTTGAGGAAAAATTTAATAGAAATTAAAAATGCGATTTTTTCCTTAAAATACTAAGAACTTTGGCAAAAAAATGCTTTAAAACAACAAAAGCCATATGTGTGAAATCGTGAAATTTTTCTTTTAAAAATTTTAGACAAAAATTCTGAAAAATTAATTTTAATTAAAAATGCTCTAAAAAGCGTAAAATATGTCCAAGAACAAAATTAAACAAAAAACTATTAAGAATCTTTAAAATTGTGCCTCACTTTAAAAATAAACTAAAATAAAGCTTACCAGCAGTTTTAGTTTTATTTCTTGAATAAGAATTAACATTTGTTTCATTATTTTCCTCCTCCTCCTCCTCCTCCTCTTCTTCCTCTTCATCATCTATAAGCAAACAATTTAATATATTAAAGATATTAAACAAATTAAGCTTACCAGCATGAGTATTAGTCAAACTTGAATGTGTGGAAACAATATCTTCCTAAAATAAACACTTTAAACTCGACCCATACCACATTATAAAAACATACCGATTGTGCAGATTGCAGCCTGTTTTGATTCTTTGGAGACACCACATTGCCGTTAACAATTGATGGTTGCACTGACTGTGTAGGTCTTGGTGTGTAAGGCTCTAAAAAATTTATTTTACAACATAACCTTTATTTAAATAAATATTTGTACACACCTGGCACACCAAAAGAAGACACTGAAATAATGTTTTCCAAAAAGACTTTCATACATTCTGGCAACATATCTTTAATATGCCTATCATGTTGTTTTATTTTGTTGTTTAAATTCTATAAATACACCAAATTTAATTAAGCCAGCTCTATAGAAAGCAATAAACCAATCACATAGTAGCATTATTAATCTCACCTAGTGTGCTGTGGAGAATGCTATGCTTTGATTGGTTTATTGCTTTCTACAATCTATAGAAATTTCAAGTACCTATAAGTGGGTATAAACTAACAAACAACAAAAATACTTACATTGAGTTTAAAAAGTAATTTGTAATATTCTCCCTCTAAAATATGGTATTTATTTTTCAAAGTTAAATTTTCTTGGAGGCTTCGAGCGTGTTGTTTTGTTAAAGTGGCGTTTTTATCTTTTAATGCTTCATTTTCTGTGAAAACATTTATAAAAAATCAATTTCAAAACATTTTAACATTCTCACCGAGTTCCAGCGTCCTCTCGTGAGTTCTTTCAAGGAACGAATTTGTCCTGCTTGTTATTCTTCCCATTTTTTCGAATCAAAACAATAATACTTAGGCATACATTTAATTATAACTACATGTACTGCAAACAAATTCAACGTCAAAAATTTCAAAGCGTCCAGTAAACTCATGCGTACCAACTGTAATAAAGGCTTGCAACTTAAAAAAATAAAAAGTTGTCGCCATCTATCTTATTGCAGCGAAAGTAACAAAACAAATTTACAGAATGCTGTTTTAAAATCTGACGACGCTTTCGCCCACCGGGTAATAGATGGCGCCACATGTAAATTGTCATATTTGAAACTACATTAATTTTTATTTTAGGAGGGTAAAAATAAGTACAAAATAATTTTATATTGAATTTATTTAAGTGATTGCTTACAATATAAAGTGCGTTTTCTAGCTACTTACAACTTTTTCTAAATGATTATCATAGTTATATTTACAAAGGTAATTTTAATCTAAAAAAGGTAAACAAAATTTGTAATGGCAGTAATCTTTTAACATTTTTTTTGTTTTTGAATAAAAATATTAACATTTAAATGCAGTCTTAATGAACATAACTATAGTTATAACTAGGATTACACGTTTTTAGCGTAAATCACATTTTTTTACAAAATCATCTCGATTTTACACAAATTATTTACATATGTAGATTTTTAAATAATAGAAATTTGAATTTCTGTATTTAAGATCCGTGTTATTGTTATATACAGTTATTGCTTATATTTTTTCTAGATGATTTTGTTTTATATTTTTACTAGTTGTATGTACAATTTACTAAAGAAATAGTATATCAGTAAATATATTATTTCTTTATTTACATTATCAATTTTTGGGTAGGAACCTATAAAATAAAATATAAATAAGTTATTATGTACAAATTTAACAATGAAATAAATTTAACTATAGGTACACTCAGTCTAGGGAGGACAGTGACAGAACAAGATTTTTAAGTTTAACCCAATTAATTTGCCAATAAAAAGATTTTTTCCAAGAAAAAATATTTAAAAAAATATTTTATTTCCGGGAATCGAACCCTGACCACTTGCGTGAGAGACGGGTATCCTGGCCATTATTATTATTATTATTATTATTATTAGACCATACAGTTTTATTTTTATACTTTCCGATCTACCTATCTGTGACTGTTCTTCCCTAGACGGAAGCGGTAGGTACTACAAAAGTATTTATATACAATAAGTAAATGTTTTATAAGTTTTGTAACTGTAAGTAACAAAAGTTTATCTTTTATAAAAGGGATTCCGCACGTCCCTGTCCCCTTCTAAGAATCTTCTTTGATATTGTTGAAGTATCGCTCCGACTTAAATTTCTCAAGATTTTCAAAGGGTGAAGTAAATTAAAAATAAATTAACTGCTTTTATGTAGTGTATTTAACAAGATGTTTAAAATAATATTTATTTAGCGGTTAGATAATGAAATTTTCAGCAAATGTCAATTAGTTTACAATTTATTATATCGCACATACGTTTTTTGAAATTCAATTGAATTAATATTAATATAATATTAATATACTTTATAAACCTTACTTTCTATAGAAAATGATCTCTATATAAAGCTATAAACCTATCACAGCACTGAATTTTCCACGGCACACTAGGTGCAGTGTTTTGATTGGTTTATTGCTTTCTATAGAAATAATCTTCTATAAAAAGTAAAAAAATTGTATAAATATTAACGTAGTAACGTAATTTTCGAATAAAGATAATATCTTTAAATCTGCTTGTCGTTTTAATCTGAAAACGTATGCGAAACGAGATAACCTCTGTGCTCTAATTAGAAATTAACAAATATTTTACGGTTATGAAGCTTACATGCAATAATAACCGTTTTATCCGCCCCGGGATCTCCCCGAGAATTGTATGAATTTTAGATTATGACCTCCCAGCTAATGCAATTTGTAAAACACACTACATATTGTAAGTTTTTATATATTTTATCCATTAAAAACAAATTCCAGTCGTATTAGTCTAAGATCCCAAGTAAGGTCGACCTTCACCCATCTGCTTACCAGATGAAAATTATATTTTATCAAATAAAATATGTTTCTGAACATAAACCAATAGGGTTGCCATAAAAAATATGATCAAGGCTAGCTATAATAAATAAAAAATTAAAAAAAAATAATTAATTTTTTAAATTTCACCGACTTGCTTGCCAAATGAACGAAATTCCAATGGAAAGCATACAACATACAGAATATGTAACAGCTAGGTTGCCTACCTTTTTCTGGTCCCTATTACCTGGTTGCTTTGTACAGGGTGATCCCCTATAATGTCGCCCCCCTTTAACTTTTTTATTTTAAGTGTCCCAAAAAATTTAAAAGTGTGGTTATGTAGGTACTAAAAAAATACTTTTTTTCTACGTATAAAGAAAATTGGAAAATTGATCAGTATACAGGGAAAACAAAAAGTTTATTTTTTTCAATGGATCACCCTATATATGAATTTATTTTTCGATTCCTTGTAAAATTCTAAGCATATTTCATATATCATACCATATACCTAAATTCAACCGTTTCTGAAATATTTAAATTATTTTTAAGATAATAAGTTGAAATACCTAGTTTGTTTTTCTCTGTCTGAGTACGCCATTTTTACTTATTTAACAACACTTATTGACATAATGTCACTATAGTAATTTATTTTCAATAAAAATTTTGGTATACTGAGGCTTCTTGATTTCTAACAGTTTAAAAAAACATTTAATGATGACATTTCGAATGCGAATATTTCAGAAACGGTTGAATTTAGGTATATGGTTTGTTATATAAATTATGCTCAGAATTTTACAAGGAATCGAAAAATAAATTCATATATACGGTGATCCATTGAAAAAAAATAAACTTTTTGTTTTTCCCTGTATACTGATCAATTTTCCAATTGTCTTTATACGTAGAAAAAAAGTATTTTTTAGTACCTACATAACCACACTTTTAAATTTTTTGGGACACTTAAAATAAAAAAGTTAAAGGGGGGCGACATTATAGGGGATCACCCTGTACAAAGCAACCAGGTAATAGGGACCAGAAAAAGGTAGGCAACCTAGCTGTTACATATTCTGTATGTTGTATGCTTTCCATTGGAATTTCGTTCATTTGGCAAGCAAGTCGGTGAAATTTAAAAAATTAATTATTTTTTTTTAATTTTTTATTTATTATAGCTAGCCTTGATCATATTTTTTATGGCAACCCTATTGGTTTATGTTCAGAAACATATTTTATTTGATAAAATATAATTTTCATCTGGTAAGCAGATGGGTGAAGGTCGACCTTACTTGGGATCCTCTACTATATAATCAGTTTTTTGCTTGTATCTTGCTTGCTATTGGTTCGATGCCAAAATGTTATTTACAAAAATTGTGGTTTACAAAGTTTTCCACAAAAATGTTAAATTCATTTTACCGTATAACAAACCCTTAAGGAGATATCGGGTGGTGTGGTCAAAAACAACGTATTTTCGGGTAATCCCCTATACACAATTGAATAGGTCAATGCAGAAACTGAATATGTCCACTTTTTAGGGCTATTGAGTTAAACATGGATTTACTATAAGTAAAGGGAGCCCGATCGAATGGCGTAGAAATTTCACATGTCACGGTAATCTAGAATATACAAAGGCGTTAATATAGTAGAGAAACTGAATATGTCCAGAACATATGTCCACTTTCTGTTCAGTTTTTCTTATTTATCTCAAAACTAGATAGGTAGGACATATTCAGTTTCTGCATTGACGTATTCAATTATCATGGGATTGATTATTTTGCATGTGCATATAAAATTTTATTTAGAATAAAATAAAAATGACCAACTCGATTGCTGATTTAGCCTTGTCGTATATTAATTTGTCACTATTTGTTGTTTTGTAAATGGGCAGTGTGTACTTTTTTCCGTTGTGTGTTCATATGAAAACAAGTCATTTAAATTTTAAATGATGGATATTTGTTTAAAACATTTCGCCAAAATAACAGTTAATAATGATTTATCCCCATTATTTTTGATTACTTATGCGGTTGAATTAGATCACGATACTAAAACGGTTTATGAGGTTTGAAATTATGGAAGAGTACTTGTTTAATCACTCGATTAAAAACGCACTAATAATTAAAACTTGTCACTGTATGGGAGTAATCAATATCACAATAATAATAGGTAAGAAGTTTATACCTATAAATTCTTTGGCAGTGTCTTAAATTTACAACAGGTGGTTAATAGTTTTACTCAAGAAATTTATCTTCTGACAGATCCCATCAAGAGGTTAAAAACGGAAGTGGCTAAACCAAACTCGGATCAGAGAACTCGTGAGTACAAGAAGTGGTAGTCTGAACCCTATGAAGATCGTTTAAAGGCACAGGCAGATAAAAAGTGAGCATCGGGACGGATTTACCGGCTTTAAGCCGGTCTCATACGGTCGTTTCACGGTCCACGTGAATGTACTCTACAGGCGGCTTTTGTCAGGAGTTGTACCCCGGGTCGACGAGTCTCGGACCCGTGAGGAGCTTTTTTTTCGCCAGCCTCCGCCGACGCCGTATCCTCAGCCTGTGCAACGCGAGGCATATCAGGAGGATTATGGAAGAAACGACGGCCGCACCGGCTGCCAGAGCTGCGAGCGGCAGGGAGTTCAACAGCTTCGATGTCGCGCCGCATTGCCCTTCGGCTTCGTCCCATCCCGAGGGACAGTGGTCTTTACCGTCGCACCACAGCGAGGAGCTTATGCACGCGTCCAGCTCCGGGCACTTGTGAGAACACTCGTAGTCAGTCTCGTTGGCGCTGGCGTTGACAGGAACTTGCAGTTGCTGCAGCAGGGAAGACCTGCTGCGCGAGATCTCCAGCCAGTTGAACGCGGCTATGCCCGGCTCCACGCCGATCCACTCCACCAGGAAGCTCGGCGGTCTCTGGTGGATCTGCGACAAACCCTCGCCCCACCACTCCTCGCTGAAGACGTGCACCGCCAGAGGTCTGGCGTTGGGCTCCGCGGGACACACCACCTTCACCAGCTTGGGCGGCCTGCCTTGGTATATCAGCACTCTGTTGCTCGTCGGGCATCTCGTCGGCTCTTCGGATCGCGGTTTCAGCGGCAGAAAAGCCCCCCAACTCAGCAGGAACAAACTTCTGTTGTAGCGCGCCTCGACGATCCACGGTATACCTTGGCACAGCATCTCTTCTCTGCCGCTGGGTGGGTTGTTGAACGTCACCTCGCCCCCGTAGCCTCTTATACGTTGCTTCCTCGAACACTCCGGCGTGTGTATGATTTCGAACAAAGCCCGAAAGTGTAACACGGTGAAATCCTCGGTGATGTTCATCTCTTTGGCCGTGAAATGCAACTCCAAAGTCCTCGATGAAGATATAAACACCACAGGGCGGCTGTTCAAGGAGGAGTTGTCGCATATGCATCCTCGCGGCATCCTCACGTCCTTCCAAGGCAACTCGTAGACGTTCACTTCGGCCACTCTACCGCCCGGATAGTACTCGCATATTTGCCTGTTGCTGTGTGGGTCCTGCATGGTATCGCAGTTCGGATTCGCACCGAACGAAGCGTTGTTTATCGTCAGCTTCACTCTCTCATCGACACCAGCTTCGAATCGATACACGCAGTGCAACTCTTTGGCGCCCCCTCGGCCGTATAGGAAGACGTTCCTCGGCGACGACACTTCCCCGACGTGCATTTTTTTGAACACCCTGAAGCACCCAGGTTGTTTTTTATCCGCCCATGCTTCACCGCCCAGTCGCGTATCCACAAATTCATATTTGAGCTTGAACGAAGCCGGATGTAGGGCTGTACCGTCTTCAGTGTGGTGCTGGATCAGTAGCGTTCTTCCAGTGGAGAGATAACTTTCGCTTAGAGTGCAGGGTCGCGTTATTCGTGTGGAGTTTATTAGAGCGCTGTGGTCGCAGAGTTTCGGAGGTTCGTCGCATTTCTCATCGATGAGTTTGACTCCGTCGAAGATTTTTAACTTTGTCGCGCAACCACCTCCAACCGAACTGTTGCTGAGCAGGGCTTGAGCACTCTCACCCACCAGCAGCGCTCTCTGGCTGTAGGATACGAAACTCACCCATATTAAATCCTGGGGGTATCCTTTGAATTTGTAGCTGCAAGTGGTGTTGGGCGGTAGGGAGTGTCTCGGGCTTATCAACCTGTCTTTCCGGCCTCGTCCGGTCCATATTTCGTCGCTATCGGGACTTGTGGCGTTGACGTCGAACTCGCATCTCAAACTTTCCCTGGAGTAGTCCAGAGAGTCGCTGTCAGCGAAAATAACGTCCACGTCCAGCTCGAAACCGCGTAAAGGTGACTGAGACGGCGGCGAGTGCAGAGGAATGCTGAACGGCGATGAGTGAAACGCAACCAACATTTCGGGTCCTCTAGATACCACTCTTGGTAACCAATCCCCACCGCAGTACTTAGCGAGGACCGGATCGTTTGTAGAACCTAGAATAAGTTGTTAAAGAAAACAGATGTGTTAGGTTAAATATTTTTACCTCCATCGTAGAATATCAAATGATCTCGTTCCCCGGTGCAATCCCGCCACGCTCTTAGAGCTCTAGCTGTCTTATTTAAACCTGCCACATTGATGCTCCTCTTCATATGCATCTTGTGGGCAGCTTCTTGTCTTACAGCTATCATGGCGTGCTTACACGTGGGCACAAACTTCTGACGAAGGCTCCAATAGCACGAAACGTTCCTCGGGTACATCCCAGGGTAATTCGGCGATTGTAATCGGCAAGGCTTCCTGTAGCACTCTTCGAACTGACGGGTGCAGTATGTACCTGAAATATCACATTACAAAACACGCAACGGTTTTAAATTTCGCTAAATACCTGGGGCGACCTGTCCTCGTTCCAAAGGCGCCGCTGGAGAGCCGAATCTCACGACAGCTTCGCGTCTAGATACGAATCTGTAACGCAGCCTGAACGCGAACGGCCTTTGCGGGGAAGCGAACAATTTCACTGAAGCTGTAACTGTCGATGTCTCGCTGTAGTAGGCTGCGGGCCCAGACGAAGAACCGCACCACGAACCGCCGGTAAAAGGCCTGCCCAACTCGCTCAGCTGCATGTAACCGTCGGGACAACCATCCAAAGCTGAAGCTTCGTAGCGCCCAAGTTTGAATTCGTCGAAAATCAGCTGCAAAGAATTTAATTGGGAATGAGAATGGCGGATCGACGTGATCACGTGTAATCTGCGTTGCCTAAAGTCAAAACTCCATAACACCCTGCCGGTTTATAAGCTTAGATAGTATGTCGAGTTAAATCGAGCGCAAAAAGTTTTAGCAAACCGTAAACATCGGAAAGTCCCTGGTAAACAATAACTCGGTTAAGTTTATTTGGTGTACATAAGTGATAGACTTTATTGCAAGTTGCGGAGCGCAAAAACGAACCGGCTTCAAGTTTATAAAGATAAATGGAGCCGAGATATTGCCGCGCTCGGTGTTATGATTAAGTGGGCCAACTTACAAGGACCTCTTGTTTTTAATAAAATTTATTATCTAATAACAAAATATGGTTATAAAATACAACCTTCAAAAGGGAATAATAAAATGTATAACGGCGAGTCGTCTAGACTTTTTTATTATGCAGCAAAAAGTTGATGAATGATTGAGTTAGGAGGATTAAAGGATTAAAGTTCAAGGGCAATATTTATTTTGAAAAGAGAAATTTTATCTTGATTGAGTATCATGTTTTAACGACTTATAAAGGGTTTATAATGAAAATAAAATAATTATTGAATCTCTTGTCTTTAAGATTTATAAGCATGCTTGGGGGAAACATTGAAATATTCTAAACAGTAATAGACTAAATATATTTGCCTTTGTTTGAGCAAACATCTCATTTAAAAGAAACATGGTTTGAATGGATACATTTACATACAAATGAAAATATACTGAAGCAATACCTTCAATACAATGAAAGTTGAAACAAGGCTTTGTTCTAGAGATGCATATATATATGTATATCCAACTATGATTTCCTATAAAATGTTTTATTCCAACAAAACAAGTTTATGAATGTTAAAATGAAATTCAAGTGGACCCCTTGGGATTTCTGTCGGTTAGTAGGATTTTTTGCTTAACTGGCGAAAACCTAACCTGCAATTGATTAATGTCTTATTTCTGTTAATTTATTTTTTGATCCGGGTCTTTTTGCCGTTTGCCGGAGTCAGCTTTATTCGTTTGACAAATTGCCCATTATGATACATAAAAGATACATACAAGATTTAATTAAAAACAGAAGCCTTATTGTTTGGAATTTTACATTTCGATTTCAACTAACATTGATCCTAAAATATAGGTGTGAAGAGTTTTATTCCACAAGAGAATTTCTTCTGGCGGAGAATGAAAAAAAGCAGATAAGCTCAAATAGCGTCTGGGGCATTTTTGATGGGCTCATATATCTCTTCTTAAAAGAGATTATGACCCATACACAATAGAGATAAACGGTGTAATGAAGTAAAGCCCATTTTAATGGGGAGCAGGAACGAAAATGATTTGCAGCTTCCCTATATACATTGACCGAAAAAAATATGGAACAAACTTATTGAAAAATTAGTTATAAAATCAGCTAAAAAATTGCTATAAAATCAGTTAAAAATTGTCTGTTTTTTAAATCAAATGTAATAAATTGACAAAGTAAATATTGTTTTTGCAAGTTGGTACCTATCCCTATTTATGTATTAAGTATAAAAGCAACTTGCCTCTTTTCACGCGATGTACTGCTTAAACCTCCCTAATTAAAGCGCTTTAATCTGGTATAAAGAATAGTCCTAATTGCAGGATAACTTTGTCTTAAAATCCTGCTTTATAATGACAGGGCAAAAATATCCTTAAATTAATTAAATTGCTTTTGTGGGCGCCAAAACTTCCACCCTCATAATTAAAAAAAAATTAAATAGATATTTGAACAAGTGACAAAGGTTTACACAGAAAAAAAGGAATGGTTAATTTAATTATATTAATTTAGTTGACCCATATTTATTCAAATCAACTGGGAAGGTTAATAAACTGTTCAAAATTTCATGATCATTTTAACACCAAATTAACACCATACAAGGTCTATATCGATATAAACCAAAATGGTGTTAAATATGGTTCATTGGTCCAGTGTAAATTCAAATACTAAAATAGTGTAAATTTAACTTTCACACAGTGTTTAAATAAATTTTACCTGGTGTAAATTGAACTTCTTTTCAGTGTTAAATATTATGTGTTTTTTGGTCAAATTAAATCATACTACAGAGAAAAAAAGGAAACAAGAAGTTCCTTGACGCATTACAAGTATATTACCATTGGCATTATTCCAGAAAATTGAACCTTCAACTCGCTAGAGATAATGTTTTTAGTGCGTTCCACCAACTTAAAATACTTCAAGTATTGACAGCTGTTTCCACCGATTAAAGGTCTCTTTAGGATCGAACAATTTGTAGTGTCACACCAAAGCAAAGGACTACCTGAGCTTATATACTCTTCATGTAAGTCAACAGAGGCGAGATTTAAGAACATCACGTGATCCACACCGCCTTTGCCGCGATCGGTACACGGTGCAACCAGGAATGCACGGCGAATTGTTTTAATCGTTTTAACAGAGTGCTTTAGGTTGAAGTAACTCTTATTTTACAAACAACAAATTTAGTAAACTGAACCATACATTGGTTTCACTAAAGTTTTATGGGTTAATTTAACCAATTAAAAAAAAACTATCTGGTTTAGTACCGTCAAACTAATCTTTGTTTATATTAACCTTCCCACAGTTGATTTAAATAAATACTTATGGGTTAACTAAATTAATATAAGTAGTTAATGAACTATTCCTTTTTTTCTGTGTAGGTGCACTTCTCAAATATTTTTAGATAAACACCGTTTTGGTGTTTGCTGTATATAAAATTTTCAACCATAATTCATGGTGTTTATTTAACACCACTTGGTGTTGGATTTTGACACCATTTTAAGATTACTCTTTACACCACAGATATTTTAAACAGTGTATATACAAAGATTAGTTTGGCGGTACTAAACCAGATAGTTATTTTATTTCTTTAAATTGGTTAAATTAACCCAGAAAACTTTAGTGAAAACAACCCGCTGTATGGTTCAGTTTACTAAATATGTTTTTAGTAAAATAAGAGTTACTTCAACCTTAAGCACTCTGTTAGAACGATTAAAACAATTTGCCGTGCATTCATGGTTGCATAGTATGTACTGATCGCGGCAAAGGCGGTGTGGATCACGCGATGTTCTTAAATCTCGCCTCTGTTGACTTAGATGAAGAGTATATAAGCTCAGGTAGTTTTGCTTCGGTGTGACACTACAAGTTGTTCGATACTAAAGAGACCTTAAATGTGGTTGGCTCTATTGAAACAATAATGAAACAAATAATAGTTGGGCTAACTAAATATTTTTTTCTGTGTGATTGACTCAATGTTTTAAGGTTATATATAACCTTAAAACATTGAGTCAATCAAAATGCAAGCAAAATATATTTATTGTTGGGTCAAATTAGATACAAGATTGGCTATAGATAAATCATTTTAAATTCCATAATTTGGCATTCTAATAAATCAACGAAAATTGTATTTGTAAACACCGAAACGTGGGCAGCAATCCCAATTATAGGTTATGAATGTACAAAGCAGCAATCCAGAAATGAAAATTTAGAACTGTTCATATGCTTTATCTCTTTTTAAAATTTATTGGATGTTGGCATCATTATTAAAAATAAAAAAGGCTCTCACTAAAATGAAGTGCCCTATACCTCTGTAGTTTGTAGACATCCTCTCATAGCAAAGTATATGATGCACAAAGGTTTAATTACCAGTGAATATCACCCAACAATACCATAATTATCATTCATTTACGTTTGGGAACGCAAAATATGTCGGTTCTTGATTGGAAGCATTCAAAGCCGATTGATATATCTATTTAAAGTGGTTTACGAAGCTTTGATTCTATACGCATTATTACCCTTGAAATATTAGTTGTATTGTGCCCACTCACGGTGCACCAACCAATCATTAGCTTTAATTCTGTTTATGACGGCGATTAATTTTATTTTTAAACAATACTTAAGCTCCTTTGTCGGGTAATTGATCAATAAAGCAAGTTTTAACAATTATAGATGAATAATATTTTTCTAATATTAAAAATAATGATAATTATTCTGCCGGATCGAGATTTCATTACGATTGTGATTTGTTCGAACAATCATCGACCAATTATACAATGTCAGCAGTCATAAATCAGACCTATAATTGAATTTAAGTAAATATACCAAATTATATGTGTATGTATATCGCAAAACTGGACAAACCCGTTTATTCATTTGGATTAATATAAAGCCCTAATTTACAATCATCACAATATATGTTGGATCGGCTTAACTTTCTGCTTACATTTCGTATTGCTTCCACTCAATTGCCAGAATATAAATTTATACAACTGGCTTATTATCGTTGCTATCATATTTAAAATAACATTTTTATATTGTAACGTTTTTACTGTTCGAAGTGTGAATTAACACGCACTGGTTTATTAGTGAACTAAACTATTTATTTTATAACTTAATTACACTTAAAACCAACTAAACACTTAACTACTAATAATTTATATATCATTACTGCACAAGAGTCTATTTATTTGCAGGTATATTTATTTATTTCGTCGCGAGTACCAAAGCTTGACTAAGTGCTCCATGCTGCGCTGTTCCTTATATATTCAGTGCCTGCGTGCCTTCCCGAATATTCCAGCGCTCTAGATCGCTCGAGCGGTACTCGCTACAATATCATTGAACTTTTTGAAGGCTCAGTAAGAAAATTATGTAATGGAAATTGGGAATGGAAACCTTGTTAAAATCTTATATAATTTGACAACTCTATAACTCTATAACCTTTATATAATAATTATAAATTATTATTATTTAATATTATTATAAATTATTTATCGTTACAATAAGTAGTATAAACTGTTTATTGGGAGTGTAGATATGGAAAATATATAATTAGGCAGTATTATAGAAAAAGTTATGTTGTAAAATGCCACAAATAGTCGATCCTCTTTATATGTTATTGTAATTCAATTCTGGTTCCCATCACACAATCGTAAAGATCATTTCCACTCCACGTCAAAATTGACAAATCTCCTGTTGAAACTGGAATTTTTCCTAACGTATCTGAAAGATTTACATCGCCCGTTTCGGAGGCTTCGAGCTTTTTCCTGGGGAATATGAAATTTATATCCCTAGGATTCTTTATACCGTGTATTACATAAATTTAGTTTGGATGTGTTTTTTTCACTTCCAATGACATAAATTAACTTTTTTCGATGGCTCTAATACCGCTGATTTCGATCAGATAAATCTATTAGGAAGTTTTTTGAAATACGCCTATATACTTATATGTATAGGCGTGACAAGCATAAATTTTGTCAGCTAATACTTAAATAATAAATAAATATTTAGTAGTTTCAAATTTTTCATGGATATGTATTTTATAGTAATAAATTCTTTTAAAAATATTTATCTATTTTGCGTTCATAATGACTTCATTATAACCACTTTCGGTCCTCTAATGAGATACTTTATCCCACCCAAAATTTTGATTTTTTAGGTTGGCAGCATAATATTTTGCATATTGGTTATAATATTTTTATTATTTTTCTAGTACTTACGAGACTTTTCTGGCAATAAATTTTGTTTAACACCAAAGAAAATCCTTTTTTTCATCTTTAACATTAACAGCCGCTTATTGTAAATAATTAAATTAAGGACGGCATCAGGGCCGGCTTAAGGCAATTCTGCGCCCTAGGCACTTAAAATTTGGCGCCTATTACTAGATACTATACTTACGGGGCCCAGGGCAAATTTTAGAAAAGCTTATCAGAGACACACCAATCTCTTATCTTAAGGGAGCCCGGGCTTACTAACCAAATTACCCCGTATGAATTAAAATACTTTTTATCAAAAACTAGGTTTATTAAAAACATAAATAACTTACAAACATAATAAATATAATGTTCATAAAAAGTGTAAATGTTAAAATTTATAAGTAGCACAACTGGTTAAATAACTAGCATTCTAAGTAAAATAACCAACATCAAAGTAAAATAACGGTTTTTTAAACATGTTTTTTAACCAATTAGTTGTATTCAACCATTAACATTTTTTTAAGGTTACTATTAACTAAACAATAACCCTTTAAATTTACCTAAGGTAAATTCAAAGGTTATTTTTTAGTATAATGTAACTAATAAAACAAACCTTGGTAATATTACTAACTAGTTTAATATTTGGTTTATAGGTAAATTAAGGTTATTTTAAGAGTTTAAATTGACTTTAAATAAACCAAATATTTAACTAGTTAGTAATATTACTTATAAGTTAAAAAGTAGGTTATTTTAGAAGTTACATAAAGTTATATTAACTTCTAACTTCTGACATTTAAAAATGGTTAAGAGTAGTTATTTTTTTTAAACATATTTTGGTTTAGTCTATAAGTAATATCTATAGATATATATATATATATATATATATATATATATATATATATATATATATATATATTCTCTTAAAATGAAAAAATGACTAATTATAAGTCATATTTGACTTATTGTCATAGCGACAGCAGTCACTAATAATTAGTCAAATTATACCGACTGAAGCAGTCAAATTAGTAAATTTAAGATGTTTTGATCCAGCTGAGGTTTGAACTCGGCTCTCTAACTTGTCAAACGAATGTCCAAAAGCTGCACCACTGCTACTTTTTTAAAACTTTGTTATATCTGTCAATCAATATTGTTAATAATAAATAAAAGTTGAATATATTTTTTGTGTTGCTGTTTGGAGCTAAACTTTTAGCATCTTTGTTTTTATGGGCCATTTAACCATGGAGCCTATATGCATTTAACGCTAACAATAATTTGTTGTTGGCTGCAAGAATTAAAAACGATTAAAGAAATTACTTACTTATTCCTCTTAGAAACAGTAAAAGATCTTAAATTATTTAAACTTTAACCATTTAAGTAGTAAAAAATAACTATTTAAAAGTGAAAACGACTATTTTAGTAGTAAACAATGCTGATACTAATTCAAATAATAGAATTTTGACTATTTCATTTCAAAAGTACACAGAAAAAACGCTAGCATAGCATGAATGGGCGAGCCATTAAACCAATGGGACCTTGTAATCCGTATTCCTGAATAACAGTTCCTATAATACCAATAGGTAGTTAGCACTTGGTTTATAATCGTTTACTGTTTTTAAATTAACAATAAAAGTTATCGCTCCTAAATCTATTGATATTCATATTGATATTTATTTGTTAGAATGTTATTGCATTAAATACTAATTTGATTTATTTAATAACGTTACTATTGTATGTATATATACTATGTATACTATAGTATATATACATATATGTATACATTTAACGCAATAAATTCTTTGACATTTAGACAAAATATTTCCCTATTTTGGTTTAATAGTAATTAATTGAGCAAATAACAATTTAGATTGATTCAATTTTAATGCATTCAATGACAGCTCTGTTCTTGGTACTATGTTAGATTTTTTTCTGTGTACATAACCATATTTGGTAAATTATAATTATATAGTTAAAATAAACTTAAACTGGTTAATTAGGTAAAGTTTAAGTTAAAAAGTAGTTAAAAAAGGGCAAACTAAACCAAAAACCACCAAATATTAAAAAACACCTTGAAAAAGTGAATTTGCGGCAAGCTTTTGTCTTTTGTTGGCTTTACACCGCGTTATTACAAAGCACGCCACATTTTTATAAAATAATAAAAACAGTAAAGAATATATTATTTTCATAATTGTATAATGTTATTTTTTTTATTTTTCAGAATTTTAATTTGGTTGGGGACAATGCGCCTATTTCTTCGTGGCGCCTAAGGCAATTGCCTTGCCTGCCTAATGGGTAATATGGCCCTGGACGGCATGGCGAATCGATTTTGACATTAACTGTCAAACCAATGACTGTGATACCAACTATCTAAAGTAAAATTCGATCAAATTAAATTTAAGGTATAAAATTAATTTTTGTATAGAATTTTTGCAAAATAGATAAAATAGCATAAAAAACTGATGTCAAAATGACGTCTTATGACATTAGTTCTTTAATATACTATTTTACAATCTTCAACATAACCTTATTTTTAGGAACAAAGCATCAAACAACAGCCAAAAAACAAAGGCGAATTTTAATAATTATGTCCATGTCTCATTATCGAGCCAATTTTTTTTTGTTACACCATTAGGATACGCGTCTTATAGCATTGGCTCGAACGAATGCAATTAAAATGGCAGACTCTCGAAGATTACGGGAAAAAAATGTGCGACAAAGGGAATTTATAATTAGACGTAGCAATAAAAGAAATTGAAAACATCTAAGTAATTGCACAAGGCAAAAAAATTCCGCCTTTATGATGAGTTTAACGAAATGCTTTTACTGTTTTTAAGAGATATTTTTAAATATGTTTATTATTGATAATTCTTTGATCATCTTTAAAATTTTTTTTAATGAGCAAAGGAAAGTGAAATAAAGGTTAACCACATAGTTATTGGACACTTTTGTTTGTTTAAACTTTATTTACGTTTACTTAAAAATAAGAATATTTGAATTTTTAATAATAGTTTTATAAAAACATGCAAAAAAGTATAGTATTGGACATTTTATATAGTAATTGGACACATGTCCATAGTTTTATATAAACATAACAACTTCACATCAAATAACATAAATATTTTTTTGGGTGGTATGTTAAGAGTATTTTCCGAATTTATTAATTTTGTTGCCATTAGTTTTTTATGTTCTCTATCATGCACTGTATTTAAATCACTGTTATTCTGCAAGATGTCATGTGACGAAGAAATCACTTATTACTTACTCTCTAAAAATGAATTAGTCAAAAATGTCATAGCGAAAAAGCAGCCACTAATAATTCTCGTCAACAGCAATTTGTATCCAGGACATTTAGCAGTCAATTCATATGAAATATTATTCGCTGAATCCGAAAATGTCGTCAAAAGTTATAAAAGTATAACAGTTTTTGAAATATAATCAATTTTACATATAATATGGAATTTACTACCTATATCTCAAAAACTGCTTAACTTTTATAGTTTTTGACGGTCTTTTTGGGATTCAGGGACAATTTTACATAAGAATTGCTAGTAAATGTATTGGATATAAATAGAGTATGATATTGGACATATGTCCAATAATAGAAATTTACATTTTTTACCAACCAGTAATTGGACACTGGCCAGTTTACTGTTTGTTTTCAGAAATAAAATTAAAACGCTTTTAAGTGACAATGTTTAAACCATGAGGAACACATTTATACCACAAACTGATCTGTAAACTTTTTAGAAATATTTTTTATTGTAATTTAAACACAGCGCTGCTCTTAACAAAAAAAAAAATCTTACCACCAAAGTAACGTGCGAACTTTTTTGTCCTATATTGGACCCAAAATAAAGTAGTTAGTATATTATTACCGACTGAGATATTTATAATTGTATACAGCGTCATCTAATGATTTGACTTTAAGGTAACTATTTATAGAACTCTTGTTTTTACAGTATTAATGTTAATTGTCCAATAACTATAAAGTGCCCGATAACTGTCTACTTTACCCTAATACGTTTTTATATATTTCATACGAAAATACATTTTTGATATTATTTTTAGGTCCAGTTTTTAAATAGACACCCTGTATAATGGGTACAAAGGAATTCCAAACCATGCGTAAATAATTCAGGTTAAGCCTCTATAATTATAATATGGCATAAATTAACAACCATATATTAAGTTCTTGTAACAAATGTCAAGTGTATGATGTGATGTCACGGTAGATAAATTCATAATTTAGATGCGAAGTGTATTCAACATGGCCTTAGACAGGAAATCCTATGTTTAACAATATTTGACGCTTTTGGTAGAATTTCAAAGAGGTTTTAGCATTTCCAAATATATTTTATTTAGATCAGACAATAAAACTGTAATTAATAAATATAAAGTAGAACTTTACTGCCGATTTAATACGAGTATTGTATGCAACCCATTATACATTTTGAGGTGTCTCTAATAACATTTGATTTAATCATCAATATTAATTATTAGTAATATTAAATGTGATTTCGGATAAAATTTAATATGCACCTCGGCATTAAAGTCATTTTTATCACTCACGTGGTTATTTGCCTCGGAAAATATTTTCCACATTCCTGATAAAAAATACGACTTTACTGCCTTGATACATATAAAAATATAAGTTTATCGTTTATTATTGCTAAACAGTGTTGTAAATGTTGACAAAAAAGAAAACTTTAGCAAATATCAAGTTTGGGGAGTTATTAGGCAAATATTTCAAAGTGCCCATTAAATTTTCTCTACCTGACTGTGGATGATTGATGATATCATTTTCTTCGTACCAAGTTAAATTGGAGAGAATATCTTAGATGAATTATGTCTTTTAAAAATACTTAGTTAAGTGAAGCCATTTGGGAATAAATTTGGTTTATACGATTTGCTTTTCAAATTTAAATGGAGTTTTTTGACACTGATGCCCTTATGTCATCAGTGTATAGTATATACATCATAATTTATGCATTTTAACCAAACCTCGTCAGTGCCGGGGAACCATGGGGTGTGGAAGCATTTTGCAAAAAAAATGATGAAGAAATAAACAAATTTTTAACATGACCGTCTCATACTTTTTTTATGTGATTTCACACATTTTTATTTGCTCAAAATTAAAAGTATCCCCATGTTGTGAATTTTAGGTTAGAGTTTCCACCGGGTAACAACCGACAGCAAAAAAACATGGCGAGCATGTAACTATTTATGTTGCTATTTTATCACTACAGACGGTCATGTTAATAAAAAAAAATGCGATAATAAAATATTTTAATTTACACTAGCGGAAAATAGACGACGGTCATGTGAACAACGTAATATTTTTAGCCTAAACATTAACAATAATGGCTATTTAAATCAATTTTATAACACAAAAAAAACAACATTTGTTCAATATAATTTTCTTTGGCTACTTAAAAGTTGAATTAAATTTTTAGAAGATCGCAAATATTGAATTTTGCTATAGGGACATACGACGGTCATGCGAAACAGGAGTTTTAAAACCATAATTAAAAAATAAATTCATAGGATATTGAACTTTTGGTATTATAAATCGATAAAAAATATCTGTTGATCTATCAATTTAATCATCAACTTAAAACTATCGAAAGCTGGTGTAAATTTGCTGTTTGAAATTGGAAATTTAAGGGAGGTTAAGTTAAGTAAACTTTAATAATTAGGCAAAGTTTTTTAATGCATTTTAAACTTTCTGTCTAAATCTACCTTGTAGGGTAGAGTAAAAAACAAATAGAAGGCACGTTGGGATAAAAACCTTTTTCAAAGAAACTTAACTTTAAATCTTAAACACTTCCTTGTATTATCTAATTTCACGTTCAAGCACACCCAACCGATTTCAAATTTAACTTCCTGAAAAATAATTCTTTGGCTCAGATAAGAAAAAACCGCAATTCATTTTGCCTAACGACTTTACTAAAAAACTTCTCCTCGACATATTCGATTTTTTTTATCAAATAACAGTTAAAGAAGCGTTTAAGTAAGCGAGCGTCTCCATCAATCAGAGATTGTCTCTTTCCCAAAAGTGCGGGACAAAGCTAAGCGAACTTTTCTTTTGAGTAATGTTCGAATCTAACTTTGGCAATTAAAGATGAAAGGTTTTTTTGCTAAGAGGTGAATACATTTGCTTTGGAAAGTACTTGTTTATACGCTAAATAAGTATCGGGTTTTTGCAATTTTTAAATAAATAGGTAGTTTTTTCACAATAGAGGAAGGCAGAAGTCTTACTCGACAAATTTCATTCAATTGCACAGCTAAATCGCGCACGTTATTTGTGTTTTACGTTGCAAGGAAAAAACTAAAAAACTGGTTTAGTACTCGATTTCGATTGATTATTCTTTATATCATTGTTTAAGAAACTCAACGCTTAAATGCTTAGAATATAGTTACGTTAGTGTTGGTATTTTATCAAAGGGATCATGGTGAAAAATTCAAGAACTAAATCGTTGCATTTTCATGTTTTGCCAAAGGATCCAATTCGGTAAGTACATTTGTTGGTGCAGAATTAACTAATGATAACTTTACCTAATATAATTTATATTTAAGTTTGGACATGTTTAAGAAATTAGTAAAAAATAATGTTTGCACAAACATAACCTTAAAATCAACCATTTTTATGTTTGAGTTCTCTAAAAAACGCCGACAACTGCATTTTAAACAACAAAATATACCTAGGAATGTATGGCAACATAATATTATGTTTTATACATAATATAATGGTATTTTACTGTTGAGTGGAGACTTTCTTAATCAACGCTTTTAATAATGCTAAATGCTGTTTAAATTTAGACGACTTATATGTTTGACAATTTTTACTGAATTGAAATGTTTACACTTTTCACGTTAATCACTACTAAAATGTGTATTTATTGTATCTAATAGGTACAATTTATATTTACAGAGACTGTATGCAATTTATTTCTTCATTCAGATTAACACTGCTTATTGGAAAACCGGTAAAAACTCAACCGAGGATTTCCTCTCGAAATACACCCAGCAACACAACAAATCGAGCCACGGTTTTTTTTTCTCGTTTGTAACACAAGCGTTTGACAGCTGATTATTAAAAGTTATGCAAATTCACTATTGACATCTGTTTCCGCTTCTGTAATCAGGCCCGTTCCTGGCGAGCGTGCAGTGCGTGCACGCACGCAGGCGCAACATTTCGGGGGCGCAAAATCAAAGAGTCAATCAGTACTTTGTAACGATAAACTTTCTTGCATATGATACTTAAACATACATTGGATAAAGGTTTCTGCCTTTTTTGCGTCTTTGATATTGGCTGCTTATTTTGTTTTGATATGAAAATAGAATTAGTCAAAAATGACTAATTTAATTAGTCTAATTGCAATAGCGAAAAAGCAGCGACTAATAATTATTGTCAATAGTAATTTGTATCCCGGATATTTAGCAGTAAACGCATATGTAAAATTGTCCGCTGAATCCGAAAATGTCGTCAAAAGTTATAAAAGTAGAACGTTTTTTTGAGATTTAGTAAATTTTCCATATAATATGGTATTGACTATATCTTAAAAACTGCTTTACTTTTATAATTTTTGACGTTACTTTCGGATTCAGGGGACAATTTTACATAATAATAAGCTGTTAAATGCCCGGGATACAAATTGCTGTGGACTAAAGTTATTAGTGACTGCTTTTTTACTTTGAAAACTAGTCATTTTTAGTACGTCACTAAAAACCAGTTGAAGTTATTATATTGTTTAGATTGTTTTTTTTTGTTTTCTTTAGAGTATTTTTATCACTGACTATTTCCCTCGTCTTAGTTTCCACCAATCACAAACGCGCAATTTTGAACTACAAATGGTTTCTAGGTGGAAAAACTGTATGACAGCACCTGTCAGCAGTTTTTTCGAGTTTACCCGCGACAAAACTTAACAGCTGTTGTCAACAAAAATTGCAATTTATATTTTAATTGTTAACTATTACTCATGATATAGTCTTGTCAAATACCATTCGGGCATCTAACTTTTCCTATGAAAAAAATCGTTAAAACACAATGCAAGTACAGTAACATTTTTAAACAAAATACATTCGTGCAGGTGCAAAAATCCTCGTCTTCGACTCGGATTTTTGTTGCCACCAGCACTCATGCTTCTTGTTAAAATATTACTTAACAAAGTGTTTTTTCGATTTTTTTCGATAAAATATATGCACTTTTGATATTACTTGTTTGTTTGGTAATTTAATAAATATTTTTTATACTTAATTTAAGCGGTTTTTTATGTTTTCAATTACATATTGCCAGTTTGTCGCAAAATATATATTTTTTAAATTTTACGGCTTAAAATTCAAATATTTAATGTATTATATTTAAATATAAAAGGGGCGCACCAACGAATGCTGCACGCAGGCGCCAGACACCCCAGGAACGGGCCTGTCTGTAATGACACTTCCTTTGCATCACCATTAATAGTGATTGGTCCAATAGAATTACATCCTTGGAGGGTGTTTGCGCAAGTAACGTTACGTTGTTGGTTTTTCTGCGGTGTGCGGTAAAAAGTCCAGACTGGAAGAAGTTAATTACCTGAACTATGTCTCCGTGACTCTGGCCATTGGCCGTAAAGGTGAGATGACAGAGAAAGGGCAGTCGGACCTCGGCGGACTTAACGACGCGAAGATCGTACGTTTTCCCCACGTCGCCGTAATACGTCCGGTTACACACTGAAAAGAAAAAAAATTTGATTAAGGTAATTACAAGGTTTTTTAGAGTACTTGAAGTAAAATTAACTAGGTATACGAGGCTGCAAACACAGCAAATTTTATCGATTTGTCCAAAAAATATGTTCATGCTAACCCAAGTCAATTTTCAAAGGTTAAAATTCGACTTATTGTCATGTCACTAATAATTAGTCAAATTCTACTGAATGTCAAATTAGTAGACTAAAATTCAAAAATTTCTAACCCAGACGGGGTTTGAACTCGGGTCTGTCGCTTGTCAAGCGGATGTCATAACCAATGAGCCATCAGTCACTTTTATAAAAACAGTTTGAACAATGAACATTAATATTGTAAAAACAAGAGTTCTATAATTAGTTACCTTAAAGTCAAATCATTAGATGACGCTCTATACAATTACAACTATCTCAGTCGGTAATAATATAAAACTACTTTATTTTGGGTCCATTGTCACTTTAATGCAGTTTTTGAGATATAGTCAATTCCATATTATATGTAAAATTGATTATATTTCAAAAACTGTTCTACTTTTATAACTTATAATATTTCATATGAATTGACTGCAAAATTGCTGTTGACGAGAATTATTAGTGGCTGCTTTTTCGCTATGTCATTTTTGACTAATTAATTTTTAAAGAGTAAGTAATATAGTGATTTCTTCGTCACAGGACATCTTGCAGAATAACAGTGATTTAAATACAATGATATGTCTTATGATAATACGGAAAATACTTTTGACATACCTACCACCCGAAAAAATATTAGATATATATATAAATCATCCTGTTACGGCCTAAACATTATAAATGCTTCACAAACTAGAGATACCACACTTAATGATATTTGCAACAAACTATTTCTGAAGTCAGACCAAGGAATTAGTAGTTATCTTCAGAATCCAGAAAAGGGATGAGGAATCCGAGAAAGAAATATATGAATTATATGATATTTACAAAAACGAAATAAAAAAATTACCTAAAACAGCAATTTATATTTAAAAAATTTATGTTATTTGATGTAAAGTTGTTATGTTTATATATAAAATATATATATGTGTCCAATTACTATATAAAATGTCCAATTACTATACTTTTTTGCAAACTTTGTGAATTTAGGTTAAAAAAATGTTAATTGTTGAATACAACTAATTGGTTAAAAAACAAGGTTAAAAAAACGTTATTTTACTTAGATCATGGCTTCCATCAATATCGGGAATTTTCGTTTTTTGAAACAAATATTTATTTATTTGTCTACATTAATGTTGTCGCCTTTAAAATAGTCCCCATTGGATATTATGCACATGTGCCAGCTCTTCTTCCAATACTCGAAACACTTCTAAAACTCGATCTTTGGGATAGCCTTTAGTTCTTTCAGCGATGCGCTTTTAATGTCATCTATGCTTGCAAAACGACGGCCCTTTAAGGTTCCTCTTTATTTTTGGGAATAGGAAAAAGTCAGACAGAGGCATGTCTGGCGAATATGGAGGCTGGGGCATCATTACGGTATTGTTTTTGTTCAAAATTTAACAATTTTGAAACAAATTTTGCTGCCACGCGTTTCATACACAAAACATTTGAAAAAATTTCATGGGATGAGCCAATCGATATACCAACATCATCAGCGACTTATCTGATGGTTTATAACCATTTCTTACACTTTTTCCATGTTTTTATCGGTTGTTAATGTGCTTGTGCGTTCGGGGCGTTCGTCATCTTCAACGTCTTCACGGCCATCTTGGAAACTCTTATACCACTTGTAAACTCTTGTTTTACTTATAGCAGACTCACTATAGGCCTTTTTTAACATTTCACAGAATTTATTTCATTTTTAAGCAATTTTGGATACAAATTCTTTGATCCATTTCTTTTAACGAACGAAAAATCGCCGAGCTCATAAAACACGTCTAACCTTAGCGGCTGCCACAGACAAAGTAAACAATGGGAACAGCTAAAGTTTTTATCATACTTCGGGGGAATGTATACCAACATATTTTCTGAACACACCTCGTATACTATTTCCGTAAATTTATAAAAACTTTGATTTGGGTTTTACAGAGACTAAATTGCAATTGAAAGTTCAGTCGGGTTATTTTTAAATAAAGCGCCGATTTTCGTTCGAACAAATCCCCCGAAATCTATGAATAGGTTTCTGATAGAAAGCAGTTTCTAAAATTCCCGGTTGAGGCTTTTTTGGCATTGACCGCACAAATATACTTATATGATGATCTCCTTTTATACGTAAAAGGATCAAAGGATCGCAAACTCGAACGCTGCAACTTCCAAATAACTATAACGAGAAATTTAATTTTAACTTTTCGTGCAGGGAAGGGGAGATACCTTTTCCATCTTCAAGAAGTGGTGGGATTAATTTTCCTGGTCGAATTGGAGTCACGACTTGATGGGATTTTATTAACAGCAGTTCTATCTTTTCCATCGAGATCCTTAATTGGATTACATAACAAAAATGGATTTAACTTTTTGATATCCGGAAAGTTATCGGCATTATTACTGCCTATTTAACTACTCAAAAATTCAATCACATAAAGAAAGGAAATGGTAAAGTTACATCAAGAGACAATAAACCTGAATATTCAAGAGTAAAATTTGAACCAGAACGCCTTTCGGCTTTCAGCAGACACACGTAGGAAAAATCAATATTCACATGCAGACAATATACAGAATCGTGGTTGATTATTTAGGATTCGGTGCACGTTCCTTGATATTTGTTCCTTGTATCAGAGCAGTGAAACAGTCTTGTTTATCCAAATTTACCGCCCCTTTCGCGAAATAAAAATAAAACCAAACGGGAGATCACAGGTTCCCGATCCAATTACTTTCAGCCGCGTTCATTAATGCCATTAGTTTTGTGCATATGTGAGAAATGTTTTATATAAAAATCAGATTGGTTAACATGCAGTGGCGGCCCTCATCATAAAGAATTAAAAAATTAAGTACCTTTAATTGAAATATTTTACTTTCTATAATATACTATACATTTTTAATATATGGATTACATGAATTGTGAAATAGTCAATAAAATTGATTGACTTTATACGTGGAATACCCAGCAACATTTAAATTATTTGAATTTGAAACGACCGCAATTCAAACTAAAATTTATAGCTAGATGATTGGCTCAGAAGCATGCCTGAACTAATTTAGACTCACGATTGGCGTTAGCCTTGTTGTCTCGTTCTATTACAATGCGATATCACAGTTGTCTCCTTCTCTCGTA
This sequence comes from Brassicogethes aeneus, assembly GCA_921294245.1. Lineage (NCBI taxonomy): Eukaryota > Metazoa > Arthropoda > Insecta > Coleoptera > Nitidulidae > Brassicogethes > Brassicogethes aeneus. Next base: position 2,236,836 of record OV121140.1, read on the forward strand.
TTAGCATACGCGAGGCAGGCACGCCTACATCCCAGGAAATAAGCAGGTGTTGTGGCAACACTGTTGCGGAATTTTAGATAAATTATACTTCAAACGTTTTTCAAAATCAATAATAAATGGTATTATTTTTCTTATAATAAATCGATTTAATCGAAATTATATTTCTATTCTAAAATAAACATATTTCAACACTATCGCCATCTTGTAGCCATCACATTAACCAATAAAATAAATACAGATTCCTTCTTTAGGTTTGTTTTGGTTATAAAATTCTGAACTGTTTAAACAACAAATCTGTGGTTATTTACGCAATATTTTGTTTATTCTTTTTCTATGAGTTTGTCTATTTTATGATTCTTTTGTAAGTGGTTTATTCTGTGGGTTTAGTTAATTGAACTTGGTGATTTATGTGAATTTAGTCATTATGGATATTACGGTGAGAAATTGTACCGATATTGTTGACCTTCACGTGATTCTTGCTGAACAATGAAATATTAATTAGACAAAAATGGGGTTTATTTAAAATAAACGTTATTTTTACAATAAAATATATCGCCACTGGCATAAAGCTCTTATTAACACTCCACAATCCACAATTCAAGTAAATACTTTTTGATGCGCGATGTTTTACGCGTAAAACATAATCCTCTTATTCTATATTTCGTTACATATTTATGAAATGCAAAAAATTAACGTCTGCGAACTAGCGGTAACCCAGTTTAGAATTTCAGCGGATAATTGAAAACGACTCAGTTTGCTGAATTCAAATCCTAGAAGCTGAAGCTGAATACCCTCGTAGATTCAATTACAAACAAAGCTTGTGATTAATGTGCAGACACATCTGATACCTCAATCAATGACATGAATATTTTTCATTCACAAAAATAAAATACAATGCATGATTTACTATTTTATTAAACAATAAATATTATTTGTATACAATTGTTTTGGAACTCGTGATAAATTTACAATAAATATTATTAAAAATAGAGGCAAATTTATTTCAATAAATACATGATGAATTTTTTATACCATCGATGAAAGACTAATTTAACCTTATGTTCCCTTTATTACCAACACATTTTCTTGTGCGTGCGGTTCAGGTTTGGACGTTTATTAGGGACCCTGGTGGAAAACTTCTGGATAAATAGCCTCACTATCAGACAGCTCGAATAAATCTCTTCTAACAATTCAGGTCGATGGAAAACTTTCATGTTATTACCTTTACGGTGCTAAATTTTAAAAATCTGGAAACAAATATAGATTGAGTAAATACCAGAATCAGGTCAAATAATTCTATGAATAAGATACGTAAATTGTACTAGTATACTGGAGAAATTTTCAGTGGAAATGTTTATCTAAAGGACGCTGTGTTTAATTTATTGCTCTATCTCAAATACTAGCTGAAAATTTATGAGTCCTCTAATTTTGTTTTCCTTGGCTACATTGGAACATCAAAAAGCAAAAGAAACACATCCAAAACTAACACAAGTATATACAGGGTGAGTCATTTAAAATATACAATTCTCCAATAATTTTATTTTTTAAATTTTGCTCTATAGATAATTCTCGTGTGTTTGCATGAGGATTAGCGGCCGTTGCTAATACATTAATTTCATTATTTCCACCTGTGACTGTTGCTCGACGAACTCTTTTTTTCGGTTGAACATTCCCGTTTGCAGTAAACTGCATGACTGTACGGTGAAATGAAGTACGTGATCGAATTTTATCCGGAAAACGCTGAGCGTAGATATTAACAGCATCATCAAGATTCCTGCCTGCTTCTCCATAAATCAAAATCATTTCTATTTTTTCTCCCACTGTTCAAAAATCCATTATGAATAACTGCTTAACGAAAGGTCTTTTTGTTTGCAAATTAATCTTCTAACTAAATTGATTAAATAATGCTAAACTATGTATAAATAGTTTCTTTACACCTCAATAATAATTATTATTTATAACTAAAACCATTTTTTTATACCTCAATTAGGATTAAATTAATTAATTGACAAAATAATGTTTTTTTTACCTTAAATGAGGTATTTTTATTAAAAATAGTACAATAATCCTTTAAATTAAAGGATTTAATGCTGGCAGGTCAAAAGTGACCATGGTGCGCAATTGATAATATCACCGAATGAAATAATGTATAAAACTTAAACAAATATTAGTTAAAAAATCGTGGGTACTTAAAAAAATCAGATTTAATTTAATAATATAATTATTACCAAAAAGTGATATTTTCATGGAAAAATTATTGCAGAATCGTATACAGAAGAAAAATCGAACAAATTGATTTTTTTTAATTACAGCGCCATCTATTACAAATATGAAAAAATGTTTTAGACAAAATCTAACTATTTTTAGTCGAATGAATCTGCAATAAAAAATTGGTAGAATTTATTTTTTAAATTTTTTCCTAAAATGCCAATTTACTGAGATATTTCAAATTTCAAGTTAAATGACATATTTTTTTTAATAAATAAATTCTATAAAAATTATGAATACAATTTAAATTAAAACAATCGAGACACTAACTAAACCTAATCTCAATTTAACTGTGAATATAATTTTGGCAGTCAAACCCACGAATCCATTGTAGTTTCTAGTTACGGAATTTCAAAAGCTACCATTTGAGAAACTATCAAGTGCAATATCACGTTGGCGTGAAACACAAGATCGAAATTAAACGAGGCCGATAAGGTGGAACTCTGTGACGGCCGATAAATAGACAATGCATAGGTACAGAAGATAAAGTTTAATATTGTGCTAATTTCAACCAACTCAGACATTGTAGATTATTTGTAAATGAGAAAGAGTGCCACATAGGCAAAATACATAAAAAACGCATACCGCAACCAGTATTACATCCACGTGTAATCTGGATTGCCTACATTCCTTAGAACCACGGGAGAGTATTTAATAAAGTTTACTGCACTAATCAAATGTTTAATAATTAAATGAGGAAGCCACATATCAACCTTAGCGTACACAACATCTAAATTCAATTGAATATTAATTACAAGATTCATTAGGTACAACCCCACCTAATTCACTGGTTATATAATTAATTTTTAATTAATTATAAAGTGGTGTATGGCAAGCTTTAATTAAAAATTAAATTAGTCCTGAGGTATATTTTTTTGTGTTGGTTTCAACATTAAAATACAATGGTGGTTTGTTATGAATTTTTTTGTAATAGTAATATAACATTATAAAAAAAATCAATGTTTTCTTTTTTTAACTAAAATGTTGCAGATCTACTTTTGTACAGTAAAACTTTTAGAAGATTCTGCTGAGGTTGCTACAAAATAAATGTCTCTTTATAATTGGAATTGTTTTTTATTATGACATTAAAAAACGAAGCTACATAGAAAGGTATATCTCTAATAATAATAATTTGAACGAAAATATAACTGGTATTAGCTAGCTTAGAGCCATAACCAGTGCCGTAGAAAATTCAATTTTCCAGATGCATTTTGTCTTGGTGACATTAAATAAAGGCTTTATCTACTCCTGTTGCATAATATCGTTATTTTTTGTTAATAATGATGAACATTATAAATTTCCTCCTAACAACGGGAATAATGAACTCATTATTCACGTTGTTAGGCCGATTTCAATATTCACTGTGATTTGAACCAGTCAGGTTTTAAATTGGGAGAAGGCGACTATGATAAAATTTAAAATTGGTAAAAAGTTAGGTTAACCATTTGACAGATGTCAGATTTTATTTATTTATTTTTGAAAATCATTTAATTTTCTACTTATTGAACCCATATTTTGCCGAATAAGGACTGGACATCCTTTACTGGTTCAGTCAGAAATGCATCTCAGCAGGCAGCGAATTTATTCATAGACGTACTTACTGCTTTAAATGAATGGATCCGTGACGTTTGCGAAACGATTTCCGCCGATTTTCCATATAAATTTTCCGCAGGCCGTACACAGTGCGTGGACGTGCCATATTGAAATTTACGGGGCGGGAATTTTTATAACTTCGGACCGATTAAACCCTTTTGGCAGGACGAGAACTGAATGGGCTTTGTTGCTCGACAATAATGCAAGGATAAATGATTTATGGAGCTGTTCAATTTTTTGCAAGTTGTATGTATGTTTTTTATTTTAACTAATTTAATATAGGATATATAGGATATTTTTAAATAATTTTATTGTTTTGGTAGTTTTAATACATTTTAATATATTTAGACATTTTAAAATGCTCAAACAATTTAAGACATTTAAGATCATTCTTAGATAGTTTTAAGCATTTTGGATCATTCTTAGACAGTTAAAAAAATATTAATGGTTTGATAGTTTTAAGACATTTAAAAAAAAATTTTTAGATCATTGTTAGGCAGTTTTAGAATATATTTTGACATTTTAAAAAGATTATAGAAAATTTAGGACATTTTCGATCATTGTTAGGCAGTATTGGGATATTTTTAGACAATTTATTGTTTAGATAATTTTAAGATTGTTTTAAAATAAATTTAGATATTTTAAAAAGATCAAATAATTATTTATATTTATTATTTTACATGAATAAATGATTTATGAAGCTCTTCAATTTTTTTCAAGTAGTGGGTATGTTTTTTTACTTATTTTAACTAATTTACTCTAGATATAGGATATGTTAAGACAATTTTATTGTTTAGACTGTTTTAGAATATATTTTGACATTTTAAAAAGATTATAGAATTTGGGGCATTTAAGATCATTCTTAGATAGTTCTCGGGCATTTTGGATCATTCTTGGACAGACAGAAATTTTTAATGGTTTAATAGCTTTAGGACAGTTTTAGAATATAGATATTTAGACATTTTAAAAAGATTATAGACAGTTTAGGAAATTTTGGATCATTGTTAGGCAGTATTGGGATATTTTTAGACAATTTCATTGTTTTGATAGTTGTAAGACTGTTTTAGAATATATGTTGACATTTTAAAAAGATTATAGACAATTTAGGGCATTTAAGATCATTTTTAGATAGTTTTCTGTCATTTTGGATTATTCTCGGACAGTTACAAAATTTTAATGGTTTGATAGCTTTAAGACAGTTTTAGAATATAGATATTTAGACATTTTAAAAAGATTATAGACAGTTTAGGACATTTTGGATTATTGTTAGGCAGTATTGGGATATTTTTAGACAATTTTATTGTTTTGATAGTTTTAAGACTGTTTTAGAATATATTATAACATTTTAAAAAGATTTAAAAAAAATTAGGAGATTTAAGATCATTCTTAGATAGTTTTCGAGCATTTTGGATCATTATTGGACAGTAAGACAATTTTAATGGTTTGATAGTTTTAAGACAGTTTTAGAATATAGATATTTAGACATTTTAAAAAGATTATAATTATAGACAGTTTGATACATTTTGGATCATTGTTCGGCAGTTTTAGGATATTTTTAGACAATTTCATTGTTTTGATAGTTTTAAGACTGTTTTAGAATATATTTTGACATTTTAAAATGATCAAAGACAATTTAGGACATTTAAGATCATTCTTAGATAGTTTTCTGTCATTTTGGATTATTCTTGGACAGTTAGAAAATTTTAATGGTTTGATAGCTTTAAGACAGTTTTAGAATATAGATATTTAGACATTTTAAAAAGATTATAATTATAGACAGTTTGATACATTTTGGATCATTGTTCGGCAGTTTTAGGATATTTTTAGACAATTTCATTGTTTTGATAGTTTTAAGACTGTTTTAGAATATATTTTGACATTTTAAAAAGATTATAGAAAATTTAGGAGATTTAAGATCATTCTTGGAGAGTTAGAAAATTTAAAGGTTTGATAGTTTTAAGACAGTTTTAGAATATAGACATTTATACATTTTAAAAAGATTATACACAATTTAAGATATTTTAGATCATTGTTAGGCAGTTTTAGAATATATTTAGACATTTTAAAAAGATCCAATAATACAAGGATAAATGATTTATGGAGCTGTTCAATTTTTTGCAAGTATTTTTTTACTAATTTAGTCTAGATATAAAAAGATACTTTTATGTTCCTTTTTATTTTGCTTTCAACCCATACATTTTAATTACACTTTTTCCTAAGTAGAAATTTATTGCTGACAGTTATGTTGCTACAAATATTTTTCATATTTTCCGGTAGACAGCTCAATGGGTTCTTCTTGAGGTTAATTTTTCCTATTTTAAGGCCATGTGAGTCATCGCTGTTTAATTTTGTGATAAAATTCTTTTGCAAATCTAAAATACCTAAAAACTATTTGATTAAATTATAACCTATTTATAAACAAGCAGTGACTGACCTATGTGCTTGATGTTCCTAAACACGGTAAAATTGAAGTTGGCGAAGTTATTTCTAGCGAAAAACAATTTCTTTATTTCCGTAAGACCTTCAAACGCTTCGTTATTTACATAGGCAATAGTATTTTTGCTGAAGTACAAGGTAAGATTCTCCCCCTTGATATTGCTGAACGCCTGTTTTGGAAGACTCTTCAAATAGTTTCGTTTAAAGTAAATGGTTTTCAAAGAGGGTGAGCTTTTAAACCAACCTCCATCGTAGGTTGCGAGTTCGTTGCTGTTCAGTTTGATTAATTCCAGGTGTGGCAGATTATCAAATGCATTGCTGTGTATTACAGTAATCTTATTGCGGTGTAACTATAATTTCTTTATACTCAAATAATTAAATATTCCATCTCCAATTTCTTTTATTTTATTCGAGGCCAAGTTTATGGTGTTCAACGTTGGTAAATTCAAAAAACACCCTGGTGAAATTGTGCTGATATTTTTCTTCTGCGCACTAATCACCGATAAATTCGGCAAACCGTTAAACGACCCAGGGAACAATTCGGGGATCCACCCCTTGATAAAATAGATGTAGGTTACATTCTCAGGAAAACTCTTCAAGCTCACATCTCCAAGACTTTTGATTGAAACTTTCAAAGCACTGTTGGACGTTTTGATCACACCCTCCTGTATTAATATTTTTTCTGATCGCGCCGAAAAAATCAACACGGTAAGTACGCACAGTGACTTTACAAATGACATGTTTTTAACGCGATATTTTTAGCCAAATACATACCACAACACAAATAAAGGTCATAGTTTAAGGCAGATAGGATATCAGCTTTAATTTAATTGATTTAAATTTTAGGATATTTTTAAATTATTTTATTTTTTTGGTAGTTTTAATACTGTTTTAGAATATATTAAGACATTTAAAAAAGCTCAAACAATTTAAGACATTTAAGATCATTCTTAGATAGTTTTCGTGTTTTTTGGATCATTCTTGGACAGTTAAAATTTTTTAATGGTTTGATAGTTTTAAGACAGTTTTAGAATATAGGTATTTAGACATTTTAAAAAGATTTTGAACAGTTTAGGACATTTTAGATCATTGTTAGACAGTTTTAGGACATTTTTAGACAATTTTATTGTTTTGATAGTTTTAAGACTGTTATAGAATATATTTTGACATTTTAAAAAGATTATAGACAATTTAGGACATTTAAGATCATTCTTAGATAGTTTTCGAGCATTTTGGATCATTATTGGACAGTAAGACAATTTTAATGGTTTGATAGTTTTAAGTCAGTTTTAGATTATAGGTATTTAGACATTTTAAAAAGATTATAGACAGTTTAGGATATTTCGATTATTGTTAGGCAGTATTGGGATATTTTTAGACAATTTATTGTTTAGATAGTTTTAAGATTGTTTTAAAATAAATTTAGATATTTTAAAAGATCAAATAATTATTTATATTTATATATTTATTATAATAAATATATAATAAATGATTTATGAAGCTGTTCAATTTTTTTCAAGTAGTGGGTATGTTTTTTGACTTATTTTAACTAATTTACTCTAGATATAGGATATTTTTAGACAATTTTAATGGTTTAATAGTTGTAGACAATTTTAATGGTTTAAAAGTTTTAGAATATAGGTATTTAGACATTTTAAAAAGATTATAGACAGTTTGACACATTTTAGATCATTGTTAGGCAGTTTTAGTATATTTTTAGACAATTGTATTGTTTAGACTGTTTTAGAATATATTTTGACATTTTAAAAAGATTATAGACAATTTGGGGCACTTAAGATCATTCTTAGATAGTTCTCGGGCATTTTGGATCATTCTTGGACAGTCAGAAAATTTTAATGGTTTGATAGCTTTAAGACAGTTAGATATAGGACATTTTGGATCATTGTTAGGCAGTATTGGGATATTTTTAGACAATTTCATTGTTTTGATAGTTTTAAAACTGTTTTAGAATATATTTTGACATTTTAAAAAGATTATAGAAAATTTAGGAGATTTAAGATCATTCTTAGATAGTTTTCGGGCATTTTGGATCATTATTGGACAGTAAGACAATTTTAATGGTTTGATAGTTTTAATACAGTTTTAGAATATAGATATTTAAACATTTTAAAAAGATTATAGACAGTTTAAGACATTTTAGACTTTACAAATGACATGTTTTAACGCGATATTTTTAGCCAAATACATACCACAACACAAATAAAGGTCATAGTTTAAGGCAGATAGGATATCAGCTTTAATTTAATTGATTTAAATTTACAAAATTATTCATTTTTAATTACCAGTGCAGTACGTCGGCTCATCGGACATGTCTCCGCAATCGTCCTGTCCATCGCAGTAGCCATTTAACCTGACGCAGCGGCCATTCCTGCAGGGAAACTCGCTGATTCTGCACGCAGGACCAGGACTTACTTCCTGCAGGACCCCTAGCAGAAGCATCATGGGGTAGAGCCACAACCACATCCTAGAACAAAAATTAAACGTCAAATTTTATTGTACTACAATATTCTTAGACAGTTGGCAGATGTTATAGTTCTAAGACAGTTTTAGAATATATTTAGACATTTTAAAAAGTTCATAGACAATTTAGGACATTTAAGATCATTCTTAGATAGTTTTAGGGCATTTTGAATCATTATTTAACAGTGAGACAATTTTAATAGTTTGATAGTTTTAAGACAGTTTTATAATATGATATTTAGACATTTTAAAAAGATATAGACAGTTTAGGACATTTTGGATCATTGTTGGTCAGTTTTAGGATATTTTTTGACAATTTTATTGTTTTGATAGTTTTAAGACTGTTTTAGAATATATTTAGATAATTTAAAAAGATCAAAGACAATTTAGGACATTTAAAATCATTCTTAGATAGTTTTCGTGCATTTTGGATCATTCCTGGACAGTTAAAAAATTTTAATGGTTTGATATTTTTAAGACAGTTTTGAGAATATAGATAATTAGGCATTTTAAAAAGATTATACACAGTTTAGGACATTTTAGATCATTGTTAGACAATTTTATTGTTTTGATAGTTTTAAGACTATTTTAGAATAAATTTTGACATTTTAAAAAGATTATAGACAATTTATGACATTTTAGATCATTGTTAGATAGTTTTCGGGCATTTTGGATCATTCTTGGAGAGTTAGAAAATTTTAATGGTTTGATAGTTTCAAGACAGTTTTAGAATATAGATATTTAGACATTTTTAAAAGAACATACACAGTTTAAGACATCATTGTTAGGCAATTTTAGGATATTTTTAGACAATTTTATTGTTTTGATAGTTTTAAGACTATTTAAAAATATATTTTAACATTTTAAAAAGATTATAGACAATTTAGGACATTTAGGATCATTTTTAGATAGACAATTTTAATGGTTTGATAGTTTTAAGACTGTTTTAGAATAAATTTTAACATTTTAAAAAGATTATAGACAATTTAGGACATTTTAGATCATTGTTGGGCAGTTTTAGGATATTTTTAGACAATTTTATTGTTTTAATGGTTTTCTGACTGTTTTAGAATATATTTAGACATTTTAAAACGATCAAATACAATTTAGGATATTTAAGATCATTCTTAGATATTTTCGTGCATTTTGGATCATTCTTGGACAGTTAGAAAATTTTAATGGTTTGATATTTTTAAGACAATTTTGAGAATGAATTTTGGCATTTTAAAAAGATTATAGACAATTTAGGACATTTGAGATAATTTTTAGGCAGTTTTAGGATATTTTTACACAATTTTATGGTTTTCATAGTTTTAAGACTGTTTTAGAATATATTTAGACAATTTAAAAAAATCAAAGACAATTTAGGACATTTAATATCATTCTTAGATAGTTTTCGTGCATTTTGGATCATTCTTGGACAGTTAGAAAATTTTAATGGTTTGATATTTTTAAGACCGTTTTGAGAATATAGATATTTAGACATTTTAAAAAGATTATAGACAGTTTAGGACATTTCAGATCATTGTTAGGCGGTTTTAGGATATTGTTAAACAACTTTACTGTATTCATAGTTTTCAGACTGTTTTAGAATATATTTTGACATTTTAAAAACATTATAGACAATTTAGGACATTTAACATCATTTTTAGGCAGTTTTAGGATATTTTTACACAATTTTATTCTTTTCATAGTTTTAAGACTTTTAGAATATATTTAGACAATTTAAAAAGATCAAAGACAATTTAGGACATTTAAGATCATTCTTAGATAGTTTTCGTGCATTTTGGATCATTCTTGGACAATTTTAATGGTTTGATAGTTTTAAGACAGGTTTGAGAATATAGATATTTAGACATTTTAAAATGATTTTACACAGTTTAGGACATTTTGGATCATTGTTAGGCAGTTTTAGGATATTTTTAGACAATTTTAATGGTTTGATAGTTTTAAGACAGTTTTAGAGTATACTCTCTAAAAATGAATTAATTAAAAATGACTAATCGTCAATAGCAATTTGTATACCAAACATTTAGCAGTCAATTTCCATGTAAAATTGTCCCATAAATCCGAAATCCCAAAAATTATAAAAGAACAGTTTTTGAGATTTATAAAATTTTCCAAATAATATGGAATTGACTATATTTCAAAAACTGCTCTACTTTCATAATTTTTGCCGGTATTTTCGGATTCAGGGGACAATGCCACATAAGAATTGGCTATTAAATTTTGGGGATACCATGGATTAAGTTAAAAAGTGGCCACTAAAACTGTAGTAACTAGTCATTTTTGACTAATTAATTTTTAGAGAGTAGGTATTTGAACATTTTAAAAAGATTGTGGACAGTTTAGGCCATTTTAGGCAGCTTTAGGACATTTTTAAACAATTTGAGTGTTTTGGTTGTTTTAAGACTGTTTCAGAATATAATTTGGTATTTTAAAAAGATTATAGACAATTTAGGACATAAGATCATTTGTGGACTGTTTTAGGACATCTAAGATCATTCCTATACAGTTTTGGAATATTTGGTAATAGTTCTAAGACGGTTTTAGAATATATATAGACTTTTGCATAAATCATAGACAATTTAGGACTTTTTGATCATTCCCAGACAATTTTAGGATATTTAAGATAATTCTTAGATAGTTTAAGAATATATGTATATATACAATTTTAATGGGTTAATAGTTCTAGTACAGTGTTAGAATATATTTAGACATTTTGAATAGATCATAGGATATTTTAGATCATTCTAAGGCAGAGGATATTTTAGAACATTCTTAGTCAATTTTATTATATTTTTAGACACTTTTAATGTGTAAATAGTTCTAAGACACTTTTGGAATATATTTAAACATTTTAAATAGATTATAGACAATTTGAGACATTTTAGACAGTTTTAGAATATTTTTAGACCCCTTAAATGTTTTAATAGCTCTTATACTTACAGTGTTAGGATATTTTTAGACATTTTAAATAAATCATAGAGAATTTAAGATATTTAAGATCATTCTAAAAACAAAGGAATGATATTTTAGATCATTCTTAGACAGTTTTAGGATATTTTTAGACACTTCTATTGGGTTAATAGTTCTAAAATTGTTTTAGAATATATTTAGACATTTTGAATAGATCATAGACAATTTAGGATATTTTATATAATTCTTAGACAGTTTTAGGATATTTTTAGACAGTTTTAATGTTTTGACAGTTCTAATGCAGTTTTAGAAAATCATAGAGAATTTAGGATATTTAAGATCATTCTAAAAACAAAGGAATGATATTTTAGATCATTCTTAGACAGTTTTAGGATATTTTTAGACACTTTTATTGGGTTAATAGTTCTAAAATAGTTTTAGAATATATTTAGACATTTTAAATAGATCATAGACAATTTAGGATTGTTTATATCATTCTTAGACAGTTTTAATGTTTTGACAGTTCTAATGCAGTTTTAGAATAAATTTGGACATTTTGAAAAGATTTTAGACAATTTAGGACAATTTAGATCATTTTTTTAATTAAATATTTTTAACCATCTACAATTTTATATTTATTTTTAGTTTAAATTTAGATCTGCTTTTTAAAAAGTATTCACTTTGAAATCAATTCACACACACACAATATTGTTTATTTTATAAAGCTAAAGCTTTTTTTCTGGTTTTACAGCAGCTCAGGACTCCTTTCAATTTAGGTAAAACTTTCTTTTTATTTGATATTTAATAGGAAACGTAGAGGTCTTTGGGTTCCTTTTTTATGAATAATTCTGCCGTAACCTGAAAGTTTAAATAAATTGAATAGCCGAAAATACAATGCTAAAAGGATAAAGGGTCACTTTTGAATAGGTTAGATAATGTAAAAGTTTTGGGGGACCTTAGGATATTAAATGTTTAGCGAAGTTTCCGATTGTTATCATTTTTTAAACGTATTTCTGTATATTGATGCTCTTTTTTCTACAATTGTCTTTAAATTTGAGAAACTTTGATATTTCCTAATTAAAATCTCGTTTCGATGCCTATTATAAAAAGCTCGTTTACTTTTTTATTTATGGCATCAATTTCTGAGCAAAATTAAAATACAGCCAACCGTTATGCCCCAAGGGATATTAAAAAAGTGGAATTGCCATAAAAAGTAATATTTATTTTCAATATCAAATTATGATTCGTTTATGGAACGTGTTTTGATTTAATTACTTTTTAGTATGGACTAGCGATCGTCTCATCAATAATTTGTCAATTTGACAAGGACTTTATCCGGGTTGAGTAATGCTCAAAACAAGAAAATTTCATGTAGTGAATCTAAGACAAGAGTAATTTTCCGGAACACGGCACGTTCTCCCTTTAATTCCGTTCTGGACGTTTTGAAAAATTGTAATTGCTTTATCTTGCCAAAATGAATTGGTCACTGGAGACGGTACGTGCCGGCGTTATGAATTAACTGCAAATATGGATCATTTTTATTTACATATAAATTGTCTACTATGTCTAAGATTTGTTGCTGGAAGTGGCCCCGATTGTTTATGGGCATTCCAAGAAGAAAACAAATCTAGCCAACTAATAATGTCAACGCAATGTCATCTCATACTGTAGTTTCTTGAACCCTAGTAATATTTTATTAAACCCTTGTTTATTTCGAAAAGCAGCCTGCATTATTTACGAGAGACTGTGGGTTATCAAAAATTTACGAGTAATCCTTAATAAAAACGTTGTGATACCTTCATGCATTATGCAATGTCTACTTTTGAAAGACTTCTGTCAATATTGGGATAAACTTTTAGAAAATATTTTTCAAATATAAATACACGAAAAATGCCTATAAAATATTTTTTTTTAATAAATCATAGACAATTTAGGACATTTTAGATCATTCGCAGGGAATATTATGATTTAAAATTTAAAATATGTTTAGACATTTTAAAAAGATCATAGGCATTTTCAGAATACATTTAGATATTTAGAACAGATCAGACAGTACATAGGACATAGTTTTAGTTTATTTTTTGTCAATTTCAATGGTTTAATAGTATTAAGATGGTTTTAGAATATATATATATATATATATATATATATATATAGACTTTTGAATAAATCATAGATAATTTAGGACATTTTAGATCATTCCCAGAGAGTTTTAGGGTATTTTTATGATTTAAAAGTTCTAAGACAGTTTTACAATATATTTAGACATTTTGAATAAATCACAGACAATTTGTGATATTTTAGATCATTCCTAAAGAGTTTAAAAAAATTTTAATGGTTGAAAGTTTAAAAAGTTTTAGGATATTTTTATACAATTTTATTGTTTTGATAGTTCTAAGATAGTTTTAGAATATATTTAGACATTTTAAAAAGATCATAGACAATTTAGGACATTTTAGATCATTCCCAGGGATTATTAGGGTATTTTTATAATTTAAAATTTAAAATATATTTAGACATTTTAAAAAGATCATAGATAATTTAGGACATATAATATCATTCGTTGAATTTTTAGGGCATTTTCAGAATACACTTAGATATTTTGAACAGATCATAGACAGTATATAGGACATAGTTTTAGTTTATTTTTTGTCAATTTTAATGGTTTGATAGTACTAAGATGGTTTTAGAATATATATGGACTTTTGAATAAATCATAGATAATTTAGGACATTTTAGATCATTCCCAGAGAGTTTTGGGGTATTTTTATGATTTAAAAGTTCTAAGACAGGTTTTACAATATATTTAGACATTTTGAATAAATCACAGACAATTTGTAATATTTTAGATCATTCCTAGAGAGTTTTAAAAACATTTGAATGGTTACAAGTTTAAACAGTTTTAGGATATTTTTACATAATTTTATTGTTTTGATAGTTCTAAGACAGTTTTAGAATATATTTGGACATTTTAAAAAGATCATAGACAATTTAGGAGATTTAACATCACTCGTAGACAGTTTAGGAGATTTTTAAAATACACTTAGACATTTTGAACAGATCATAGACAATATATAGGACAATTAAGATCATAGTTTTAGTTTATTTTTTAGACAATTTTAATGGTACTAAGAAGGTTTTAGAATATATATAGTTTTAAATAAATAATAGACAATTTAGGACATTTTAGATAATTTCCAAAGATTTTTAGGGTATAGAATAAGAATATATTTAAACATTTTGAATAAATCATAGACAATTTAGGATATTTTAGATCACTCCTAGAGAGTTTTAAATTATTTTAAAAAATTTTAATGGTTGAAAGTTTAAAAAGTTTTAGGATATTTTTATACAATTTTATTGTTTTGATGGTTCTAAGACATATATTTAGACATTTTAAAAAGATAATAGACAATTTAGGAGATTTAAGATCACACATTTTGAACAGATAGACAATATATAGGACATTTAAGATCATAGTTTTAGTTTATTTTTAGACAATTTTAATGGTTTGATAGTACTGAAAAGGTTTTAAAATATAAATAGAGTTTTGAATAAATTATAGACAATTTAGGACATTTTAGATCATTTCCAGGGATGTTTAGGGTATTTTTATGATTTAAAAGTTCTAAGACAGTTTTAGAATGTATTTAGACAGGATATTTTAGATCATTCTTAGAGAGTTTTAGGAAATTTTATTGTTTTGACAGTTCTAATACAGTTTTAGAATAAATTTAGACATATTGAAGAAATTTTAGGCAATTTAGGACATTTTAGATCATTCTAGAGTTTTAGACATTTTAAACAGATAAAACAAATTACATTTTTTTATAATATAAATATTTTATTACCAACTACAATTTTATATTTATTGTTAGTTTAAATTTAGATCGGACACCCTGTTTAGAAGACAATGTCGCGATGTGATAAAAAAAATGAATGCGGGTAAAATTAATAAAGAACTTAATTACAAGCCCAAAACAATTTGCAATATCACCGCCATTGTTAGGGGGCGGCTCCACTTCTCGAGTTTTCGGAGAAAAACTTAATTTCGATTTTAATCCAAAACATATTCACGGCAATAAGGCTTTCAACAGATCGCACAACCCAGCTTTGGGTATCGATTGTTGGGCAAAAAACTTCGTTTACAGCGAGTTTCGTTTACAAAACACGACACAGAAATTAAATTAATCAAGTCGAGCGTTTTAATGGAAATAGTTTTAAGCCTTAAAACGTTTTTCTACACAGAAAAAAAGCAATGGTTAATTTAACTATATTTATTTAAATCAACTGTGGGATGGTTAATATAAACAAAGATTAGTTTAACGGTACTAAACCAGATAGTTATTTTATTTTTTTAAGTTGGTTAAATTAACCCAGAAAACTTTAGTAAAACCAACCCGCTGAGTGGTTCAGTTTACTAAATACATACGATTAAAACAATTTGCCGTGCATTCCTGGTTGCATAGTATGCACCGATCGCGGCAAAGGCGGCGTGGATCACGTGATGTTCTTAAATCTCGCCTCTGTTGACTTAAATGAAGAGTATATAAGCTCAGGTGTGACACTACAAGTTGTTCGATACTAAAGAGACCTTAATTAGGTGGAAACAGCTGTCAATACTTGAAGTATTTCTATGTATTACAGAAATGAATAAAATTAAAAATGTTTAGTCTTATATCCTCAATATTTGATCATTTATACTCAAAAGACTGACGTCGGGCAACATAAAAAGCAATCAGCATTACACCTTGAAATTAGCTTGAAAATCCAAAAGGGTCTCTGGTGTAATTGACTTAACGACCGCCGAATAGATGTGGCAAACCTGCGAAACTCATTGTGTAGGTCTGCCATATGGCAAACAAACATTTCAGGACAACGAGCTTTTTGCTTTTCATTTTTACGGTTGCTAACTTTACATAATGTAGAGGCATTAATTGCAAAATAAAGAAATAAACTTGACCCACCTATTCGTTATGGTTTAAAATGTTTTGTTTGAGTACAGGATTTATTACTCAAAAATTAAAACTTTTTGGTTTTCTCCCCATCTTAACTAACTTAATTAAGTCTTAGGAAACTTTCCCTAAACTTATGCGGCTGAAATTTTTACTTTATGACGTCAGAAGGCAGTTAATTGCGGGGAAACAATAAAAATAATAATTTATTCGTTTAGCTAATGAATAAATTTTATCTTTTTTATTCGCTTCGAGAATTACATCCTTTTTCTTTTATAGCCTAATAGAAAATTTGCATGAAAGTTTTGTATTTTTATCATTTTAATATTACGATAAAATATTGTAAAAGAAAAATCCACAATCATTTCAACAGACCTGCCAAAACACCTACCTATATAAAATTAAACATAATTTTTCTGTTGGCAAATGTTACTATTTCATGTATTTTGTTGGAATGTCTTTGTTGGAATGACGTTTGCATATATGTAACATAAAATTGAAGTTGGATTTGCGATACGGTCGAGAATTTTGCTAAAATTTTATTGATATGGAAAATCCGTGCTCCTTATTCCCAGGCAGTAGACAGTTTTTAACATAAAATATAACTGGATAGAATCCAGGTTGAAAATTTATGGAAATTTCGTTTTTCCCCTTTTTGCTTGATCTACACTGAAAAAAAGATTTCTTATATTTAGAACACCTATCATCTTGAAAATATTTTTTTAATTCAAGTCCACTTGCTTTAAAATAAGGATATATATTCTTGTTTTTTTATTTGTTTATTTTTTTATATTAAGAATTAGATATTCTTAAATTTTGTTATTCGTTTTAATAAACAGTATTTTCTTTTGCCAAGAATACATATTTTTGAAATTGTGTAGGAGTGGAGATGCCGACACGTTCTTCTAAAATGTTATGCCTAATCATGTAGTGTTTCTTTCTCTTTGTGAGGAAGGGGGTATTTCATTCAAAAAATATTAGAAGAGTGGTCAGCATCGATGGATATTATAAAAAAAATTGAAGTAAGTTGTTATTGATATACCACCCTTTTTTAAATTTAGCGTCGCATGTAGGTAGGTAGGTTTATTGTTTAAATATTTACTAATATGCATTAAGGATGCCTTAAAATTATTTTATTAATAAATAAATAGGCTTTGCAGTGATAACCAAAATATCTTATGTGTTTAACACTGTGATTTGTATGGCTCTATAATTTTAAGTTAATAAACTTAATTTATTTTATGACATTTAAAAAGATTGTTTTAGAAGTAATTTTGTTACACACTTTGGGGTATAACATTAATTTTGATTCATATAGGGTGGAGATCATTAGCAATAGCCCTAAATTATTTTATAAAATTGGTAATTGCTTTTCTACTATGCCTAAAATATTACAAATTATTTAAAATGAAAAATATGTCGATAATAATGATTCCGTACGTTAATTTATAATAATGTATACATTTTAGATTTATCTTGTATATGTAAACAAAATAAATGTGTTTATTCAACGTTTGTTTTTTTATTTTCTCACCTAAATCATACAACGTATACTTTGGCCCTTCAGTAAGTTTGGCTCAATTTTGAATAATCCGTAGTAGTATTTAAATATAAAGTTTTGTTTAAGATTAGACAACAATCCTTAAAAAATTACAGGATATTTAAAATTACTGCAGTCCCCTTCAAGTGTTTTTATTTTAAATTTTATTTCTTTTGCAGTAATATTCCTAAATATAAAGATATTTTTATTATTAAAATAAATAATTTTTAGTTAATAGACGTATCATTATTTAAAATTTTATTGATTTTAAATACAAAATGATAGATTTTTTGAACCATTGCTAAAAGTAGCTTAAAATTAAGATAGATACATTTTATTTTTAATGATACTTCTTGCATTGTTTTAAAATAAATATTATTTTGTAATCAATGAAATAAAATTTTAAATCTTGTATCTATTAATTAAAACAAATATTTGGTTATAGAAAACATCTTGATTTAAGAAAATTATTGCCTTATTTCAATATCACATGTTTTTGTTTTAAGAAAATTTATTCTTGAATTAAGTAAGTATCTTTTTTATTTAAGAATACCACTAATTTATTTAAAAAAATATTCTTGCTTTAAAACAACCATATTTTGTTAAAGAAAATACATTTTCTTGAATTAAGTAAATATTGCTGCCTTATTTCAAATATTGTATCGAAGTTTTATTTAAAAAAATTTAATTTTCTTACAAAAGAAAAGATTCTTGTAGTAAATCAACGTGAATTAAGAAAATTCTTTACTATTTTAAAGAATATATTCTCTTCGTTATATATGAGACAAAGATTGTTTGAAACAAATAAATTTATTTGGTACAAGAATATCTTTTTTTCGTGGCTTTGTATCAACTTGAAGCTGCACGAAAATTTGCAAAACATGCGTGTCTTCCATTTATTTTTTGTTGTTGATTTTTGCCTCATCAATGACACAGATCACCCGTATAAAAAGGAACGTCTTTACAAGGAATGGGAGAAGTGGTTCAGATTGGGGCTTAAGAAGACCATAAATATCAAGTGGCATCTGTGATGTGGATAACACCCGCTTGAAGAAAATTCCGCAGTAATTCGATTTTATATAAAATAAAAATAATTCATTCAAATTATTTTCAGATGTTCTAAGCTGGCTGTCTCAGGTAGGTAAATTCCAAATTTGGGTGGGTATAAATGTTTAGATTAAATCTTGCAGTTGAAAATTAAGTTATGGAAATGTTTGGTGTTTGGGTAAGCCTAAAAAAAATATAGCTCAGGAAAAACAAGCATTCATCAATTACTTTTAGATTTAGAAACGCTTTTTCTAGGAAGTGAAACAATATATATCTGTTTTATCTACAGTGGCATAAAATAAAAGTTTTTGTGTGTTTATTCGCCCCAATTTATAAATAATCTTATACCAAACATCAGTGACACATGACAAAAGTTTTTATCGAATAAAAGGCTTGTATAAAGCATTTTTAACTTTGTTGAAAGTAAGAAAAGTATACTATATATACTATAGTTTTTAGCATCATATTAACATCTGCATAAGTATTTGTAATTTAATATTTGATTTTTCATTGTATTTGAAGTGCGGGGTTTAATGGTTCTCATTTTGAACCGCCTTTCAAGTTTATTGTTCATAAAACTTTAATAACCTTGTTTAGAAGCAAAATCCTTCTTTCGTTGAATATAAACGTCCCTTGAAAATTTAATATACTTTGTATTTTTCAAATATACAAAATACAGTCGTTCTAAAAAAATACTATGTGTAGAGCTGTGATAATCATCATTTATATGTAATACAAGCCTAATTACCACTAAAACCCAATTGTACTTTCTGTATTATTTTACGACCGCGGTATTGTCTAACGTACAGTACAAGCGATAAACTTGCAAATAGCTAATAAGCATAGGAATTTGGAAATTCAGAATCTGCCGAAAAGGCATGTAAATTATTGCAGCACTAAAATTTCAGTCTACGAAAGCATTATTGTTTGCGCCAGGTGTCGTAATTATATCTGCAGCATCTGTGAATTATTAAAACTACTCACTACTTCTCTCTCCGAAAGCAACATTACGTACGTATAATGTAGCGAGGAGTTTAATATAATTTAGGAAGGGAGTGAATAAATGTTTCGGCGTCGGTAAGACATGCATTATAAACCGTATATAAAGTTTTGTATAGGTAGGTAATATGAAATTTTCCGCCTGCAACTTATGTTTCTGCTTGCTTTATTCTAATTCGTAAGGTGTTTGTAAACATTATTATTGTTATTCGAATTCCTTATATTCCTAATATTTGGTCAAAATTATCAAATATTTTTATACTTACTGTAGGTTTAAGGGTTATTTAGGTATATTCAAACATTTATATAAAATTAAAAACATCCTAAACTCTGAATAAATTATAAACAAAAAATACCTTTAATAAGGTTTTTTATTCGAAATTGCAAAATTCGAAGGTAACGCTTTCCATTTTTTTACAATTAATAACCAAGTGAAAACCCTATCTACATTTACTAATTTAAGAGTGTCTGAAACTTTGAAGTTAAAATTTATTCATTCAAACTTTAAAACGTTTAATTTTACGTTTTATTTTTAATTTATTAAAATGGCTTAGGCTGTGTTGTATGCAGTGAAGCCTTAATCCATTTCACAAAAAATGTTTTGAATGCCGACTCTTTTTTAATTTTTAATTACCTACCTAATCGTAAATGTAAAATTGATGTCATTGATTGTCATTTAATAGTAATACTATGTATCAGTTTGACAAACGGAATAGAAGGTTATGTAACATATTTCAAATTTCGCTTCAAAAAATTAAATAATCTTCATTTATATTTTTTTGCTATATGACAGAAATGTTGAAAAATTGCAAAATCCACGTTTCAATTTTCTTATTGTTTTTTTATGAATTTATCTGTTGTTTTCATATTCATTATAAGTGAGAAATCAATAATTTTAAAAAAGTTCTTAGTGTAGGGAAATATAATGATAAGAAATAGAAAAAATCAATCTAAATAACATTATGACTTCGTAATTATCAATTTCTTACGTTTTCAGTTATAAAAATGGCTGTAAATGCTGTAAATTCATTAAATATTGGTTGGATAACTTTTTTTTATGATTCAGCCCTTTTTTTCTCCCTACTTTTTGCGGTTTGTTAAAAAAAATTAAAAAAAAAACGATTTTTTTAAAAACTGTCCTTTGACGACTCCTACTGGTGAACCAATGCGAGTTACAAAAAAAAACTCAAAAGCAATTTTAAAGAGCGTGAAATTCCCCATAAGGTGTATTAAACCGATTTGCAATATTGTCAAAGGTGGGTAAGTATTAGAAATTTGAAAAAATATATATATTTTTTACATGCATTTTAAACGGTAAAACTTTAAATTTAAATAGTAAGTACTTAAAATTTATATTAAGAGCTCAAACTTGTTGAGAATTTTTTTTTCTATATGCAGGTTAATATTTTGCTTGAGCACCGAAGAAAACAAAAACTTTGCGGAAATGAATCACCCTAATGGGCATTTTAAATAAGGCAGTAGAAAAAATAAAATAAACCACTTTTAAAAATTATGTTTAACCAATAAATTACTTACACTGAAAAAATTTCACAAACAGGCCAATTTTATTGCGACGAAATATTCGCACCCTTGTGGGTAAACATTCAAACCCTGAAAATTACATGAGTAGAAGCCAGAAATATATTTATAATTTGATTTGGGCTTTTCTAAATTACGCCTCAACGATCAAAGTTTGAATTAAAAAAGTGTACCTGGATGAAAACACAAAATGGAGTTTTTAGACCCGATAACCTTCTGGAATCGGTTGATTATATATAAGTCATCTGCAAGAGTTACAATTTGGCTTTTAAACTTACTCAAAATTAATGAAATTGTTGTAAACTGAAAAAAAAGTGCCCTTAAACTAAAGAAACAATATTTTATTATGAAAGAGTATTTATTGCTTGAAGAAAAAAGTTCTTAGTGAAAGAAGTATAGTTATCTTGGAAACAAATACAAAATCTCAGTTGCTTTATACGACGAGCCGCCACTGTGGTGAGGGGAATTTAAGCTTAAATACTAACAACGCTGGTAGTTTTAGTGAAGATCAGAAGCTTTTGAATAAAGCAATACATACTATTGGACCAAGAGATATTTGCTCTAAAATCAAAATAAAATGAAGTTAGGTCAATAGTATATGCTTTTGTAGCATGGCAAATTTTCTTTTTTAGTAAGGTTCCTAAGCTCTTCAATTAAGAGATGCAGTTTTCTTTTTAAAATCCCATTTTTTTGAGCTAAAAACGTTTTCTTCATTCAAAAACGAAATATCCTCCGAAGATATATTTTTGGTTCTTGTACCAAGAAATCGCTTGCTCTTGATTTAAGCTAATATTGTAATATCCTTAAACGAATAGATTAATCTCTTCTCTCAAGTAATTTAAAAAAATGTATTTAAAGATAGTTTCTGATTTGGATTAAGAAACATAGCAAATCTTTTGAATCAGTGTAATTTTCATTTCTTTTAAGAGATTATTTTTCAGTGTAGGTACCCATAGTTAAATGCAAAATTTAATTTTCTTGCAGACTCCGGTACATATTTGTTAATTGAAAGACAACAGCCGTTTACTCTCAATCAATTATGCGCTAATAGAATTATAGCGAAATCGAAATTACTAGACTGGCTGTTGATTAATGAGACGGCTGAAAATGTCTATTTCCGGTCTACAGACCGGGCCAGACACACGTACGGTCATTTCCGCCGTTGTTTTGCATTGCTATAGCATTGGTATACCAACTTCATTCAGGAAAAATGTTTTTTCAGACGTTCGAGTTTGTCCATTATTTTGATAGTCCGTGTTTTCATAGTCTGAATAAATGAATTGAAAAATAATCAAATTCCATTCATTCGTTTTCGATATAGGTATTTAAAATTGCAAAGCTGCAACAGCAAGTACATAGGTGCTCTGGGATGCTCCCAAATCTCTGGATAATTCTTGTGTGCTTGCATGAGGATTAGCGGCCGTTGCTGCTAATACATTAATTTCATTATTTCCACCTGTGACTGTTGCTCGACGAACTCTTTTTTCGGTTGAACACTCCCGTTTGTAGTAAACTGCTTGACTGTACGGTGAAATGAAGTACGTGATCGAATTTTATCCGGAAAACGCTGAGCGTAGATATTAACAGCATCATCAAGATTCCTGCCTGCTTCTCCACAAATCAAAATCATTTCTATTTTTTCTTCCACTGTTAAAAAATCCATTATGAATAACTGCTTAACGAAAGGAGGGCTTTTTGTTTGCAAATTAATCTTCGAACTAAATTGATTAAATAATGCTAAACTATAAATAGTTTCTTTATACCTCAATTAGGATTAAATTAATGAATTGACGAAATAATGTTTTTTTACCTTAAAAACCTTAAAAATAGTACAATAATCCTTTAAATTAAAGGATTTAATGCTGGCAGGTAAAAAGTGACCATGGTGCGCAATTGATAATTATCACCGAATGAAATAATGTATAAAACTTAAACCAAAGGAAACTTAAATATTAGTTAAAAAATCGTGGGTACTTAAAAAATCAGATTTAATTTAACAAGATAATAATTACCATAAAAGTGATATTTTTATAGAAAAATTATTGCAGACTCGTATAAGAAGAAAAATCGAACAAAAATTTCGTTTTAATTTTAACGTGACCCCCTGTTCCCCCTATAAGGAGGAGAGTATGAGGATCAATTTTAGTACTGATTGATTTCCCCCCTCGAATCATTTAATTTTTATATTAAACAATTTTTCGTAAAATGCATACTAACTGAGATATTTCAAAGTTTCAAGTTAAATGACTCACCCTGTATATTATACAGTGTATAATCCAGTGTAAGTATTTGAATCAGCAAAAGTAATTTGATGTTTGACAGGGGGTGCATCTAAAATAATTATGCAATGCAGATAAAATTTCCGTGTATCGTTGGAGGTAATTTATAATTCTGCGGTCGGTAACAATTACTGGTAATTAATTGGACCTCTGGGTCCTTTAAACGGCGCGGTGGCTTAAAACCGAAATCCCTTCATGCTATTAAATTGTCCACCCTGATCAAGATGTGTAAATTTTAATGCTGATAAAGCCGCATTCAAATTTTTTCATTGTAAATGTTTGCTATCTGTACATGTGCTATGACTCCATTAAAACGATTAAAAAAATGAATACGTTTCAATGACATTGTCCAAAGGGTTTTCATATGTTTTTTAATTTTTTTAAATGTTTTATTCGGAAATTAATTATAAAGGAAAGTTAGAAGATACAAATTATTTGTCCCACTGTGCGTAAGCCTTAGCCTTATTTCAGTAAAGACTTATTATAATAGTGGTGTGTTGGCATGGTTATTGTTGATGACTAGTTGACTGCACTTTTTGTTTATGTTAAAGTCTATTGCTTATCACAGCTGTAGGTTTAGTTTTGGTTTCGTACCGATTTATACGAATAATTACGTTTGCTGTCCTATGGGAATTCTCTTTTTCTTGTGCAAGATTACTTTCTTAGTGAAGAATGCAAATTAAATCATGCGGATTAAAGCTATTGAACTTATCTTTTGCTGCTACTGTTCACTTGACCCTCTCTTTGGTGCCTTCGGGAGACTGGTGCATAGAGTACACCTGCACAGGTAGTGCAACTGATTTCTAACATTCTTCACTTGTATTGCACTGCACTACTGTATTAGCGCTTTGCTGATTCTGTCATCGACATCGAGAGACATCGATTTACTTGCACAGGTAGTATTTCATTAAAAACCCTGTATAAAATAAACTTGATGTACTTGATAACTTAGTCATTTAATGGAATTTCATTTCATCTAAATGTTATTGCCTTTTTTGTAGTAAAATTAAGTGTAGCGTTACCATTAAATGTAAATTTCGGGAATTTACGTAAAACATTTATATATTCGGGGAAAAAGGGAATTCTCGGAGACGTTATACGTTCGAATTGTATTTTAAATCATGTTTGTTTTAAAAATAAAGTTTCAAATTTTCCTGGTTATATATTTGTTTGTAACATTACTTTTCCTGCAGCACCAACACCGCTGGTTTAATTTGATTTAAAGCAAATATTGGCCAGCAAACTACGCAAATTTACGATGATTATTTTTTGTTTATGCAGTTTAGGAAATGATTTTAAAATTAATCGAATTCTAAAAAATGTTTTTATGATTTAACCGCACTGATTTAAATTTAGAATATATATATATATATATATATATATGGGTGAAGTTGGACAACTTCAATAGGTATTTTAAATTTTTTTGTAAATATTTTAGTATATTACAAAAGATCCAGTTTTTTTAACTTGTCACCCTTTTTTATTTTTTTTTTAGAAACACGTTTGTAGAAAAACATAATAAATATTCAAAATATCAGTACCTTGGCGTTTCACAACTCCTGAATCAAATATTTGAGTGATTTTATTTTAAAATATATTCAATTTATCTTAAATTTTTCAATTTCACTACAAACTATAAAACATTAAATAATGTATTTTTCATATTTTATCATAGATTCGAATAATAGCAATTTTTAAAAAAATTGATAATCTTTGTACTCACTTTTACCCGTCAGGTCTATGTCCAATGTTAAAATTCAAAATTCCTGCGAAATATTAAAGTTTAAACGTCAAGTCCGTATTGATAAAAAATTACCTACAGTTGCACGACAGTCATCTTGAAAACAATGCAAGCGGCGAAGTTGTGGTGAATTTACGTATAGTTCCAGTCAAAATTTCAGTACTGTGGTGAGTAGTTATTTTCTTACGTTTATATATTTCATTGTAATTTATATAAGGCTATATGTGATTTGCTGATAAGTAGCATCCACTAATAAAAAAATATCAGTAAAATACTTAATTCCGAATTATAATCTCAAATTTGTATCCAGTTCATCAGTACTGTGTCGTAAGTTCCATGTTCGATCTTTTTTTCGCAAACTTCAATTTAAATTCTGCTTGCCCAGAACTTGCTTATTTATTGTCATTATAAACTTATATAAATTTGGGGTGGGTCCCATATCTAATAATTGAGATATCGGTATACCCAAAATCCACCAGCCGCCACTGATGTGTGGTATTATTTGATTTTAAGATATTTAATGTATAATATGCACAAAGTTGCAATAAATCTTATATTTTCCAATAAATTATGTATTTAATTAGTACCCTGGTATACTCGTCACTTCCCTTGCATTTAAATTTAGAAAACACAAATATATCAGGCCCGGTCTAGAACAGTCATAACAAAATACTGTTTAATTTTCTCCGAAAACTATATAAACAAAATGAGGTCAAAAGTTGCCCAACTTTTGTGGAATCACCCATATATTATAAATACTAAAAACCGAGAAGGCTATAATGAAATTCATCGTGTTAATGCGAAGTGCTACGTTGTGTTTATGAATATTCCTTCTATAATAATTGAAATTTTCTTTCGTTTTCCTCCAACATGGTGGTCGGGTTTCATTTTCTTAGATTTGCAAGAATCAGCAATTTAAAGCTTGTTTGCTTAGCAAGAAACCCACGGATTGCATAAATTTGAAATCATTTGCAAGGCATACGCTGCATATGAGAAACGTCTAATAAAATTTTACACTGTACCAGATTAGAGCCAATTTAATTAAGATATTAAGCCAACGCTCATCTCTCAAACGTTTAATAACTGAGGAGTCTAAGTGCTGACGTATCGAAATCCATTAAGACCACTTATTCTGCAACTTGCCCTTGCAGAGATAAATAAAACTTATCCAAACTGGTCCTATTGAAACCAAATGGTATCGTTTGGTAGATCGGGACCTCCATTCTCATTGGCAAGTATCTACGCTCAGCGTTTTCCGGAAAAAATTCGATCACGTACTCCATTTCACCGTACAGTCAAGCAGTTTACTACAAACGGGAGTGTTCAACCGAAAAAAAGAGTTTGTCGAGCAAATATTTAATATTGTTATTTTGAGCAACTACTTTAATTAAAATTTAAAAAATAAATAAATAAATTTAAAAAATAAAACCAAGTATTTTATTAAAAAATTATTGGAGAATCCTATACAGAATAAAAATCGTATACCCCTGTATACAGTGACCAGCAAAAGTATGAGACAAACTCATTAAAAAAAAACATTAATTTTTATTTGCCATTTTCTTGAGAATATCTACGTGTATAAAAATAATATCAAATTTCTGCATTTACTTTACTACTATTTTACTGAATTTAAGCGACTGTGATACGTTTTGCTACCAACTGAAAAAAATATATACGTGCTAGGAATTTCGACAAAGACCTGCCTTTGCATTTATATAAAGAGCATTTTGAAGAGACATTCATCATTTTATCAATGGCTCGAGAAAAGGCGGCTGTGGCATGGTGAAATATTAAGAAATCATCCACATAGGATTCATGTTGATAAATGACAAGATAAATATTTATTTTGATAAATTTTAAACTCAAAAATAGCTTAAAAGTTAAGCTTTGTGATTACACAGTAAAAAATTTTGCCCGTGTAATTTTTTAGTGTAGGGGTAAAAATATTAGAGTTGATTTGTAAGTGTAAAAGTTACACTACAAAATACACTATAGGTAGCATTTAGTGCTTATCAACTTTATTAAACACATTTAAAGAATATGAACATTATTCATTGGTACATTCACACTATTTATTATTAAAATAAATCAAAAAGGTAGAAAAACTTAATGCGAGTATTTATTACCCCTTAATGTGTTAAATAGTGACAAAATGTACACTACAGTGCATGCCAATTTATTTGTCTGTTTTGATGTTACTAAGAGCTCTTTTTTCTTTACACTACTAGTGCACAGTGTATCACAATTAAAGTTAAATTACACCAATAGTGGCAAAATGCACTGAAAAAACAGGTTATAACCTAAATGTGTTTTAAAATGTTTGGTTGGTACCTATCTACCTACGCAGTGCATATCCGGAGATACCGCGTTGTGGAAGTGTGGCATTTTTGTTCAGTTAGATTTTAATTACAGTGAATCCATAAGGGGACATTCTTATTTTTTGGTAAGTATTATACTTCTTTTCTTTAAGCCTTAATACTCAATAAATACAAATATGTTAAAAGGATGTCCATACCCGACCTATATTATATATCAATAATTTACGGCAGTAGGTCGGGTACTTGTAACATTAATAATATAAATACATACACACTTGATTTACTTTTTATTTTCAAGGGTAATGGTTGTTATATTAACCTATACCTACATTTTTATTAATATTATGGAAAATTTGTACACGTGTGGTAAATCCCCGACATACAGCCGCCTGACGCCTCTTTACCAATGGGATCACCCATTTTTTATAACAGAAAAATGGATTACTGATGAATTCTCAAGATAATTCATTGCTTACAAGTTGACAGCCAGTAAAACATTGCATTGATCTAAAACTTTTACGTTTTAAGGAACCATTTTGCTTAAGCCAGCCATACGACTCAAATATAAAATTATATTTTAAAAGGCACCGATTTTGATAATTGTCATTGATTTTTGTTCCAAGTAAATGTTTCTCTTTATTTACCTTTTCGTTTTATTCACTACCACCAATAGGTTTTACTCAAATAATAGTGTTTATTTACACTAGAAGTTTGCACTAAAAGAGTAAAAGTACCTTTCTAAAATTAGAACTTTTCCAAAGTAGTGTTAATTTACACTGAAAATTACACTACAAATTAACTCTAATTGTAGTGTTATAAAACAACACTATTTAGTGTGGACCTGTGTGAACTCTAATTAGTGTTGCTTAGAGTTGATTTTTTTTTACTGTGCATATGTACAATTATAGAAATTTACATTTTGTAAAATTGGACACTGGCCATGTTAGTCCAATAACTATAAAGTGTCTACTGTACCCTATATTTGCAAATCTCTTCAAAACATTTTTTCGATTTATTTTAAGTACTTTCCGATACATGTATACAATAAATTCGTCCATAAAACTCTTGCATATAAAAAACAACAAGCAATAAACAGCGGATGGGAGACTCTGACCCGAAAAAAGGATGTTAATCCGGAACTGCTGACTGTTCAATAAGTGCGAACGATTTCTCATCTACCTGGACAAGAATCCAGGATAGATTTCGGCGTTGTTTCGTTTTATGACAAGCTTGACACGTACCGAAGTAATCCGGGCGCTGTAATAAAAACAAACGCCGATCCTGTCGACAGAACTTTACAGCTGGTCGTTTTTTGGAATGGCGATATTGTGGACAAGACCGTATGCCTTTGCACTTGGTTTGTTTAATCTCATATACAAGAGTTTTTCAAATTCATTTCAATAACTTTTGCTGTTTGAAATATTTAGTCTTTGTCATATATTTTTGAAAAATCAGAGTAGCTTTTTCAAAATATAAAAAATAGATAGCATATATGCTATAGATAAAATGTATGGTTTATTTTTTTTATTTTCTATAGAAAGTTTTACCTTAGATAAAATAGTACATAGTATAAAATCATTTTTGAAGTTACTGTACTTATTTTGTTGATAAATTTAAGAAAAATTGAAATTACTTTGATATTGTATATTTTAATTATGATTTTCTTTATTTTTAATATACAATTATCAGGATGAAGTACAAATTTTATCTATGTCATCTATTTTTGAAAAATCAGGAGTAGCTATTTCCAAATATAAGAATTAGATAGCATAGAAAAAATGTATGGTCTATTAGAAGGGTTTTACTTTTTTAACGAGGAAGACCATTAATAAAATAAACATTTTATCCATGCTATCTATTTAAAAAAAAATCAGGAGTAGCTCTTTTCAAATATAAACAGTAGATAGCATAAATAAAATGTATAGTCTATTGGAGGGGTTTTACCTTTTCAATCAATAAAATAATATTTCTTTTATCAATTTAAAACATAACAATAATTTATCCCCATATTTTCGAAACTTTAATCTTTATCCAATATTTACGTGTATATCCATTATGCATAATGCAAAAATCCTTTCAACGTTTTTTTGTATGTCTCCGGTGTCGACTGGAAACACAGACAATGAAAATATCGAACGCTTTAGATTCGTTCAGAAGAAAAATTGGATTCCATTGTACTTCACTTTTTTCATTCTTTCCCTCTTGTATTCGAATCATTTTTTTTGTCTTCTCCATTCAACACTAGTAATCAATTTGGAGTTTTATTTATTATTTAAAGTTATCATGCAAATGTATACATAAATTTGATTATTTAGATTTTAATAAATTTGCTTAAAAATATTCAAAATAATTCTGCCTATTCAGAGTCAGATAGTCAAAGTGAATGTTAGCTCAGCTAATAGCGTTTCCCTCTTTAAATAGGTTTTCGTTGATTGTTTGAAATTCAGACTACAGATTTTGCTAATTGCCAGGGCGCGTACAAGAACTGATTACCCTAAATTAATCGAAGTTTGTTTGCTCGAGATGATAAATCAAATGTAGGCAATATCTTATTACCCACACAATGCCTTAAAAGGTAAAACTTTATTATTAATATTCATAGAAATTGTTCAGTAATTGAATTACCTTGTCGTGATTTGAATCCAGCGAGCTACATATACAGTAAAATAAAATATTTGTTAATTTTAACCAGATTTTATGTTAATCCAGGTCCACATAGCTTTATACAGACTCTAATCTGTTAACTAATTGAATAAGTAGTTTCTGTTGTGATAAACATATACTAAATTGTAGATAATTTTTTGTGGCACTAAAAGAATTATAAATAAATATTAATACATCACAACCAAAAAGCAGAATTGAGCTGTAAAAGATTTAAGAAATCGTTAAACATGCAACATATTTTTCAAATTTGTAAAAATGCCTTTATCATGAGTCGTAAATAAAACTTTGCTTAAGACTAGCAGCACAGTTTTCCCTAAATAAACCTTATAAATCATTTTTATCTGCACTTATTCTTCTTCCTTGACAATGCAAAGTTTTGTTGCTTTATTAGTCTTTAAAAAAATTTATTTAGCACTACAGGAGTACAAACTTAATTTCAATAGAAATCAGAGATACTAAATTGCGACAGAAAATGCAGGTTATATATACACCCTAAAAATTACCTTTTTCTTACCTTTTATGATTTTTTTTAAGGTGGTCGGGGCTCAGGTTAAAAATTAATTTAAAAATCTTGAACTTTGATTGAAGATGTGGTTACAAAATTATATTTTTTTTGATAATAATAATCTATCAATAAATATAGTATTGAAGGTTCATAAGTTATTTTACATATTTCAAAACACAAAAACAATCTACGTAGATTAATTAAAAAAATATTGTTCGTAATTAAATCAAACTGTGATATTTAAGGGATAAATTTAAAATTCAAGCGTTCAATATTAGTGCTGGGATTATGTTGGCAACCCTTCCTCGGTTGGTAACAGCGAGTGAATTTAATTATAAGATTGTAATTCGTTTCCCAAATGATTTTGTACAGCCTTCATCGTGAATTTTTAGAAAACGTCACATGATATGCTCTATTCATTAAATTTTAGTGGCAATTAAAAATATACCTACGTATTAAATTTTTTTGTTTTGTTTTTACAACCAGTTTGGAATAAAGTTCTCAATATAAAAAAATTAATTAGAGCTAAACTTGAGCTCCAACATTGACATTTTCGTTTTTGTTAAATAAAGTTAAAACGATTTGGTATTTTAACATTTAATTGCCTTAAATAAAATTAAAGTAATTAAAATATTTGTTTTTTGTTACCTAGTAAGTTTAAGGAGAAATGTAATTAAAATTTTGTTTTTTAACTTCCATAGTTTAATTAGTTTATTAGAAATTTCCTACCTGTATTGTAATGAAATCCATTATAATACAAATTTTTCATCACGATACAGGTTTTAATAGAAATATTCTGTCAATATGGCCTTGCACATTTGACAGATCTAATATTTATTAACTTTGACAAGCTACTGTTTCAAGATGTTGACAGAGAATTTTCATAATTAGTGTTAATTTTTTACTTTATTGTGGTAGCTGTAAAAAAAAGTGTAACTTTATATGAAAAAACTAGTAAAAATCCACTGTTAATTTCTCACCGCATTTTTGGTACCCCCTGTATAAATCACCCTATTTATTTAAATACACCCTATTTATTTAAATAAAATGAGCAAAGTAAAGACGTAACATCAAATATCATGTTGCTTTAAAAATTCAAATATATTTGAGCATATTCAATCCATACGACATAAAACAAGAATATTTTTATATATAAAAATACCTATAGGTATTCATAATAAATTCTTTTTATTTTCTTTCGAGGACAAAAATTGCGTCCCATTGATATATTCAACCGTAAAATACCAGAGATATATCTTGTCGAGATTTGCGTATAACATACGTGTTTTCTTGATATATTTTAGGTCCCAAAAAAGTCTCTTTACAATTTAATTACCCATAACGATTATTTTTTGATATTTTGCTTTTATAATTTACCCCCGTTTTTTTTTAGCCTTATCACGCCACTGCATTAATGTGCTATAACTTGTTTATGTTATATGGCCTGGAAAGAGGCATGCCTTTAAACGTTGTCAATATTTTTCACATTAAGATATTCAAAAATCTTTTTTAACAGGCCATTAATTTTAATATTTAAAATGAATCAAAATTCTGATAAAAGTGTCATAAAAGCGATTTAATGAACTTTTTAAAATCCTTTTTAAATTGTGGAATTCTGCTTCTTCTTTTTTTTACTGATGTTTTAAAACCACAAAATGGTTTAATTTGATATTTATAACGAGAAAAAAAGTTATAATGTTAGTGTTCTTGTAATATTATAAAAAACATAAATTGGGTGTATAAAACTAAATTTTATTGCCGAAGGCATCCACCCTTCAATAAATTTAAGTGCCTATTTAAATTGACAAAATTGACTATTTTGGGTAAGAGAAAATTCCCCCTTTTTATTAAATATAAAATCATGAAATTTTATTTTTAAAAATCATATTTTTGTCACCCTAATCGTATACACAAACCCTGCAAAATTAAAAACAATACATAGGTTCTCTAGATAATTCTCATGTGCTTGCATGAGGATTAGCGGCCGTTGCTGCTAATA
Source organism: Brassicogethes aeneus (assembly GCA_921294245.1). Classification (NCBI taxonomy): domain Eukaryota; kingdom Metazoa; phylum Arthropoda; class Insecta; order Coleoptera; family Nitidulidae; genus Brassicogethes; species Brassicogethes aeneus. Next base: position 2,270,119 of record OV121140.1, read on the forward strand.
CATTAATTTCATTATTTCCACCTGTGACTATTGCTCGACGAACTCTTTTTTCGGTTGAACACTCCCGTTTGTAGTAAACTGCTTGACTGTACGGTGAAATGAAGTACGTGATCGAATTTTTTCCGGAAAACGCTGAGCGTAGATATTAACAGCATCATCAAGATTTCTGCCTGATTCTCTATAAATCAGAATCATTTCTATTTTTTCTTCCACTGTTAAAAAATCCATTATGAATAACTGCTTAACGAAAGGAGGTCTTTTTGTTTGCAAATTAATCTTCGAACTAAATTGATTTAATAATGCTAAACTATAAATAGATTCTTTATACCTCAATTAGGATTAAATTAATTAATTGACAAAATAATGTTTTTTTACCTTAAATGAGGTATTTTTATTAAAAATAGTACAATAATCCTTGATCAATTGATAATTTTTACCGAATGAAATAATGTATAAAACTTAAACCAAAGGAAACTTAAACATTAGTTAAAAAATCAGATTTAAGATATTTTTATAGAAAAATTGTTGCAGAATCGTAATACAGAAGAAAAATCGCCAAAACTTTCCAAAATTCTGTCTCTTTAAATTAAACTTCACCAATAATAGCAATGATAGTATTTTATAAAATATGTAATAGTAAAAAAAAGATTTTCTTGTCGAATATCTTCGTGATCCTTGTTCGCTGTACCTGTCAAGTTTTCGTCCTTATCCTGAATCAACACAAACACCCACTCGAAAAAAAATCGTTCCCGAGTCCGCACACAAACATTGCGCAAATATTTATTTTAATTTCCTTCACAAACGTCCTCAAACTCGTTGGGATTCGCGATCGTCCGCAATCTCCTGCCTCTGGCGCGGTCGCTGCAAGACTGACGTCGAACAGGATTTGCAGGATGTGTACGTCATAGGTCCGCAGGACGAGCCACACTAAATATACCTGCGATGTTATACGACGCTGCCTTAAATGATGTTTATCCAGGCAATGATTGTTTTACGTTAAAAGTTTAATACTTTTATTTACACTTCGTCAACCTTGTTCTTGTAGAACCTTAGTTTTAAATAAATGTACATTTTAACAATTTTAACTAAAAATGAATTTGGGTCCAATATATGACAAAAAAGTTCGCACGTTTTTTTGTTAAGAGCAGGGCTGTGTTTAAATCATAATAAAAAATATGTCGTGTACAGATCAGTGTGTGGTATAAATGTGTTCCTCATGGTTTAAACATTGTCACTTTAATGCGTTTTAATTTTAATTCTGAAAACAAACAGTAAAATGGCCAGTGTCCAATTACTGGTTGGTAAAAAATGTAAATTTCTATTATTGGACATACGTCCAATATCACACTCTATTTGTATCCCGGACATTTTCCAGCCAATTCTTATGTAAAATTGTCCACTGAATCCGAAAAGACCGTCAAAAACTATAAAAGTGTAGTATTTTTATAACTTTTGACGACATTTTCGGATTCAGCGAATAATATTTCATAGGAATTGACTGCTAAATGTCCTGAATACAAATTGGTGTTGACGAGAATTATTATTTCGCTATGACATTAATTTTTGACTAATTCATTTTTGGAGAGTAAGTAATATAGTGATTTCTTCGTCACAGGGCATCTTGCAGAATAACAGTGCTTGATAGAGAAAATAAAAAACGAATGGCAACAAAATTAATAAATTCGGAAAATACTTTTAACATACCACCCGAAAAAATATTAGATGCATATAAATCATCCTGTTCCGGCCTAAACATTATAAATGCTTCACAAACTAAAGATACTACACTTAATGATATTTGCAACAAACTATTTCAGAAGTCAGACCAAGGAATTAGTAGTTCAGAATCCAGAAAAGGGATGAGGAATCCGAGACAGAAATATATGAATTGTATGATATATAAAAAAACAAAATAAAAAAATTACCTAAAACAGCTATTTATCTTTAAAAAATATTTAACAATTTATGTTACTTGATGTAAAGTTGTTTTGTTATATAAAAATTGTATGTCCAATATCTATGGCCCATGTGTCCAATTACTATATATAATGTACAATTACTATACTTTTTTGCATGTTTTTATAAAACTAATATTAAAAACTCAAATATTCTTATTTTTAAGTAAACGTAAATAATCTAATAGCTGTAGTAACTATTCATTTTTAGAGAGCAAATCGCCGGTAGATTTTTAACAAAAAAAACGATGAAATTCGGTCTATAAACAGAATCACGCTCATATCTAGACACTTAACGCAATAAAACGTTTAGAGACGTAACGTTAAACTAACCGGAACAGGAAGCAAAACGTACGCTGCAAGATTATTGTTATTTATGTTTGAGTTTAAATATTTTGTAGAAAGAATTTAACCCTGTATTTTCCAGTTTATTTTTCCTAAAAAATTAACATCTACAATGTAATACAAATCATATTTGTTATGAACCTGGATTAACATAAAATCTGATTAATATTTGATTAAAATTAACAAATAGATACTTTTTTACTGTGTATATGTAGGGTCCTTTACCTTAAATTTAATCCCAAATGTTTTACTTAAGGTAAATAAATTAAATATAGTAGACCACTTTGAAGAGTAATCAGATTCTTTTGATCCCTTAGCTTTTTCCTTAAGAGGCGAATAAACAAAGTCCCTTGAACAAGCTCAATACATTACCAAGTCTGTAAAGGTTGTTTATATTAAAATAAATTTGTCAGACAACATTTAGAGGATGCATTTTGTTCTTAAATAAGTCTGGACATATCATTAGAAATAATTATCTTATTAAATTAAATCTGATTTTTTTAAGTATACCCACGATTTTTAACTAATATTTAAGTTTCCTTTGGTTTAAGTTTTATACATTATTTCATTCGGTGATATTATCAATTGCGCACCATGGTCACTTTTTACCTGCCAGCATTAAATCCTTTAATTTAAAGGATTATTGTACTATTTTCAATAAAAATACCTTATTTAGGATATTTTGTCAATTAATTCATTTAATCCTAATTGAGGCATAAAAAATGGTATTTAGTTATAAATAATAATTATTATTTTTACATAGTTTAGCATTATTTAATCAATTTAGTTCGAAGATTAATTTGCAAACAAAAAGACCTCCTTTCGTTAAGCAGTTATTCATAATGGATTTTTTAATAGTGGAAGAAAAAATAGAAATGATTTTGATTTATGGAGAAGCAGGCAGGAATCTTGATGATGCTGTTAATATCTACGCTCAGCGTTTTCCGGAAAAAATTCGATCACCGCACAGTCAAGCAGTTTACTACAAACGGGAGTGTTCAACCGAAAAAAAGAGTTCGTCGAGCAAATATTTAATATTGTTATTTTGAGCACCTACTTTAATTAAAATTTAAAAAAAACTAAAACCAAAAATTATTGGAGAATCGTATACAGAAGAAAAATCGAACAAAATTATTTTTTTTTATTACAGCGCCATCTATTACATATATGAAAAAATGTTTTAGATAAAATCTACAAAAACGCTCGGGCAATTTTAATTAATCTAGTATAAAAAACAGTGTAACATTTTTGACTTTTCTTGTTACGTAAACAAATGTCCTGCAACTTCTCTTCTATAAATGTAACACATGCTTCCACTTCCGGGCTGTATGACAAATAAGGTTCGTATTTTCACAAACAAGACTCGCAAAACCGGATAGCATGCCCGAGCTTGTAACTTGGCAGTTTTGTCGGCCAGCCTCAACAACTTGGCGGCCAAATACCCTTTACTCGCAAACGTGTTCTGAATGCAGATAACCGCGTCGGTATACTAAATTAATTAAACCGAAATTATCCCATGCACTTTCGGTTTTAGAGTCGACAAAAGGTTTTATATCTTCACTTATACCTACCCGTCATTCAAATTTACGTTTTGGGGTGCTAGCAGCCAAGTCCATAGCAGTAAAATTTTCATAAAAGCAAAATGACATGACATGACTCGTCTTTGCAAAGTATTTTGTGCTAGGCAACTAACAAAACACCTGTGTATTGTTTATTCCATACGATAGAGGCCTGATTTTCATCCGATGAAATGAACTACTCCCATGCTTAAGTATGTGGAACCATGGTACAAGAAAGCAAGGTATGTTCTTTTCAAAATTGTATCTACAAATAATTGCAATTTAGGTTTAGTTGCCTAATAAAAACCCTAAATTGGCCACCATGGGGCCAACATTAAATAAAACAGACTAAATTTGTGAAAAATATTATATTATAGTATGGTATCAGCTTTTGGAATGCTTCAATCCCATCAGCATGCTATTAGCTTCCTTGTCTTGGCACATTTCCTGCACAGAGCAAAAATAAAAATTTAATTTTTATTAATTTTGTTTTATAAATTTTATTTCAATTTCTTACACTGCAGAACTTGATTTCTTAAAGTTTGAGTTTCTGTTACGGGCTGTCAGGAACAATAATTTATATTGTTTTTTCCAATTTTATTTTAATTTCTTACAAAGTACTTGATTTCTCTTTTTATAGATCAGCTATGAAAAGTGTCAAGTTACTGCAAGAAAAATGTAAACAATATATTAATTACAAACTTGTATTCACAAATAATTCAATAAAACAAACTAAACTTGTGAAAAATATTATATTATGTATTGTAAATAAATTTAAATTAGGCACTTCCCTGCTGTAATTATTATATTATATTATGGTATGGTATAAGCTTTTGGGATGTTTCAATCCCATCAGCATGGTATTAGCTTCCTTGTCGTGGCACATTTCCTGCACAGAACAAAATTTTTTTTTCTCATTTTACCGTGTGTTTTTTTTAACAAGCTGAATGCGATTTTTTTCTTGTGCGAGAATCGATTGAAATAGCATTTCAAAAACGTACGATGGGTATAACCGTTAGTTGTTTCCCAAGTGTTTATCCTTTTTCGTTCTTTCCTTCCCAACGGCCGGTTGTTTACAGTTATTGGTGGGCGTTGGCGTTGCTTGGCTTTGGCGGAAGGGTCAGTAAACGTTGACCCCAGTTTACGATTATGTTTTAAACCGTTTTCAACACTCACTGCAATATTTAGTCCTACTGCCACTAGCGACAACTGCCAACAGAAGTTTACTTTTTTTTCTCCACCTATATTTCTTTTCCGATGTGGCTATAACCCAGACCAACTAGGACTACAAGCAATTCCTTGCCAAGTTTATGTAAAAGATTACTTGATTTTTCCAGTACTTTTATTTTCTACGTAATTTTTTAAATTAACGGACTTTTTGTCAATGCCAACTCGATTCTATCATCACCTACAAATTGGGACAGCGAAAACAACATATATCAATATAGCACCAAAAAATTAAACGATAAATCTCTGTATTTGCGGTCGATACGTCCACAAATTTCAAATGAGAATTCAATTGTCATTTTGTCTATTGAAATGTTTTTATGAAATAATAAATATAAGAAAATAATGATGCGATTACAAATGTTAAGTTCATCAAACTAATAATGATTTAACATTTGAATAATAAACTTGCCATTGGGCAATTTAACTTTTAGCTACGCTTTGATACATTTGCTTGTGTTCGATGAAAACTCATTATGCACTTGCCAGATTCCGCACATCATAGTGGAAAATGGAAGGCATAGAGATACAGTCGTGTTGCCATGGCATTTGACAGTTGACGAACGAATTGCGCGCAATATACCAAGGTGTCATTTATTCAACTATCTGGAAGTTATTGTGGAAGTACAGTGTATGGTGTTTGAAGGGAAATTTGCTCTCTGAAAGTCGAGTTTCATATGCTTCGTTTCGGTAATTTACAGTTACAAATTGTTACTTATTAAGGCGGAGTCACTTTTCTGTTTCAGAAAATGCTTGGTAATACGTTTTAGTCTATGTTTACGAGGTGTGTTTAGAAAATAACGGGAATTGTTAAATTTCGCGGGTTCGGAGGGTCCGGTTGTCATAAAAAAAATTTTATTATGTTGGTATACATGCCCCGAAGTATGATAAAAACTTTAGCTGTTTTCATTGTTTACTTTGTCTTTGTCTTTGTCAGCCGCTAAGGTTAGACGTGTTTTATGAGCTCGGCGATTTTTCGTTCGTTAAAAGATATGAATCAAAGAATTTGTATCCAATTTTGCTTAAAAAATGAAATAAATTCTGTGAAATGTTAACAAAGGCCTATAGTGAGTCTGCTATAAGTAAAACAAGAGTTTACAAGTGGTATAAGAGTTTCCAAGATGGCCGTGAAGACGTTGAAGATGACGAACGCCCCGAACGCACAAGCACATTAACAACCGATAAAAACATGAAAAAAGTAGAAGAAATGGTTATAAACCATCAGAGAAGTCGCTGATGATGTTGGTATATCGATTGGCTCATTCCATGAAATTTTTTCGAATGTTTTGGGTATGAAACGCGTGGCAGCAAAATTTGTTCTAAAATTGTTAAATTGTGAACAAAATTTTTGGCCAAAAACAATACTGTAATGATACCCAGCCTCCATATTCGCCAGACATGCCTCTGTCTGACTTTTTCCTATTCTTAAAGATAAAGAGAACCTTAAAGGGCCGTCGTTTTGCAAGCATAGATGACATTAAAAGCGCATCGCTGTAAGAACTAAAGGCAATCCCAAAGATTGAGTTTTAGAAGTGTTTCGAGTATTGGAAGAAGAGCTGGCACATGTGCATAATATCCAATGCGGACTATTTTGAAGGCGACAACATTAATGTAGACGAATAAATAAATATTTGTTTCAAAAAACGAATATTCCCGATATTTTCTGAACACACCTCGTATTATATTACAATATATTTATGTATTTTTGGTAGTGTTGGCTTTATAACATACAGTTTTGTGAGTGGGTTATTTGGAAGATTAAAATTGGGTTTGTAATTCGCTGGTGCTCGAATAATTAGTTAGTATGCGTCCGTACATTTTCATCCATTTAAAAGTATAATACCTCACAACAAAAACAGCCAGAGATCGTTGATGTGATGAAAAACTTTTGTTGTTTCGCACTACACTACATCTAAAAACCCAATTTGCATAACAAAAATATGCTACCCATAGAGCCAGTCTCTTCACTTCCCACTACGTCAATTTTGTCCCAAAGCTTACACGCACTAATGTTCATTAACGCAAATGACTTTACATCAAACTATTCACATGGGTATTTTTTATTTTTGTATTTTGATTTTTCGAGAAAGAGCTTTTGTAGATGAAAATTTGATTTATAATCATGATCATAATCATTTAAATGGTTTGAAAGAGGAAGTGGCTTAACGAGTTTTGCGAAAAAAATATATTATTTCGTGATAGACCAAAACGTGCTTTTTCTACTTGGGTTATAATTTCTTAAAAACCTGACTTGATGCAAACTAAGATATAACTGTTAAAATATAACTTTCTCAAGAATGCCAATTAAAGCTAGATATAACTGTCTAAAGAATGTAAGTTTTTTCTAGAATATAACTATTTTAAGAATGTCAATTTGAGCTAAAATTTAACTGTTTTAAGAATGCCAACTGTTATAAGTACTTCAATTTAATTTTGAATATAACTGTTTTAATGTCAATTTAAGCTAAAATATAACTGTCTAAAGAATGCCAAATGCTAAAGAAAGTAGAGTTAATCTAGAATATAACTGTTTTAAGAATGTTAATTTGAGCTAAAATATAACTGTCTTAAGAATGTGAATTTAAGCTAGAATATAACTGTTTTAAGAATGTCAATTAAATCTGGAATATACCTAACTGTTTTAAAAATATTAACTTAAGCTAAAATATGACTGTCTTAAAATGCCAACTAAAGCTAGATATAGCTGTCTAAAGAATGTAAATTTTTTCTAAAATATAACTGTCGAGAATTTCAATTTGAGCTAAAATATAACTTTTTTAAAAAGCCAGTTTCAGCTAGAATATAACTGTTTTAAGAATGTCAATTAAATCTGGAATATACCTAACTGTTTTAAAAATATTAACTTAAGCTTAAATATGACTGTCTTAAAATACCAACTAAAGCTAGATATAGCTGTCTAAAGAATGTACATTTTTTCTAAAATGTAACTGTCGAGAATATCAATTTGAGCTAAAATATAACTGTTTTAAGAAAGCCAGTTTCAGCTAGAATATAACTGTTTTAAGAATATCAATTAAATCTGGAATATACCTACCTAACTGTTTTAAAAATATTCTTAAGCTAAAATATGACTGTCTTAAAATGCCAACTAAAGCTAGATATAGCTGTCTAAAGAATGTAAATTTTTTCTAAAATATAACTGTCGAGAATGTCAATTTGAGCTGAAATATAACTGTTTTAAAAAGCCAGTTTCAGATAGAATATAACTGTATTAAGAATGTCAATTAAATCTGGAATATACCTAACTGTTTTAAAAATATTAACTTAAGCTAAAATATGACTGTCTTAAAATGCCAACTAAAGCTAGAAATAGCCGTCTAAAGAATGTAAATTTTTTCTAAAATATAACTGTCGAGAATTTTAATTTAAGCTAAAATATAACTGTCTTAAGAATGCCAAATGCTAAAGAATGTAGATTTAATCTAGAATATAATTGTTTTAAGCTAAAATATAACTGTTTTAAAAATCTCAATGAAATCTAGAAAATAACTGTTTAAACCTGACTTGATAAAGCAATTCTAATTTCAACAGCAGAAGTTTGTAGATTTTAGGTGAATAGTGAATGAGTTAAGTAGCTACAGGACAGCAATAATCTAAAGATACTTACCAATCGAAACGTATACTTATAAAATATGCAACATTAATCAAATTTATTTTCATTAGAATTTTTGACTGAGTGCCAAGATCTTGAGAAGCATGGAAGAAAGGCGGGGGGCAATCGATCGGCTGTTGCCCGTTTCAGCTGAAATCTCGAACCAGCACGAAAATATGTAAAATACGACCCACTTAACGTTGGTAAAGTTTAACAAACTCGGGCGTGTTTTGGTCGATTTTGAAAAGTAAATATGGATATTACCGATATTACGTTTCCCAATAAGTAGTTGTTCGAAAAGCTCGGCTTTTAGCGAAATTGAAACGGGTTTCTCAAATTTACCCAAGTTTAATTGCAAAAAAAAAATGATTAAGTACAAATACAGGGTTGCCAAAGCCATTCTGTTAAACTGTTAAAATATATCTGTCCTAAGAATGCCAACTAAAGCTAAATATAACTGTCTAAAGAATGTTAGTTTTATCTAGAATATAACTGTTTTAAGAACTTGAATTTAATTTTGAATATAACTGTTTTAATGTCAATTTAAGCTAAAATATAACTGTCTTAAGAATGCCAAATGCTAAAGAACAGAGATTGAATCTAGAATATAATTATGTTAAGAATGTTAATGACAATTTAAGCAAGAATATACTGTCACTCTTTTAAAAATTTCAACTTAAGTTATATTTAACTGTCCTAAAATTGTCAATTTAATCTAGAATATAACTGTTTTAAGAATGTCAATCTGAGCCAAAATAGCTGTCTTAAGAATGTCGCTAAATCTTAATTTAACTGTCTTAAGAATGTTAATTTAATATAAATTATCACTGTCTAAAAAGTGTAAATTTTATCTAAAATATAACTGTTTTACGAATGTCAATTAAGCTAAAATATAACTGTCTTAAAATGCAAACTAAGATATAACTGTTAAAATATAACTGTCCTAAGAATGCCAACTATAGCTAAATATAACTGTCTAAAGAATGTAAGTTTTATATAGAATATAACTGTTTTAATGTCAATTTAAGCTAAAATATAACTGTCTTAAGAATGCCAAATGCTAAAGAATGAAGATTGAATCTAGAATATAATTATTTTAAGAATGTTAATGACAATTTAAACAAGAATATACTGCCACTTATAAAAATTTTAACTAAGGCTATATTTAACTGTCCTAAGATTGTCAATTTAATCTAGAATATAACTGTTTTATATAGAATATAACTGTTTTAATGTAAATTTAAGCTAAAATATAACTGTCTTAAGAATGCCAAATTCTAAAGAATGAAGATTGAATCTAGAATATAATTATTTTAAGAATGTTAATGACAATTTAAACAAGAATATAATGCCACTCTTATAAAAATTTCAACTAAAGCTATATTTAACTGTCCTAAGATTGTCAATTTAATCTAGAATATAACTGTTTTACGAATGTCAATCTGAGCCAAAATAGCTGTCTTAAGAATGCCACTGAAGCTTAATTTAACTGTCTTAAGAATGTTAATTTAATATAGAATATCACTGTCCAAAAATTGTATCTAGAATATAACTGTTTTACGAATGTCAATTTAAGCTAAAATATAACTGTTTTACGAATGTCAATTTAAGCTAAAATATAACTGTCTTAAAATGCAAACTAAGATTTAACTAGAAAATACTTTCACTCTTTTAAAAATTTCAACTTAAGCTATATTTAACTGTCCTAAAATTGTCAATTTAATCTAGAATATAACTGTTTTAAAAATTTCAATCTGAGCCAAAATAGCTGTCTTAAGAATGACGCTGAATCTTAATTTAACTGTCTGAAGAATGTTAATTTAATATATCACTGTCTAAAAAGTGTAAATTTTATCTAAAATATAACTGTTTTACGAATGTCAATTTAAGCTAAAATATAACTGTCTTAAAATGCAAACTAAGATATAACTGTTAAAATATAACTGTCCTAAGAATGCCAACTAAATCTAAATATAACTGTCTAAAGAATGTAAGTTTTATATAGAATATAACTGTTTTAATGTCAATTTAGCCTAAAATATAACTGTCTTAAGAATGCCAAATGCTAAAGAATGAAGATTGAATCTAGAATATAATTATTTTAAGAATGTTAATGACAATTTAAACAAGAATATACTGCCACTCTTATAAAAATTTCAACTAAGGCTATATTTAACTGTCTTAAGATTGTCAATTTAATCTAGAATATCACTGTTTTACGAATGTCAAAATAGCTGTCTTAAAAATGCCACTTAAGCTTAATTTAACTGTCTTATTAGAATGTTAGTTTAATATAGAATATGACTGTCTAAAGTGTAAATTTTATCTAGAATATAACTGTTTTACGAATGTCAATTGAAGCTAAAATATAACTGTCTTAAAAATGCAAACTAAGATATAACTGTCTATAGAATGTAAGTTTTATCTAGAATAAAACTGTTTTAAGAATGTCATTTTGAGCCAAAATATAACTAACTGTATTTAGTGTAAAAAGGTTTTTATTTATTTAGAATTTTTTCCTCCTAAATAAACTTATTATTAACAGTGATTCCTTAAAAGACTTTAAAAGGAATAAACTGTATTTCAAATCGGTTTTGGGCCGCAAACTCTCGCATAACGAACTTATTTCGAGTTTTGTCGTGACATCGACGTAAAGAATAAATTGAAAACGGAAACACTGCGCCATAAATCGAGTCAACTTCAATGGGAGTCGTTGGTGCATAGTTCGAGATTTCTAAATGGAAGTTGCCGTGTAACTTTACAGTTATTTAAAAACTACCATGTTAGATAGGATTTGGGACAACATATCAGACAGCTTGTGACGGTCTTTTGGTCTCGCAATTTGGGCACTACACCTCAAGTAGAAAAACTATTTTTTGGCACTTAAAACCATAAGGTGGAATTTGGATTGGTTTCACAGAAGAATAGTTCTCGACTTTGAATTTGCCAATTACCAGAATTATTTGTTAGTGAAATTCGCCTACAGATATTTTGGAATATACCGACTTATCAACATAACAAACTAGTTGAATCCTAACAAAGGATCAAGTCCAGAGGCTACACCATCCTCAGTAACAATAAAAAACTTGCCAATTATTCAAGCAGTATGCTTATATAATTATTTAACAAAAATTATATACATCTTTAGTAATAATAGTGAAATTTGATTATAAAGCATAAAGTTCTTTGGGGTAGAATCAATTAATTGGTTTTCTTGGCGGGTGAAAGCCGATATTGATCATCAATAGGCTGTTATTGGATAACGGGAATATTATTTCGGATGCGCTCGATTCCAGACACGTTCCTTGGTCCTCAGTACGTGCCTAATGGTTTAAAAATCTTCATGAGCCTCTTTAGCTAATGGACTGTTTTTCGATACACGATACCGAGATGCAAAAAAATGCAATCTACAAAGTAGTTTAGTGCCTATTGATTTTGCATCGCGCCGAAACTAATAATTGGAAGTTTGTGTATGCGTTTTGATTTCTGCAACGACTTGCCCAATTAAAAATTCCAGTTAGTTTTTTTAATTTAATTAACTTAACTAACGAACTCAATTTCATTAGTAGGTTATCGAGCGAGTTCACCAAACTTTTAATAATGAAATCACTTTTTTAAATGTTTGATTACTACAAATTTTCGTCAAATAACAAACATTTATTGGGTACATAAATTGAATTTTTATTCATATAAAAAAAAACTTTTAGTTTACAGTATATATCTTTAAATGTGCGTTTAAAAATTTAGAATATAACTGTTTTACGAATGTCAATTTGAGCTAATTATAACTGTCTTAAGAATCCCAATTAAGCTTAATTTAACTCTCTTAAGAATGTTAATTTTATATAGAATATTACTGTCTAAAAAGTGTAAATTTGATCTAGAATATAACTGTTTTACGAATGTCAATTTAAGCTACAATATAACTTTTTTAAGAATGCCAACTAAAGCTAGATATAACTGTCTAAGGAATGAATATAACTGTTTTAAAATTGTCAATTTGAGCTAAAATTTAACTGTTTTAAGAATGTCAATTGGAGCTAAAATATAACTGTTTTATTGCCAATTTAAGCTAAAATATGACTGTCATAAGAATGCCAAATACTAAGATCTAGACTTAATCTAAAATATAATTGTTTTAAGAATGTTAATTTGACCAAAATATGTCTTAAGAATGTCAATTTAAGCTAGGTTATAACTGTTTTAAGAATGTCAATTAAATTTTAAGAATTTTAACTTAAGATAAAATATGACTGTCTTAAAAATGCCAACTTAGAATGTACATTTTTTCCAGAATATAACTAACTGTTTTAAGAATGTCAATTTGAGCTAAAATATAACTGTTTTAAAATGAACCAAAGTGGAAAATAATCGTCTTATTTTTGATTATTAAAAATTTTACAATTACCTACAATTTTATTTTCTTCAGTGTTCTTTATAGATACAAAATTATACGATCCCAGGGAGTTTATCACTCTTTCTTTATTCTTTGCTCGAAGAATAAAATAAAGTTCGTTGTATTAAAAAGCCCGTAAAGTTCAACCCTTTAGGTAATAAAAAAAATGTTAAAGAAAGCTGTTTAATGACCTTGTTTTGTTTCTTACTTTTGAAGGTAGATCCTATTGTCAGTCGTGTCCTAAAGAAAAGATTTAAATGTGGAAATAAATAAACGCAAAAGGGCAATTTGTCATGGCAAATCAGATAATTCGATGAGAAACTTTCTGTGCCAGTAAATAAACTATTTCGAGACATAAGTAGACGTTTAAAAGTTGACAATCCGATAAGAACCTTTGGAAAAAAGAAAATCCCCAGAAGATTAATGAATGGAAATGAGGAAAAACTACTAAAGATTTGGGCTTTTTTAAGTGGGACAAAAGACTTACGTTTTGGGATTATTTTTAATAAATTGAAATTGTTCTTTTACTACTTTTAAACAGTGATTTATTTGGTTAAAGTGAAAAAACACCATTATTTAGTGGTAGAATGTGAAATAAAAAAAATTGGTTTTAAGTAATATTTTCATTTATATTCAATTGTACGATAAAATCTTGCTTTATTAATTTTGCAACTGGTTTTACTGGGCCTTTTCTTAACTTTATGTATTTAGGGGTTATTTTTGACGAACATAAAATTAAAACTTCCAGCTTACATTTTATGCTTACTTTATTGCGGTTGCTAGTATCGCTTTTAATCTAATTATTTATACCGTAAAAGATTTTATTGACTAGAAGACATATTTTATGACCATCTCTGGGGACTTTGGAATTTCGGACTTTTGGAATTTTATTTAATATTTTAAAAGTTAATGAAATTCGTTTGCAACAAAGTTGCAACAAATCATCGTTAGAGTTGTTTCCATAACAATAACAAAAGACTAAGTTTAACAACTAAGTTTCGATATGATTTAAAATGTGATTTGCTCTATGGCGCTTTAGTCACGGGCTGAAGTTAGCAAGAGATTTTTAGTCACGAACTGAAGTTAGCTTTAAGTTCGTTGACCATCATGGAGTGTCCATATAGCTTGTTAATGTCAATTTAAAAGTGAGTGTTATGGAAACGTACGATAATGAGGGTTTTAAATTTTACAAACTGATAAAAATAATTTACACTTCCGCGCCACCGATAAATTTCTGCAGAATTTGCAAAAACAAACAAGCGGAAATTTTCGCGCTGCCAATAACATGTATCGATGTTGACTGAAGCGTGCGGAAATGCGAAAATCTTCTTCTGTATGTCTTCACACGTGAAACGTGCCATACATCACATGCAAATGGCGTTAAAAGCGATTTCACACGCTAATAGGTCTCCAAGCTACATTTTGTAATATATTTTTTAGGAATTAAGGTAGTAAAGATATTGACAAGCTTATATTTTCATTTTACTCATATATTTTACATCCACGTGTGATCTTGGTTGCCTGTGTACATTCCTTGGAACCACTGGAGCGAAGGTCGTTCTTAATTGATAGGAGGGATGTCTCGAAGCCTAAACGGTTTATTAAACGATAAATGTAAATTCCGGGGAGATAATCCTCTGGTTAAGCTTAAATAGTTATAATAAGTGTAGCCGTTTGCAGAGCATTTAGAAATTCTGCTGGAAAGTTTCACTATATAGGGATTAAGTCGCATTTAATGGACTGCAAAAGTAGATTGTCTTACAAGTGTTGTTATCCGAGCCTTTAAAATGTTTAGGTTTCGTTCTCAGTTTCTTTTGCGACAATGCACACAAACGGGTAAAGGGTTTCTTTACAAATACAGGGTGGATCATTTTTGATTGAAATGTATAAAACTTGGTTAATTCCCATAATAATTTTCGTCGATCAGTTTCTACGTCTCCTGACGTTACCGTAACATGTAGGGAATTGCTTAGTTCATTAGTTGGCAACTACTGATTAACGCTGCGACAAGCGTTCCGACGGACAATGCCAGCCAACTTCGATATCCGCATACTAAACACAAGGCATGCCTTGATGAAGACTCACCGCGCCAGGTGAATCGACTCGATACATTTTGCCTATATGCATGCTAAAGTGTCAGATGGAAGGTGACAAAGTGACAAAGCCCCTCACCCGAAATCCCTAATCATTACATTAGACCTTTAACAGGCGACGGTGATAAATCGGTTATTTGCATCTTAAGTAAGAGGGTGCCATGGCGTCCGCTCTTAGCCTTTGACTCTTCACACAGATACGGGGTGTCTGAAAAACATACTTTCAGGGGGTAGTAGAGAACATCAAAACAATAGTTATTTTTGTATCAAGGCACTAAAGTCGTATTTTTTATCTGCTGAGGAGCAATAGACACATCTTAAAAAGTATAATGGGTTGCATACAATACTCGTATTAAATCGGCAGTAAAGTTCTACTTTATATATATTATGTATAAATACAATTTGTAGAACAACTTTAAAAGATTTCCGTTGAAATCTTAGGGCACACAGGTAAGTCTCATAATTCCTTAATCCCGTTCTGTTTTGGTTGGTCCCAAAGGCCTTATGACTCCTTTAAACGCGCCAGCGTTCATTTTGACTTCTCTTTCAAGTTCTGACTTTTGCGACCCCTTTTCCCCCGTTTCTGCGCTGTTCACTTTTGCCTTGAAAATACATCGCGACATCACTTCAGTGTTTGACACGAACTTGGTTTAATACAGAAGTATGAAATATTTATTTCATCGAAACATCATTAATGTTGGTGAAGTTATTTCAAAGCATTACTTGAAAACTTAAAAGCCCTGAAATAGTAGGTACTGCAGATTTTATTTCATTAAATGCCTTTTAACTTTTTTTTGTAAATTTTCAACACATACATCAAACGTAAAGCTTTTTAAAATTATTTTGTTATTTTATAAAAAAAACAATTTGCAAACTGCTAAAATTATGCCATATAAAAATAATACTAGTTTCGCGACTGCCTTACTCATACCTGTTAACCGACCAACATTTTTCAGAATCGTTTGACTTTTGACCTTTGCTCTTTAAACTTTATAATAGCTAAAAAGACAAATTATGTCATAAAAAAATATTACGATCAAGTTTAATTTTTTTGACGAATTTGTAATTGTAAGCCTGTTATTTGGGTTTATCTTTAATAACACTTCATATCTAAACTATCTTTTATTATATCGGAGAATAGGAGAGGAGATATGAAAAACAACGATTCCAAGACCCAACACAAATAGAACTGTTAATTGGATGAGCGCGGCAGCTTCCAGCCAGTTTTTCCTCCGCAAGCTTCGCAGCCGAAAAGCAGGTGTCCTACTTTACCGACCCTAGCCCGCTAATTTACTTTTTGCGGTTTTCCGACTGCTTCCGTTCGAAACAAAGCGTCTGTTTTCGTTATCGACGTTGCCATTTTTTTGTTTTATTTTTTTATCCCTTTAATAACCTTCTCTATGCACAATGTTAGTCAAAGTTCGTGTTTCAGCAGATGTATAGTTAGTAGAGCCATTAAAAGCCATTTTAAAGTTTATATTATTAATATATACGTTTAAAAAACCTTAAAATAACTTAAGAAACCGACTAATTTCCAATAAATAATTAAAAACCTGCTTAAGTCCCAAAAGCATCCCAATAAACAGTTTATTAATTGAGGCAAGCAATTTCTGTGGGAGAGACCGATTGGCCTTAAGGGCCCGGCAGAAGGATGCTCAGTTATGTGGTGAATTATTGAGGGATATTGATCACCCCACCACCAAGGTCTTAGGCGGTCTACTCTACCAAATAATTACATACGGAAATTGATTTTATTAGGGCTTCAGCAAGCAGCTACCTACAACATTTCAACTACTTTGTCAAAAAGGTTTTTAAGAGGCACTACTGCTACTCCTAATTATACATATTTTCCTTGAACTCTTTAAAAAAGCGTTAAAATGAAATCATCTTTAAATATCCGTTATATAAAATGCTCAAATCCTAAATTAATAAAAGCTCGAAGCTGCATTAACTAATCAGCCTGAGACTTTCTCGATTTTTTCGTTTTTATTCTTTTTAAAAGCATTTATTCCCTTTCTGTAATCTCCTTTCAGATTGCTTCAACATGTACTGATATTCAAACTAAAAGGATCCAAAGTCAATAATACCAAAACCATGGCTGATCAGTTTTGAGATTTACTTAATTGAAAGATTTAAATCTCGATATGGGTTTGGATTTATTGAACAGTTGAGTTTAAGAAGAAGGTTCGGGAATATTATGTTGCCATGAATTCGTAGGTATATGTTGCTGTTTAAAATGCAGTTGTCGGCGTTTTTTAAAGAACTCAAATATAAAAATGGTTGATTTTAAGGTTATGTTCGTGCAAAAATTATGTTTTACTAATTTCTTAAAAATGTCCAAACTTAAATATAAATTATATTAGGTAAAGATATCATTAGTTAATTCTGCGCCAACGAATTGGATCCTTTGGCAAAACATGAAAATGCAACGATTTAGTTCTTGAATTTTATTTACAATTAAAAACACAATAATTCACCATTTTATCTAAGGGATCATGCATGATCCCTTAGATAAAATACACACACTAACGTAACTATATAAGCATTTAAGCGTGGAGTTTCTTAATCAATGATATAAGGAATAATCAATCTAAATAGAGTACTAAAAAAGTTTTTTAATTTTTTCCTTTCAACGTAAAACACAAATAACGTGCGCGATTTAGCTGTGCAATTGAACAAAATTGGTCGAGTAAGACTTCTTTTGTGAAAAAACTACCTATTTATTTAAAAATGATGTACAGTTCGTATGCTTTAAATGTATATTTGACAATTCTTAAATTCACGCAATGCATTCGAAGTCCACCAGATTATACTCCTAAATTTAGCTTAGTTATTTTAGAGATGTGTATCTTTTCTATCCGTTCGGATAAAAATGGTTTGTATAGCACCCCCCGGACTTGACTACATCTTCTTTCCACCTAAATTGCCCTGTTTCACCGAATTCTCCCTCTAACAGACGCACTCGGCAAAAACCTTTTAATTTGGGTTATTATGTCTATGTCTATTCTTTCTTCCACTCTTACATTCACTAAATCCTTTATTCGTCGACGCTACTCCACTATAGTATACTATTTCGAGCCGTAAAAAAGTGAATGTGGACATAAGATGAATAAATATCATGACATTTATTTACCTTAAGTGATTGGCCCTTGCCGGAGCTGGACAGTTTTTTAATTATTAAAATTGTCGCAAATTTCAAGATTTGATTTGGATTTTTTTATTTGATTTTATTTTTATTTTTTATTTTAATACTAATACATAGTTTAATAGTATATTAAAGAACTAATGTCATAAGACGTCATTTTGTCACAGGCGGACAATTTATAAAATGTAATTGTAATGGACGAGTGCGACAAAAGGTCTTATGACATGAGTTCTTAATGCTATTTTATCTATTTTGCAAAAATTCTGTAAAAAAAATTAATTTTACACCTTAAATTTAATTTGGTCGAATTTTACTTTAGATAGTTGGCATCACAGTCATTGATTTGACAGTTAATGTCAAAATCGATTCGCCATGCCGTCCTTAATTTACTTATTTACAATAAGCGGCTCTTAATGTTAAAGAAGAAAAAAAGGATTTTCTTTGGTGTTAAACAAAATTTATTACCAGAAAAGTCTCGTAAGTACTAGAAAAATCATAAAAATATTATAACCAATATGCAAAATATTATGCTGTTTAAAGTATAGCCAACCTATAAAACCAAAATTTTGGGTGGGATAAAGTATCTGATTACAGCACCGAAAGCGGTGTTATTATGAAGTCATTATGAACGCAACATAGATAAAAATATTTGCTTTATAAATCAATTTCCTAATTAAAAAAAACATACCTACATAAATAAACACAAAAATAACATACACACCATTCTGAAATCATCAAATTATAAAAAAATTGGCACAATATCAGTACTACTACAAAACTTACTGATGTATTTCGTAACTTTAACCCACTTTACTAACCAGTGATTGCATCTTTTTTCAGATACTTCGCACTTCGCACACGTACAGTGTTGGCCATAATTTTTAGAACCACTGTAAAAAAAATCTTACTCCAAAACTCCTTTATTTAAAACTTTTAGGGAATTTTTTTTTAAGTAAATAAAAAATATGCTGTTCAAAACCGTATTTTTGTTAGTATACCCTGAACATTTTGTACAAATCAAATGAACAACAACGAAGATACAGCGATTCAAAGTCGTCAAAAATGACCACTTTTCAGCAAAATAATCAAAAAGGGGCCATTTTTACCGACTTTAAAGCGCTGTATCTTCGTTACTGTTTTATTTACTTAAAAAAAATTACCCTTAAAGTTATTTTTCGAACGTTTTTTCATTATTAAATAAAGTAAAGTGAAGTATTTTTATCCAAAATTCCATAAAGAATAAAAAAGGCGTTTTGGAGTTAGATTTTTCTACAGTGGTTCCTGGGCCAACACTGTATTAAAAGAAACATAAGTTGCAGACGCTGAAGTCAGTTGAACTTGTTGATGCGTATTGTCAGTGGGAAATGTTTTGATTGACTGCCTGAAATCGCATGTACTTTTCCAACAAAATAATTTGTTTAACATTAACAAAATAATCTGTAAACTTTGAAATTAACAAAATAAATAAATTATATATAATACATAATAAAATGGTATTTTACCGTTGAGTGGAGACTTTCTTAATCAACGCTTTTAATAATGCTAAATGCTGTTTAAATTTAGAAGACTTATTAGTTTGAAGATTTTTACTGAATTGAAATGTTTACACTTTTCACGTTAATCACCACTAAAATGTGTATTTATTGTATATAATAGGTAAAATTTATATTTACAGAGACTGTATGCGATTTATTTCTTCTTTCAGATTAACACTGTTTATTGGAAAACAGGTAAAAACCCAACCCAGGATTTCCTCTCGAAATACACCCAACAACACAACGAATCGAGCCACGGTTTTTTTCCGATATTTTTTAACATTTTCCGGCTTTATTCTCAAAAACACTCGTTTGTAACATAAGTTATACTTTTGCTACGATGATAACAGCCGAGTGGTGGCGCTACTAGCGATGCTTCTTTAGCGTATTGTAAAATTTCCAACGTTAAAAAGTGGGCTATCTGATAACGTAACTGACGTAATTTGTGCAAGAACGAACAAAAGGTCGAAGGTCCGACAATTTGCGGCTATTGTCTAGTTCCATCTAAACTGCGGAACACACCCGAAAGAACTCTTTGTCTAGGGATAATTTGCCCCTGATTAAGCGCGAATTTAATGTTAACTTCCCAAATTTTCAATCGAATTTCCTTCCTGGCCAATTAAAAATAAGCTATTTAAATTGTTTTGTTAACCATTTGCACAATATTGTCAAAAAAAAATTGAAATCTGTTGTTACAAATATTTCAAAAATAAATGTTACTCTTTTGTACAATTTTTAAAATAATTCGTATAAATATAGTTAGAATATAAATTTTACAATATTGTACAGTTTGTTCGGGAGTAAAGCATCACATCACCTAACATAACCAATGAAATGATTTCCCGCTTGAAATAAGCCGCCGTCCGGTCGCTCAACTGCAATCTGCATCATCAGTTTGCAGTTTTAGTTAGTGTTAGGAAGTGTATCATTGTGAGGTTAGTACCACATTTCTGGTGAGTAATTATTGAATATTATTTTCCAGAATAGGTAGATAGGTATTTGTAAAATTGTTCAGGGACTGGGATAAATCAATGATTATGACCTGGTGATCAAATGGGAATAAAAAGTGTTTCTATGTTCCTACTGTGCAACATTATTGATTTACTTTAGTTTGTAATTTATGTTTTCAGTTTATATTGACTTAATTCTATCCTTATAAAATTTTTGTGCTGGTCGCTGAAAACATATTTAATCTATCGACATTTGTACTATTTTAAGTGGAGACGCACTTTATGTAGAATTATATCTCAATATTATTATAATTAGCTATACGAATTTTATTTTTCAGTTGTAGTTTATGTTTTGTTATGTTAATTTTATGTTGTCAGTTTGTATTAAGTTTAGGTATTCTATTTTCAATATTTTTTGTATAAGTCGCTGAAAACGAGGTGTGTTCAGAAAATATCGGGAATTTTCGTTTTTTGAAACAAATATTTATTTATTCGTCTACGTTAATGTTGTCGCCTTCAAAATAGTCCCCATTGGATATTATGCACATGTGCCAGCTCTTCTTCCAATACTCGAAACACTTCTAAAACTCGATCTTTGGGATAGCCTTTAGTTCTTTCCGCGATGCGCTTTTAATGTCATCTATGCTTTCAAAACGACGGCCCTTTAATGTTGTCTTTATTTTTGGGAATAGGAAAAAGTCAGACAGAGGCATGTCTGGCGAATATGGAGGCTGGGGCATCATTACAGTATTGTTTTTGGCCAAAAATTTTGTTCAAAATTTAACAATTTTAGAACAAATTTTGCTGCCACGCGTTTCATACCCAAAACATTCGAAAAAATTTCATGGGATGAGCCAATCGATATACCAACATCATCAGCGACTTCTCTGATGGTTTATAACCATTTCTTCCACTTTTTCCATGTTTTTATCGGTTTTTATCGGTTGTTAATGTGCATGTGCGTTCGGGGCGTTCGTCATCTTCAACGTCTTCACGGCCATCTTGGAAACTCTTATACCACTTGTAAACTCTTGTTTTACTTATAGCAGACTCACTATAGGCCTTTGTTAACATTTCACAGAATTTATTTCATTTTTTAAGCAAAATTGGATACAAATTCTTTTATCCATTTCTTTTAACGAACGAAAAATCGCCGAGCTCATAAAACACGTATAACCTTAGCGGCTGCCACAGACAAAGTAAACAATGAAAACAGCTAAAGTTTTTATCATACTTCGGGGGCATGTATACCAACATAATAAAGAAAATTTTATGACAACCGGACCTTCCGAACCCGCGAAATTTAACAATTCCCGTTATTTTCTGAACACACCTCGTACGTATCTAAATTAATAATTTAGTTTCATTTTTCTTTTTACCACCCTCGCATCCCAAAAATTATTAAATTTTTAAAAAAATTGTTGAACAAATTGATACAATTATTTTTTTCATACTTTTTATAGTATAGTAGGTCGTTTACAGTAATTTTTGTTTTTGTAAACTTTTTTTAACACAAATATTTAAAACAATATTTTATCAAGCATTTTTAATAACAATTGTTAAATGAAAATTGTTTCGAATATTTAATTAAAATTACAAACTCTTTAGAAGAATACATTTAAATACAGTTTTTATTCGCGCTGGCTTAATTAAAATTCAAACCTTTTTTCTGATTACATTTTTAAAAATATTTAGAAAACACGTTTATAATTTAAACTTGCTTCGTTGCAAAAGAAAAGCCACAACAAAACCTGACGTTTTTAATTTTTTATCTGAAGCTTTAGTTTAGTTTTTATGCTTATTGCATAATATGTTATGTTACTATTACTGTATACATACCAAGTTTAAAATAAAAGTTTTCATTAAAGTAACATTTTCTGCCTTCTTAAAGCAATTTATAACCATCGATGGTATAACATTCTCCGGTTTATGTGGCATGAATTTTAAAAAATTGTAATTTTATCAGCACATTAACATAGTTTTGCAATAAATAATATGGCCATTCTAGTCGCAAAGTTTGTTATATTAAAAGCTTCGTATTAAATCCATATAAATTGCTTTAAGGCTGTCAACCGGACCTTGTCTTAATGTATTACCGTTGTGGTACTCTTTCTAGGTTAATCTATATGTTTTGAGATATCTGAGGTAGTAAAAGCATACTAAAATATCAGTTCACTAAGGGCCGGTTTATCAATGTCCAGTTAAAGTTGCAGTTAGTTATCTGATAGATAGTTTCCATGGATACCATTGTTCTCACAACGATCGATATGAAATTTAACCGTCAGATAGACTAACTGGAACTTAACTAGAGATTGATAAACCGGCCCTAAGTAAATTAAACACATCCAAAGCAATCGAATCAAATATAAAATATTATTAAAAACTAAAAAGAAATAATTTTTATAACCATTTATGTAGGTGTTACAAAAATTGATTATATCCTCCGTGAATCTGTTTTTGCTTTAAATTTTATGCAACGGATGGCGCTTTAATCATTTTAAATCACATACTTGTGTTTTAAATAAGCAAAAACCTCTGTTTACGACATTATAGATGCATGGGATTCCTGAAGGTGAGTTAGAATTTATATGCAGATGAGAGTGTTACTGATTTATAATTCAAAAGTTTAAGTTCCTTAATTTGCTATTTAAAAACCTATCCATCGTGAAGTGTAATATCTTAGTAAGTAGATTTTCTTATAAATATTTTAGGTATGTACAATTGTATTTTTTTTTAAATAAAAAACATATGAAATCCTAACCTCCGTGAAGCTATCTTCCGTGAAGCTCTAATATTCTAAATGTATGATTTCTTAGAATTCTTGCAGTGAAACAACCAAAAATAAAAAATAATCATTTTCATTTGGGGGACATCTCAGTATATTCCCCCAGGTACAATTTTGTTGACGAAAAAATCAATCTAATAAAAAAATATATTTGTAATAAATTCATTGGAAGTACCAATAAAGATAAGCAAGGATATTTTTCATTTTAAGTATACTAGTATACAGACTGTATAGAATCAAGTAAGTAAGGCTGGAGACAAGGATGACAAATTATATTCTGATCAGAGAAAAAGAAACAAACTTTAATTGGGCGTGGTTTAAACCAAGCCATTGGTAATTACGAACCATAGTTGCCAGGTTGTTTTAAATAACAAAAAAATTAATAATATGTCAAAAATAATTTGATTTAGTTAATTTTCTTAATTTAAAAATAAGAAAAACAACCCTTTTAGGAAACAATAATAGAATATGGCAACAGCGCGGCATGCAGCCAGATACAAGGGCATGCAGTTTGATCTACTGTGTTTGTTTAGTAGTTCCGACGCTGTCGTAGGGAAATGTGTATAGTTTTTAAGAAATACATTTTTCCGCATTAAACAAACGAATTCGATAAAAATAAAACCTATAAATTCTCAAACAAAAATAATTATAAAATAATGAAAATAACTTTCAATCCCTACCACAGTGGGCGGGGTTTGGCACTTGTTTTATTTAAGTGTATCTATTCGTTTTAATACACACTGTATATATTTTAAGGCATTTCGCTTGAGATGTCTCTGGTTATGAGAAACTTTGCTGAAGTTTATTAAAATATAAAAGCATAATCAAACAATTTAAAACAACTTTACAAGCATTTCGACGTTACTTTAGCCAGTTTGAATCAATCAAAAAGTTGACTTACCTCGAACTGCGTATCATTATTGATGATTGCGATGATTCATCTGTAATGAAATAAAATTTCTTAATTATGTTTTTGGTTCTTGTACCAATACAAGAAATCGCTTGAATCAAAGTGATTTTCATTTCTTTTAAGAGATTATTTTTTTCAGTGTATGTTTACAAATCTGATTTTTATGAGAGTGTAATGTTCTTGACCTGGCTACAACTTAATTCAATTTTCGGCAGATTTTTTGCGCTTGGAGCATATCACAGAAGACAAAAGAGTGTCATCTGGCGCGCGAATTCCAATCCCATCGACTGATAACTTCAGGGCCCAGTAATTGCCAAGCATTATGGCGGCTGCTTTTGTTTACTTGTACGCTTACAAGGCTTTCATGAATAACTAATGTTTGAATTCTAATTCGAGACCATCTCAACCTTATTGTTTGGCGCCCCCTTTCACTGAAAACCATTTTATTTACACTTTTAGTCCGAAAGCATCATAGACTTTTTGCACCCTGTTTTGTTTTCGAGCCAAAGGGTTGCTGAATATGCATATGTGTCACAAAATGGTCCCCTCTGTTGGCTTCATTGTCCCAACAAATTGAATGATGGTTAATATGATGGTTCAATCCACTCAAAAATTTATACATAAAATTTGTCAAAAAAACTACTTTTTATACGAGGTGTGTTCAGAAAATAACGGGAATTGTTAAATTTCGCGGGTTCGGAGGGTCCGGTTGTCATAAAATTTTCTTTATTATGTTGGTATACATGCCCCCGAAGTATGATAAAAACTTTAGCTGTTTTCATTGTTTACTTTGTCTGTGGCAGCCGCTAAGGTTAGACGTGTTTTATGAGCTCGGCGATTTTCGTTCGTTAAAAGAAATGGTCTTTGATCCATTTGTATCCAATTTTGCTTAAAAAATGAAATAAATTCTGTGAAATGTTAACAAAGGCCTATAGTGAGTCTGCTATAAGTAAAACAAGAGTTTACAAGTGGTATAAGAGTTTCCAAGATGGCCGTGAAGACGTTGAAGATGACGAACGCCCCGAACGCACAAGAACATTAACAACCGATAAAAACATGGAAGAAATGGAAGAAATGGTTATAAACCATCAGAGAAGTCGCTGATGATGTTGGTACATCGATTGGCTCATCCCATGAAATTTTTTCAAATGTTTTGGGTATGAAACGCGTGGCAGCAAAATTTGTTCCAAAATTGTTAAATTTTGAACAAAATTTTTGGCCAAAAACAATACTGTAATGATGCCCCAGCCTCCATATTCGCCAGACATGCCTCTGTCTGACTTTTTCCTATTCCCAAAAATAAAGATAACCTTAAAGAGCCGTCGTTTTGCAAGCATAGATGACATTAAAAGCGTATCGCTGAAAGAACTAAAGGCTATCTCAAAGATCGAGTTTTAGAAGTGTTTCGAGTATTGGAAGAAGAGCTTGCACATGTGCATAATATCCAATGGAGACTATTTTAAAGGCGACAACATTAATGTAGACGAATAAATAAATATTTGTTTCAAAAAACGAAAATTCCCGATATTTTCTGAACACACCTCGTACTATTATAAAAGCCTATAGGCTCCAATTAACCAAATATCAAAATATGTCTAAAAATAATAACTAGTCTTAAACATTACTACCTAGTTAAATATTTGGTTAACACCCTGTATATTTTAAAAATACACCTGACGATTTATAAAATTACGGTTTATTATTTTAGTTTTATTTATAGAACGAATTTAAATATTTACATAAATAATATATTTCAATTTAAAATTTACCTATTCAAAATAAATGTTATTATTAAATTATATGTTTTAAATTTGTATTTAATTTTAACACAGATACATTTTTGTTATTGATTCAAGCCAAATAATATTTGTTTTCCGTTTTACTAACTATAGTTCTATAACTACTTTTTTGTTAGATATTCGACATGAGGCCATCAAACTTTGCAGGAAAGTTTGACTTGCTCTCATATTTATTTAAATTGGGTTCTCTGGTCTAGATCCAATTTTAGTGTTCAGCCATTACTCTTTAAGCCTTGCGATGCATTTTGTCCGGTCAACTACTTATTTTAGTTCAAAATAATTATCATTATATTATTTTTTTTTTTATTATTATACCATTATTATTTTTTTATTACTATGTCAAGGAAACATGTACAATAATGGGAGTAGAAATAGTATATTATAGTATATTATGTATCAAGTTTGATAAACGCCATTTTATACACGAATTTATTTTAGGCACGAGCGAGCTTGCGAGCGAGCGCTTAAGTTAATGAGTGTATAGAAAAGTTAATAAACGAGGTGCATACTATACTTTTTCTACGACAAATACTTATTATTATCTTATAATGATTTAAATAAAAAATTTGTATAGAGCGCCATCTATGAAACAACAGGGGAAACTGTTAAATGTCACATTTTTACATTTTATAAACACAATTATAAAGGTTATAAATCGAAATGTATCTTGAAAATTAACAGTTTTTCACAGTGAAAGTAAAGGAAATGTTTTATGAGGACTTTACAGTAGAGTCCGTGCCCGAATTTAAGTTATAGTTTACTGCCGGCGAAATTAAAAGGGCAGTACAATGTTCATATAAACTTTTAAAAATTTTGGCGTTGAGAAACTATTTAATAATTTTGTATTTTTGTATTGAAATAAAATAATTTTCACATTTAGTATTATTTTACAAGAAACGATTGTATGACATTTGACAACTGTCAATTAACTTAAAACTAACTTCAGTCCGTGACTAAAAACATGTTGCTAACTTCAGCCCGTGACTAAAGCGCCATAAAGCAATAACTTGTCAATCTTTATTTAAAAGGTCACTTAGTGTCATGGAAACATGTACGATAAAGGGCGTTTTAAAGGTGGGAGTAGAAAAAAGTATTTTACTGTGTTTCTAACGATAAAACACCCTGTAATGTTATGTAAATATCACCCAAACAATTATCGTATTGAATGCATATATATGCGTTTAGGGTTGCCAACTGTCCAGAATTTGGGTGGACGTCCACCTTTTCGGCTCATTTGTCCAGCGTCCAGTCAATACCTTTGGCTGGACGTAAAATGTTCATAATTTTCACGTTGGCACATTTTTCAATTTTTTCGAAGGATTTTTTCCACAATCCGACAACGTTGTACCAGCCATGCCTCGTGCCGCCAGAATTTAAATATTCGTGCCTGCCTCGTGAGCGCTCGACTTTTTCCGTAGGCGTTGCGTGAAAGGCTGAAACCATGCTTCTTTTCTTTCTCACTCACACTCCTTTCTTACACATAAGGCAGGAGCGAGAAAGACAGCACTTATCGAGAATAATCCAGTCCTGTCTTATAAGTAACTTTCGACTGTTGTCTTAAGATAATTATCGATTTGTTTAATTAATCGTTTGATTGTGACAATTAACGTGCGGAATACTGCGGAACTGCTGCTGCTGACCTATTTAGTTTTCTTAAAAGGTAAGACTATTTTTTGTATAATTTATTAGAACGTTTTATATTAGTTGTTTGATATAATTTTAAAATAAAATAGGACAGTACCTACTTAGTTACTATGTCATTCTCGTCATCCTTGTCAAATCCAGAAACTCCTCAAAAAAAAAATTAGGCGTCTGTGCAAGTATAGAAAAGAATGGGAAGCAGAATTTCCATGGGTAACAGAAGACGGCAGTTCTTCCACTGGTTTATCGAGAGGATTTTGCAAAATTTGTAAAAAAACATTTCAAGTGGGTTACTGTGGCAAAGGCGATTTAAAAAAACACCAAATGGGGAACGAACATAAAAAAAATAGTTATGTGTTTTCCCAAGTTAAAAAAAATTTCAAATAAAATATGTCCATAATTTTGTACCGGTGTCCAGAATTTTTAATCACCTTGCCCAGAAAATCCCAAAATAAAAGTTGGCAACCCTATATGCGTTGTATAGTAAACTTAACAATTAGTTTCCACCTAATCCTTTTGGGATTATTATGGACTTAATACTATTATACAGGAATTCATGGCTGAAACAGTGATAATATTTAGCCTGATTAATGTTTCCAAAAAGGATTACGAGATGCAGGTTGCATTAACTTCCATATTAATAATTGCAATGGACTTGTGATCGATAGCCATAAATTTTAAGGTTAAGGATGTTTATAGTAAAAAACTGTTACAAGGCAATAGTTAACCTTTAGTGGATTCGTATTCTGTCGAACCTATGTGAACTAACAGTCATAATACTACAAGGTATAAAGGAGTACTTAATCTTACCTTTCATTTTTTACCACAAAACGTTAAATTACTTATTAATTATGGTATATCCCTTATATGGCACAGTTTTTGAAAAAGCAAAAGTAGTACTTACTCTTCAACTAAAGTAGCTAAACCCCAAAGTTCTAATAATTCTTTGGTGTTCTGGTCTGCCATTTTATCAACCTCACCGCATGAACATTACTATTAAATTGGCATTGCTACTATACCTACTTAATTTTGATACTCATTTCTGAGTCATAAAATAAAAAACTAAAAACCAAACTATTTTAAATGTTAAACCCAGACATGTATGCAGCGTTAGGATAACGTTGCCTGGAACAAATTTGGGATCAAGAACTCGCGGTCACGCGCCTTCTTGATTATCCTTTCTAATTTCGGTTTCTGCTTCATTTGCATAGCCCGCTCGATCCGAATCGATCTTTTTGCGGTACATCCGACTGCCCAGTCGGAACATTTATTGTTATCGGACCGTCTGTGTTTGTCCAGTCGCTATTTCAAGTTATTAGGATTTTGTTTTAATAAACCGGTTATCAGACGTCCTGGTATTTTTTAATCATACTTCTGATGGTTGTGTCCTTGTAACCATAAAATTGTTGAAGCTTAAAGTTTGCTCATTATTCTATTCTTCCAGAAAAAATAAGAATTGTTCATGTCTCTTTTATAGATAATTCCAAGGGAACAGTTGAGTAAAATTTAAATTCCAAGTTTGGAGCTAATAAGAAGAACTACTTATTCCGAATTGAAATCGACTGAATAGGTCTCGATTTTATGCTAATCCTTACAAGATCAAAGACAATGCTGAACGATTAGCATTTTTGCTAAGACGGTCTTAAATTGGCTAAATAATTTGTAGATTTTCTGTTTAGATAACGCGATATAAATTTTCTAATTAGATCTAATGAAACTTATGAACCGTTAACTTGTTACGAGAATATTTAAGAAACTTTAGAGCCAAATTATATTATAATTTACATTCCACGCTATCGCGATCGATATGTCTACTTGAAGTTACGAAAAATGTTTTTCATGAAACCAAGTTAATTAAAAATAATTTAATATAAATAAAGTTATAATAAACCTTTAATAGAAAAATTTTAAAGTTACTATGAACTAAAAAATATATTTTTTCGAAAAAACCTTGTTTGAAATAAAAATATATTTTTTTCTTACCAAGGAATTTTTTTGATTTTTTTTAAATGATCAGGTTAAAAATTATTAGATTAGGTAGGTATGCATTATTTCATATAACTTGAAACTTTGAAATATCTCAGTTATTATACATTTTACGAAAAAAAAATTAAAATAAAAATTAAATTATTCGAGGGGGTAATCAATCAGTACTAAAATTGGTCCTCATACTCTCCTCCTTATAGGGGGAACAGGGGGTAACTTTAAAATTTCCAATGGAACACCCTATATATTTTTATTGCAGATTTGGATCATTCGACTAAAAATAGGTAGATTTTGTCTAAAACATTTTTTCATATTTGTAATAGAAGGCGCTGTAATGAAAAAAAATCAACTTTGTTCGATTTTTCTTATGTACCTATACCATTCTGCAATAATTTTTCTATAAAAATATCACTTTTTTGGTAATAATTATCTTATTAAATTAAATCTGATTTTTTACCCACGAATTTTTAACTAATATTTAAGTTTCTTTTGGTTTAAGTTTTATACATTATTTCATTCGGTGATAATTATCAATTGCGCACCATGGTTACTTTTTACCTGTCAGCACTAAATACTGTAATTTATAGGATTTTTGTACTATTTTTATAAAAATTAAGGTAAAAAACATTATTTTGTCAATTAATTAATTTAATCCTAATTGAGGTATAAAAAATGGTATTTAGTTATAAATAATAATTGTTATTGAGGTATAAAGAAACTATTTATAGTTTAGCATTATTTAATCAATTTAGTTCGAAGATTAATTTGCAAACAAAAAGACCTCCTTTCGTTAATTCAAAATGGATTTTTTAACAGTGGAAAAAAATAGAAATTATTTTGATTTATGGAGAAGCAGGCAGGAATCTTGATGATGCTGTTAATATCTACGCTCAGCGTTTTCCGGATAAAATTCGATCACGTACTTCATTTCACCCGCAGTCAAGCAGTTTACTGCAAACGGGAGTGTTCAATCGAAAAAAGGAGTTCGTCGAGCAACAGTCACAGGTGGAAATAATGAAATTAATGTATTAGCAGCAACGGCCGCTAATCCTCATGCAAGCACACGAGAATTATCTAGAGATTTGGGAATATCCCAGAGCAGTGTTAGCAGAATATTAAAACGAAATGCGAATTAATAAATGATTCATCCTGTATATATAGAACACAATGAATGCTTAATATATCAAAAACTACTTGACATGGTATTTCAATGAAGTAATTGAATTTAATAAACTTTTCATAATGAATTGTTTTTACTAATTTGATTTATAATTTATTAATATATATATATTTGTTTATATTAATTAAAATTTAAATAAATAAATTTTGCTATAATTAACTATGTCAACATTGATGGTTAATTAAAAATTTACAAATTTTGCTATAAGCGCAAATTTATTTACTATCTGCCGCCGATTTTAAATTTATTTATTTAAATATAATGTTATAGCAGCATTATAATAATTAATTTATTAATAATTTATCAATAATATCAATCAAATTTTTTTTTTAATCTGTAATATTTTACAAATTTGTATTGCCGAGTAAATGAAACCGTAATGATTCAAACAATAAAACTGCAGCAAATGAGATTATCAGAATGCAAAACGTACTGAAAATAACCAAAAGTTAAACCAACTTCAATAAAGAACCCGAAACAATTAAAGTAGAGCTAAAGTGTTTAAAAGTTTCCTTAATTAACTGAAATATATGATGTGTTTAAATTATCCGTATACATAATTACGAAGTAAAATGGTCCCTGCAACTGCGGCCATTTGGACTCATAACTTCCAGCAAGATTGTACATTCAATTAAAGCTGGGGTACTGGTTTTAAAGCCATTGCCAAGATTGCAAGGTGAATTTATTTTTAATAATCAAAAATACCATTTTAAAGGCCGATAAAACAGATTCCTAACATTGCTTAGTATAAGACTATATATAGTTCTCTTGAAAACAAATACAAAATCTCTTGAATGTATTTACGCAATTTATTCAAGATACATCACAATTATCCCAATAGCATGTCAATTTTCTGGTAGCTTCTGATACATGGGAGGGGATGCAAAACACGCACACCGTTTGCGGCACACGTGTTTAGTACGTTTTGTATCATTGCAACTTGCAATTCGCCATTTTCTAGGGGCAGCGATATAATATTATAATTCTATTATAGGCATTTCTAATATACATTTTGCCGGTTGTGTTGTGTTGTGGCGTGTTGTATGTACTTTCACAGTGAAGTTGGAATCATTAAAACTCTTTTTAAATAAATGAAATGTAATTAATTTGTTTAATGTTTTTAAAGGTAAGGTATTAAAATACGTTAAAAAAATGTTGTTAGTTTAAAATGTCTTATTTTATTTAAATATTTTTTTGTAAACTTTTTTCAGTCAATTTTCTAGTTTTCAACGATGCCAATATTTAGGCACTACGAAGGTCCTTGATTTTAGTTGTTAAATGCATGTTTCAATAATTAAAACCAAAAGGCCTATGTGGTGAGGGGAGTTTAAGCTTAAATACTAACAACGCTGGTGGTTTCAGTGAAGATCAGAAACTTTTGAATGAAGCAATACAATGTATTGAATACATACTATTGGACCAAGAGATATTTGCTCTAAAATCAAAATAAAATGTGGTTAGGTCAATAGTATATGCTTTTGTTCTTTCTTAGAAAGTTCCTAAGCTTTCAATTGAGGCGTCTACTTGCAAAAACGTATTGGATTAATCTATATTTTGGTGTCAAAGCAATAGTCAGAGTTTGTCAAAGTTTATTTGTTTAATTGACAGTTAAAATATTGATTTAACATAAACTAATTTTTTGAATTAAAATGTTTATCCTATTTTGATTTAATAGCTGGAATTGGTTGAATCAAATACTGAAATTTTTAGGATTACCTAAAAAAAACTATTAAATTAACGTTTAGTTTCTCTTTAATCCAAAACATTAAATTTGTTCATTTAAAAAATTGTAAATGTTACTTTAAAATGTTAAATTTGCATTTATAAAATTGCCGTGAAGGGTGCTTCGAACACCCACGTCATTAGACGGTGTTGATCACGTGTTCTTACATCTCGCCACAGTTGGCTTACGATATAAGGTAAGCTCAGGTAGCCGTTTGTTTTGGGTGTGTTCCACAGTGGAAATTCCACTACACCAAATTGCCCGACACTGATAAGACCCCCAATATAGGTCGAAACAGCTCTGTCGGTATTTATAGTAGGTGGAACGCACTCAAAACAAAAACTCTGGCGAGGTGAGGGTTCAATTCTTTCTCTTTATATAGAATTTTACTTTTACATTTTCAGAATGTTAACCCAACCGTTTTGAAACATTAGCGCAAATTATTTTAATTTAACATTTTATTGGTGTTAAGTGAATATGCTAAAAAGGTTACCTGGACATTTCAAGAAATTTACCTTAATACCCTAAGAATGTTAAATTAACCAAATTAGCAGATTAGAACAAATATTCTCATTTTGTTCATTTGACTTTTATTTGTTGTTCAATTAAACAATACAATTTGACATTTTTAGATGGTAAAGTAAACGTGCAAAAACCATTGCTTGTATTTAAAGTGCATAAAGAGTTGAATTAATATTTTTGTTGTTGTTTCAACAGCTTATTTTTTTCAGTGTACTTCCAAAATACAGGTTTTTAACATCTGCAAAGAATCGCAGTCACCATATTTACACAACAGTGACAGTTTCACATTGAGATGTATCAGGTAGAGATCATAGTCTATGGTAGAGATGTATCGATATTTTCGATATGATAGTTTTTGTGATATCGATACTATCGATATTACTATAGACACCATGGAAAAAATGTTGTTTGAAATAAGTAAAAAATATATTTAAAACAGAATATAAAAATTTATTTAAAACAACAAATCGTTAATGAATGGAAAAAACATTATGGAATAAATTGGCAAGAAATTGATTTCCTAGAATATTACAAAGAAATACTAACTGACAATAAATTGTTTTCTGCATTTTCTGAAGTTGCGGTTTGTGAAACGCCTGAAGAAACAGAACAACCTAGTATTTAAATAAATCTTTATCTTGTTTTATCCTCTTATTCTTTTTGGAGTAGGTAATGTTTTCAGAACGCACCATTGTTTTTTATAAACTGATATAAATTTAATTACTAAAGAATGTTAGTTACTAACCACATTTACTTTGATATTTTTTTACATTTATTTTTTATATTATAATAAACAATAAAAATGCATAAATAAGCTATTTTATTTTTTTTTCAAAATCGGCCAGATCCATATTTTTACTGAAAAATCGGCCGCATCCATACTTCAAGTTTTTATAAGATCTTTACTATCAGTATAGGATTTCTAGATTTTTGCTTAAAGTAATATCTCATTAAAGGTACTACGAGGTGTGTTCAGAAAATAACGGGAATTGTTAAATTTCGCGGGTTCGGAGGGTCCGGTTGTCATAAAATTTTCTTTATTATGTTGGTATACATGCCCCCGAAGTATGATAAAAACTTTGTCAGTTTTCATTGTTTACTTTGTCTGTGGCAGCCGCTAAGGTTAGACGTGTTTTATGAGCTCGGCGATTTTTCGTTCGTTAAAAGAAATGGATCAAAGAATTTGTATCCAATTTTGCTTAAAAAATGAAATAAATTCTGTGAAACGTTAACAAAGGCCTATAGTGAGTCTGCTATAAGTAAAACAAGAGTTTACAAGTGGTATAAGAGTTTCCAAGATGGCCGTGAAGACGTTGAAGATGACGAACGCCCCGAACGCACAAGCACATTAACAACCGATAAAAACATGGAAAAAGTTGAAGAAATGGTTATAAACCATCAGAGAAGTCGCTGATGATGTTGGTATATCGATTGGCTCATCCCATGAAATTTTTCGAATGTTTTGGGTATGAAAAGCGTGGCAGCAAAATTTGTTCCAAAATTGTTAAATTTTGAACAATATTTTTGGCCAAAAACAATACTGTAATGATGCCCCAGCCTCCATATTCACCAGACATGCCTCTGTCTGACCTTAAAGGGCCGTCGTTTTGCAAGCATAGATAACATTAAAAGCGCATCGCTGAAGGAACTAAAGGCTATCCCAAAGATCGAGTTTTAGAAGTGTTTCAAGTATTGACAGAAGAGCTGGCACATGTGCCTAATATCCAATGGGGACTATTTTGAAGGCGACAACATTAATGTAGACGAATAAATAAATATTTGTTTCAAAAAACGAAAATTCCCGATATTTTCTGAACACACCTCGTATATCAAAATAATTAAAAAAGAAAAAATCCTTCTGTGTTAAGAGTGGCTATATTCTTGTCGATTTTGTAAATTATCTTAAAATGGATGCAGCCGGTATTGCAAATAGACGTCTCAATTAAGAGATGCAGTTTTCTTGTTAAAATCCCATTTTTTGCGCTAAAAACGTTTTCTTCATTCAAAAGAGAAATATCTTCCGAAGAAATATTTTAATTTAATATTGTAATATCCTTAAACCTTAATCCCTTCCCTCAAGAAATTTCAGAAATGCAATGAAGTTTAAAAAAAAATACCCACAAAACTACTACATTTACCATCAACATAATCAAATGTTTCAAAGTGTACATAAATAAAAAATGCAAAATTGATTATTTTTTTGTTTTGATTGACTTTGGAATTCAAATATTTTTCGCCAGTAAAATTCCTGCATGTAATTTTCGATCCCAAAACTCAAACCGACACCAATTTTACCAATCTGTTTAAACATGTACGCGTTGACCTTTATTTAATTACCAGATCCAGCTCAAAAAGTATTCCCGCGGGGCCAAACTGAATTCCATTATTTTTTCCAAACGAGCGAGTGAAAAACCCGACATAAATAACGAAACACGTTTCGCGTGTTTCTCGTCCTTTTTTTCCGCGCAGGGGATCATTAAAACCAGAACGTCACCGTTTGTTTGGAGATTGATTAAAATTTGACAGTTTTCTACGAATTTGCACTAAATGATCCGCTAAAGCTGAGATCAAAGCATTTGAGTACATCTACTAACAGCGCTCCGATGTATTGCTCAATCGCTGGATATTGTTCAACTGTTTCCAGTGGCGTAACAAGAGTGAAAATGTTAAAGAACTGACATGGAATCTTTTAACCCTTTATAGGGCAGAATCCATTAATTGTTATTTATATTTTTTTTTGGTAAGACCTACTATTTTGGATGTCTGAAGTTATTTTAATGATTATTTTGAAAATCCAACTGTTTTTTTTTAATTTATCATGGTGGATAAAATGGAAACCACTGCCCATAAGATGATAGATGGGCGGTGGTCTAAATGCAAACCACATATTTAAATTAATCGTTTTTTTGCGTTTCTGAAAGTATTTTAGGTTTTTTTTTCAGGACCAGGTAAAATAATTACATGGTGTATGCTATAAAAAATCAAATATTTATTTCCACTGTCATTATTCTTATCTGGAAACGGTTTTAGTAAATTTCAATTTCTCAAAGTTTCTTCATTTTTTGATTCTACCTACTCTTGTGTTTGTGAGTAAGTTACAGTGGCATTTCTGTGATGCATATTTTTATTTTTATTTTCACTGGTCAATTTTCAAAAATTACCTACTACTGGTAGTTTTCTCTGAATCTGATGAGTAATCGCGATACTGAGTTATCTGAAAGCACATCTGCATCAGAGCCACTTTCACCCCCAAATCTATTCAAAATTTGTTTTCTGAAATGTATACTGGATGTTCGCTCACTACCATTACGTAGGCTGGATCGTGCTGAAGTATTGGCAGAAGTAACTTGTAAACATGAAGATGTACTTGGTGAATTCAGACGAAAAGTATTTGGGGACTCTTGATGGGCTATCGCCATAGCCTGATCTTCGGTTATACCAACAACTAGATAAAATAGTTTACTTGAATCCAATTTTTCAAAAAACCAAAAAATACTGGACGTTTATAAGCATGGATTCAATAGTCTCACGGTATGGGAGCTTGATAGAGGTTATGTTCCAAAACGATCTAAATATTTCGATAGCGCTAACCTATTTTCCAAGTACTATTATCACAAGTTGTAAAGCATTCAATTACCTTTTGAATTATGTGTGTTGTCAGGTAAAACAAACAGGCTTATGCTCGCTAGCAGCAACAATTACTGCAAATGTTACTTTTTCGCAATTTTGTGGGAACAGGCAATGGTTAACATAGAGACCACATTGTGGCCAATATGATACCCACTGCACATTATGAGTTCATTTATTTGTACTTTGGGCGAAGTTTGGGTTCTCTCTCATTTCTAAGTAAGCTGTAATGGATGTGGTTAACATAGAGACCATTAACCTATAAAGGGTTAAAAATGCCACCCCCATATCCCCATAATAACGAAAAAGTTACTATTTTTGATTGCAAACTTGTAAACTTATTCAAAATTCGTTAGTAGGTACTGTGTTATCATTGATTACTGACTCAGTAATACTGACAGTTCAGTTGCTATCAGTGGCGGCCCGTGACATTTCATTTTGGTGAGGCAGAGGCAGGGTTTCGCCCTCATGCCTCAGGCGAAGAAATTTTTTTAAACCCAACCTATACTTAAAATTAAGTAAAAAACTTAGACTGTGGTGGGGAAGAAATCCTCTACTTTGTCAATGAAATATATTTTATTGTAAAAATGACGTTTATTTCAAATAAACCTCATTTTTGTCAAATTAATATTTCATTGTTCAGCAAGAACCACGTGAAGGTCAACAATATCGGTACAATTTCTCACCGTAATATCCATAATGACTAAATTCACATAAATCACCAAGTTCAATTAACTAAACCCACAGAATAAACCACTTACAAAAGAATTATAAAATAGACAAACTCATAGAAAAAGAATAAACAAAATACCTATTGCGTAAATAACCACAGATTTGTTCTTTAAACAGTGCAGAATTTTATAACCAAAACAAACCTAAAGAAGGAATCTGTATTTATTTTATTGGTTACTGTGATGGCTACAAGATGGCGATAGTGTTTAAATATGTTTATTTTAGAATATAAATATAATTTCTTAAATAAAAACTTTACGTAGCTATATAGTCATATGACTTCAAAGTTTTAAACTTATTTATTGAACATTTGGTCGATAAATAAAATTTTGCAGCAAATCTGCTGCTAATATTCTTCACTAAATTTCATTTTTATAGTTTAAGGTATGGTTCACCATACATTGCTTTATGTATTTCCACGATGAAAATAGGTCAAACTGGCTTTGTCAACTCTCTACTCTTATATTAATATTTATGTTTTTGCGAGGCTTAAGGGGCAGGAAGCACTTAAAGATATATTACGTGGTTAATGTAATCCCACGAAACTTCATACTATACATTTTAGGATGGAGACAACTTAGTCTTTCTTTCGTTTTAAGATTTTTCTTCCCCCCCATGCAAGTTTATATCTACGCAAATCCTTTCAGCCAAGTTTGAGACAGGCCATGTTCTAGGAAAATCAAAATCAATTTATTTTATTGTTTTGACCTTTAGTTAATGAAACACCATGTCACTAATGTATGTAAAATAGTTTTTCTACTCCCACCTTTAAAACGCCCTTTATCGCACATGTTTATATGACACTAAGTGACCTTTTAAATACACATTGACAAGTTGTGGCTTTATGGCGCTTTAGTCACGGGCTGAAGTTAGCAACAGGTTTTTAGTCACGGGCTGAAGTTAATTTTAAGTTAGTTGACAGTTGCCAAATGTCATACAATCGTTAAAATAAAGTGCCTTTCTTGTAAAATAATCCTAAATGTGAAAATTATTTTATTATCTCAATATAAAAATACAAAAGTATTAAATAGTTTCTCAACGCTGACCTTTTAATTTAGCCGGCAGTAAACTATAACTTAAATTCGGGCACAGACTCCACTGTAAAGTGCTCATAAAACATTTTCTTTACTTTCACTGTGAAAAACTGTAAATTTTCAAGAAATACATTTTTATTTAAAACCTTTATAATCTGTATTTATAAAATGTAAAAATTTGACATTTGACGGTGACACACAGATTCCCCTAGTGTTTCATAGATGGCGCTTTATAAAAATATTTGATTTAAATCATTTTAAGATAATAATAAGTATTCGTCGTAGAAAAAGTATAGTATGCACCTCGTTTATAAACTTTTCTATACACTCATTAATTTAAGAACTCGCTCGCAAGCTCGCTCGTGCCTAAATTAAATTCGTGTATAATTTCAAACTTGATACATAACATACTATTATGTACCTATGTAACTTTAAGGGCGCACTGCAGACATCAATCTTACACAATATTGGTGTACAATTTTTAAATCTATTAGGGTTAGGATAAAACACTAGATAGATTAAATTTTCAGAGCTAATAGGAATAGCATTCACACTAAAAGTGAAATAAATGCAAATAAATTGGTGACAAAGTTAGTGTAGTACAAAACGCACGAAATGTGTTACTACAAGAGTGAGCAGGTAAACCAAAGAAACACTATTCTGTCTTTCTTAAGTTTGATAAATAATGAATCCCAAACTCCCATGTTAAGTAAAATTTATTCGGTACAAGTTGGTAAAGGATTTACCCTATAATATAAACTTTTGACAAAGTAGGGGACAGTTATCTTTATGTAGCGCGGTGGAAGAGAATTATTAATATGGTTTTAGGGATTTACCAGAGGCCTTAAAATTAATAACCATTACCGGTCTCGCTTTATTTGGCATAATTAAGTTGACAAAACTGTCAAAAACAACATTTTATTTGTATTTAAACCCTTAAAACGTCTCAAACCTGGATTCTGATCAAATAAAAACAAAAGCACAATTACTACGGCAGACAAGCATCGCAGCCAGCGTTGAGAATAACTATTGACAATCTGACAAAAGAGGCTCTCACGCTGCCTTCCATGCCTCTGAAATATTAAAACCTTTTCTGTTTGACTTTGTCCACAGAACGATGCGCAGCCTTTCTCTTTCAACAACGAAGTATTAATACAACATACCTTTCAAATGGATTAATAATTGTAACGTGCTATGTACTTGACAATTGCAAATAATGCTTGTTGTTGAATGTTGCTTTTTTCGCATACTTTGGTATATTTTTGTTCATTTGAAATAACTTTACTGTGTTACAGAATTACTCAATAATGTCGGACCATTACGACTTTTAATTATTAAAATGATATTTAATAATTAAAAATCGTTTTAATAGTACTTACTTGATTTTTTTAAATAATACTTAAATTGTTAAAGTAATATTTAATCATCAACAATCGTCATTTAAACTGTTAAAAGTAATTTGAAACGATCAAAATGGTACTTAAATCATACTTAAACTTTCAATTAATAAATCATTTTTAAGAATTTAACATTATAAAAGTAATCGAAACGTCTAGTTGCTTAAATAGTACTTAAATGGTTAAAGTAGTACTTAATTATCACAAATCGTTATAATAGTAGTTAATACCTAGTTCCTAGATTCTTTATTACTAAGTACTAGTACTGAAACTATTTTAAACCTAGTTTAAATAAATAAACTTAATAAAATACTTAAAATAGCTTAATAATAATAATTTTAACACTGTCAAAATAGTATTTAAAATCATTACAAAGGTAACTATAACGTTTTAAGTAACTTAAAACCATCAAAATAGTACTTAAATCATATATTACTTATTTTAAAAATAATATTTTAACTTTTTAAATGATAATTAAAATCGTCAATATTGAACTTAATTTTCATAAAATACTTAAATTGCTTTTACATTACTTCAAATTATTAAAACAGTCCTTAAAATTGATAAAATAGTACTTTATCTCAAAAATATATAATAATACTTAAATTATTTATAAGTTGTAAGTTATAATTGTTAAGAAGAAGTACTCAAATGAATAAAATAATACTTAAAATGGAAAAATGATATTTAATAATCAAAAATTGTTTAAAAATGGCTTAATTTTTAAAATAATACTTAAATCATTAAAGTAATACTTAGTCATAAAAAATCGTATAATAGCACTTAATTTGTTTAAAAGCTGCTTGAAATCGTTTAAATGTTATTTAAACTGTTTAAAGTAACTTGAAACGATCAAAATAGTACTTAAATCATATATAAAATTGTTAAAATGATAATAAAATGGTAATAAAAATCATACTTAAAACATTTAAAATTGTAAAAATGTTTCCTTAAACATTTTTTAAAAATAGTACTTAAATCGTTAAAGTAGTACTTAATCATCAAAAATCGTTAAAATGTCATTTAAACTGTTTTCTTTTGTTTTGATTCTACTTTCTTGTAGACTACTAGGAGTACTAACACTATTTTAAAGTAACTAAACATTTTTAAAACCGTAGGTTCTTTAACCATAAAGTAACTATCAATTAATAAATCATTTATAAGAATTTGAACATTATAAAAGTACTAGAAACGTTAAAAGTCATTCAAATAGTACTTAAATCATAACTAATAGTATTTAAACCGTTTAACTTGTACGTATGTAAAATCATTGTAAAGTACTTAAAACCTAAAGTAACTTGAAAGCATCAAAAAGTACTTAAATCATAAATAAAATTGTTAAAATTTAAACGTTAATTAAAATGCTACTTAAACTATTTAAAATTGTTATAACTGTAGCATTTAAAACGTTTAAAGTAACTTGAAACCATTCAAATAGTACTTAAATAATAGATGAAGGATATTGAAAATATTTAAAAAGATTTGAAGATGAAAATATTATAAAAATGCTGTTTGTGTTAAAACTGAAATTTTATTTTGTAAACACAACGACCCTTTATTTATATAATTGACATTCTTCATTTGTAAGATAATCAGCAGAGTAAAAAGTCATGGAATTCGGTACGTGACGTGAGACGATAAAACCCCCGTTAAAGCATTTCGCGTAGTAAAACCGTGTAAAATTATAAAGTCAACTGACCCTTCGCCGTAAAATTAAATCTTCCGCCTCAAAAAACAAATTCGGTTAAAATTAAAAACGCATTATTCCCGTATCAACCCAACGACATAATACATTTTATAAGGCAATTTAAGGAAAATGACGTCATAAAACTTAATCGTGGCTATATTTATTGAACCATCAAATGAGGCGTTTCTCGGAAAAACATCATTAGTTCAATATCGTCGAAATTTAGATATTAGCACCAACTGTTTCCTAACCTCCATATATACGTATACAAATAAGTGTTTCTCGTAAAAATGTCATAGGTTCCATAATAATTAAATATGAAATTTAGCTTGTTCTTCTAAAAACATCACAAGTCCACTCCGTTTCGTCTAAGAGAGTCACATGTGCATAACATGTGACGTTTTTGGACACTCTAGAAAAGCTTCTACATCTTTTACATGACCACAGCAATAGAAAATTTTATGATAACTTGTAAAAGACCAGAAGACCATAGCACCTGACAGTCCTGATAACACTGTCGACAACGATGATAACAGCAGTGGATGCGAAGACTGAGTATGGCAGTAATACAGTTTTTAGTTTTTTCATTTATTTTGTTACTTAGAGTTAATATTTAGTTTGTAGTAATGAGAATTGTTCGTTTTTTTCTTCTAAAAACCTCACATGTTCATGTATTTTTTGTGTTTTTTTCATATTCGTCGAAACAAAAAACATGAGGAATTCTGGACAAAGTATCTTACATTTTTTACATGTAGTAAATAGGTCAATAAAGTACTTTGGTAAAAAATGGGAATGTCAGAGAGTTTTTTTCATTTTCCCAAATATGTTAATTTTGGACTAATGATGTTTTTCCGAGAAACGCGTCAAATATACCTCATACTATAAGGATATAAAAGCACCGGAAGATTTTTTAAGTAGCATGAGTAGTGCCGGTCTTAAAAGTACAGCAAGTTAAGTAGAAAGAGATAGGGGGAAGAAAACAAAAAAATCAAAAATAATTCCTGGACTTTTCGACGACAGTGTCTACAACTAAAGAAAGATGATAAAAAAACTGCCTGATTTTCCA
This sequence comes from Brassicogethes aeneus, assembly GCA_921294245.1. Lineage (NCBI taxonomy): Eukaryota > Metazoa > Arthropoda > Insecta > Coleoptera > Nitidulidae > Brassicogethes > Brassicogethes aeneus. The sequence continues at coordinate 2,313,026 of OV121140.1, forward strand.
CGTAGAAAATTTTGTCACTGACATCTTTGATGTCCTTATTATTGAAGGAAAAATGCGAAAGTGAAGATTGGTCACTAAACTTTGTTTATCCCTAATTAAGTCTTGGGCTTTAAATTTAATTAATACATTTGGTTATCAGTTCGCAGTGGTGTACAATACCTGATTTTACGCTTGCATAAGTTTAGAGACATAATTTGAACAGCAGGTTGTATTATTTGAATAATTATTGAAATTTCAAACGTGAGGTGTACAATAAATCGTATAGTTATTGTGTTAAGGTCACGAAATTCACTTAGTCTGAAAATATATCAAGAACAACTATCTATAGACATTTTTAAATTCTCATTTATAGGTAAGTTTTTAAAGCGATTCTATTCATAAAATTCGCACAAAGTGGAACTTAATTAAATGTGTTAAATATCATTTTAAAACCCTATAAAGTTATACTTGAAGCATTAAAAAAGTTTTAATAAAAATCTCAAAATGCAAATTTTCGTAAAATGAGCCTCGACTCATAAATATCTAAAGTAAGGTGAAGAGGAACGTCTTCAGCTTGGGATCTCTCGAGGAAATATAATTTTTCGGTCCAGCGACCAATTCGCTAATCTGTAAGAACGAATCCGCAATTTCTTTGGTGGAAATCGTAGCTCGTCGTCCTCTTTTCCCGTCTACGTTGGGAAAAAAGTGGCATGGCTCAGTTCAGGCGGATAAATATAAAAGCCTTTGCCTTTTCAACGAAAATATGACACAAATTGCTACAATTTGTGACGTGGTTTATCATTCGCGTTAATACATATTTATTTAGGTGTTACGTTTCACTGTATCTTCCAGTTTTTATGGAATAAATTTTGTATCTTGAAAACAAATTATTTAAAAAAAAACACAAAAATACGTCAATTTTATTTTTTTTTACGTTATTTTTAAATAAATAGGTAGTTATTTGTTTTACGTTGCAAGGAAAAAATTAAAAAACTTTTTTAGTACTTGATTTCGATTGATTATTCCTTATATCCTTGATTAAGAAACTCAACGCTTAAATGCTTATATAGTTACGTTAGTGTGTGTATTTTATCTAAGGGATCATGGTGTTTTTAATTGTAAATAAAATTCAAGAACTAAATCGTTGCATTTTCATGTTTTGCCAAAGGATCCAATTCGGTAAGTACATTTGTTGGTGCAGAATTAACTAATGATAACTTTACCTAATATAATTTATTATTTATTATTAATTTTTAAGAAATTGATAAAAAATAATTTTTGCAAAAACATAACCTTAAAATCAACCATTTTTATGTTTGAGTTCTCTAAAAAACGCCGACAACTGCATTTTAAACAACAAAATATACCTACGAATTCATGGCAACATAATATTACATATAATTAGGGTTGGGACTAGAGATGTGTCGGTCAGATCTGAACCGGCTCAGTGAACCGGGTCTTATAAGTGATCTACGTGAACCGGTTCACGAAAATTAAACGAACCGGCTCACGGGTCCGAAATTACAAAGCGGCCGCGCGCAAGCCGTTCTAAGCTCCGATTCACTGCTTCACCACTCGCAGCGAGTGACTCGCTAATAGCGAGTCGCTATGCTGCTGCAGTGCATTGAACAGGCCGCGCATGGCGAGCCGTGAGCGGCGGGTCGCGAGAGATCTGAACCGGCTCCCTGGAGCTAAGAACGACTCGCGCTCGCAGTACGTTTTGTTTTCTGTGATCCAGATCTAACCAAAACATCTCGATTCTCTAGGCGCGGCTCGATCATGCAGCTCGCTAGTGCCTATGCCGCGGCATGCCGGTCGCATCGTTCGGAACCGAACTTCTTGCGTTCTGTGGCGCGTTAGTAACGCGGCGTTACTACGTTAGGCAAATTTATACTTTTGGTAATTTTTTACAAACCCACAGAAATATGAAATGATTTCCCTTATTAAAATGTCGTTTAAAATATATTTTAATATTAATTAATTTAAATTGTGTAAACTTAAGTAATTACAACATTTATGTTTTAAATATAACTTTTCATGTAAAATATTAAAATAATTAATAGAGTTTTTATTGTTTTATAAAATTTTAATAAAATAAATAGTATGGCATAAGAAAACTTTAATAAAATACAATGTAATATTTAATAGCCTTTATAATATTATTAAAATAACATTTGTATTGCCTTATAATTTAATAAAGGCTCTTAAATATTAAAGTGATAAACATTTTTAACATAAACTTAAAGTTTATGTGCTCATACTGCAGTATGATTTCATTAAGTGTTATTTTTAATTAGTCTGAGATTCAAACGGTTCTTTTGAACCGGTTCGTTGAACCGGTTCACTTATGTGATCCAGATCTAGTGATCCGGTTCAAAAGAGTGACCCGGAACGCCCATCACTAGTTGGGACAGTTAAAATTTTCAAATAAAAAAATTTCAACTTTGAAAGTTTCAAACTTGAAATATTTCATTTAGTTGGAAAACTGAAATTTTTTAAAATTTCAAATGAAATTTTCAATCCGAAAATTTCAACATTGCCTGTGAAAGTTTCGGAAATTTCATTGAAAGTTTCGAAATTTACTGAAAATTTCGCATAAATTTCACATGCGGCCTCCCCTGGGACCTTTAATAATAATATACATTTAGTTCGGCTTGGATTTGAATACACTATAAGTAATTATTGTTACTTATATGCATAAATTAATTTAAATAATTTAATTCAGTTACCAATTTAATTTGTAAATTAAATCAGACTTTAAAATATTTTTTTTAAAAGTCAAAACGGAAAACGGATAATAAATGCCTTTGGCTCATAAAATTTTGATGACGTTTCTTCAATTTTTGTAAAATTTCAGTAAAATATTTAAAAATAATAAATATATATAAATATAAAACAATGAAAGTGGCACAATCTCATTAGCTTACATATATCTTTTAGTTTTAGTAATTTTAAAAATATTTTAAAAGGAAATCTCAAGAAATTTGTGGTAAACATAGGTATTTACTATTTATATTATTGGTGCAGGGGCCCACAGAGGGGTAGGAGGTAAGAGAGGCAATTTGCCATGGTCCCCGAGTGGGCTTATTTCAATATTAATATATTACACTTAAAGTGAAAGTTTCAATAAATTTCATAAATTTCATGAAATTTCAGAAATTTAGGAAATTTTAATAAATTTCATAAATGTCATGAAAATTTCAAGTGAAATTTCAAGTACAAGCTAAAAGTGAAATTTTTCCCAACCCTACATATAATACATAATATAATGGTAGGTATTTTACCGTTGAGTGGAGACTTTCTTAATCAACGCTTTTAATAATGCTAAATGCTGTTTAAATTTAGACGACTTATTTGTTTGACGATTTTTACTGAATTGAAATGTTTACACTTTTTGATAACAAGTTATATTTTACCAAGTATATTTTAATAGACAATTTTCAAAAATGTTAGTATGGTACATTAAAAAAAATATGATTGTTTTTTTGAACTTTCACTTCTTTAATTTGAAATAATAAAATATGAAATAATATAATATCAATCATAGAGTTGGAAAATTATACAGCTGTATAAAAATAAAAAGACATTAAAGAATCAATAAAACTTATTCTGAAACTTTATTTTCCAAATACAAAAATACGTCCGTCGGATATTTCATTACAGTTCTTAGGTAGTTTTTAACATTTCCATGAATATTTCATTTCAGCGCAAGCCCAAGCACCTAGAAAAACATTCCCTTAAAATATTGCACAGACAAGTTTTTCACAGAGAAACTTTTTAATGAATTAGGACGCTACGTTTCATGATGATTTTTTCTTTTGGATAAATTAGTTTTGTTGAATTGCTTTTTAAATTTCTTGCCATAGTTTCTTACGCTTTAGCGTTTTAAAAGAATTTTTATAAATATGATAAACTTTTAACTACACCCAATTACTTCACTAACTGGGAAATGTATTTTTAAACAAAATATTTATTTGTAATGGGTTTATTGGATAATTTTGTGTATTAAGGTATAAAGTTTAGCCGGTCTAATAATTTTACGAGCTGTTCTCTACTAAAAGAAAATCCCTTGTGCTCGGGAAATTTATTAATGCAGCGACAGCAATAAAATTTAAACGGACCAAAACAATTATGTTTTTCAGCTGTTTCGGGGAATAATTTCGCAGTTGGCGTCGTTCCCAGTTAAAAATTCCGCAGTTCCAAAATTTTTACTTACAATGCATTGAACGAAAACATGTGACACGGGAAAAAATGTAAGAATACCCTTATTCTTAAAAAAAAATTACTTGATTTAAGTATAATTTGCTTAGGCTACGAATACATTAAATTTCTTTTAAATATTAACCCATCCTTAAATTAAAAAGATTTTATTTTCTAGCTTAAAATCAAGTACAGTTGAAACAAGATGATTGACCTAATATTGTCAAGGCTACACAGTAAAAAAAATTTAGTGTAGGGGTAAAAATGTTAGAGTTGATTTGTAAAAGTTACCAACAAAATACACTACACTGAAAGAAATTTGTTGCTAAAAGTAAATACAAATTTATACTAAAAATTTTATACTAGTGCTTTACCACATTTATACTACTGTTTATTATGAATGTATGGTAAATTTTGTAATACATTTATTGTAAAGAAGATATGTTAGATCTAAATAAAAATAAACTTACCCTTACTATAAAATGTAAACTATAAGTGAATTACAGCAAAAAAATATTGCTAGAAACACCATTTATATTGCTAGGGCAGCAATAGGCTGCTAACCAAACGAATATATTTGTTTTAGCAATGTATGTGGTAGTCTATATATGAAACATAAAATATATTTGCCCTAATTATTTTTTTATTTAACTTTAGTATATATTTCTTTCAGTGTAGGTATCATTTAGTGCTTATTAACTTTATTAAACACATTTAAAGAATATGAACATTATTCATTGGTACAATTCACACTATTTATTATTAAAATAAATCAAAAGGGTAGAAAAACTTAATGCGAGTGTTTATTACCCCTTAATTAATGTGTTAAATAGTGACAAAATGTACACTACAGTGCATGCCAATTTCTTTGTCTGTTTTGATGTTACTAGTGCACACTGTATCACAAATAAAGTTAAATTACACCAATAGTGGCAAAATAGACTGAACAATTTGTAATAACCAAAATGCGTTTTAAAATGTTTGGTTGGTACCTATCTACCTACGCAGTGCATATCCGGAGATACCGCGTTGTGGAAGTGTGGCATTTTTGTTCAGTTAGATTTTAATTTCGGTGAATCCATAAGAGGACATTCTTATTTTTTGGTAAGTATTATACTTCCTTTTTCTTTAAGCCTTAATACTCAATAAATACTAAAATGTTAAAAGGATGTCCATACCTGACCTATATTATATATCAATAATTTACGGCAGTAGGTCGGGTACTTGTAACATTAATAATATAAATACATACACACTTGATTTACTTTTTATTTTCAAGCGCAATGGTTGTTATATTCCTACATTTTTATTAATATTATGGAAATTTTGTATACGTGTGGTAAATCCCCGACATACAGCCGCCTGACGCCTCTCTACCAATGCACTGAAAGAAATATATGTTTGTTTTAGCAAATGTATGTGGTTCATATATGGACTACCACATACATTGCTAAAACAAACATATATTATATTTAGTTTTAACATAATATGTTAAAACTAAATATAAAAATGGTTAAGGTAAATATATTTTATGTTTCATATATAGACTACCACATACATTGCTAAAACAAACATATATTTCCTTTCAGTGTGGGATCACCCATTTTTTATAACAGAAAAATGGATTACTGATAAATTCTCAAGATAATTCATTGATTACAAGTTGACAGCCAGTAAAACATTGCATTGATCTAAAACTTTTACGTTTTAAGGAACCATTTTGCTTAATCCAGCCATACCACTCAAATATAAAATTATATTTTAAAAGGCACCGATTTTGATAATTGTCATAGATTTTTGTTCAAAATAAATGTTTCTCTTTATTTACCTTTTCGTTTTATTCACTACCTCCAATAGGTTTTACTCAAATAATAGTGTTAATTTACACTAGAAGTTTGCACTAAAAGAGTAAAAGTACCTTTCTAAAATTAGAACTTTTCCAAAGTAGTGTTAATTTACACTGAACAAAAGTGGGATTTTACCCAGGAAGTGTAGAAGTACACGATTTTAGGTAAATTAACACTTTTTAATACAGTGTAAAATTACTTTATCCTCAGTGGTATAGTGTTAAATCATACTTGCTTACTTGGGGAAAATTACACTAAAAATTAACTCTAATTGCAGTGTTATAAAACAACACTATTTAGTGTGGACCTGTGTGAACTCTAATTAGTGTTGCTTAGAGTTGATTTTTTTTTACTGTGTAAGATGATTAATCCTTAGAATAGCTTTTTTTCCGTGTGGACCTTTGTGAAACAATTCAAGGCATTTTTAATAATAAACATCTACTTCAGGATTTAAAGAAACAAAGTCCTAAATATTTATCATCCTGGACAAAAAATAACTGAGAAATTTATCACTGGAATACTTTAAGCTTTCCAAGTTAATTTATATGGTCCACTTGAAGATAGCGGACATTTGTTTATGCCTGGGGGTTCGATTTTTTACCGGGCGGAGGTCTCTCGCCTTAAGTCCGGTCTCCCGGATTTAATAAATCATCCGGCACTCAATAAAGCTTTCTTGGCCCCCCCTGAACGCCAGCAGCTGACTGATGATTATCCTTCAAGGAAGGATATCTGAACGTTTCGGTAATTTTTGCGCTTTCTTTTGTTGCGCAACTCTTGACGAATGACAGATCGAGTTTCATTAGTCTAAGTTCAGTAAACATACCTAACCTTACTAAAGCGAACCATTCTTATTGATAAGATTAATAATCCGCTGTGTTAAAAATCAATTTTCATATTCAAAACATTTTTGCTTATTCTAGTTGTTCTTGATTGTGTTTTGTTAGATTTTGAGACTAAGTGAATTTCGTCACCTTAACACAATAACAATATGATTTATTATACACCTCACGTTTCAAATTTCAGTAATTATTCAAATAATACAACCTGGGGTTCAAATTGTGTCTCTAAATTTATGCAAACGTGAAATCAGATATTGTACACCACTGCGAACTGATAACCAAATTTATTAATTAAGTTTAAAGCCTAAGACTTAATTAGGAATAAACAAAGTTTAGTGACCAACTCTTCACTTTCGCATTTTCCTTCAATAATAAGGACATCAAAGATGTCAGTGTGAAAATTTTCTACGTGGAAAATCAGGCAGTTTTTATCATCTTTCTTTAGTTGTAGACACTGTCGTCGAAAAGTCCAGGTAATTATTTTTGATTTTTTTGTTTTCTTCCCCTATCTCTTTCTACTTAACTTGCTGTACACGCACTCTGATATGTGGCTACTTAAAAAATCTTCCGGTGCTTTTATATAGGTATATTTGATGGTTCAATAAATAAAATTCCATAAATCAAACCTAAATATAGCCACGATCAAGTTTTATGACGTCATTTCCCTTAAATTGCCTTATAAAATGTATTATGTCGTTGGGTTGATACGGGAATAATACGTTTTTAATTTTAACCGAAGTTGTTATTTGAGGCGGAAGATTTAATTTTACGGCGAAGGGTCAGTTGACTTTATAATTTTACACGGTTTTACTACGCGAAATGCTTTAACGGGGGTTTTATCGTCTCACGTCACGTACCGAATTTCATGACTTTTACTCTGCTGATTATCTTACAAATGAACAATGCCAATGATATAAATAAAGGGTCGTTGTGTCTACAAAATAAAATACCAGTTTTAACATAAACAGTATTTTTATAATATTTTCCTCTTCAGATCTTTTTAAATATTTTTAATATACTTTATCTATTATTTAAGTACTATTTGAATGGTTTCAAGTTACTTTAAACATTTTAAATGCTACTGTTATAACAATTTTAAATAGTTTAAGTAGCATTTTAACAATGTTATTTATGATTTATGTACTTTTTAATGCTTTCAAGTTACTTTAGAGTTTAAGTACTTTACAATGATTTTACATCTGTACAAGTTAAACGGTTTAAATACTATTAGTTATGATTTAAGTACTATTTGAATGACTTCAAGTTACCTTAAACGTTTCTAGTACTTTTATAATGTTCAAATTCTAATAAATGATTTATTAATTGAAAGTTACTTTATGGTTAAAGAACCTACTGTTTTAAAAATGTTTAGTTACTTTAAAATAGTGTTAGTACTCCTAGTAGTCTACAAGTAAGTAGAATCAAAACAAAAGTAAACAGTTTAAATGACATTTTAAGGATTTTTAATGGTTAAGTACTATTTTAACGATTTAAGTACTATTTTCATAAATTGTTTAAGTAATTTTTTTAGAATTTTAAATGTTTTAAGTATGATTTTTGTTACCATTTTATTATCATTTTAACAATTTTATATTTGATTTAAGTACTATTTTGATCGTTTCAAGTTACTTTAAACAGTTTAAATAACATTTAAACGATTTCAAGCAGCTTTTAAACAAATTAAGTGCTATTATAGGATTTTTTATGATTAAGTATTACTTTAATGATTTAAGTATTATTTTAAAAATGAAGCCATTTTTAAACAATTTAAGTACCAGCAAAACAATTTTTGATTATTAAATATCATTTTTACCATTTTAAGGATTATTTTATTGATTTTTAGTACTTTTTTAACAATTGTAAGCATTTATAAATAATTTAAGTATTATTGTGACGATTTTTGATGATTAGGTACTATTTTATTAATTTTAAATATTGTTTTAACAATTTTAAGTATTGTTTTAACAATTTTAAGTAACGTAAGAGCATTTTAAGTATTTTATAAAAATTAAGTACAATATTGGCCATTTTAATTATCGTTTAATTACTATTTTAAAAATAAGTGATATAGGATGTAAGTACTATTTTGATGGTTTTAAGTTACTTAAAACGTTTTAGTTACCTTAATAATAATTTTAAATACCTGCTTAATGGTTTAATTACTATTTTGACAATGTTAAATATCTTAATATTAAGCTATTTTAAGTACCTTATGAAGTTTATTTAGTTTAATTAAGTTTAAAATAGTTTCAGTACTAGTACTTAGTAATATCATCCTAATGTTCTTTATATTATAATATAAAGAAAATAAAGAACCCAGAAACTAGGCATTAAGTTCTATTATAACGATTTTTGATGATTAAGTACTACTTTAATGATTTAAGTTCTATTTATAAGTACTTTTTTAACCATTTTAATTAACTTATACACAATAAGTATTTTTAATAATTAAGTATTATTGTACAATATTGACGATTTTAATTATCATTAATAGTATTTTAACAATTTCAGTTATGATTTAAGTACTATTTTAATCGTTTCAACTTACTTTAAACGGTTTAAGGACTTTTATAATAGTTACAGTACTAAACGATTTTTAATGATTAAGTAGTACTTTAACGATTTAAGTACTATTTAAGTAACCTGTAGACAATTTAGGTACTATTATAGCGATTTTTTTAACCATTTAAAATAGTGTTTTATTAATTTTTAGTACTATTATAACAATTTTAGTTATGGTTTTAGTAATATTTTAAAAAATTGAAATTGTTTAAGTACTTTATTAACAATTTTTGAATACAAATAAAAATTAATGTAATTAATTAAAATACTTTTAGACGGAATACATTTCACGGTGGCCGACTAATTTTTTTTTTTCCAACATCCCTTAAAAATGTTTTGGACAGAGGCAGAAAAAAACTGTTTAAACGTCCTGTGACGTTTCGTCCTTTCCGGTCATGTTCCCGAGGAAATCGATCGACCTATTTGGCAAACAAAACTGTCCGACAGTGTGTCAAAATTACGGAGGGAGGGCGATTTTAAGCGGCAAAACAGAGGGAAGAGGCTTTGAATTGCAAATTACAAATACCATACGTATATCTCGATTAACGCTTATTATTTCTATACCTTTAAAGCAATTAACGTCATTATCGAACGAAATGACTGAAAAAGTTTATTGTTCAAATTGGATTCAGTATATGTATACAGGGTGAGTGATTTAACTTGAAACTTTGAAATATCAGTTAGTATGCGTTTTACGAAAAAATGTTTAAAATAAAAATTAAATTATTCGAGGGGAAATCAATCAGTACTAAAATTGGTCCTCATACTCTCCTCCTTATAGGGGGAACAGGGGGTAACTTTAAAATTTCCAATGTAGTTTGATAAACGCCATTTTAGACAAGAAATGAATTTTAACAATTTTATGTATGATTTAAGTACTATTTTAATCGTTTTTTTTTACTTTAAACTGATTAAATGACATTTTAACGATTTCAAGCTGTTTTTAAACAAAGTGCTATTATAACGATTTTTTATGATTAAGTTTTACTTTAACGATTTTAGTATTATTTTAAAATATTAAGCCATTTTTAAACAATTTAAGTACCATTAAAACGATTTTTGATTATTAAATATCAATTTTTACCATTTTAAGGATTATTTTATTGCTTTTGAGTACTTTTTTACCAATTGTAAGCAACTTATAAATAAATTTAACTATTTTTGATTTTGATTTGATTTTTGGTGATTTTAATCTTAAAAGTACTATTTTTATTAATTTTAAGCACTGTTTCAACCGTTTTAAGTAACGTAAAAAACAGTTTAAAAATTTTATAAAAATTAGGTACAATATTAACGATTTTAATTAACGTTTAAAAAGTTTAAATATTATAATAAATAATTATTTTTAATTATTATATTTTGGTTTTAAGGATTATTTTATTGATTTTGAGTACTTTTTAAAAATAGTAAGCAACTTATAAATAAATTTAAATAATATAATGACGATTTTTAATGATTAAGTACTAAGTATTTTATTAATTTTAAGTACTGTTTCAACAATTTTAGGTAAGGTAAAAGCAGTTTAAGTATTTTATAAAAATTAAGTACAATATTGACGATTTTAATTATAGTTTAAAAAGTTTAAATATTATAATAAATACTTATTTTAAAAATAAGTGATATATAATTTAAGTACTACTTTGGTTTTAAGGATTATTTTATTGATTTTGAGTACTTTTTAAAAAGTTTTATTATGACGATTTTTGATTATTAAGTACTCTTTTATAAATTTTAAGTATTGTTTTAACAATTTTAAGTAACGTAAAAGCAGTTTAAGTATTTTATAAAAATTAAGTACCTACAATATTGACGATTTTAATTATCATTTAAAAAGTTTAAATGGTATTTAAAAAATAAGTTATATATGATTTAAGTACTATTATTATGACGATTTATGATGATTAAGTACTATTTTATTAATTTTAAGTACTGTTTTAACAATTTTAAGTTATGTTCAATGTTTTTTTATGTTTAAAATCAGACCAAAAACCTGTGTACCTAAATTCGTAAAGTAAGGGGTGACCAAAGCCTCAAATAGAACGTGATTGAAATTCTGAATAGATTGCAGTGGTATTTGTGCCTGTGTCGCCATCTCTCTTACCTAACAATGATTTTCCGTTATACGTAAAGAAATTGGTTCACGATATGTTTTGTGTTCGGAAGAAAAGTTAAAAATTGTTTCCACCTCCAAAGAGTAATATAACTTTACCCTCCAAACTTTCCCTTGTTGTTCTGAAGTTCGATATAAACTTATACTTAATTTTCTCCGAATAACTCGCTACGCGTTGGTACTCAAGATAATTTTAACTTTTTAAATTCTCCAAAGTAATTCCAAACACACCATTAACGTTTTATTTAATTAAAAAAGTTGCACTAATTCGCTCAAAACAACTACAACAAGCAGCGAATTTATTTCTACATCATAAGCATAATAAAATTTCCGCCAGATTCACAATTGACTTAGGTAAGTACAAAGTGAATTTTCTCGACAACTTGCAGCAAGGAAAATTGAATGAATGCAATTTCTTGCTGCAAATAATGCAGAGGTTTTCCTTATTAAAATTATAAAGTTTATGCCACCTTGTGTCTTAATTTTACCCTGCTAATAGTATATTATAAAATATGTATCAAGTTTGATAAACGCCATTTTAGACACGAAATGAATTTTAACAATTTTATATATGATTTAAGTACTATTTTGATCATTTCAAGTTACTTTAAACAGTTTTTAATGACATTTTAAAGATTTCAAGCTGCTTTTAAACAAATTAAGTGCTTATAACGATTTTTTATGATTAAGTTTTACTTTAACGATTTTAGTTTTATTTTAAAATATTAAGCCATTTTTAAACAATTTAAGTATCATTAAAAAGATTTTTGATTATTAAATATCATTTTTACCATTTTAAGGATTTTATTGCTTTTGAGTAATTTTTTACCAATTGTAAGCAACTTATAAATAAATTTAACTATTTTTATTTTGATTTGATTTTTGATGATTAAGTACTATTTTTATTAATTTTAAGTACTGTTTCAACAGTTTTAAGTACCGTAAAAGCAGTTTAAAATTTTTATAAAAAATTAGGTAGGTACAATATTGACGATTTTAATTAACGTTTAAAAGTTTAAATATTATAATAAATAATTATTTTAAAAATAAGTACTATTTTGGTTTTAAGGATTATTTTATTAATTTTGAGTACTTTTTAAAAAATTGTAAGCAACTTATAAATAAATTTAAATAATATTATATATATTTTAAATGATTAAGTACTAAGTATTTTATTAATTTTAAGTACTGTTTCAACAATTTTAAGTAAGGTAAAAGCAGTTTAAGTATTTATAAAAATTAAGTACAATATTGACGATTTTAATTATCGTTTAAATAGTTTTAAATATTATAATAAATACTTATTTTAAAAATAAGTAATATATCTATATACTATTTTGGTTTTAAGGATTATTTTATTGATTTTGAGTACTTTTTTAACAATTGTAAGCAACAATTTTTGAAGATTAAGTACTATTTTATTAGTTTTAAGGGATAAGTGATATATAATTTAAGTACTACTTTGATTTTAAGGATTATTTTATTGATTTGGAGTACTTTTTAAAATTTTTATTATTTATGACGATTTTTGACGATTAGGTACTATTTTTTTAATTTTAAGTACTGTTTTAACAATTTTTAAGTAACGTAAAAGCAGTTTAAGTATTTTATAAAAATTAAGTACCTACAATATTGACGATTTTAATTATCGTTTAAAAAGTTAAAATGTTATTTAAAAAATAAGTGATATATGATTTTAAGTACTATTATTATGACGATTTACGATGATTTAGTACTATTTTATTAATTTTAAGTACTGTTTTAACAATTTTAAGTAACGTAAAAGCAGTTTAAGTATTTTATAAAAATTCAGTACAATATTGACGATTTAAATTAACGTTTTAAAAATTATAATAAATAATTATTTTAAAAATAAGTGATATATGATATAAGTACTACTTTGTTTTTAAGGATTATTTTATTGATTTTGAGTACTTTTTAAAAATTGTAAGCAACTTATAAATAAATGTAAGTATTATTACGACGATTTTTGACAATAGGTCCTATTTTATTAATTTTAAGTATCGTTTTAACAATTTTAAGTAACGTAAAAGCAGCTTAAGTTTTTTAAGTAACTACAATATTGACGATTTTAATTATCGTTTAATAAGTTTAAATGTTATTTAAAAAATATGATATATGATTTAAGTACTATTTTGACAATGTTACCATTCTTATTATTGTGCTATTTTAAGTATCTTATGAAATTAATTATTTAATTAAATGAGTGTCTATAAAAGTCTATAAACGAGTTGCATACTATACTTTTTCTACAAATACTTATTTTTATCTAAAAATTATGTCAAATTTTTTCACAGTGAAAGTAAAGAAAATGTCTCCTCCCGAAATTAAGTTAAATCTAGTTTAGATAGCATTTTTTTTTTAATTTTACTAATATTTGAAACTTTTTTTTGTACCATCCTAATGTGGATAAGTATTCGTTTTTGGCTTGGATTAACATATTTGGCTACGTCCTTGGAAACTTCATAAGAACGTAATTCGTATCCTTGGGGTTGCGAATTATTCGGTTTTCTGGTTTTCAGCTGCGGCGAAGCTGCGTATTTAATAATATCGCATTAGCGTCGCGTATATGGGAGTTTATTGTGGCGCGAACAGATTATAAGACATGACGGAATTAATTCCTGAAATTTTAATGCGCGCCCCTCTTTTTATTATAACGTCGTCGCGATCCCGCTTGGGATGGAATCTCTCAAGTTATTTCAGTCTCTTCTCACCTGTTTCATTTTGATGCCGAATTCCCATTACATCGGTTAATGAAATATTAATATTGGGGCGCTCGTTTTCTCCGCCTTTTACATTCCTCCATACATTCTCAAACACCAAACCAAAAAAAGTTAGTTTCTGCCAATTTAAAGTTAAAATTAGGTTAGTTAATTAGCTAGTTAATTAGAGGGTGAAAAAATAAATATGTTCTTTTCGCATTAAAACATGAATTTTGAAAGAAAACATTCCATATTTTAATGTGCGACAAAATAATGAAAATAAAGCCGGAAAATATTTAAAAAAATATCGAAAAAAAACCGTGGCTCGATTTGTTGTGTTGTTGGGTGTATTTCGAGAGGAAATCCTGGGTTGAGTTTTTACCGGTTTTCCTATAAACAGTGTTAATCTGAATAAAGAAATAAACTGCATACAGTCTCTGTAAATATAAATTGTACCTATAAGATACAATAAATACACATTTTAGTAGTGATTAACGTGAAAAGTGTAAACATTTCAATTCAGTAAAAATCGTCAAACAAATAAGTCGTCTAAATTTAAACAGCATTTAGCATTATTAAAAGCGTTGATTAAGAAAGTCTCCACTCAACGGTAAAATACCATTATTTTATTTATTATATATAATATTATGTTGCCATGAATTCGTAGGTATATTTGGTTGTTTAAAATGCAGTTGTCGGTGTTTTTTAGAGAAATCAAACATAAAAATGGTTGATTTTAAGGTTATGTTTGTGCAAAATCAACGAACAATTTCAAGTCATCATCAAAAATCAAATGTTGACACTTTACAAAATTGGAAATATCATTGATAAAAAGGACAAATAATAAGGGACACAGGTTAGAACCCTGAGGTACTCCAGAGCCTGGACTAAAACTATCGGAACCAAAACCATTGTAGGTCACAAATAATTGACAATTAACAAGATAGGAGTGAAATAAATGATCTCAGCTTCATTAACAAGACAGTATGATCAACCCTATCGAAGGCCTTCTGTTTACCAATATCCATTTTTTGAGCCACAAATTGAGTAAACTCTGGTAGGTTCGTAACTGTGGAACGTTTATGCATGTTGAGTTGATTTATGTACCGGAACTACCCTTGTTTTTTCCCACATATCAGGAAATTTACTAGTAGAAATAATGACATTACAGATATACAATAGCGGACTACTCAAAATGGGCAGGCAATCCTTTATAAGAAAACTGGGAATCTGATCACAACCGCTAGTGTTATTATTTTTTAGTTTCTTTATGGACTTTTCAATATCATTTAAAGAAAATTTATTAATATGAATAAGAGGGTTATTGATACCCAAATTTTCTACATTTAAACTAATATCATTAACTGTTTCAACGTAAACAAAAAAATTGCAAATCCATTCACTACATCAATAGGATTTTCATATGTATTATTATCAAAAAACATATTTCCCGGTACTGATGTACCTTTCTTTTGATTAATAAATGTCCAAAATTGCTTTGGATCATATTTCAATCTGGAAGCAGCTAGGTTAAGATATGATGTAAATGAAATTGAGGTGTCTCTATTAATAGGACTTCGCATTCTTTTGAATTCATTATAAAAACACACATTACCAGTTTTTTTTATACTTTTTGTGATAAAATTCCTTGGTCTTGATATTTTGAATAATCTGGGGTGTAAACCAAAGAGGATATTTACGCTTGACATTATTTTTATAAGTAGGAACCCATTCATCAAATATAGTGTACAAAGTGTTATAGAAATATTCGCAGGCTCTATTGGAATCAATGATATAAGGAATAATCAATCGAAATCGAGTACTAAAAAAGTTTTTTAATTTTTTCCTTGCAACGTAAAACACAAATAACGTGCGCGATTTAGCTGTGCCATTGAATGAAATTTGTCGAGTAAGACTACATATTTATTTAAAAATGATAAATAATCTGTGCTTTAAATGTATTGTGCTTTAAATGTATTAAATTGACAGACAGTACAGTTTGTATGTATGTAACAGAAACTTTAATAGCAAAATACCAGCATAAAGTTGCAACTGCAGTGTGTACATACATAGCTCAAGGCACGTTTTAACTTATCTACCCCAAGAAAATCATTTTCCCCCAGATTTAAGATCTAAAAACTAGCTAATATCAATTTTAGAATGTCATTCAGTTCTATAACGTGTTATGGTGTGCTCTTTTATGTGAAATGGGAAATTATTTTTGCTAGACATCGTCCTTTCAATTTCCGATAGAAGTTCGCGTCGAATGCATTTACTTCAATAACAACTCCTCATTCTTTGTTATTAGTTTTACTTGTGTAATTTTCGAGTAATCTCAATGCAGTTTGTTCGAAGAGGAAATGAAAATATTGCTACGAACGGAAATAAGTTTTTTTCTTGAGATTTTCTATGACGCTTAGTTTTGCAATGTAGGCAACACAAAACGAGCTATTAATTAGAATGCATAAACCACAAATATATTTGAATGATCAATTAACCTTGAAATCGTTCGGTGATTGTATAATTGATAAAAAAAATCAACACGTATTACAGAGCTAGTCTGCGAGCAGTGTAGTTGATAATGGCTAAAGCTCCAACAGTAATTCTAAGTAATGATGTTAAGTGCCCTCAATTAGGACTGGGAACATGGCTTGTAAGTTCAAACCCTTTACTCATTTATTTACGAACACAAGCAGCCAAGAATTGTTTAATTCGCTTGAAATATTATATATACAGTGTGAGTCATTTAACTTAAAACTTTGAAATATCTCAGTTAGTACACAGTAAAAAATTTTGCCCGTGTAAATTTTTTAGTGTAAGGGTAAAAATATTAGAGTTGATTTGTAAGTGTAAAAGTTACACTACAAAATACACTAGGTGGCATTTAGTGCTTATTAACTTTATTAAACACATTTAAAGAATATGAACGTTATTCATTGGTACATTCACACTATTTATTATTAAAATAAATCAAAAGGGTAGTGTTTATTACCCCTTAATGTGTTAAATAGTGACAAAATGTACACTACACTGCATGTCAATTTCTTTGTTTGTTTTGATGTTACTAAGAGCTCTTTTTTCTTTACACTTGCACATTGTATCACAATTAAAGTTAAATTACACCAATAGTGGAAAAATAGACTGAAAAAACTGGTAATAACCGAAATGCGTTTTAAAATGTTTGGTTGGTACCTATCTACCTACGCAGTGCATATCCGGAGATACCGCGTTGTGAAAGTGTGGCATTTTTGTTCAGTTAGATTTTAATTACGGTAAATCCATAAGGGGACATTCTTATTTTTTGGCAAGTATTATACTTCCTTTTTCTTTAAGCCTTAATACTCAATAAATACCAATATGTTAAAAGGATGTCCATACCCGACCTATATTATATATCAATAATTTACGGCAGTAGGTCGGGTACTTGTAACATTAATAATATAAATACATACACACTTGATTTACTTTTTATTTTCAAGCGTAATGGTTGTTATATTAACCTATACCTACATTTTTATTAATAATATGAAAAATTTGTACACGTGTGGTAAATCCACGACATACAGCCGCCTGACACCTCTCTACCAATGAGATCACTCATTTTTTATAACAGAAAAATGGAATACTGATGAATTCTCAAGATAATTCATTGCTTACAAGTTGACAGCCAGTAAAACATTGCATTGATCAAAAAACTTTTAAGGAACCATTTTGCTTAAGCCAGCCATAGGATCAAATATAAAATCATATTTTAAAAGGCACCGATTTTGATAATAATTATTGTCATAGACTTTTGTTTCAAATAAATGTTTCTCTTTATTTACCTTTTCGTTTTATTCACTACCACCAATAGGTTTTACTCAAATAATAGTGTTAATTTACAATATAAGTTTGCACTAAAATAGTAAAAGTACCTTTCTAAAATTAGAACTTTCCAAAGTAGTGTTAATTTACACTGAACAAAAGAGGGATTTTACCCAGGAAGTGTAGAAGTACACGATTTTAGGTAAATTAACACTTTTTAATGCAGTGTAAATTACTTTATCCTCAGTGCTATAGTGTTAAATCATACTTGCTTACTTGGGGAAAATTACACTACAAATTAACTCTAATTGTAGTGTTATAAAACAACACTATTTAGTGTGGACCTGTGTGAACTCTAATTAGTGTTGCTTAGAGTTGATTTTTTTTACTGTGTATAGGTATTATTTGTACATTTATTTATATATGCTAATGAAGCCATTGAAATTCAATCAAATAATTTAAAGGTCATATTTATTTTATTTTTATCTTGTTTTTGTGAAATATATTAATTTTATGGCATTTTCAGTCCCCACCAGGAGAAGTACAAAAAGCTGTAAAGCATGCAATCGACTGCGGGTACAGGTATTTTGATTGTGCCATGTTGTATGGCAATGAGGCTGAAATAGGCCAGGGCATAAGGGAAAAAATCGCTGATGGGACTGTGACAAGAGACGAGCTCTTTATAGTGACAAAACTGTGGAACACATTCCACGAAAGAGATCAGGTAATGCCAAAAAATTGTTTGATGAATACACTGTTTAGAATATCTGTGGTGTGAAGAGTAATCTTAAAATGGTGTCAAAATCCAAAACACCAAGTGGTGTTAATATAACACCATGAATTATGGTTGAAAATGTTTTATACAGCAAACACCAAAACGGTGTTTATCTAAAAATATTTGAGAAGTGCACCTACACAGAAAAAAAGGAATAGCTCTTTAACTATATTAATTTAGTTGACCCATAAGTATTAATTTAAATCAACTGTGGGAAGGTTAATAAAAACTAAGATTAGTTTGACGGTACTAAACTATATAGTTATTTTATTTTTTTTAAATTGGTTAAATTAACCTAGAAAACTTTAGTGAAACCAACCCGCTGTATGGTTCAGTTTACTAAATATGTTGTTTGTAAAATAAGAGTTACTTCAACCTAAAGCACTCTGTTAAAACGATTAAAACAATTTGCCGTGCATTCCTGGTTGCATAGTGTGTACCGATCGCGGCAAAGGCGGTGTGGATCACGTGATGTTCTTAAATCTCGCCTCTGTTGACTTACATGAAGAGTATATAAGCTCAGGTAGTCCTTTGCTTTGGTGTGACACTACAAGTTGTTCGATACTAAAGAGACCTTAAATAGGTGGAAACAGCTGTCAATACTTGAAGTATTTTAAGTTGGTGGAACGCACTAAAAACATTATCTCTGGCGAGTTTTCTGGAATAATACCACTGGTAATATACTGGTAATGCGTCAAGGAACTTGCTTTTTTTTCCTTTTTTTCTGTGTAGTATGATTTAATTTGACCAAAAACACATAATATTTAACACTGAAAAGGAGTTCAATTTACACCAGGTAAAATTTATTTTAATACTGTGTGAAAGTTAAATTTACACCATTTTAGTATTTGAATTTACACCGGACCAACGAACCATATTTAACACCATTTTGGTTTGTATCGATATGGTGTTAAAATGGTCATGAAATTTTGAACAGTGTAAGCGATAAAATCACTAATCTTACAGGTTGTACCAACATGTAGACAGTCGTTGGAAAACTTCGGATTGGATTATGTAGATTTGTATCTGATTCACTGGCCGGTGGCACAAAAACTATCGGGACCCTTCAATATCAACCTCCCCTTCGATAACGCCGCATGTTATAACCACGATTTCGTAGACACTTGGAGGGGAATGGAGGAATGCGTCGACTTGGGCATCGCCAAAAGCATTGGTGTATCGAATTTCACCAACGAGCAGCTACAAAGGGTTCTGGATGCGGCCAGGATAAAACCCGTTATGAATCAAGTCGAGGTTACTCCGAACTTGAACCAAAAATCGCTGATCAAGTATTGCAAGGACAGAGGTGTGCAAGTCACAGCCTACAGCCCCTTCGGCTCGCCAGCACGCCCCTGGAAAAAACCTGGAGACCCCGATGTGTCCCTGGACGACCCGAAACTTATGAGTATAGGGAAAAAATACGGAAAGACCACTTCGCAAGTGATACTCAGATATTTGGTGGAACTGGGTGCAATACCAATTCCCAAATCGCAAAACCCCAAACGTATTGAAATGAATATCGACATATTCGACTTCACTTTGGATGATGAGGATATGAAAGCAATGGACAGTTTCAATTGCAATGGAAGGGCAGTGCATGCTATGGAATTGATGGGGTCCAATGAATACCCTTTTAAAAAATAATCAGTTTTTACATCACCTGTAATAATACAAATTTATTATCGAACACGTTTCATCAATCATTTTTCGCTTATAATCCACTTTTTAAATGAACTCTCATATGTAATTTTTATCTACATAGTTAGTATTAAGCCTTTAATGAAATTATTCTCTTGAACAACTCATAACAATTTCATTGGGTGTATCTTATGAACCTAAGTTAGAATTTAGTTTGGGATAGTTTAGGTTAGGAAGACTAAATTTCATGTGAATATGATCTTGATAAAATAATTACACTGAAAACTTTTCATTTCATAAAAAGGCTTCCCCAACAAAGTTATCGTCACAATTGTCAACTATTGTGTAAATATACAAATATGGCAGCTTCCAAAACAAACGTTGATATATTTTGTTTAGATTACAGCATATTCAAACGAAAGCAATTTAGCGTTGAATAGGTAGTAATTTCCCGCTACATTACAAATCCTTAACTGTTCATTAAGCCAAGTTTGCTTCCAGTCATGTGACGGATTTCAAATTTGGGGATTAGATGAGCATGCGAAATTAAACGCAAAAATACATGTATGTGTAAATACAAGATTCTGTTAAATTATTATGACCTGAAAAATTGACGCCATTGGCAGATTACGTGGTAACTATATATATCTACTATCTATCTACTATCTATAGATACCGTCAATTCCCCCGTCATAGGTTTCTTGATACCAAATAATATTTAAAATGTTAGAAATTGTTAAATATCTCTTAAATTATGGACTAAGTATAGGAAATTGAAAATGTTAAAGAATTGACAAAGAATATTTTAAACAATGTTTTAAGATTCATAGGCTATTTTGGTCAAATTTTAACTAAAAAAATTAATAACTCGAAAACTATTCACTTTAGATATATATATAGGACATAGTAGGGTAAAGTAGTCAGTTATCAGACACTTTTTAGTTATTGGACAATTAACATTAATACTGTAAAAACAAGCGTTCTATAAATAGTTACCTTAAAGTCAAATCATTAGATGACGCTGTATACAATTATCTCAGTAGGCAATAATATAGAACTACTTTATTTTGGGTCCAATAGGTATAGGACAAAAAGTTCGCACGTTACTTTGGTGGTAAGATTTTTGTTTTTTTGTTAAGAGCAGGGCTGTGTTTAAATTACAATAAAAAATATTTCTAAAAAGTGTACAGATCAGTGTGTGGTATAAATGTGTTCCTCGTGGTTTAAACATTGTCACTTTAATGCGTTTTAATTTTAATTCTGAAAACAAACTGTAAAATGGCCAGTGTCCAATTACTGGTTGGTAAAAAATGTAAATTTCTATTATTGGGCATATGTCCAATATCATACTCTTTTTGTATCCCGGACATTTACCAGGCAATTCTTATGTAAAATTGTCCCCTGAATCCGAAAAGACCGTCAAAAACTATAAAAGTTAAGCAGTTTTTGAGATATAGTCAATTCCATATTATATGTAAAATTGATTAAATTTCAAAAACTATTCTACCTTTATAACTTTTGACGACATTTTCAGATTCAGCGATTAATATTTGACTGCTAAATGCCCTGTATACAAATGGCTGTTGTTCATTTTTAGAGAGTAAGTAATATAATATTTCTTCGTCACAGGACATCTTGCAGAATAACAGTAATTTAAATACATGATAGAGAACATACAAAACTAATGGCAACAAAATTAATAAATTCGGAAAATACTTTTAACATACCACCCGAAAAAATATTGCATATATATAAATCATCCTGTTCCGGCCTAAAAATTATAAATGCTTTACAAACTAGAGATACCACACTTAATGATATTTGCAACAAACTATTTCAGAAGTCAGACCAAGGAATTAGTATTTACCTTCAGAATCCAGAAAAGGGATGAGGAACCCGAGAAAGAAATATATGAATTATATGATATTTACAAAAACGATATAAATTATCTAAAACAGCAATTTATAGTATAATAATAAAAATAATAGTAATTTTACTGTAATTGTATGTAGAATTTGAAATATTTATTTTAATAAAGGAAAAAGTTTTTGCACTTTTACTGTGTGGACCCATATCAAATAGTTTTTTGTCAAATATTTACATAAGTTTGACCTATGGCGACTTATTGTGAAAGCTAGAGAGATAAAAGGCATTTGTTTAGGCCTCCTTGGTAAGCCAAACAACCTTTTAAATTAAGTTTGATAAAAATCCCATGAAAAGCGGTTTTCTAACATGACCTACTGTTTTTACAGCAAATAAAGGTTATTGGATAAATAAATAATTTATATGTATACATATAAATAAATTAATTTTCATTGAATCGAAAATTGATTACTCCGCAAAATTTGTAATTACACAAAATTATATAAACATTTAAGCTTTGAAACCTAATGCATAAGCTTTTAAATATTACTAGGTAATTAAATTTGTGAAACGGGTAAATATATATTAAATTTTACAAACGCATGTGTACAATACTTCAAATTCAAATTAAATTGAAAAAGCTATATAAATTGAAATTAATAAGTTAATATTAATATCCATATCCATTATAGTAATTTAGTAAAATATGGTAAAGTCAAATACGAGGTGTGTTCAGAAAATAACGGGAATTGTTAATTTTCGCGGGTTCGGAGGGTCCGGTTGTCATAAAATTTTCTTTATTATGTTGGTATACATGCCCCCGAAGTATGATAAAAACTTTAGCTGCTTTCATTGTTTACTTTGTTTGTGGCAGCCGCTAAGGTTAGACGTGTTTTATGAGCTCGGCGATTTTTCGTTCGTTAAAAGAAATGGATCAAAGAATTTGTATCCAATTTTGCTTAAAAATGAAATCAATTCTGTGAAATGTTAACAAAGGCCTATAGTGAGTCTGCTATAAGTAAAACAAGAGTTTACAAGTGGTATAAGAGTTTCCAAGATGGCCGTGAAGACGTTGAAGATGACGTACGCCCCGAACGCACAAGTACATTAACAACCGTTAAAAACATGGAAAAAGTGGAAGAAATAGTTATAAACCATCAGAGAAGTCGCTGATGATGTTGGTATATCGATTGGCTCATCCCATGAAATTTTTTCGAATGTTTTGGGTATGAAACGCGTGGCAGCAAAATTTGTTCTAAAATTGTTAATTTTGAACAAAATTTTTGGCCAAAAACAATGCTGTAATGATGCCCCAGCCTCCATATTCGCCAGACATGCCTCAGTCTGACTTTTTCCTATTCCCAAAAATAAAGAGAACCTTAAAGGGCCGTCGTTTTGCAAGCATAGATGACATTAAAAGCGCATCGCTGAAAGAACTAAAGGCTATCCCAAAGATCGAGTTTTAGAAGTGTTTCGAGTATTGGAAGAAGAGCTGGCACATGTGCATAATATCCAATGGGGACTATTTTGAAGGCGACAACATTAATGTAGACGAATAAATAAATTTTTGTTTCAAAAAACGAAAATTTCCGATATTTTCTGAACACACCTCGTATATATATATATATATATACGTATTTCATAATAGTTAAAGTCTTTGCTAAGCAAAAGACATAGATGTCCTTATGAGAGACACATTAACCCGGTCTGGTGTCAATATTAAAATTTTTATATTTATTACTCTGTACATGTTCCAAAGTTAAATTTTATGCCAGTTTTTAAACTCTTTCTCTCTTAACTTCCGGAACTTCCTAGATGGCAGATGCAGGTTTTTCAGCTGAAATCGCATATTCGATAGTTTAGTTTTCAGAAGTAATTCAGACCAGATTATAAGAAAACTTTAAAGGAGTTTGTTTTCGTTGTCCAGTAGCTGAATTCGAAATGGAAAAGTATTTTTTTACTTTCACAACATATTTCTCCATCTAAACCTTTAGTTTTTATGGTTGTTTATGCAATATCGATTAAAAATGTTTTTTTTAAATTTTAATGCCAAAATAAAACGTACATAAACCACTTATTAGTATTCATTAAAAGTTCCTTTGCTAGTCTGGAATAACGTTTAGTTAATGAATAATTAAAATTGTTTGCCTGTCTTACCTTTTTTCACGACTTTTAATGCCAATTTAATATTTATTTATCTGAAACTTTTAACGTAAAAACGAATTATAATTTTTATTTAGTAATATAGATTTGTATCTCTCAAAGGCTGTTCCAGTCATTAAATTTCTTTTAAATATTAAATTAAAAAGATTTTATTTCTTAGCTTAAAATCAAGCAGTTGAAACAAGATGATTAACCTAATATTGTCAAGGCTAAAACTAACATTAAACTAAATATTAATCTTTCTTTAAACAAGCAGATCTTATTCTTGCCTGTTAAATGTTAAGAAAGACTTTAAATGACATAATCTTATTCTTAATTTTAGATTAACAATCCATTAGACCAAATTTTGGAAAATTCCCTCTATTCTATTCTTAAAGATATAAAACTATACTGGATATAAATATAATTATATTTATTCTAAGATTAGTAAATATTAGTGTCCGACATTTTGGAAGATTGTTTCTTGTGTTAGTTAATATTTGGTTTGGAATTATGAAAGAGCTGCTAAATTAGTGGAATTTGATAGAATTTACCACCAAATGTATGTTGGAGTGATATTAGGTTGCCGAAGAATCACATAAAAACAATTGTGTTTATTTTACCTCTAGATTATAGGTACGAATAAAAATTTTGGTTAAACAGGCCAATATGGCACAAAAAATGTCCGTTATATATATAGGTATTTAAAACAATGTAAAAAATTATGTAATAAAGACAATGCTATAGACCAACATAATTTTTTTCAGTAATAGAAAAAAAGAGATAGCAAAATCCACTCTTTTAAAATAAACATGGCCATTATATCCTAACCTTTATTTAAAGTCGAGCAAAAGTTAAAAAAAGAATAAACAATATTTGAAACAATTATTGCTTAACTTACATAAAGATACCTTATATTTAATACAAAAGTAAATATTGTATCGCCAAGAATATAACATTTGTATCAAAAAATACTTATTCTTAAATTAAGCATAGTGTATATTTTATTTGAGGGTTTAAAATAATATGATAGTTTTTCTTGCACCTAACATTGAAATTATATCCAAATAAGTATAGGTTAGTTCTTGCATTAAACTCCCTATGTCCTTCAAATAAGTATTAATATAAATTACAAATAAGAATAAGTCAAGGTCATGAGTTTTACTTTAGAAGAGTTAACACAGTTGTAAATAATTATTTATCTACAAATCTTATAACAGTCCCCTGTCATTTAATTAATTTGCTAACCATCTATAGGTTTTATCACAGAATAGATGCGTTTTATAAATATAAAGCACTTTTTCAACGTCTTCGCTGTTACTCTGAATTCACCAATTAGGACCGCGCTGGCCATATGTCTCATCTACTCGTTTTAATTGTGTAAAACTAAAAAATAAAAGATATTACAAAAACTTTTTGAATAAAATTTATGTTGTTTAAATGTTTGCCGGCATTCTCTTTACGCTTGTGTCTAATTAAATGTCAGAAAGATGTTTAAAATAAAATAAAGGGAAGCAAAAATAAAAGGTGTTGGATTAAAACACCCTGGCTGACAGAAATATTTTATTGCTCAACTAATTTCGGTAATTTTATTATTCCCGGTTGTACCGATGTTTTGTCTGTATTTTATTTTGGATGTTGAATCAGATAGCGGCCCCGTTTCTTCTCTGTAATGGGACATTGATTAATGAAAAGAGGGACGTGAGACTCGCATAAAATATGTTGTTATTCGTTCCAGAATATTAATCTAGAATGCGAGCGGGCTCAAAAAACATTATCAATCAACTGCCACAAAAAGCTCGCATATTCATGTATACATAACATGTATGCCTTAAATCGTTTGGAAATTGCTATCCCACTTCTGATGTTGTTTAAATAATAATTAGGCGGATCGATCGGAGCAATTCTTAAGGATTAAATGTTATTAGGGGAAGCACAGCAGGTTGCCAATTTAAATTCGACAAGGATACGGAATGTTTGTAAGGATTCTCCTGGAATTCGCTGCATCCTATCGAAGGAACGGTCCTGATGCTGGGGCAGGAATTCGATTGTTTCATATCGCCGATGTAAAGCTCACTGGAGAGAATAAGAATAAGAATTTACCACACCACTTTTTTTTCTGTGGGGGAAATATTAAATTTCATTCTTTTAAAATTTCTTTATCGATTTAGCTATAGCCACAAAGGTGACTTTGCTTTACTTTTTAGTTTATGTGATAGTCATTTTAGGAGAAAATGTTTCAAGTTTAAAGACTCACCCTGTATTTAACTTTTACTGCCCTTCTAAAAGGACAACACTCAAACAAGTTTTGAAGTAGTAAGAAACTAACTAAGATACTAACTTAAAACAGAAACTAAAACCAACTATAATCTAAGTATATGTTATATTACTTTATAAGTTTGTAAAACTTGGCAACGCAGTATTTCCAAAACCGAAGCAGCCCATTATAAATTTTAATAATTAATTTAATAATTTTTTCTACGACCACTGTGTAAAAGTTACTTTTCATGATGGCATCGTTGCTTAGAAAATGAATCTTTTCATTGGCAAGGCAAAACACGAATGTAAAATGACATTTTTCTACTCCTATTACGGAATTTGACCCTTCTAATATCACTTTTATCTATGGAATGACATATATTCCGTAAAGTATTACAAACTGAAATATTCTATCATCTGATGACAGAATAAACACTATAATAAAATTTTAGACCGATCCAACCTCACTTTCTTCCAATTAAATTATTTTTCTATGGTATTTTTTGGAAACGTAGAAAAAGTATAGTCTGAAACACGTTTGGAATTGCATATTCTGCTCTCGTGAAACCGTCAAACGTGACAAACTCTTCACTCGAGCGGAATATGCTGTATTCCAAACTTGTTACAGAATATACTATTCTGTGTGAAAAGTGACAGGTCTGTATGAAAAGAAATTGACAGCATCGTTTGACATTCAGCTGTCAAAAAAGTTTTTAGGTTATTTTGTTTTATATTTAAAAATAATAAAAAATAAAAGGGTCGTAGAAAAAACATTGTGTTATACTTGTGAGAAAAGCTTTCTTCAAGCTCGCATCAAAAAGTCGCTTTTCAACACTTGTAAAACAAATAACTATTACAGTTTAGTGTAATATAATTTATTTATTTATTTTGACAACATTTTAAATATTTTCAAATATATGTTTTGCAAAAAATGGTGAATGCGCCGAAACAAATAAATGTTAATCCCGGAGCATTCGCCATTTTTGTAAAACAACACAATGTTGTCAAATTTCATTACTACAGTTATTTTTTTTTATTTGGACTCGTGTTTTTTATTAAGTTGGTAGCTAATGCAAGTTTAATTTAGTATTTTTGGTATTTAAAAAATTAATAAAAAATGGGACCTTAATTAAATACTCTGACACTGTCAAATTGACAGTAATATTTACTATTGATAATTTATTTGTTGATTATTATATACGAGGTGTGTTCAGAAAATAACGGAAATTGTTAAATTTCGCGGGTTCAGAGGGTCCGGTTTTCATAAAATTTTCTTTATTATATTGGTATAAATGCCCCCGAAGTATGATAAAAACTTTAGCTGTTTTCATTGTTTACTTTGTCTGTGGCAGCCGCTAAGGTTAGACGTGTTTAATGAGCTCGGCGATTTTTCGTTCGTTAAAAGAAATGGATCAAAGAATTTCTATACAATTTTGCTTAAAAAATGAAACAAATTCTGTGAAATGTTAACAAAGGCCTATAGTGAGTCTGCTATAAGTAAAACAAGAGTTTACAAGTGGTATAAGAGTTTCCAAGATGGCCGTGAAGACGTTGAAGATGACGAACGCCCCGAACGCACAAGCACAATAACAACCGATAAAAACATGGAAAAAGTGGAAGAAATGGTTATAAACCTTCAGAGAAGTCGCTGATGATGTTGGTATATCGATTGGCTCATCCCGTGAAATTTTTTCGAATGTTAAATTGTTAAATTTTGAACAACATTTTTGGCCAAAAACAATACCTACTGTAATGATGCCCCAGCCTCCATATTCGCCAGACATGCCTCAGTCTGACTTTTTCCTATTCCCAAAAATAAAGAGAACCTTAAAGGGCCGTCGTTTTGCAAGCATGGATGACATTAAAAGCGCATCGCTGAAAGAACTAAAGGCTATCCCAAAGATCGAGTTTTAGATGTGTTTCGAGTATTGGAAGAAGAGCTGGCACAAGTGCATAATATCCAATGGGGACTATTTTGAAAGCAACAACATTAATGTAGACGAATAAATAAATATTTGTTTCAAAAAACGAAAATTCCCGATATTTTCTGAACACACCTCGTATGTTTTGCAAAAATGGTGAATGCGCCGAAACAAATAATTGTTAATCCCGGAGCATTCGCCATTTTTGTAAAACAAGACAATGTTGTCAAATTTAAAATTATTTCATTACTACAGTTAATTTTATTTTATTTTGTTTTTTTATTAAAGTTGGTAGCTAATGCAAGTTTAATTTAGTATTTTTGGTATTTAAAAAATGGTACTTCTGCTGAAGACCTTAATTAAATAATATGACACTGTGTTTAATTTCTTTTATATAAATTTATTTCAAAGCGAAGATTATTATCCGCTAGGAATACTTTGTCTCTCCTGGGCCGTAGTCACCTATATTTAACTACTTTTTATATTATTTTACTCATCTACGCACCACCAAATTTGCATCGATTTTAGAGACAATCTGGCTTCATATCCAAAGGACATCTGGGGGACGCATATGTCTTTAACGTCTTGCCAAAACCGTTATCCAAGGTTGCTAACGATTATAAGGTGGAGTGGCTTTTAATATTAAAGCAAAGTTTGATTTCTAATTCGCTGTTCAAGTTTGGGTCGTTAAATTTAATTATTAATTTTATTACTTTAAAACGATATTCCAGCACAGCTGAAAATACGATTTCCCTGTACATATCCGAGTTTTGTTAACTCAAGCATAAAAAACATTGAAGAGGTGCTGTAGATCATTAGGAATTATTTGTCATTGATGTCTTGAAATTTATCAATTTGTTTGTTATTCCAGTCTAAAGCTAAATGTTCAGCCATGTTTACCAGCCAATTTATCTCTGTCTTTATGATTGAATACAAAATGTATTTTAGAAAAAATATGCACTTTGATTTATTTGCAGTCTTGTTTGCTTGTATACAGGACAATTAATTTATATCCAGTTTTGTCAGCACCTTTGTGTCTACACTTTGTTTTGACGTTTTTTGCCTAGAAAGTGTTTCTTAATACAGTAGTTAATTTTCCTGTCTGAAAATAGCATCAATTTGGTTTGAAAAAGATAAGCAATAATCACGAAACTTTTCCTTCTTTCAATTTGCTGTTACTGATCATTAATAGTCCTGGACAATATATACATTATAATTATTATTAAGTATTAACGTCCATTGGCTTTAACAAAATACCCATTTACCATTGGAGTCCAATGATTGGACAACATTCACGTGTGTTCACGTAAAATTTTAATTTCTTCTCTATAAATTCTTTTCAAATCGAAGATTATTATTCGCTAGGAATACTTTGTCCCTAGTCACCTATATTTAACTACTTTTTTAAATGATTTTAGTTTATATAAAAAAAAATAACTTTAGAAATATCATAAATCTACGGAAAGTCTTATTTGCCTAGGATATGAAGTTCTTATGGGTAAATCTCTGGCAAGATTATTAACCCCAAATTGCACCTAGTAATTAAAATAAACACGACTTGCGTAATTAACAAGCTGTGGAGCTCGAGTAAGCCTTATCGTTTCCTTAAGGATTAGTCTAAGCTTTTGGACTACAGGGGTTTCTATATTTCTTTACAGTTTGATTAAAATGTAATCTAACAAACATTTTTAAGTCGAGTTTGCAGGTTAATCCGTCAAAAACTAGTCAACAGTGAAAAACAATTGAAAATTTCCTTGTACACTAGGAGATTATGCAGAAAGCATATTATAAGACTCAGTCTCCCTCAGGCTTTACTCTAAGAAATCTTTTAGTTTTATTATGTTTCTCTGCTTTACATTTGGACACTTTTAATAGGTAAAAAGACAAACACAAAATGTTATAAGAAAATAATAATAATTTTAATGTACGAGGTGTGTTCAGAAAATATCGGGAATTTTCGTTTTTTGAAACAAATATTTATTTATTCGTCTACATTAATGTTGTCGCCTTCAAAATAGTTGAATATTATGCACATGTGCCAGCTCTTCTTCCAATACTCGAAACACATCTAAAACTCGATCTTTCGGATAGCCTTTAGTTCTTTCAGCGATGCGCTTTTAATGTCATCTATGCTTGCAAAACGATGGCCCTTTAAGGTTCTCTTTATTTTTGGGAATAGGAAACATGTCGAAACGTGGCGAATATGGAGGCTGGGGCATCATTACAGTATTGTGTTTGGCCAAAAATCTTGTTCAAAATTTAACAATTTTAGAACAAATTTTGCTGCGACGCGTTTCAAATCCAAAACATTCGAAAACATTTCATGGGATGAGCCAATCGATATACCAACATCATCAGCGACTTCTCTGATGGTTTATAACTATTTCTTCCACTTTTTCCATGTTTTTATCGGTTGTTAATGTGCTTGTGCGTTCGGGGCGTACGTCATCTTCAACGTCTTCACGGCCATATTAGAAACTCTTATACCACTTGTAAACTCTTGTTTTACTTATAGCAGACTCACATAGGCCTTTGTTAACATTTCACAGAATTTATTTCATTTTTTTTAAGCAAAATTGGATACAAATTCTTTGATCCATTTCTTTTAACGAACGAAAATCGCCGAGCTCATAAAACACGTCTAACCTTAGCGGCTGCCACAGACAAAGTAAACAATGAAAACAGCTAAAGTTATCATACTTCGGGGGCATGTATACCAACATAATAAAGAATTTTATGACAACCGGACCCTCCGAACCCGCGAAATTTAACAATTCCCGTTATTTTCTGAACACACCTCGTATCTTGAATGAATTGCGTAAACGTTTAAAACGATTTTTAAACTGTATAAACCATAAAAATGGCCGCCGTTAGATTCTGTGCAGTGTTGAAGTGATTTTTAGTATGCGCGAAACAAGATGAAACCGGGTTTGCTGTGTGGATTGTGATTATTACATATTCATTCAAATATCTCCAATTATATATGTATATTTATATATATATATATATAAATTTATTATTTCACCCCAATAAATTTTCTTAACTTTTGTAATTGTTTAATATTTTATCTTACGGTTGTTTTATCCTGCGAAAATAAATCTCTTTTCGTAACAGCAGGAATACACGTTGCTATAAATCAAAACTTTTGAAAAATATAGAATTGATAGCTACATAGAAAAGTTTCCCAACTTTTTTATAAATACTTCTTTAAAAGATTATTTATTAATCCTATAAAACTATAGTTGTTAACAAAATATTTTTAATGTTCTAGCCTCACTACAACTTGAAACACTTGAATGCGGAGAGTACAAGGCAACAGCAAATAATTATTTTCAGTTTTATCATCTGAAACCAGTAAAATTAGTTTTCATCTTGCAGAAAACGTTTAAAAACATTCTGTTCATTTTATTTAACTTTTTATTTAGGATTTAAAAGGCAAATTCAAGTGGAAAACTTCAATAAACTTTAACTGGAAGTAGCTTATAAACGTCATCTAATTGGTCTAAATTATTTTTACATCCTAGGACATAATCAAATATGTGAAAGGAGACAGTTATCGGACACTTTATAGTTATTGGACAATTAACATTAATACTGTAAAAACAAGTCATTAGATGACGCTGTATACTATTATAAATATCTCAGTCGGTTATAATATAAAACTACTTTATTTTGGGTCCAATATAGGACAAAAAAGTTCGCACATTACTTTGGTGGTAAGATTTTTGTTCCTTTGTTAAGAGCAGGGCTGTGTTTAAATTACAATAAAAAATATTTCTAAAAAGTGTACAGATCAGTGTGTGGTATAAATTTATGTGTTCCTCGTGGTTTAAACATTCACTTTAATGCGTTTTAATTTTAATTCCGAAAACAAACAGTAAAATGGCCAGTGTTGGTAAAAATGTAAATTTCTATTATTGGACATATCATACTCTATTTGTATCTATGAAAAATTGTCCTCTGAATCCGAAAAGAGATTATATTTAAAAAACTGTTCTACTTTTATAACTTGACGATATTTTCGGATTCAGCGAATAATATTTCATAGGAATTGACTGCTAAATGTCCTAGATACAAATTGCTGTTGACAAGAATTATTAGTGGCTGCTTTTTCGCTATGACATTTGACTAATTCATTTTTGAAGAGTAAGTAATATAGTGATTTCTTCGTCACAGGACATCTTGCAGAATAACAGTGATTTAAATACAGTGCATGATAGAGAACATAAAAAACTAATGGCAACAAAATTAATAAATTCGGAAAATACTTTTAACATACCACCCGAAAAAATATTAGATATACAGGGTGCTTCATAATATATGCGCAGGACTTCAGGATGTGATAGCTCATCCAAAAAGATGAAAAAAGTCGCTATTAACTTACCCTCTAAAATGCACAATTTTCGAGATACAGGGTGTTGAAATTTTAGAAAAATAATCGTTTTTTTCGATTATCTCTGGAACCGTTTGTCGTACAAAAAACAGCTTTTGTAAGCATTTTCTACTCATAATAAGCTATGTTTTGTGCCAGTAAAAAATTTTTTTTACTTATAATTGGTGGAGATTTTGAAGGGGTAGCGGGTGTTTTTCTCCTCAACTTCAACGCCCCTGAGAAAAGTACGATTTTGAGAGGCCCATTCGAACGGCCAATGTTTTCTACACAAAAAAGGTACTCCTGGTCATAAGCTCTAAAGTTGACCGTTTTCGAGAAAAATCAACTTTTATGTTTAAAAACATGGTCAATTTTTTGAAAAAAAAATTTTATTACTAATTAAACAAAATTTATTTTAACGTTAGAAAAAGTAACAAAACCAAACGATAATTTCAAAATTAAAAAAAAAATAAAAAATGATTTTTTACACAAATGCTGATCGATATGTTCGAGATGCGTTACCTTTACGGTTTGGAGAATTTAGCAAAGACAACTTTTGAATCATTTTTTATTTTGCAATTATGGTTTGGTTTTGTTACTTGTTTTAACGTTAAAATAAATTTTGTTTAATTAGTAAAAAAAATTATTTTTTTTTAAATTTACCATGTTTTTAAACATAAAAGTTGATTTTTCTCTAAAACGGTCAACTTTAGAGCTTATGACCAAGAGTACCTTTTTTGTGTAGAAAACATTGGCGGTTCGAATAGGCCTCTCAAAACCGTACATTTTTCAGGGGCGTAGAAGTTGAGGAGAAAAACAC
The DNA here is from genome assembly GCA_921294245.1 of Brassicogethes aeneus. Lineage (NCBI taxonomy): Eukaryota > Metazoa > Arthropoda > Insecta > Coleoptera > Nitidulidae > Brassicogethes > Brassicogethes aeneus. The sequence goes on from OV121140.1 coordinate 2,346,881, forward strand.
CCGCTAGCCCTTCAAAATCTCCACCAATTATGAGGAAAAAAATTTTTTTCCTGGCACAAAACATAGCTTATTTTGAGTAGAAAATGCTTACAAAAGCTGTTTTTTGTACGATAAACGGTTCCGGAGATATTCGAAAAAAACGAATTTTTTTCAAAAATTTCAACACCCTGTATCTCGAAAATTGTGCATTTTAGAGCGTAAGTTAATAGCGACTTTTTTCATCTTTTTGGATGAGTTATCACATCCTGAAGTCCTGCGCATAAATTATGAAACACCCTGTATATAAATCATCCTGTTCCGGCCTAAACTTTATAAATGCTTCACAAACTAGAGATACCACACTTAATGATATTTGCAACTAACTATTTCAGAAGTCAGACCAAGGAATTAGTATCAGAATCCAGAAAAAGGATGAGGAATCCCAGAAAGAAATATATGAATTATATGATATTTACTAAAATGAAATAAAAAAAATTACCTAAAAACATATTTAACAATTTATGTTATTTGATGTAAAATTGGATGTCCAATAACTATGCTCCAAATGTCCAATTACTATATAAAATGTCCAATTACTATACTTTTTTGCATGTTTTTATAAAACTAATATTAAAAATTCAAATATTCTTATTTTTAAGTAAACGTAAATAAAGTTTAAACAAACAAACCATCCTTTTTATATATTTATAAGAAAAAAACTAAAATCTTTAAAACAACGGCATATATAAATTTTAAATAAATAAAATTCCTTAAATTATAAAAGGCTTTAAAATAAAAATATTTTTAATGTTCACAAAAATTATGAAATTGAAAAAAAGTTTAAATTAAATTATTCGTTAGAATTTAATTATTGTTTAAAAAACAAATCTGTCAATGACATGAAACATGAAATACTCAATTTTAAATTTTAATTAAAAATTGTTGTCGGTGGTCCCAATTTAAAAACAAACTTTTTACAGTATTTCGTTTAAAAATTAAATGGCCAATAAGTTAAAAAATTATAGATCAACTTTTATAGGTTTTTCATTTATATTTAAATTAACAATTTAACTTCTAACTTTGGTGTGAAATTGACGTTCATGTCTTATTTTAAATTATGTTATAAACTAAAGAAGTATCGGGTTTTCGCAACGCGCGCGCCATCTGGTGGATTTTGATAGCATTGCGTGAATTTAAGAATTTTGTTCAATTGCACAGCTAAATCGCGCACGTTATTTGTGTTTTACGTTGCAAGGAAAAAATTAAAAAACTGGTTTTGTACTCGATTTCGATTTATTATTCTTTATATCATTGATTAAGAAACTCAACGCTTAAATTCTTATATATTTACGTTCGTGTGTGTATTTTATCTAAGGGATAATGGTGAATTATTGTGTTTTTAATTGTAAATAAAATTCAAGAACTAAATCGTTGCATTTTCATGTTTTGCCAAAGGTAAGTACATTTGTTGGTGCATAATTAACTTATGATAACTTTACCTAATATAATTTATATTTAGGTTTGGATATTTTTAAGAAATTAGTAAAAAATAATTTTTGCACAAACATAACCTTAAAATCAACCATTTTTATATTTAAGTTATCTAAAAAACGCCGACAACTGCATTTTAAACAACAAAATATACCTACGAATTCATGGCAACATAATATTATATATAATACATAATATAATGGTATTTTACCGTTGAGTGGAGACTTTCTTAATCAACGCTTTTAATAATGCTAAATGCTGTTTAAATTTAGACGACTTATTTGTTTGACGATTTTTACTGAATTGAAATGTTTACATTTTTCACGTTAATCACTACTAAAATGTGTATTTATTGTATCTAATGGGTACAATTTATATTTACAGAGACTGTATGCAATTTATTTCATCATTCAGATTAACACTGTTTATTGGAAAACCGGTAAAAACTCAACCCAGGATTTCCTCTCGAAATACACCCAACAACACAACAAATCGTACCACGGTTTTTTCCGATATTTTTTAACATTATTTTTTCTTTAATTTTTATTTAAGTTAGCGCTTATGACAATTTTAATAAAACATTGTTATTTCTATTTGTATTATTGTATTTGTCATAAAATGTTATTTATTTTTGTTTTAATTTTTCAGCTACTTTTTTATATTGCCCTTATTTACAAAGAATGGGTAAAAAATAACAGGTTTCTTTTAACTTTTTCTTTTATCACCAAAAGTTGCCACAAAAATATTAAGATAAAAGTCTAAAAGTGTACACTGTAAAACCCGGAAAAGACCCAAATAAATAATAACCACCACATTAAATTTTAGAAGGTGTTTTAAAGGAGCTGCCGAAAAGTTTTTGATAATTTTCAAACTTTTTAATGTTACTTTATTATCGAGCCCAATGTTTTTTATCCCAAAACATACTTTATTGTGCGTGCAGATGGCAATTTTGCATATACAATTAAATAAATATATCTTCTTTTGTTAAAATATTAAATTGGCGTTCAATCATCCGAAATATTTATAATAAATATGCACGATATTTCAAACGCAATATGAAAATGAAAATTACGAAATCAAATGGATAAATACGATATTTATTCGTTTATAAATGCAAAATAATTTTACGTTGGCCTTTATGTTACATTTTAAATAAATGTTTATATTTATTTAAAAATCAGAATACAATATTTGCAAAAGAATTTTTTACGATATACGATATATCGTTATTAAAATTTAATGTAAAAGAACAATGTAATGGTTGGTATTTGTATATATATACAGATGGCGCTGTAATGAAAAAAATCGTTTTTTCTTCTGTATGCGATTCTCCAATAATTTTTTTATTAAAAATATCACTTTTTTGGTAATAATTATCTTATTAAATTAAATCAGATTTTTATACATTATTTCATTCGGTGATAATTATCAATTGCGCACCATAGTCACTTAATACATTTTAATATATCCACCTGTGACTGTTGCTCGACGAACTCTTTTTTTCGGTTGAACACTCCCGTTTGTAGTAAACTGCTTGACTGTACGGTAAAATGAAGTACGTGATCGAATTTTATACGGAAAACGCTGAGCGTAGATATTAACAGCATCATCAAGATTCCTGCCTGCTTCTCCATAAATCAAAATCATTTCTATTTTTCTTCCACTGTTAAAAAATCCATTATGAATAACTGCTCAACGAAATGAGGTCTTTTTGTTTGCAAATTAATCTTCGAACTATAGTATGCAGGTAACAATTAAAACTGCAAACCAGTTTATTAATTATTATTAATAAACTTTCAAGATGTGCCTGTTTAGCAGCAAACGCAATTTCTTTTTTAGTTAATTTACGAGCCGTGAGTAACGTTACTGTAAATTAAAGGGTGTTTGATGTAGCTCTAAGCTTTGCAGTGAAACGAAACCGCAAAAATAATTGTTCACCAGTGTGTTTTTGCTCGTTTCACCCCTTACTTTAATAAATTCCCAGCATCCGTATGAACTCTGATAAATTATTCATCTTGGTGAAGAAAGGTCTATTAACTAAATTACATGTAGGTATTTATGAGTTGCCCTATTATACACGAGCTGGCAACGCAGCATATTTTTAAGTAAGGGTTGGTAGAAAGAAGTATCGCTAGTAGCGCCACCACTCGTAACAAAAGTAAAACTTTTAATAATCAGACGATTATGTTACAAACGAGTGTTTTTGAGAATAAAGCCGGAAAATGTTAAAAATATCGGAAAAAAACCGTGGCACGATTTGTTGTGTCGTTGGGTGTATTTAGAGAGGAAATCCTGGGTTGAGTTTTTACCGGTTTTCCAATAAACAGTGTTAATCCGAATGAAGAAATAAATTGCATACAGTCTCTGTAAATATAAATTGTACCTATTAGATACAATAAATACGCATTTTAGTAATGATTATATCCCTCATTATAATATGAACCAATCAAAAGCCTTGAATTTTCGAATAAATTTCGTTTAAATAAGCGATTAAATCACTAGAACTATTTAACAGCGATTAAATTTTAGCCTCCATATTGGATTTTTGTTTACGATTTTATGGTGTTATTTACAAGTTTTAACAAACATTTTTTAAAAAACAATAAAAAATAAGTTATCTAGTTTACGAAATATCAATTATTACTTATTACATACCTTAAATTAATGGAATTTTCTTTAAAAAAATATTTATAAATTTTGACACATACGTCAGATTTTATGAATTGTCAAATAGTTTCCTTTAATTCGAGAAATAATCTAGACGTATATCACTCAACCTATAAATTTAATCTGTCAAACTTTGCTCAGTAAGTTTTTTATTTGATTTTTTTTTTTGGAAAATAGTTTCATGCCTCGACCGCTACGCGGTCTCGTGATTTTATTAAATTATTTTGCATTCAACATTTTCCAACAAAAACCAAACAAAAAACTACTGAGCCTAGTTTAACCGATTAAATTCATAGTTCTCGTGATATAATATATGATTAACGTGAAAAGTGTAAACATTTCACCACGTGACCACGTACGGAACGAAGTCTTTTGAAAATTTGGCATTTAAGGCTTTTCAGGTTATGTATTTGTCAAACTATAGTCAATGAAAGATATAATATTTATAGTGTTACCGCTTATGTTTAAGCGTTAAAAGTTAATAAATCTTTATAGTATCACAATAACAATGGTTGGTTTAAGAATTTAGGAATATAAATACTGCATTTAATGAAATTCCAAAGTGTAAGGTGCAATATAAGTGATATTTTTGTACATTTCTCCATAAAATATTTTTAACTAAACAGCATTTATTTAAAAAAATCTAACTTCTCTATTATGAAATAAGAATATCTGTATCAAAGGTAAGTTAATGTATTAGAACAAAAAATATCATCTAATTTTGTATTTTAAGGTTAGAAAAATTTATCGACTTGTCTAATCGTCCGATCATCGGATGAATAAAATATATTAATCGTCCGAACATACGGACGACTAATATATATTATTCGTCCGGTAACAACATAACGTTAGTTACGTCATAATTATAATTCGCTTTTGTTCACCGACCGTTTAATATTTGACAATAAGCTAGATAGCTTATATGGTAGGGTGTTCGCTTGTCATGCGAGAGGTCCCGGGTTCGATACTAAGAAGCTGTCGATTTTTTTTTATTTTTTTATTTCATAAATTTGTTGTTTCTTTGTTAAACAGTGTTCGGTTGGGTTGGGTTGGTTGGTTTGTTTTAGTTTTATCGTAACATAAAATCTACTAGAAGTTGTCGAACTTTTTTTATTTCATAAATTTGTTGTTGCTTTGTTAAAAAGTGTTTTATTTTTATCGTAACATAAATTTGCCCATTTTAGTTGGGTTTTTTGTTCAATGGGGCGGGGGGGGGGGCCAATGGGGCGGGGTCGGTTGGGTTGTGTTGTTGAGTTTGAGTCCGATAATCTTTTTATTATTTATTTATGTTATTACCGGACGATTAATATATTTTATTCATCCGATGATCGGACGATTAGACAAGTCGAAAGGCCGTTGCTAGTCGTCCGATCATCGGATGAATAAAATATATTAATCGTCCGAATATACGGACGATTAATATATTTTATTCATCCGATGATCGGACGACTAGCAACGGCCTTTCGACTTGTCTAATCGTCCGATCATCGGATGAATAAAATATATTAATCGTCCGAATATACGGACGACTAGCAACGGCCGAAATTTATTTTGACCAAAATAAATAAGTGGATTATTTAGAAGAGTGTGTTAATATGTTCATAAATAAATATAGGTATTCTAAATAATTGTTGAATATGATTCAAATTAAATTGAAGCTTTTATACTTCTAATGACAAAACTTGTGCATACCTCTCGGCATACCTACTTTAAGTTAGATTATAAGAAAACAAACAATTTTTAGAGAAACTTGCAATGTGAAAATATTTAATACTCCCATGACATGTGATTTATTAAAATTTTTAAAGTTATAATGATTTTTCGATGTAGATCAAGTTCAGTCGAAGCTCTTTAACTATTTGTATGGACAAAACTTTATGTAGGTACCTACACTTTAAGCTGGATAAGAAAAACTACCACATTTTTAAATACCATATTATACAGTCTTTTAAATAATCCAAAATACTTATTTATTTTTGTCAAAATAAATTTTTCTAACCTTAAAATTATAAAATAAGATGATATTTTTGTTATAATATATTAACCTACCTTTAAAACAGATATTCTTTTTCCATAATAGAGAAGCTAGATTTTTTTTAATAAATGCTGTTTAGTTAAAACTATTGTATGGAGAAAACCAGATATTTGGACCAAATGCACAAATATATTACTTATTTGGCACCATACACTTTAGAATTTCATTAAATGCAGTATTTATATTCTTAAATTCTTAAACCATCCATTGTTATTGTAATGTTATAAAGATTTATACATTTTTACTGCCTAAACATAATATTATTTCTTTCGTTGACTATACTTTGACAGATATATAACCTGAAAAGCCTTAAATGCCAAATTTTCAAAAGACTGCGTTCCGTACGTGGTCACGTGGTGGGACTTAGGTGTGGAGCATAGTACTTGGATCCTTTGGCAAAACATAAAAATGCAACGATTTGGTTCTTGAATTTTATTTACAATTAAAAACCCAATAATTCACCATGATCCCTTAGATAAAATACACACACTAACGTAACTATATAAGCATTTAAGCGTTGAGTTTCTTAATCAATGATATAAGGAATAATCAATCGAAATCGAGTACTAAACCAGTTTTTTAGGTTTTTCCTTGCAACGTAAAACACAAATAACGTGCGCGATTTAGCTGTGCAATTGGACAAAATTTGTCGAGGAAGACTTTCTTTTGTGAAAAAACTACCTATTTACTTAAAAATGTTGAATAATCTGTGCTATCGAAGCGTATGTAATAACAATATAACAGAAAACGATGTTTGGTTTTAAAAATGGTTTGAAGCTTCTCTTCGGTCTGGAGATAATGTCCTGTTCGGATATTAGCGTCAGAAATTTATCCTGGTCTGGAAAATCCTGTGCAGGACAGCGTGGCAACTAATTCGAAACTATCTTCTGTAATAACGGGATTATTGGCTTTGTATGATTTATTTTCGTTGTTGCTTATGCGAGGTGATACGGATAACAACCTCGGCTCAGTGTTGTTGCAGCTTTGTTGCTGCTGCTGCTGCTGCTGCCTCTGGATCGCGAATGAGGTTTAGTAATTAATTGCAGGATGATTTACTTGTACACTGAAAGATCCCGAGTTATATTATGCGGTTTATGAGGAATTACAAATTGAAAATCGAGAGAAATTATTAGGATTTGTAGCAGGGTTGTTTGACTTTATTTGAGGCAGTCCCAGATAAACTTAATTATTAGTGTTTATTTGGGTCAACCCATTAACAGTTATAATTCAGGGGGCTATTTGGAAAAATACAGAGGAGACCCACAACAGGCAATTCAGCATTCCCCACTGGTCATTTAATGTTTTAGCAAATTGTTTTCCATTGCAGTCTGGAGTTTTAAATCAGTTGAAATCAATACGGCAATTAGAGAAGCGGTTTTTTGCTTCCTTTTTTTGGAAATCACCAATTTCGTTTAAGCCTTGTAATTTGCTGTACAGAAGAATCGGACTTTCAAGCTTTTAGCGGCTCAATAAATACTTAAAAGTGGGAACGAAAATTTGCACGACTGTACACTGAAAAAAATAATCTTTTGATTCAAAAGATTTGCGCTTTTGAATAGGGATTATTCGTTTAAGGATATCACAATAATAGCTTAAATCAAGAGCAAGCGATTTCTTGGTACAAAAACCAAAAATATTTCTTCGGAATATAAAAATGAAGAAAACGTTTTTTAAAAAAGGGAATTTTAACAAGAAAACTGCATCTCTTAATTAAAAAGCTTGGGAACTTTCTAAAAAAGAAAATTTGAAATTTGTCTTGCTACAAAAGCATATACACAGTAAAAAAAAATCAACTCTAAGCAACACTAATTAGAGTTCACACAGGTCCACACTAAATAGTGTTGTTTTATAACACTGCAATTAGAGATAATTTGTAGTGTAATTTTCCCCAAGTAAGCAAGTATGATTTAACACTATAGCACTGAGGATAAAGTAATTTTACACTGTATTAAAAAGTGTTAATTTACCTAAAATCGTGTACTTCTACACTTCCTGGGTAAAATCCCACTTTTGTTCAGTGTAAATTAACACTACTTTGGAAAAGTTCTAATTTTATAATTGTACTTTTACTCTTTCAGTGCAAACTTCTAGTGTAAATTAACACTATTATTTGAGTAAACCTATTGGTGGTAGTGAATAAAATATAATTTTATATTTGAGTCGTATGGCTGGCTTAAGCAAAAGGGTTCCTTAAAACGTAAAAGTTTTAGATCAATGCAATGTTTTACTGGCTGTCAACTTGTAAGCAATGAATTATCTTGAGAATTCATCAGTAATCCATTTTTCTGTTATAAAAAATGGGTGATCCCATTGGTAGAGAGGCGTCAGGCGGCTGTATGTCGGGGATTTACCACACGTGTACAAATTTTCCATAATATTAATAAAAATGTAGGTATAGGTTATTATAACAACCATTACGCTTGAAAATAAAAAGTGTGTGTATGTGTGTATGTATTTATATTATTAATGTTACAAGTACCCGACCTACTGCCGTAATTATTGATTTATAATATAGGTCGGGTATGGACATCCTTTTAACATATTGGTATTTATTGAATATTAAGGAAGTATAATACTTACCAAAAAATAAGAATGTCCCCTTATGGATTCACCGTAATTAAAATCTAACTGAACAAAAATGCCACACTTCCACAACGCGGTGTCTCCGGATATGCACTGCGTAGGTAGATAGGTACCAACCAAAAAACGCATTTCGGTTATTACCAGTTTTTTCAGTCTATTTTGCCACTATTGGTGTAATTTAACTTTAATACAATGTGCACTGGTAGTGTAAAGAAAAAAGAGCTCTTAGTAACATCAAAACATACAAAGAAATTGGCATGCACTGTATTGTACATTTTGTCACTATTTAACACATTAAGGGGTAATAAACACTCGCATTAAGTTTTTCTACCCTTTTGATTTATTTTAATAAAAAATATTGTGAATGTACCAATGAATAATGTTCATATTCTTTAAATGTGTTTAATAAAGTTAATAAGCACTAAATGCTACCTAGTGTATTTTGTAGTGTAACTTTTACACTTACAAATCAACTCTTATATTTTTACCCCTACAATAAAAATTTTACACGGGCAAAATTTTTTACTGTGTATAAATAATTTTCATAGCTTTTGAACAAAAACACTTTGTATTACTAATAAATAATAAAATTAATATTATAATAATGGCCTTTAATAATTTATAAGCCAAAGACAAATTGTATATTAAGCTTCCGATAAATTGGCTTGATTAATAGGAAGGAAGCTCTTCAGGGTGTTCGTAACTAAGAAGCTTTCCTTTATACTTACTTATCACAAAAAGACATTTTGCAATGTTATGTCTTCTTGTAATTAATTGGATTTTTATTTAACTTCCTGTATACCTACATTTAATTTTGAATTACTTACTCAAAATCATCCAGAAAAAATCTTTTAACTGTGAAAATTATTATTGTGTTAAAGATTTCGTCCGTATTAAATGAAAAATTTAATTAATTTTACAACGGACTTCGCAAGATTTGATTTAATTAAAAAATGGATTTAAGTTACAAAGAGGTTGTCTAAAAATTAATATTTTACACTGGAAATTCTAAAATGTTTTAACGTGAAAAAATTTCATTTAAACCAAGTTTTATTAAAAATTAGTTTTAAATCTTAAAACCAATATTTTTAAATAAATAAATATAAAATAAAATACTTTTATGATATAACTCGCCATAAGTTAACCAAATGTAAAGCCGCAGAAGAAAAACAAAGAAATTCGAATAGTAAAAAATTCCTATTACTATTTAAAAGCGCGCATATGGCGCGAAACGGATGCACATGCATTCAAAATTAATCCATCGTTTGGCTTGTCAGCGCCAAATGGTCGGTTTGCATTGATATCCGATCGACGGTGCAACAAATGTTTGATAAGCCTTTTGGTTATTAAATTTTAGTTTGTAAAAATGAAATCGACGTGCAAGACCGTCTGTAAAATATCGCGACTCGTTGTGGGAAATTTATCCAGAAGATTGGTCAATAAACTGGTCATTTCGAAAAATTATCATTGCGGGTGTAACGCTTTAAATTTTGAAGGCGATGACAATTTTACCAGTAAGTATGTTTTTAATATGATAATAATAATATAAACTATATATCTGTCAGTGGCGGCCCGTCAGGGGAGGCAGGTGAGGCAGTGCCTCATCATAGAGAATTAAAAAATTAAGTATAATTTAAATATTTTACTTTCTATAATATACTATAAATTTTTAATATTTGGATTACATGAATTGAGAAATAGTCAATAAAATTGATTGATGTTATACGTGGAATACCCAGCAACATTTAAATTATTTGAATTTGAAACGACCGCAATTTAAACTAATATTTATAGCTAGATGATTGGCTCAGAAGCATGAATGAACTAATTTAGACTCACGATTGGCGTTAGCCTTGTTGTCTCGTTCTATAACAATGCGATATCATAGGAAATAAGCAGGTGTTGTGGCAACACTGTTGCGAAAATTTAGATAAATTATACTTCACAGGTTTTTCAAAATTCAATTATAAATGGTATTATTTTTCGTATAATAAATCGATTTAATCGAAATTATATTTCTATTCTAAAATAAACATATTTTAACACTATCGCCATCTTGTAGCCATCACAGTAACCAATAAAATAAATACAGATTCCTTCTTTAGGTTTGTTTTAGTTATAAAATTCTGAACTGTTTAAAGAACAAATGTGTGGTTATTTACGCAATATTTTGTTTATTCTTTTTCTATGAGTTTGTCTATTTTATGATTCTTTTGTAAGTGGTTTATTCTGTGGGTTTAGTTAATTGAACTTGGTGATTTATGTGAATTTAGTCATTATGGATATAACGGTGAGAAATTGTACGTAGTTCTTGCTAAACAATTAAATATTAATTAGACAAAAATGAGGTTTATTTAAAATAAACGTAATTTTTACAATAAAATATATTTCATTGACAAAGTAGAGGATTCCTTCCCCACCACAGTCTAAGTTTTTTACTTAGTTTTAAGTATAGGTTGTGAACTGCGACGTCAGTTTTTTAAGTTGGGTTTAAAAAAATTTCTTCGCCTTTAAATGAGGGCGAAACCCTGCCTCTGCCTCACCAAAATGAAATGTCACGGGCCGCCACTGATATCTGTTATTAATTTAATATATTAAAATGGGTAGTTCCTTAGTTTCCAGATTAATTAAGAAATTAATTTTGTGGTTATGGAGTTTTTAAAATAGGTGCTAAATTTTCTAATCATTGCTTAAGCTAATATATGTATGAGTAAATAAATACAGAAGGGTATTAGAGCTTTAAGGGCATAACACTTCTGTATTTATTTTGTTTTTATTTATTTTTTGCAAGAAAAATTTTTAGTAAATTTTTTTACAACTGGCAACGCGCAGCTACTTTGTTGGTTGGTACCTATGTACTCACAGAACATAAGTGTGTAACCAGTGGCGTATCACAAAAAATGTAAAAAACTTCTAATGCATATTTTTTCTTTACCTTTGGGAAAATATTTGTTTAAATATTTTTTCGTTAGACCTTATCAGTATTTTAATATATTACATTAATTACATAATACACATGTTCCACTACACCAAGTTGCCCGACACTGATGAGACCCAATAAAGGTCGAAACAGCTGTCTGTCGGTATTTGAAGTTGGTGGAACGCATTCAAAACAAAAATCTTTGGCGAGGTGTAGGTTCAATTTTTTCTTATAATTACATAAAACCCTGTATATATATATATATATATAGGTTTTTAATGCGTATATAAAAAATTGACAGGTGACAAAGTTTTGGTGGTAGTATATTCAATATAAACTTCAACAATTTCATTACAACTTCGGCTCAACAACATTCACTGGATTAATAATTAATCTTAGAAACTACAACATTCCAACTATAAAATATTCAATTGAAAATCTTCTATACATACAGGGTAGCCCAACAATAACGAATATGTAAACCTATAGGTTGTAAATTTTGTGTGATAATGGAGCCCAAAAAAAATACCTAATTTAAAAAATATAGACTTTCTTCAACTTACTATAGAAGAGTTAACAACGTTGTAAATCATTATTATCTACAAATCTTAAAACAGTCCCCTGGCATTTAATTCTATAATTTTTATTACAGAACAGATGCGTTTTATCTTACCTAGAAATACTTCAATATGAATAAACTGTAATAATGTTATTAATGATTTCTATAAAAAAAAACTTGGTGGAATGATATCCTCTAAACTTTTTTAAATTTCGGCTTCAAAAAGTGTCCAGAAATTGCTATTTCTTAACCGTCCCCATACGCATTTGAGTAAAATAAAATTGAACATACCACCCCAGCAGTAAAATTTGTCTTAATAACGCGGGAATTAGTCAGTTACAGCAATACAAAGTAAAAAGAATACGTTGGGTCTCATGAAGTGGTTTTGCGGTGCAATAATACGGTAATTATTTGCTTCCGTATTTTTATTTTGTTCCGAACCGTCCCTAAAGATATTTGACATGTATATTATATATACAACGTTAATTTGACGTGAATTTAACGTAAATGTGACATTAATTTAACGTTAATTAAACGTTGTAGTGCAATATTACTTAAATAAATTAACCATTTAACGTTAATTTTTAATATAAAAGATTTGATCTCCTTACAGACGTGCAAAATGAAAAATTCTTCATGAAAATAAGCAGAGAACAGGCAGTGGACCTTCTAAAAGACAAACAGAACGGGACTTTCATTGTCAGGCCTTCCAGTAGAGCCAACATGAATAGCATGTCCATAATCCAGGACGGGAAGGTGTACCATTTGAAGATTGGGTTGAGAAAAAACGGAAGAATATCGCTGGGCAATGAAAAAGACGACGAGGCAACCTTCAAAAACCTTAATATTTTAATTAACTATTACATCAGCAATACTTTGTATTTGTACTCTGAAGAGAGGAATGTAGAGACTTTGTTAATACCATACCATTAAGAAAAAATTATATAAATGTCTTACAAATTTATTAATACTTGTTCAGTTAATCGAAGTTGTATAAAAACCCTTTAATTGATTTCTTTCAAAAATAAATAATGTGTGAGAAACTCGATTAGTCCATTAATCAAAAGTGGAGAGTATATATATATATAAAAAAGTTCGAGCCTTTAAAGTTTCATTAGGTAGCAACAGAAATAGAAAAGTTTTCTTATAAGTTACTTGAAACGATGAAGAAACGAGATATGGTTCAAGAATAATAATCGCTAAGAAAGAATGCTTGTTTTTTCATTACTTTTACCTATACTACTTTTAATTTATTTTCTTGGAAATGCCAAGTTGGAATATAGCATTTTTTTGTACCTAAAATAAATAGTTTTCAAGTTTATTTTAAATGCGCCTCAATCAAAAATAGCATATATGCTGTTATCATTTAATAATCAGCTGTCAAACGCTTATGTTACAAACGAGTGTTTTTGATAATAAAGCCGGAAAATGTTAAAAAACATTGGCTCGATTTGTTGTGTTGTTGGGAGTATTTCGAGAGGAAATCCTGGGTTGAGTTTTTACCGGTTTTCCAATAAACAGTGTTAATCTGAATGAAGAAATAAATTGCATACAGTCTCTGTAAATATAAATTGTACCTATTAGACACAATAAATACACATTTTAGTAGTGATTAACGTGAAAAGTGTAAACATTTCAAGTCAGTAAAAATCGTCAAACAAATAAGTCGTCTAAATTTAAACAGCATTTAGCATTATTAAAAGCGTTGATAAAGAAAGTCTCCACTCAACGGTAAAACACCATTATATTATGTGTTATATATAATATTATGTTGCCATGAATTCGTAGGTATATTTTGTTGTTTAAAATGCAGTTGTCGGCGTTTTTTAGAGAAATCAAACATAAAAATGGTTGATTTTAAGGTTATGTTTATGCAAAAATTATTTTTTACTAATTTCTTAAAAATGTCCAAACTTAAATATAAATTATATTAGGTAAAGTTATCATTAGTTAATTCTGCACCAACAAATGTACCGAATTGGATCCTTTGGCAAAACATGAAAATGCATCGATTTAGTGTCTTGAATTTTATTTACTATTAAAAACACAATAATTGACCATCGAAATCGAGTACTAAAAAAGTTTTTTTTCCTTGCAACGTAAAACACAAATAACGTGCGCGATTTAGCTGTGCAATTGAACAAAATTTGTCGAGTAAGACTTCTGCTTTCATCTCTTTTGTGAAAAATCTACCTTTTTATTTAAAAATAATGTACAGTTCGTATGCTTTAAATGTATTGTTGACAATTCTTAAATTCACGCAATAGACCTAACATATCACCCTGTAGATTTTAAATAGGTTCCTCTAAAACCGTAAAAAAGTCATAACGGTGAAGTTTAAGCTTTGAGCAATTAGAACACCAACTTTGTGCGAAACTTTAACAGTAAAACAAAAAAATGAATCTTAAGGGTTCTTATAAGAAAATGTTTTTACGACTGCCAAAGTTTTTGTTGGAACTAAAATAAAATATTTTATATCTCACTGTGTGTAACCGTGTAATCTACGAAAGGGTGTTTTGTTATAACCTAATTTCGGGATTAGCACAATTTTGATCCTATTAAGGTAGGCGAATTATATTTTATCGCCCCCATTGCAACAAAAATACTTTAATAAGGGTAGGGTTTGTAATACTAATTTTTCGAATGCATAAATAACGCACAATCGTATTAAAATTTTTGTTTGTTCCATTAATATGTTACAGCTTTTATTTCACACATGCGACATTTCTGCCGGCCGTTATAACATTTGGTAAATGAGTTTGATAATGGTGAGTTTATTACATGTTTGGATCAATAGGCCGTCCTAAAATAAACACAATTTAGTCGCGTTTCATACACGTTTAGTTGTATGGTATTGAGTACTGTATTTCATGGAACCAAATTTATAAAGTCAGTCTCTTGATAAAAAAATATTAGCGGCAAGAAACAATATTTTAGCATAAAAGAGTATTTATTGCTTGAAGAAAAAAGTTCTTATTGGAAGAAGTACGAGGTGTGTTCAGAAAATAACGGGAATTGTTTAATTTCGCGGGTCCGGTTGTCATAAAATTTTCTTTATTATGTTGGTATACATGCCCCCGAAGTATGATAAAAACTTTAGCTGTTTTCATTGTTTACTTTGTCTGTGGCAGCCGCTAAGGTTAGACGTATTTTATGAGCTCGGCGATTTTTCGTTCGTTAAAAGAAATGGATCAAAGAATTTGTATCCAATTTTGCTTAAAAAATGAAATAAATTCTGTGAAATGTTAACAAAGGTCTATAGTGAGTCTGCTATAAGTAAAACAAGAGTTTACAAGTGGTATAAGAGTTTCCAAGATGGCCGTGAAGACGTTGAAGATGACGAACGCCCCGAACGCACAAGCACATTAACAACCGATAAAAACATGAAAAAAGTGGAAGAAATGGTTATAAACCATCAGAGAAGTCGCTGATGATGTTGGTATATGGATTGGCTCATTCCATGAAATTTTTTCGAATGTTTTGGGTATGAAACGCGTGGCAGCAAAATTTGTTCTAAAATTGTTAAATTTTGAACAAAATGTTTGGCCAAAAACAATAATGTAATGATGCCCCAGCCTCCATATTCGCCAGACATGCCTCTGTCTGACTTTTTCCTATACACAAAAATAAAAAGAACCTTAAAGGGCCTTCGTTTTGCAAGCATAGATAGACAATAGAAGCGCATCGCTAAAAGAACTAAAGGCTATCCCAAAGATCAAGTTTTAGAAATGTTTCGAGTATTGGAAGAAGAGCTGGCACATGTGCATAATATCCAATGGGGATATTTTGAAGGCGACAACATTAATGTAGACGAATAAATAAATATTTGTTTCAAAAAACGAAAATTCCCGATTTTTTCTGAACACACCTCGTACTATTGGACCAAGAGATATTTGCTCTAAAATCAAAATAAAATGCGGTTAGCTCAATAGTATATGCTTTTGTAGCAAGACAAATCTTCTTTCTTAGAAAGTGCCTAAGCTCAATTAAGAGATGCAGTTTTCTTGTTAAAATCCCATTTTTTGCGCTAAAAAAAGTTTTCTTCATTCAAAAGAGAAATTTCTTCCCAAAAAATATGTTTGGTTCTTGTACAAAGAAATCGCTTGCTCTTGATTTAAGCTAATATTGTGATATCCTTAAACGAATAGATTAATCTCTTCTATCAAGTAATTCAAAAAAAAATTATGTCAAAAAAAATTGTTCCATACATAAAAAAATAAATCACAATTGAAACATTAATGTCATCGCTGGGGCAAAAACAAACGCTGGATTAATGGGATAATGCCCCGAAGGCCTTTTAAAAGGGATGAAATAGAAAAGAACACGTGAATAATATAAAAAGTTTCTTATCTGCTTGCATATCCGAAGCGGTGCCGGCGTTTCGTAAAAATGGCCGGGCAGGCGTATAAAAGAGTCTTATCATCTTTGTCTTCAAAGAGGATTTCAAATACGTGGAAAACAGTGGATAGGAGCCACAGGGGTTGCTGTTTTTTACATTACTTAAAGGTAGTCTAACCTTAAAAATATTTGTCACATTTTTAATTTTTGCACTTGAGGGTTAGCATTCAATTTTACAAAACAGTCATTCCATAAGAAAACTTCCAATGGGTATCAAAATGTAAAACCATGCAATAAATTATGTAAAAATTTATAAAATTAAAAAAACACTTACGTATATTGAATATATATTCTTAAGAAATTTGATTAAATCATTTTTCTATTAATTTAATTTTGTATTTTGCCTCTAGGCTAGAGATAGAGCTAAGTTTATAGCAATATTTTCTCGCGTTGCCATGCTTGTGACATGTTTAAATTTAAAATTCATAATAAAGTGTTTCATAATTAACTTTTATAGCAATGGAATCGTTATTAGATTAATTATATTTTTCCATAAATTAAACTTTATTGTAGGACAAGATATCGAAGCAGATTCTTAAATTTTTAAAGAAATTAAAATAAAGTGCCTTTCTTGTAAAACAATACTAAATGTGAAAATTATTTTATTATCTCAATACAAAAATACAAAAGTATTTAATAGTTTCTCAACGCCAATATTTGAAAAGTTTATATGAACATTGTACTGACCTTTTAATTTCGCCGACAGTAAACTATAACTTAAATTCGGGTGCGGACTCATAAAACATTTTCTTTACTTGTGAAAAACTGTCAATTTTTAAGAAATACATTTCGATTAATAACCTTTATAATTGTGTTTATAAAATAAAAAAAATGTGACATTTGACGGTGACACACATATTCCCCTATTGTTTCATAGATGGCGCTGTATACAAATTTTTGATTTAAATCAATTTAAGATAATAATAAGTATTTGTCGTAGAAAAAGTATAGTATGCACCTCGTTTATAAACTTTTCTATACACTCATTAATTAAGGCACTCGCTCGCAAGCTCGCTCGTTCCTAAATTAAATGCGTGTATAAAATGGCGTTTATCAAACTTGATACATAATATACTATTATGTTAAAACCCATCTTAACTCTAATTAGTTGGGTAACCGCACTGAAAGGTTAAATGACTTACTTTGCATTCATTAATAAACGTATTTACATTAAATTTGCCAAAGACATCCTTTATGCATAAATAATAAATTTATTACCCACCTTATTAAAAATAAACACGAAGGAAATTTAAAACAATGCTGAATTAAATAAGCAACTTTATTTATCTTCAGAAATTTCGCTAAAATTTTATTACATCAAATAATTTTTATTCCACCAATTAATTTCGCAAATACATTCGACATAAGCAGGCTTTATATCGCGGGGTCAAAAGTAAGAGTTCTCATAAAAGTTAATGCCGCAGTTGTAAATAACAATAACAACAATAACTCTTAAAAGTAATACATAAAACAACACTCTCATAACGCAAGGCATAGCTTCTGCTGGCGTTGATATATCGCTATAAAAGCTTTATTCACATCGTAACGAAATAAATATCTGCACAAACGAGTATTGGCTGGATATAATTTTCGAGCATCGACGCAAATATACAACATGTAATTAAAAGGGCTTTAGAAGAAGCGGTAAACAGAAGTTACTACGTATCTTTGCCCTTGCACACATTAATGGCAGTTTCTGGACTTTATTTACACGCAGAAAGGATCGAGGTTAAAAATCAATTATTAAAAGAAAAGTTGCGGGTGGGGGTTCTACGAGTATATCACTAATGGATCTATTACCTTCCCCAAAGTTACTGCAACTTTTCTCTTTTCTATCTTATATAGGCACCTACGTGTTTACTTGGAGAGAACCTAATAATTCACTATTAACGTTTGTTTTATTTTGTTTTGGAGAGCCTATGTTTTCTTTGGATAATTTTTTAAGTGCTTTAAGTGTTTAAATTAACCTTAAATTAACGTTAGTTTGTAATAAGTGGGGAATTTAATTATGGTAAAATTAACTTTATGTTGGTTAAATATAACTTATTGGGTTTACTGAATTTTTTGCCCATTTTTCCCTATTTCATTTAAAATTGATTTAAAATACTTTTAAACATAAAATAATTTTATATTTTATTATTGGTTTGTTTACCTTATTTTTGGAATAAAACAAATAACTAAAATTTTATTTAAACCATTTGTTTATTTTATTGTGTTTAATTTAACTACACTGGTTAAATTAACCAATAAATGGTTAAATCAACAGTTTTTTCACATTCAATACAAACAATGTTTAAAAGTTAAAACTTTTTTTATAGTTATTTAATAAGCTTTATTTGTGTTATTTTTACCTATTTTAATAACCCTTAAGTTTCAACGCTAAAGTATTATGAGGGACGTAATTTTTATGAAAGAAAATTACTTATAAGTGTATTTTACCTAAAGAAAAATTTAACGGTAATTTTAACGTCAGAAAATTGTCATTGACATTCTTAAGACAGTTATATTTTATCTGAAATAAACATTCTTAAAACAGTTATAAATTTCCATTCTTTAGCCATTTATATCTAAATTTAGTGAGCATTCTAAATAAATATACATTTTTTAGACATTTTTATCTAAATTTAGTCAGCATTCTTATGACAGTTAAAATTTATCTTAATTAAAAGTGTTAAAACAGTTAATTCCAACTTTCTTAAGACAGGTATATTGTAGCTCAAATTAACATTCTTAAAACAATTATATTCTTGATAAAATCTACATTCTTCAGCATTGGCATTCTTAAAACAGTTATATTTTATATCAAATTGACATTCTTAAAACAGTTATATTCTAGATAAATTTACATTCTTTTTACATTTATATCTAAATTTAGTTAGCATTTTCATGACAGTTGTATTTTAGCTTAAATTAAGGTTGTTAAAACAGTTATATTTTAGCTCAAATTGACATTTTTTAGACAGTTATATTAAGCTTTAGTTGGCATTTAAGACAATCCTATTTTAGCTTAAATTGATATTCTTAAAACTGTTATACCTAGTTTAAATTGACGTTCTTAAGACAGTTATATCTAACTTAATTTGACATTCTTAGAACTGTTTTATTTATTCTTAAAACATTTAGGTATATTCTAGCTTAAATTGAAGTTATAGCTTTAATTTGCATTTTAAGACAGTGATTTTAGCTTAAATTGACATTGTAAAATCAGTTAAATTAAAGCTTAAATTGACAATAATAGGACAGTTAAATTATTAATTGTTTCGACCTTTACTTGATGAAACTCCATATTAACTATGTAGATATAAAAACAATTTTGTTGTAAAGTTTCACGAAATTTATTAAATTTTGACAGCTGTTTCGCTACACAGTAGCTTCTTCAGAATGTATTAAAACTAAAAATAATACAAAATATATATAACAAAAAATATTGGTATTCTAGGTAAGGATAATCATTTAACATCTACCTGTGTTACATAATAATAAACTAGGATCACATTCAGGTATTTCTGACATTCTTAAGACATATTTTATCTTAAATTGATATTCTTAAGACAGTTATTTCCAGCTTATATTGACATTATTCCTGAAACAGTTATATTCTAGCTTAAATTGACATTTTTTAGACAGTTATATTAAGCTTTAGTTGGCATTTAAGACAATCCTATTTTAGCTGAAATTGACATTCTTAAAACTGTTATACCTAGCTTAAATTGACGTTCTTAAGACAGTTATATCTTACTTAATTTGACATTCTTAGAACTGTTTTATTTATTCTTAAAACAGTTAGGTATATTTTAGCTTAAATTGAAGTTCTTTTGACAGTTATAGCTTTAATTGGCATTTTAGCTTAAATTGACATTTTTTAAACATGTAGAACATAATTTTCAATTGGAAATAAAAAAAACATTTTAGTTTGCGGCACTATAAACTAATAAAGGGGATGTAAAAAACGTGTCAAAATAACCCTGACATTAACCAGTTATAAGTACTATTGATTTTTTTATAATTAAAACGAGACTTACTGACCTAGGTCGACACAAATCTAAAAATTAAGTTGGATTTATAATGTATAAAGCTATTTGTTATAGCTGTAATCCTTGCGCATTCGCCATTTTTGTAACTACATACATATGAAATTCAACTGCGAACATTTTCTCTGTGCGCCACCAAATTATTAAACAAGTGCTATTGTGTGATTTAAAAAGTATGTCAACGTGTTTTTAATGAGTCTGCCTACCCCTACGTTCGCAACATAATACAAGTCACAAAACGTCACTCTCAAACATAAAAACTGGCATTTACCTTCGATCAAAGCTTGCCGTGTCCCAACAGAGTTGCGGATGTCGCAGCCACACTCGATTGAAAAAAAAAGTTTGTTGCACGCTTGTCACACAGCTGATATAACCTCAAAACGCCGATGTAACACGAGCCCGCGGATCGTCGCCAGCGAACGGCTTGCAGCGAGAAACTGAGGCTCCTGGATGGCGAAAATGTTTAGCGGATCGAGGCTGCCTTGCGCGCCGCCATCGATTTTGCGCCGCTGGACCAAACCTGGCCCGCTACATGTATTATACATGACCCACTCGTGGGTCTCGCGACGGCGGGTCACGAGTCTCCGGCTCCTCTTCTTCGGCCGGTTTAAGGCGGCCGAGAGAGTTATATACCGTGCAGCTCAAGCGACATGAGCGAGAGGTAGGTTGGTTGAATCGAATTTATCGGTGCGTCTGGTCTTCAATCTTTATAGGGGCGAATGTCGACAATGATTTAGCCTGTTCAGGCAGTTATATTTTAGCTCAAATTGATATTCTTAAACTAGTTTAAATTAACATTCTTAAGACACTTATATCTGGCTTTAGTTGGCATTCTTAAGGCAGTTATATCTAGCTTAATTTGACATTTTCCATATTTTAGCTGAAATTGACATTCTTAAGACAAATATATTCGGTTTTAGTAGGCATTCTTAAGGCAGTTATATTTTAGCTTAGTTATTTCTTGCTTAAATTAACACAGTTATATCTGGCTTTAGATGGCATTCTTAAGGCAGTTATATCTATTTTAATTTAACATTCTCAAGGCAGTTATATTTTAGCTAAAATTGATTATTGAAACAGTTAATTTTAACTTAAATTAACATTATTAAAACAGCTATATACAATCTAAAATTTATATTCTTAAGACAGTTATATGTTTGCTTAAATTGACGTTTTTTAAAAATTTGTATTTAAGCTAAAATTGACGTTCTTAAAAGTTATATCTGGCTTTAATTGGCATTCTTAAGGCAGTTACATAAATCTAACTAAATTTGACATTCTTAATTTTTAGCTGAAATTGACATTTTTTTAAACAGTTATATTCTAGATAAAATTTCCTAAGAGTTATATTTAAGCTCCAAATTGATATTCTTAAACTAGTTTAAATTAACATTCTTAAGACAGCTATGTCTGGCATTAGATGGCATTCTTAAGGCAGTTGACATTTTAAATATTTTAGCTCAAATTGACATTCTTAAAACAGTTATTTCTTGCTTTAATTTACATTCTTAAATGGTTATATCTGGCTTTAGATGGCATTCTTAAGGCAGTTAGATCCAGTTTAATTTGACATCCTTAAGACAGTTATATTTTAGCTAAAATTAACATTATTAAAACAGCTTTATTTAAGCTAAAATTGACATTATATTTTAGCTTAAATTGACGTTTCTAAAAACAGTTGGATTAAAGCTCAAATAAAAATTCTTAAAACAGTTATATTTTAGCTCAAATTGAATTTCTTAAAACAGTTATATTTTAGCTGAAACTGACATTTTGAAAACAGTTATACTCTTGCATAAATTAACATTTTTAACAGTTATATCTGGCTTTAGTTGGCATTCTTAAGGCAGTTAAATCTAGCTCAATTTGACATTCTTAATATTTTAGCTGAAATTGACATTCTTAAGACAAATATATTTAACATTCGTTGGCATTTTTAAGGCAGTTTTATTTTACCTTAAATTAACATTCTTAAAACATCCGGCTTCAGATTGCGTTTTTAAGGCAGTTATATCTAGTTTAATTTGACATTCTTAACAGTTAATTAAAACAGCTATATTCAAGCTAAAATTGACATTCTTAAGACAGTTATATTCTAGCTGAAATTGGCGTTTTTAAAAACAGTTCTATTCAAGTTAAAATTGAAATTCTTAAAACAGTTATATTTTAGCTGAAATTCAAATTCTTAAAACAGTTAACAGTGAACTACCTAGTGTAGGGTACTGAACTTCGCCTTTTGTTTGTAATAAGTTTTTTACAATTAATAAAGACATTATTATTATTATTATTATTATTATTATTATTTCTTGATTAAACTAATATTCCTAACAGTTATATCTGGGTTTAGTTGGCATTCTTAATGCAGTTATATGTAGGTAAATTTAACATTTTTAATATTTTAGCTATTTCTTAGGACAAATATATTTAGCTTTAGTTGGCATTCTTAAGGCAGTTGTATTCTAGCTAAAATTGACATTCTTAAAACAGTTATTTCTTGCTTAAATTAACATTAAAGCAGTTATATCTAGCTTTATATGGCATTCTTAGGGAAGTTATACCTATAACTGGTTAATTGGTTTAATTTGACATTCTGAAGACGGTTATATTTTAAATAAAATTGATTCTTAAAATAGTTAAGTTTAGCTCAAATTAACATTATTAAAACAGCTATATTTAAGCTAAAATTAAGACACTTATATTTTAGCTTAAATTGACGTTTTTAAAAACAGTTGGATTCAAGCTCAAATAAAAATTCTAAAAACAGTTATATTTTAGCTAAAATTGAATTTCTTAAAACAGTTAAATTTTAGCTAAAATTGACATTTTGAAAACAGTTCTACTCTTGCATAAATGAACATTCTTAACAGTTATATGGCTTTAGTTGGCAGTTAAATCTAGCTAAATTTGACATTCTTAATATTTTAGCTCAAATTGACATTCTTAAGACAAATATATTTAGCATTAGTTGGCATTTTTAAGGCAGTTATATTTTAGTTCAAATTTACATTCTGAAAATAGTTATATTCTGGCTTAAATTGGCATTCCTAATTAAAACAGTTATGCTTAGACACAGTAATATCTTGCTTTAGTTGGCATTCTTGAGGCAGTTATTTTTTTTAACTAAATTGGAATTTTTAAACAGGTATAATAAGGCATACAATGACATTTTTAAGACAAATATTTTCATATTCTTAGCTCAAATTTACATTCTTAAAATAGTTATATTCTAGCTGAAATTGGCATTACTAATTAAAACAGTTATATTCTTGCTTAACTAACATTCTTAACACAGTTATATCCGGATTTAGTTGACATTGTTATAAGGCAGTTATTTTTTTAAATAAATTGGCATTTTTAAAACAGTTATATTTAAACTTTAATTGACATTCTCAAGACAAATATAAGTTAGCTCAAATTTACATTCTTAAAATAGTTATAATCTAGCTTAAATTGACATTCCTAATTAACAGTTATATTCTTGTCTAAACTAACATTCTTAACACAGTTATATCTGGCTTAAGTTGTCATTCTTAAGGCAGTTACATCCAGCCTATTTCGACATTCTTAAGACAGATATGTTTTAGCTGAAATTGACATTCTTAAGAAGAATATATGCAGCTTTTTTAGTTGGCATTCTTAATATTAGTATTGTCAAGTTTCTAAAATGGCCAATCACTGTAGGTACTGTTTACCACTACACGCGGAAATAAAAATTAATGGTTTTTAATTTGCGACTTCCGCATAATGTGTAACATTAGGGAATAAATAACTTCATTAATTACAAGGGGTGGTGGTTGAATAAATCCACTCAATTATAAAGTCTAGACAGTTATTAAA
Organism: Brassicogethes aeneus; assembly: GCA_921294245.1. Classification (NCBI taxonomy): domain Eukaryota; kingdom Metazoa; phylum Arthropoda; class Insecta; order Coleoptera; family Nitidulidae; genus Brassicogethes; species Brassicogethes aeneus. Next base: position 2,371,381 of record OV121140.1, read on the forward strand.
TTTACAAGCTTTGGTCCATAATTACTAAAAATCAATTGAGCGAGATTAAAGGCGTGGTGTCATTTAAAATTTTTGTTTTTTAACGTTTTTGAATTACACCGCGCCGCGCTGGTGAATTATGGCCGCAACAACATGCCGCATAAAATATGGGTATTATAAAACTCAATTAACGTTTCACCTAAAAATTAAAAAAGAAAGAAAAATAATAATAAAGGAGTAATTACGAAAAATTTAAACGGAAACTTCTTGCTCACCTAATTTAAATTTTGATTGGAATTTCCAATTAAAAATCATCACTAGTTTAAATCCAATTCTCTTTAAGTGTTCAATAATCACTCCACCAAATTGAATTTAAATAATTTAGCACGTCACTTAATTTATGTGACAGACAAAAAATAAATGGTTAATTCATTTATTTAATTTATACATATTCCATTAATTTGGCTTTGGTGGTGCGTAGATGAGTAAAATCAATCAAAAAGTAGTTAAATATAGGTGACTACGGTCCAGGAGAGACAAAGTAATCCTATCGGATACTATCCGCCGGATAGTAATCTTCGCTTTGAAAAGAATTTATATAAAATAAATTAAAATTTTATGTGAACACAGGTGAATGTTGTCCAATCATTGGACTTCTGCAGAAGTCAAACTGGCATAAGCTACCAACTTAATAAAAAAACACGAATCCAAATAAAAAAAATGAACTGTAATTACTGTGTAAACAAAAACAAAAAAATAATATGAGGGACACCCACAAGATCTGCTGTCTAACAAGGGTTTATAAATATTAAAGCGATGCCATTGGCCCAACAGTCACGTATGACCGCGGCACAATCCACATCCCGGACCGACCCAAATAATTTGTGGGTCTCCTGAGAAAACTTTTTGACTTGCAACGCACGCTCTCCCAGTGCATACTCTACTACCTACTTGAAAAATAAATTTAACATACCCAATGCTTTATAATGTATTAAAAACGCTTCACATTTCTTCAGTTATATCAATATTTTCTACAGAAAATGATCTCTATAGAAAACAATAAACTAATAAGAGCACAACATAACCTTTATGATCTCCACAGCACACTTTATATAGGCGCAGTTTTAACTGTCAAAGTTTGACAGCATATTTACCCACAATTGTGATTTTACCCAAATTACAACAATAATTAATTCAAATGTAAGTACCATAACATGCATGTAGTTACTTGAGATTAAACTAACATAAAATTATATAAAATTAAATAATATTTAACGCAATTTTATAGATTCAAAATCCAAAAATCAAAATAAACGTTTGAAAACGTTTCTAGAACTTTACTTAGCTAAACTGCGTTGGCAATACTGCGATTGTTGTTTAAAACTGCGTATAGATGGCGTTACTAATTTGTGTTTATTTTTCTATCGTTTCTTAGGTTACTTAACATACATTTTTATTATTCCATTAGTCATTACGTCTATATTTGTTTTGCCGCGCAAATACTCTGATAACAATTGTGCAGTTTGGTCAAGTTACTTATAAGTTATAACTACTAAGGAGCATTGTTTGCGTGACTATGTGAGAGTTATGCTTTTGTTTCTTCGTGATGTCAAGCCGAAAAAAAGGAAAATCGGCCAAAGTATCGAACGATAGCCTCAAACAAACTTCGATAATGGCCGCAATTATGAATATGAGTGTTAAAAAGGAGGGATTTAAGCCGAGTGTTAAAAAAGAGCAGTTTAAGCCGAAACTTACTGATGAACCCATTGAAATTAGTTCTGATGAAGAACCGCAAGTTCCTCTGGAAAAAAGCTCTTTAGTAATAGAACCACTGATTAATAGTGAGAGCGACGAGGAGTTTCTGGAGCTCCTGAAGGAAAATAAAAAGAGAGTGTTGAATAAACGAAAGTGCAACAGCAAGATTGTTTCATCCACGCCGGTAAAACAAATTGCAACTGAGATAAAACCAGAATTGTCCCTTATAAATGGTTGCAGTTCCATAGACTCATCCAATGACTCTGATATCACACTCATCTATAACCCAACCACCCCAGACCAAACAGTCAAAAAGGTTAATAAAAACCTTATGGATACAAGTGCATTCAAAAAAGTTAAATCCATCCCGCAACCAGATTCAATAACCAAAAAACCAATCAATCTACTTCCACTAAACTTGTTTGTAGATGTGCTGACTTCTGTACGAAATGCCAGACAACACAAACCCCTGGTCAAAGAAGACTACGGTATAATTGATACGTTTTTAGATTTGAGTCAAGATTATAAGTTTGTAATTTTTAAAATTTTCGTGAGGAAGGACAAGTGGCATAATATTTTCGATTTTGTGAAGGCTATAAATTTGGATTTAGACAAGGAAGGCATCCAGTTGATGTACGAGACTTTAGTAAGAAAAGGAATACTAGACACTGGTAAGTTTCTTCTTTTCCAGATTTTAAAGATCATTATGGTAACCCCTTGTTTATATAAAAACACTTTATTGCAAGTGTAATACTAAGCTTCTACCCTAGTTTTTTTTTAATCAAAATTTATTATAACCTCACTTTTTGACACTTGTCAGATTTGGAAAAATGAGGTTAAAGATAAAATTCGCTACGCTCGTGCATAATTAAACTCGTTACTAAAATGCTGTTTATAATGAATATTCTATAATACATCATAGAAAAAACTTGTTAGGTACATAATATAACCACTATAAATATTCTGACAATTTTACATTCCTAATTTAAATTACAGTTAATTTTTTTTTGGACTCGTTTTTTATTAAGTTGGTAGCTTATGCCAGTTTGATTTAGTATTTTCAGTATTTAAAAAATTGTACTTCTGCAGCAGAAGTTCTGCTGAAGACCTTAATTAAATACTCTGACACGTGTCAAATTGACAGTAATATTTATTATTGACAATTTACTTGTTAATTATTATATAATATTGGTATAAAAAGATAACTATGCCAAAAATAATATCAGATTCTAAAGTAAAAGAATTTTTAAGGGCAAAACTTTATTTTGATGAAGTTATGCCAAATGCCTCAATGGCAAAAAAGTACATCGCCTTATGGGCATTTTTGGAGTAAAAAAGTAACGTTTTTGGTTTTAAAAATATTAAATCACACATTATTTTCAGCCAAGCAGATTAAAATTTTTGAAATTTTAAAAAATAAGGGAAATAAAAAAACAAAAAATAAAAATTATTTGCTGTTAGGTTCAACCTTTTTGTGAAAAATATAGTATATATATATTTAGTAGTCACCTATATTTAACTACTTTTTTATATGATTTTACTCATCTACGCACCACCAAAGCCAAATTAATTGCATTTTTAACTACGAATTTTGACAACTCTACTTCTATTGATCAAAACTTGTCGAGTTGATTTAGCGTATTTTACATACAATAAATTAATTCTCCAATTTTAGATATCACTCAGGATGACCTATACTTGCTCCTTAACAACTTAAAAAGAGAACAAGTTCAGACACTCTATGCTAAATACAAACTGGGGCCTTCCGCCACAAATAAAGATAAAATGATCGATAATCTCATATTGAGCACCAAAAAGCAGGGTTGCCTGACGTTCGCGAAATCCCCGGAAGCGATTTTAAAAGAGAACATTAAAAAAATGATGGTTTACTACGTGAAGTTGAAGAGCAACGTGTCAGAGGCGTTCGACAACTTCCACTTGCTCAACACGTTCGTCAACAAGGAGTTTTACAACATTAGCGATTTTTTCTTCACCGCGCCAAATCTCGTTTTTCCTGAGGCGAAACTCGACGAATGCGTGGTTTTCGCGACGAGAAAAGATTTCTTGAAGTACTCGGAGGCAAGAAAGTTCGCCCACGAAATGACCGAATGCAAAGACCTGAACATGTTGTACGAGACCGCCGAAACGGTGTACACCCAACTCCAGATGATACAGGAAAATATGTAGATTTTTTTTTTTAGGTTTTAGGGAAGCAGTATAATAATTTTGTTATTTTTAGGGAAGTAAAAGTCGAAGTACCGAATAGTAATCCCTATATACAACGTTTTACAGCTAAACATGTCTACATAGGTGTTTTATCTTACTGCGTTAAACGTTTAATCACAAACTATCCAAACGAAGTTTTGACTTGGTTAACTTTCCTCGTTGAAAATTTCGGTGAAAATCCACGCGTTGGGAATTGGTATTTAAATTTGTCCTGGATTAACACGCAATACTTAAAACCTCCCAATAAAGATAGGGTAAGTAAAAGACATGAAAATTGGTTTTTTTTTTCGTTGTCTCTTTTTGTTCTTCCTTGCTGCAGTTTAAATATTCACTTTGCTTCTGTGTTTTAGGGCGCAGAGTTATTGATAGAGGCTCTTTCGAACAAGTCGAAATTTTACTCTGAAATCGTTTTGCACGAACTGGCTCAAAAGGCTAGAAAGTTGATATCCGCTAAAAAAGATCGTCTAAGTGAGCGTCTATTTGTCGAGTTGAATGTGGTCCTTCCCACAGATTTTGTCAAGTTTCCCACTACACCTCCTATAATAGCGACGTGCCTAAAAAGGTTTGTCCTGTTTCACAACACACGAAAATATAGAAGTGTATTGGATGACACCACGTTTAAATACAGTGTTATAAACCCTCGCGGTATTATTAATTAATTAACCAAGCTGTGTTAAATATTTTTCCTAAAGGAATAATTGCCAATACCAGTGGAGATAGTGCAGGGTCTACCAACAGACTTCATTACTAAATTATTAAAGTGTAATAGCATATCGATCGTTTTTTCAACATAACCTCTGAAATTTGTAATACAAATATAGGTACTTTATATAATACATAAATACACTTTAGATCATATCCTCTGTGCTTTACATACCTGAGCTGTTATGGTAAATAAAAATAAGACAAAGGAACCAAAAAAAGAAACTGTTTTCAACAAAATCATATGCAGAAATGAGAATATTCAAAATACTTGCATCCATCAAAAGATCAAAACTTGTGCAATATTGAATTACACCCTCTTTTTATGCTCTCAGAAATATTTACTAGAACAGTATTAGAGAGACTCCAGTTTCTATAAATGGTAGAGTAAAGAGAAGTCGAAACCGTTACGATATTGCATTGCGCTATTTTTTATAATTATCGGGGACATTAACGAAAATCATTGCCAGTAAAATTCGAAAAGCTCGAGTTTCTATGTCTCTGAAGAGAATAAGAATCCGAAGTTGCTGCACCATTGGACTGCCCCTTTTTCAATAATTTCCAGAGACATAAATTACTGCGCCATTCGACAGGGTCGAGTTTCTACCTCTCTGTTGAATATGGAAAATCAAAATAATGTATCTTGTAAGACACCATTGAGTTTCACTTAAACTATAGTCGTGCATAGATATAGAGGCGAAAAATATACAGTTCTGAGTCATCCTATACACTTCTATATTTTTTCGCTTGCTACGTACTCTGGAACTTCTTTTGGACAATTTAACTGGTTTTGTATTATATTAATAAATCCGGAAAAAAGAGGGACTACTTTATGAACAACCTGGACGGTTCCCGAAATTTCATGGGGGTGGAAGATGTAGCCCGGCGCCACTACATCGATAATGAGTACTATGAAGACGGTGCTCATTGCGAAGGCTACCTATTTCAAGCCACTTACTGCCTATTTTTTTGGGACTTAATCTACGAGCACCACGTCCCCGGCACGTTCATCTCAAAGTACCAAACGGTACCGTTGGACTTCTACTCGATTAAATTCTACGAGAATCGTAGAGACGTCATCGACGAGAGACTAAAGCAAATCGAGTCGGCGTGGACCGACGAGGAGGCCTTGGATTTTCTGCTGAAATCGTGGGAGAAAAACTCGCACAGGCACTCGTTTTGCAGTCTCGCGAGGATCGTGGAAGATCCCGACATTTTAAGCACGATTTTGCTGTGCGTTCCCAGGGGCGTGCTGGCAAAAATTTACGCCCGGTTCGCGCAGAGTTTTGGCGAGTTCAAAAGCGGGATGCCCGACTTGCTCATGTGGGACACCGCTGGAAAAAGGGTGTGTATATACGGCTACCCTCGAAAGCGATTTATTTTGTTCTTTCCGACGTTTTCAGCACAAAATGGTGGAGGTTAAAGGTTATGGGGATAAACTTCAAACAAACCAGAAAGTCTGGATTCAGCACCTTTTAACTTTTGGAGCAAATGTGGAAGTTTGCCTTGTGAATTGTAAGTTGCATGAATATTTCGTGAAAGTGAATTATTTGTTGTTATTTTTTAGCTCAGGCCAAAAAGAAGTGAACTGTGATAATCGTTACTGAAGAATGTTAAAATTAAGTTCTTAAATATTTTTATAATAATTATGTTAAAATCATATGTTTTATAATCGTGTTTTTTTAATTTTAAACCAGCTAACTAAAAAAAGTAGTCTCCGGCCCAAATACTATTTCCATGCAAAAAATTATGTCGATCCGTTAAATTTGGCTACACAGCTAATTTGTTTTAATCAATGCAGCCAATTTTGGTTCCGTATTTACCAACCAAACCCCTAAATTTGCAACGTTGCCACAGTCCAGATAAAAAAAATAACTTTACCTACTATTTCCATGTAAAAATGCGTCGATTAATTTAAAGAGGTATAATTAAAAACTTTTATATTTCAAAATAAGATATATTGGAAACAATAAAATAAATTATCCTTTTATAACAAAATATCCGCCCAACTAATAATAACAGGCGTTTTTAAACTAATTTTAATTAATTCAGAATTAAATTAAAAATAATTTCTGTACAATTGAAAACATATAGGTACCTATAATTGGTCAAAATAGTACAAATTTAACGACTGAAAATGAGTACAATAGCTATAAATATTATGAATACTTACACATTTTATATTAGGTAAACTATTACTTTGCAGCATGACCAAAATTTATAAAAAAAATATTGTATATTGTACCAACATAAAGTACTATCCAAACTTGCTTACAAAGTTGTATGTGGAATAATTATAAAATTTATTGAAATAAAAATTATATGAAAACCATTCCACAAACAAAAATATCCCAACCCTATTACTAATAAATATTTAAATTAAAAGTACTTAAAAGAATGTGCAGTGAAAAGCTGTTTACTAGAAATATTTATGTTTGGTTTTTTAACATTATTTTCGTTAGTCATTGAAATGAAAACAGGAGTAAAACAAATCAGTAAAATTCAGTCAGTTTTTTAAACTTGATACAAGCTTACAATGAATTGTTCTCTTTACAACGAAATCATAGAGTAAATGCTCAACAAAATTTAGATTTTTCATTCCCCATCGACTTTTGAAGTTTTTTAATTCAGCCTTTACTCCAAGTACGTTAAATTTATATATATCAGAATACGTTAATGTAACTATAACATCTTAGGAGGTCGTTTTCTTGCGGTGGTGATCGTAGTTGACTAGTCGTTGCCCGACCAAATATTTGTCGTTCTTGATGTGTTCGTATAGCTTTTTAAACTGCCGAATTTGAAAGGTGACTATTTCTACTACTATCACAACCAGCAACAGGAAAGGGTATAAGCGGCGGGCTATGAGGTTGCGGAGTTGCAGATTGGTCACGAATAGGGGAATTATGGAGTACGCTAGAATGTATGGCACGGCTAAAGCCAGACCGAAACTCATTATGACTGGAGCGGCCAATTCCTTGAAAATGAAGCCCAAATTCATATCCCTAATTCCGTCTCGGTACGCTCTATCGATGGCGTTACGTATAAACCAATCTGGACCCATCATGGTTAAAGCGCAGGCTATTTTCGTGTACAGCACACCCAAAGCCCAGTCCTGCCAAATAAACAGTATCGGTGTTTGGTGAATTGGCACTCTCAATGGAATTATCACCACCAATTCCAGTAGCAAACCAAATAATAGTGGTATAACGCCAAGCAAAATGGTACTGGCCACAATGGTTTTTAAACCCAATATGCACCAATGGCGCAGTCGCTCAATCATCGCTGTCCTACCTGGAATAACACCGCTTACATAAGAACCGTTCCAAATGAAATCATAGAATCCCGAATGGTACAAGAAAACAAGGTATGTTCTTGCGCATGTCAAAAGAAAAAAACCTGGAAATCCAATACATTACGCTAAAGAAATATCGGGTTGGACTGGTGGACTTCAACAATACATTTAGACCAAAGATTATACATCATTTTTAAATAAAAAGATAGTTTTTTCACAAAAGAGAGGAAGGCAAATTTTGTTCAGTTGCACAGCTAAATCGCGCACGTTAATTGTGTTTTACGTTGCAAGAAAAAAATTAAAAAACTTTTTTAGTACTCGATTTTGATTGATTATTCTTTATATCATTGATTAAGAAACTCAACGCTTAAATGCTTATATAGTAACGTTAGTGTGACACACTAAGTGTGTGCATTTTATCTAAGGGATAATGGTGAATTATTGTGTTTTTAATTGTAAATAAAATTCAAGAACTAAATCGTCGCATTTTCATGTTTTGCCAAAGGATCCAATTCGGTAAGTACATTTGTTGATGCACAATTAACTAATGATAACTTTACCTAATATAATTTATATTTAAGTTTGGACATTTTTAAGAAATTAGTAAAAAATAATTTTTCCACAAACATAACCTTAAAATCAACCATTTTTATATTTGAGTTCTCTAAAAAACGCCGACAACTGCATTTTAAACAACAAAATATATCTACGAATTCATGGCAACATAATATATTATATATAATACATAATATTATGGTATTTTACCGTTGAGTGGAGACTTTCTTAATCAACGCTTTTAATAATGCTAAATGCTGTTTAAATTTAGACGACTTATTTGTTTGACGATTTTTACTGAATTGAAATGTTTACACTTTTCACGTTAATCACTACTAAAATGTGTATTTATTGTATCTTATAGGTACAATTTATATTTAAAGAGACTGTATGCAATTTATTTCTTCATTCAGATTAACACAGTTTATTGGAAAACCGGTAAAAACTCAACCCAGGATTTCCTCTCGAAATACACCCAACAACACAACAAATCGAGCCACGGTTTTTTTTCGATATTTTTCAACATTTCCGGCTTTATTCTCAAAAATACTCGTTTGTAACGTAAGCGTTTGACAGATGATTATTAAGTTATACTTTTGTTACGATGTGGTGGCGCTACTAGCGTATAACCACAAAATTAATTTTTTTCTTTCTGTTTACTCAGATGAAATTAAGAATTGTCACTTTTTTAATTATGCTAAATTTAAACAAAATCTGGAAACTTTTTCGACAGAATCTGGAAACGCTGCTTGTTACCAACATAACATAATAAAACCTTGTTTTCTTGTACCACGAATGACTTCATCTGGAACGACAAAAAACAGCAGACTTACCTTGAGGCAGCCATCCCAACACCAAAGTTATGGCCCTAGCTTTCAACCAGCAAAGGTAAAGCCCACACGCGGCTGTGTACAATTCGTGCACTTTGACCTCCGTTTGGGCCTCGGTGGCTGTCAGTTGCGGCCCAGGTGGGGGGGCGCCGACCAACCACAGGGCCATCACGCTCCTGCCGAGCCACACGGGGTAAGTGAGTGCTATAAGACTGGTGGCTATCAGCGATACGCAGATGGCTATCAAAAGACCGAACAGACGCGCTATGAAGAACGAAGGCCGCTCGTATGGAATGTAACCTGGAAGAAGTACTAGTACATAGAAATCCTCTCTCCTCGAGAAATCGTTGGTTGAAGTTTCAACCAAGGCGTTGCAACGCACAGACAGGTATTTTGACCTAAAACGTGGCGAAAAATATTCGGGAACTTTTTCTGTACAAAAAGGGTAGCAAATGACTAAAAAATGACTAAAAAACAACAATTTTATTTATAAAAATGTTACAAGTAGGGTAATTAATGTAATATATTAAAATACTTTTATCCGAAATCGGCAGTAAAGTAGTCAACAATCGGCAGAAAGTACAATACGAGTATTGTATGCAACCCATTATACATTTTTAGATGTGTCTACTACTACTCAGCAGCAACTAAATATTAGAAAAAAAGTTATTTTTCGAATGTTTTTTTATAGATTATATCACGAGAACTATGAATTTAATCGGTTAAACTAGGCTCAGTAGTTTTTTGTTTGGTTTTTCTTGGAAAATGTTGAATGCAAAATAATTTAATAAAATCACGAGACCTTGTAGCGGTCGAGGGATTTATTTTTAATTATTTTGCATGAAACTATCTTCCAAAAAGAAAAATCAAATAAAAAACTTACTGAGCATAGTTTGACAGATTAAATTTATAGGTTGAGTGATATACGTCTAGATTATTTCTCGAATTAAAGGAAACTATTTGACAATTCATAAAATCTGACGTATGTATCAAAATTTATAAATATTTTTTTAACGAAAATTCCATTAATTTAAGGTATGTAATAAGTAATAATTGATATTTCGTAAACTAGATAACTTATTTTTTATTGTTTTTTAAAAAGTGTTTGTTAAAACTTGTAAATAACACCATAAAATCGTAAACAAAAATCCAATATGGAGGCTAAAATTTAATCGCTGTTAAATAGTTCTAGTGATTTAATCGCTTATTAAAACGAAATTTATTCGAAAATTCAAGGCTTTTGATTGGTTCATATTATAATGAGGGAAATATTCATTATTAAATAAAAGGGCTTCAAAATAATAAATTGAAGTATTTTTATCCGAAAGTTTATAAAGTTTAATAAAGGCGTTTAAGAGTTAGATTTTTTTACAGTTTTTGCAATAATTATGGCCAATACTGCAGATGGATATAGTTCAAAATATTGTACATACCTGGATTGACGATATCCATGTCAACTTTTTCCACCAAAATCACTTTTAACGTAAGAACAACACGGCGAAATTTTGTGTCGCGAACGAAGGTAGCAACTACACCAAAAGATCTGGTAATGCAAACCAAGAAAATTGAGTTTCGGCCGCGTTTTAGCTCGAAGTACCTGTCTGTGCGGCGATTTAAGAGTTGCATTTACCTGTTGGCGGTTCCATCATGTGCAAGGCTTGGTGGACGGCCCCCAAGCCGGCTCCAGGCTCCGGCACTTGGTTCTGCGCCTGCCCATTCGCGTTCTGCGCGTTGTCCTGGCCGGTTTTGACGGTCTCGTCGCCGAGCAAGTAAGAATGGATGTTGAGGATCCACGAAACGACTCGGCACCAATTTCGCACCAGACCCTTCAACCAGATCCTGGTGTGCGATTGCTCGAGGAGGGCGGGCAAGATGACCTGCAGCAGCAGAAGCTCGAGAGAGAGCTCGTTGATTTGCGTTTCGTCGTTGAGAGAGACCCTGTAGGGCAGAAAGGTGGGCAGAAGCCACTTCAAAAGCCTGATGGGCAACCAGAGCATCAGCAGCACCGCGCTGCCGAAGATCACGGCCGAAATCAAGAGCTTCCTGGTGTGCTCCAGGATGGGCAAGTGGATCATCTCCTGGATGGGGCTGAAGTCGGGGTCATTGAAGTTGCGCAGAAACCATAAAACCCCCGGACGCAGAATCTCGCGCAGTAAGAGCACGAAAGAAGCGAAATAGTACACGTAGACCATCCCTAAAAGTACAGCCGTTTTGCTGCCACGTTTCCACCACAATCACCCCAGAAACTTACCTATCAACCAGTGGATGAATATGGAAGTACCGGGAGCCGTTTTGTAGCTAGCCTCGCGATCTTTCAACGTCGCATCGAACATAGCTAAAGAACAAATATCCAACCACCAACCGCACACCAAAGGTAAAATTCCGATCTCCAGAACAGACAGCAGAGAAACTTTCACCACCAAAAAGCACAGACCCAGGACCCTTTTCGTTTTGTTGAAGCTCAACATGGACGCGACCCTGAAAATTCTCGTATTTCAATCGATCCAACAACTGAAGTGTACGCTAAAGAAGTATCGGGTTTTCGCAAATTTTGTTCAATTGCACAGCTAAATCGCGCACGTTATTTGTGTTTTACGTTGCAAGGAAAAAATTAAAAAACTGGTTTTGTACTCGATTTCGATTTATTATTCTTTATATCATTGATTAAGAAACTCAACGCTTAAATTCTTATATATTTACGTTAGTGTGTGTATTTTATCTAAGGGATAATGGTGAATTATTGTGTTTATAATTGTAAATAAAATTCAAGAACTAAATCGTTGCATTTTCATGTTTTGCCAAAGGATCCAATTCGGTAAGTACATTTGTTGGTGCAGAATTAACCAATGATAACTTTACCTAATATAATTTATATTTAAGTTTGGACATTTTTAAGAAATTAGTAAAAAATAATTTTTGCACAAACATAACCTTAAAATCAACAATTTTTATATGAGTTCTCTAAAAAACGCCGACAACTGCATTTTAAACAACAAAATATACCTACGAATTCATGGCAACGTAATATTATATAAAATACATAATATAATGGTGTTTTACAGTTGAGCGGAGACTTTCTTAATCAACGCTTTTAATAATGCTAAATGCTGTTTAAATTTAGACGACTTATTTGTTTGACGATTTTTACTGAATTGAAATGTTTACCCTTTTCACGTTAATCACTACTAAAATGTGTATTTATTGTATCTAATAGGTACAATTTATATTTACAGAGACTGTATGTAATTTATTTCTTCATTCAGATTAACACTGTTTATTGGAAAACCGGTAAAAACTCAACCCAGGATTTCCTCTCGAAATACACCCAACAACACAACAAATCGAGCCACGGTTTTTTTTCGATATTTTTCAACATTTCCGGCTTTATTCTCAAAAATACTCGTTTGTAACGTAAGCGTTTGACAGATGATTATTAAGTTATACTTTTGTTACGATGTGGTGGCGCTACTAGCGATACTTCTTTAGCGTGTGGGCACGTACCTGTGGAAGAACAAAAACAACAAACCGACGGTGCAATAGCCCACCAAGGTGGTCAGCAACCCGTCAAAGTGGCTGGTGAACTCCGCCTCCTTGACGTTGAAAAGCGACACCGTCAGAACTCCGAAGTGGTAGGGAGCGTAAGCGAAAATTAGAATGAAGAGCGTGTTCAGGGAGATCACCCAGAAAACGTGCTCGAGAAACATCAGGGACCCGTCCAGGCCCAACAAACGCTCCCAGGTTATCTCTTCGGCGGCCCTGTCCCACTCCATGGGGATCCAGTTGTTATCCTCGCCGACGTTGCCGTCTCCCTCCGCCTGATTATCGTCGACAGCCGCGGCATCTGTCGAAAAATGCAGTTTTTCGTCGTTTCTTTACATTTTTAAATTGTTTTTACGAATTGGAGGTATAGTATTGCTAAAATCATTGCATCAAGTGAAAGTGGTAGTGCAACTACAGGGCGATAGATGGCGTTTACGTGAATAATACCATAGGGTCCCTAGATTTCGGACCTTAGAATACCAAAATGTCAAGTAAGAGTTTTATAACCTAAATGATGCCCATTTTTAGCTATAAAACCCAGAAATTTTGCCATCCAAAGTCAGTCTCTGGTATATATTATTATTTTTTGTATCCAACATATATTTTGTTAAATATTCTATATAATTAATAATAATCCTATTTACCTCCCTAACAGCTGTTAAAGGTAACAAAGGTCCATTATTATCCCGTTCTGATTTTTACATGAATTACAAAATTCCAAAGTTAAAAGATCAAATTGTAAAACTATATAAATTTTTAAGGCATGATTTTAAGGAAACGGGAAATTCCAATCAAACCTTTTTTGTAGAACGTTCAATTTTCTTCAAAAAATATTCTTAAGTCAATTTTGTTAAACTCAATGGTTTTAGAGTTCTGAGACAAAACCTCGCTCGGGAAAAAAAAAATCTAAAATTGCGATGATAGACCTCTTAATATTAATATTATGGACTCAAACTTTCACCATAATTTTTTTTTGTCACCCCAAACAATATTTTCGATATACTTTACAAAAAAAATAGTCGTTTTTTTCGGCCCAGTCCAATATACACTCACAGGCAAAATAATCGATCCACACAAATTTTCGATGAATTTCAATCGCAAATAACTTTCTTATTTGATGTCGGATTTAAACGAATATTAAAGAATATTGTAGATAAATTAATGGACAATCGCTCACATTTTAAAAAATTACTAAAAAATAGACGTACGTTTATAATATACAGGTTTAAACAAAAAGATGTTTTTTACCATAAGTTTAAGACACTCTCTAGAGTGGCAAAACCGTATATTGTTCTAAATTAAGTTTTATTTATCTATTCTTAACAGTTTTGTTTTTGGTTCACCTTGATATATTTATTTTTGTGGAAAATATGGATTTTTAAAAAAACATTGCAATTTCCAATATTTTTCTGTATGAAGAACTAAGGTTGCTCCATAGGCTATGGAGAATGACAGTGACAGTTTTGTGGAATCATCCCATACTTGGACATGTCATACACGGCTTTCAAAAGCTATCATTGTTTTTTGCAAATTAATGTTTAAATTTTGAGGTGTCTTCTTACTTTAAAAAATGGATATGTCTCCGACTGATGTTGCCAGAGCCATTAATTTAATCCAGGATGGACGGTCACAGTATTTGGTGGCAAGTGTTTTAAAAATCACAAGAAGTAAAGTACAAAGGGCAACATCAGTCGGAGACATTTTTAAAAGTAAGAAGACACCTCAAAATTAACACATTAATTTACAAAAAACAATTTGATATCTTTTAAAAGCTGTATATGACATGTCCAAGTATGGGATAATTCAACAAAACTGTCCCTGTCATCCTCCATAGGCTATGGATGGATCATAGCAACCTTAGTTCTTCATACAGGAAAATATTGGAAATTGCAATGTTTTTAAAAAAAAATCCATATTTTCCACAAAAATAAATATATCAAGGTAAACCAAAAACAAAACTGTTAAAAATAGATGTGACTTGATAATTAAAACTTAATTTAGAACAATATACGGTTTTGCCACTCTACAGAGTGTCTGAAACTTATGGTAAAAAACATATTTTTGTTTAAACCTGTATATTATATACGTACGTGTATTTTTTAGTAATTTTTAAAATGTGAGCGATTCTCCATTAATTTATCTACAATATTCTTTAATATTCGTTTAAATCCGACATCAAATAAAAAAGTCATTTGCGATTGAAATTCATCGAAAATTTGTGTGGATCGATTATTTTGCCTGCGAGTGTACATTCTTACCTTGAATCGGCTCCTGCACGTTCTCCTCCACCTCGGCCGCGTTTTCTTCCGGAATGTTGTCCAAGACCCTGGCCGGAGGGTCGTCGTTGCCCTGGCCGGCGGCGTTGCCGTTTTCTCTGGGCAACCATTCGGGGTTGCCGCCTCCGTGCAGGATCTGCTCCCTGAGCCACACCAGGCCGGCGAACGCGAACAAGGTGCACGTGACCACGAAGCAACCTTGAAAAATGTCCGACACGATGTTTTCCGTCGACAGCATTTCGAAGGGGAGCGTCAAGATGGCGTCCAGAGTGCCGGTAAATAAAGATCTAAAAACGCATTTTTTTGCTGATTTGAATTTATTTCAACATGTTAAGTTTTTAGCATTCTTATATTTGGCTTGGACATTCGAAACTGTTTTTGACATTCTAATATTTGTTTTTGACATTTTTGGAATGTTTTAATAATTCCAAATGTGCTTTTGACATTCTAAAATTTACTTTTGGATTTTTTACACCCTTAGAATGTTCTTAACATTCTGTATTGTATTTTTTATAATCTAGAAGTCGTTTTTACCATGTAAAAATTAAACATTCCAAATTATGTTCCTTCCTACATTCTTAAATGTGTTTTAGGTTTATAAAATGTTTTTAACATTTTATTAATGTTCTGGATATTCTGCAATTGTCAAAAACACATTTTTAGAAAGTTTTAAACATTCTAAAAATTTCTTTAAACATTCTAAAATTTTGACAGATTTAGAATGTTTTAAACATTATTTTGACATTCGTAATTTTTTTGACATTCTGAATTACGGTTTTAATATTCTAGAAGTTCTTTGCCATTTAAAAAATTAAAAATTTCAAGATGTATTTCTTCTTACTTTCTAAAATTTGTTTTTGAGGTTTATAAAATGATTTTAACATTCTAATGTTTTGGATATTCTAAAATTGCCAAAAATTCATCTTTAAAATGTTTTAAACATTCCAAATTTGTTTTTAACATTATGTATTGTTTTTGTCAAATCAAAAACTTTTTGACATTCTTAAGTTTGTTTTTGACGTTTTTAGTCAAAATACATTACATTCTACAATTTGTTTTCAAAAATATTTCAAAATGATTTTTACACTTTTAGAATATTTTAAACATTCTGTAATATATTTTGACATTGTGAATTATGGTTTTAATATTCTAGAAGTTGTTTTTGCCACATAAAAAAATTAATCATTTTAAAATATGTTTTTGACATTCTAAAATTTGCGTTTGAGGTTTAAACATTCTATTAATATTTTGGATATTCTAAAATTGTCAAAAACACATTTTTTTAAGTGTGTTTTTGACATTCTATATTGATTTTGACATTCTAAAATTAGCTGTTGGGATTATTTCAAAATGTTTTTTACACTCATAGAATGTTTTTAACATTCTGTTTTTTAGAATTAAGGTTTCAACATTCTATAATGCAATATTGTTTTTAACATTTTTAGAATGTTATAAACATTCCAAATTTGTTTAAGATATTCTAAAATTTGTTTTCAAGATTGTTTTAAAATGTTTTTTACATTTTTAGTATGTTTTAAACATTCTGTAATGTATTTTGACATTCATATATCTTTTGACATCCTAAATTATGGTTTTAGGTTTTTGCCATTTTTCTGACATTTCAAAATTTTTGTTTGAGGTTTATAAAATGTTTTTCACATTCTATTAATGTTTTTGGATATTCTAAAATTGTCAGAAACACATTTTTAGAATGTTTTAAACCTTCAAAGTTTGTTTTTGACATTCTATATTGATTTTGACATTCTAAATGGTTTTCTAGCATTCTAAATGTGTTTTTGACAAATTTGTTGTTGGGATTATTTCAAAATGTTTTTTATTCTTGGAATGTTTTTAACATTTTATGTTTATTAGAGATTTGTAATTTTTTTTACTGTCTAAATTAAGGTTTCAACATTCTAATTTGGAAATTTGTTTTAACATTTTTAGAAATATTTTAAAATGTTTTTACATTTTTAGTATGTTTTAAACATTCTGTAATGTATTTTGAGATTCATATATTTTTTGACATCCTAAATTATGGTTTCAATAACATTCTAAAATTTTTGTTTGAGGTTTATAAAATGTTTTTCACATTCTATAAATGTTTTTGGATATTCTAAAATTGTCAGAAACACATTTTTAGAATGTTTTAAACCTTCAAAGTGTGTTTTTGACATTCTATGTTGATTTTGAGATTCCAAAATGTTTTTATCACTCTAAACGTGTTTTTGACATTCTAAAATTTGCCATTGGGATTATTTTTAAATGTTTTTGGAGATTTGTAATTTTTTTAAAGTCTAAATTAAGGTTTTAACATTCTAATATGGAAATTTGTTTTTAACATTTTTAGAATGTTTTAAACATTCTGTAATTCTAAATTATGGTTTTAATACATTCTGACATTCTAAAATTTTTGTTTGAGGTTTATAAAATGTTTTTCACATTCTATTAATGTTATTGGATATTTTAAAATTGTCAGAAGAACATTTTTAGAATGTTTTGACATTTGACATTCTAAAATGTTTTAACATTCTAAATGTGTTTTTAACATTCTAAATTTTTTAAAATTCTATGTTTTTTAGACATTTGAAATTTTTTTGACATTCTAATTTAAGATTTTAACATTCTATGTGTTTTGACATTTGGAAATTTGTTAATGACATTCTAAACATTGTTTTAAAATGTTTTAAACATTCTGTAATGTATTTTGACATTCATATATTTTTTGACATCCTAAATTATGGTCTTAATATTCTAGAAGTTGTTTTTGCCATTTTTCTGACATTCTAAAATTTGTGTGAGGTTTATAAAATGTTTTTAACATTCTATTAATGGTTTTGGATATTCTAAAAATATCAGAAACACATTTTTAGAATGTTTCAAACATTTAAAGTGTATTTTTGACATTCTAAATTTTATACTAACCTATATATTCTACAAGCTGTAAGGGGCACCACTCCGAGCCATGCTATTGCCACCAAAGTATAGTGGAACCAATATTTAACAGCTGTAGCCACAGAATTGACCAAACCCCCTGCCAAATCCTTCAGAGGCAGTCTTCTGGGCATATCCGGTGAATATATGGGGGTGAAAGAAAACCTGTGCCCGCATAGCTCGCAGTATTCTTTTCGAGAGTACCTCATCCATTGCATCAGGCATTCCTGGTGGATCCACTTAATACTACCAGTACAGATACATGGATGGAATAGAGGTCTGTCTGCCTGACCTTCCGATCGACATACTCTGCATATGTCGCTGTTATTACTAAGTTCCGAGTCCATTTTTGTCCTTAAAGATCACAAAATGTTTTAACCTAATTTGACCTTTAACAGATTAATGTACAAAAAAACTGAATTGTATGTACATTGAAAACAATTTACATAACACGAAACAACGACATGACTTTTACAAGCAATGTTAAAACCAACCTGTTTGCCCTATAAAACACGCTAGAAATTTACAAAAATCAGCACCATAGTTGAAATTAATAAAATATTGAAATCAATAGAATAACACTGCTTAATTGGTTTCTTCGATATTCGATATCGCTGTCTTTTGTAAAAAAAAATCTTAAAAATCTTTGACAACTTTCTTGTTTTGACGTTTCTAGATTTTCTGGTGCCTAAAAATGAAAGTTCCTAGATGTGTCTAACATGACTTACCAAGTCTTTATAAAAACCGTTTTACTTTACCAATACCAAATGCAAATAAATTTATAATTATTACTGCTGCAAAATGATAATATTTTTTTTTAAATTGCTTTATGAACGAATAATTTAATAAACAGACGTTTGTTACCTTAGACACCAGAACATAACCTTCAAATGACAGAAACAAATTTTTGGCGCGCAGCTTGTTTGTTGTGGAATTTTATTTATACAATAATTATTCGTGATATTCAATATTTTGTGATGACAAATCACATTTTTATTATGTTTTAAATAATTCGTTTTATAACATGAAAGATTTGACCCATTATTTTGTGAGTCCAACTGGAAAAAATAAAAAAACGAGTTTAAATAATGAAGAAGAGGAAAATGCAATAATTAAGGAAGATGTGGTGTTGGTGGATACGGCAGAGGACAAAACGGATAAAAGAAATAGCGGCAGTAGCAAAGAAAATACAGACATAAACATTGAAGATGAAAAAAGTGGATTAAATGTTAACATGGAGCCTGTGAAAACATATAAAGGCAAAAAACGTGGTAGAAAGAAGAAAGTTGGTAGAAAACACTCGGATCCAGCTGTAAAAAATATTACCGAACTACTATCCAATAGTTTAAACCTTATTTCCCCCAACGGCAGCTTCAGTGAAAATGTTACTGAAATAGCAGAAAAAATTAAGGAAGCTACAAGTGTAATTGAAGAAAACCCTGTAATTATAGAAGATCAGGAAGAATTATCACCAAAAAAGAATGCTTTTCAATTTATAATGGAGTCAAGGAAACTAAGTATTGGGATGAACTCTTCTGGTAAAGAAAAGGAAGAATTGTCACCAAGTACAGAATGTAAGGAAAAATTGAAAGCTAGAAAGAGCCTTTTAGAATCATGGGCAGAAATAAAAGGCGCCTCAAAGAGGAAACGGCAAGAAGAAGAGAAGGAAATTTTTATAGACCACCAAATGCAAAAAAGGGCCAAAAGGCTGAAGAATTTGCTGCAGTTGGATGAAAGTGAAGAGACACCAGCAAATAAAAGAAAAAGAAACACCAGGAGAATATCTGAATCGGATGATTCAGAAGGTATTGAAGAAAGTAGCAAAAGTTCTGGAAACTTGCTCAGTTTCTTAGGTACCATTAAAAAAACTGAAAAAGAAATAGAAGTTGTTGAGGAAACGCCAAATGAAATATTCAAAGTTAAAATGTTTACACCAAAAAAATCCAAAAAAACTAAAAAATCAAGACTTAACAAAAAATCACCCAAAAAGAAAAAGGAAGACCCCCTTCTGGCACCAGAAAATCCTGCTGAAGAAACAAATGTTTTATGTGAAGATACTGCTTCAAATGATTCAGTAAAACCTAAAAGAGGTAGAAAAAAGAAGATTCTTGAAAATTCCAAACCAATTATAGTTGATGAAGAAAGTTGTGATTCTGTAAAGCCTAAAAGAGGAAGAAAGAAGAAAGTAGCAATAATTGATGATTCCAGTCAAGATACTCAACTTTCTTTGACACCAAAATCAGCAAAACAGGGGAAAATAAACATGAAAAATAAGGTAAGGTATATTATTTTAACCAATGTTATTTTAAAAGTATTTTTGTTCAGGATTTGCTCAATTCACAAAGTGAAGAAATTGATAAAGATAAAAGAGTATTAAGAGTGAGAAAACAGAAAATTGTGGAGTCTGATGAAGACTGGGAAGAGGAGAGAAAAACAACAACTAAAAAACCCTCAAAAATCGCCCCTGTTTTCTTGAAAGCAGCCCCGAAACCAAA
The DNA here is from genome assembly GCA_921294245.1 of Brassicogethes aeneus. Taxonomy (NCBI): domain Eukaryota; kingdom Metazoa; phylum Arthropoda; class Insecta; order Coleoptera; family Nitidulidae; genus Brassicogethes; species Brassicogethes aeneus. The sequence continues at coordinate 2,391,965 of OV121140.1, forward strand.
AATAGACCCTGAAATTGCCGAAGCAAGAAGACAATTTTTAATGAGTGGTATACCGGATTCTTTAAAAAAGACCATAGAAAAACAGCAAAGGTATGTACTTACATATTATGATATTTTTTTGGATTTTTCATGCATATCAAATATTGATTTTTTTACCATGTATGTGTCATTTTGACATTGTTTTCAGGGTGATGTATATTTTACTTTGTATTTTTTTATTAATATTACAGCATAGAGGAAAAGGATTTTGATGTTTTTCCTAGCATTCAGCATGTCCAACAAAAATGTGGTTCAGAATATTGGAACCTCCCAAAACCAAATTTAAAATTAATTAAAGATGTACAATTTATTGCATGTAAAAATAATATTTTCAAAGGTTTTATGGAAAAACAAAAAACACCTGATCATGTAAAAATCCCAAAAAGGGATAAAATAGCAAATTTTAAAAACCTTATTGAAGATATTAAAGTTGAAAACCCCGACTATCCTGTATATAAATCATTTAGACAAATTTATGAAAAAAGTGGATATCAAAATGAAAAATGTAAAACCAAAAAAAGGCGGTCCAAAAAAGGTAAAAAATCTTTAGATAAAAGTGTGGAAATAGTGGAGGTTACCCCAGAGAAGATTGACCCCACTAAGTATGCCATGTGGACTGACAAATATAAACCAAAGTCGTCTGAGGATATTTTGGGTAACTTTTCCAGCACCAAAGCTTTGAAAAATTTCCTTGAAGCCTGGCTACAGTTCAGCAAAGACATAATAGCAAAAAAGAGGAAAAAACGTGCTGACTCCAGCGAGTCGGAATTTGACGTCACCGACTGTGACAGCAGAGACAGTGCCTACTTCAAATTACCGGGAAACTCTCTAATATTAAACGGTTCGGTGGGATCGGGTAAAAGTGCCGCCGTTTATGCGGTTTGCAACGAATTGGGTCTAAAAGTTTTGGAAATGAACGCTTCGTCCAAAAGAACGGGTAAAAAGTTGCTGCAGGATATGCAGGAAGCCACGCAGTCTCACCAGGTGAAAAATCAGTCGTCTGCAATGCAAACCTTCTTCAAATCCAAAGAAGCACACGTGGAGCAACCCAAAGCCGAGAAAATGTGCGTCATTTTGATAGAGGACGTCGACTTGATATTCGAGCAAGATGAAAGTTTTATAACGGCTCTTTCAACGTTGGTTACGATAACCAAAAGGCCGATTATCATGACCACAACCGATATAGCTTCGCCGTATGCGCAGAAGTTTGCCGCGCAGTACGAAGTAGTTAATTTTGCGCCCTTGCAAACTTCCACTTTGTCCACGTGGTTGAAGATTGTCTGCCTTGTAGAGGGGTTTCTGGTCGATCAGAACTCCTTGGGGATACTTTTGGAGGTAAACAAAGGCGACGCCAGGAAAACCCTGCTGAATTTGCAGTTCTGGCTGCAATCCGGAGGCCAAACATATCAAAATAACGAACCTATGAGTTGTGCTCCACAACAACGCCAAAGCTCCGATTTTAAACCATCAGATGATGTAGCAAATGATTTCCTGGGGGTTGATGAGGACCCCCAGGAAAAACCACTTATGCACTTCTATTTACTCAACAAAACTGATTATATAATCACGCTAGGTAATCTATGGTGGAACACACCCAACCTTCTATCACTGCCCATAGAAAACACTAAGAGACTTAATAAATTCGGTCAAATTAATCTTGATAATACTCCAACAACGAATGAAGAGTGCATGCCAAAAAAGTCGAATGGAGATTTGGATGAACTGAAAAAAATTGGTCAGTTCTTCATGCTCCACGATACGTTAGCTTTAGTCGACGAAATGCAAAACAAAATTCATTTGGATAACACTTGGGAACCCTGTGTGAAAAACAGGAAGTTTCTTGTCAAGGATAGTTTAAATTTGGATGATAAAACGACGGATTACACAGAAAACTATGATTCCATGGACAATTTAACTCATACATTAGTTGATCTGAATGTTGGGATGATCAGTGATAACTTTTCCTGCAACATGGTGCTTCCAGACCAAGCAGAAAAGAGGTAAATATTTTTTTTTCAAAGAATTTGTCTACATCTTCAATTTTAGATGGAGGGCCAAAAACCACATATGTGAAGATATACTAAAAGAAGCAACGCCTTTAAGCACCAGTAAGGGTCCCTTAAGTTTGGATTATATGCCTTACTTGAGGGATATGTCTCGCTCAGAACACCACAGATCTTTAAATAATACCAAGAGAAGCAAACGTTTTTACCATTATTTAAAAACTGTGGGGGTTGATTTTAACGATGCCGCCTCCAAATTGGCGTGTAACGTACTTTATTAGTTGTATAAATTTTATTTAGCGAACGTTATTTATTTTTAAATAAACATTTAAGTAAATAAAAGTCGTTTCAACAATACTTTAACCTTTATTCATAGACAAAATTTGTGGTAAAAATGATTTATAAAAACGTTAAAATGCAGGTAATAAATAACGAACTATCCAATCACATGTATATACAATTAATTTATATTATAAGGTGATAATAAACAACAAAAAAACGTTAGTGTAGCTTGACAGATACTTGTTGAATGAGCTCATCCAATCTATCGCTGGTTCCTTTGAAACTTCTGGGGTCAGGACCGATCATTTGGATTAATTGCGGGACCTCCTGGCCCGATATTTGCGTGAATTTAACCAAAGCCTTCATGCACCTGTAAAGTTGCTCTTCTGAAGGCTTTGAGTTGAAATATTGGAGCAGAGCCATTGTCAGCTCAACAGCCACATCATCAAACACCTGCAATAATTCTTTAATAGTGTTTTTTTATTTGTATTAGTTTGAGGGCGATTTCGTAAGCTAGTTTGGTTCTTAGTAATGTTAAAAGCTGAAATACAAATATATGGGTATTAATGGAGTTAAAATCATGATTGATGAGACTAAATTTCGATTTTGACATCAAGCTACCTTGGATAGGCTGCCTTTGGGTAAACGCTGGCGGATTCGAAAATTTTTGAACATTTTCTGAAAACAACCTTAAAACAGTACCTGAACATTTTTATGCGCATAAAAATGTAGTCAATAATTTTGTCTGCAATATTTTACCCACAGGCAATTACGTAATCAACACCTTAAAGTTAAAGATAGAACATCGAAAATCATTGATACAGACCACGGTTTTTACCTCCTTGCAGGCCAAGTTGTGGATGATGGCAGCACCTCTGTCCTGTAGTACTGGAACATCTGACAGTAGACAGTGCACTGCCACTTTGGTGGTAACCCTGATGTTGCTGGTTTGCTGACCATTAAAAGTCCACTCTGATATGTACATGAGCCACTCGGAAGAGCTCAAGTTTTCGAACATGTTCGCAATCTGCAATGATAAATTGCTAACTCAAAAATGACCCCATACAAAACCTGTTGGACTTACGAATAACGCGACTGCTTCTTGTTCAGGTTGCGTATGGCGGTCAAGTTCAAAGGCATAATTCATGATAACATGGTCTTTTCTGTCGCCGTGTAGTACCAAGATAATGTCGTCTTTCAAAGCTGCCGCTGCCAAAATGTTGAGAATTTTTATCCTCACATCGACTGGGAGTTCCTTATCGTTCAACAACCGATCTACAAGTATGATTGAATGAAACTCAAAGTTTAAATTTTTATTTTAACAAGTTTTCAACGCACTTAGATAGTCCAAAAATCCGTCGCTCAGAGCCCAACTCCCCTCCCCGCCAATCATGTACTGCTGCAGTTCTTCGGTTGATCTCTGCTCGTCCGGCGATAATTTACCGTCGATCAACCCAACCAAAGCGTCAAATTCCGCCTTGACGTCTATTAAGTCCTTGAAAACAATCGGGGGTTCCCTGGATTTTTTTTTCTCCTCGTCCTCCTTCCTTTCCTCCTCTTCCATGGCCAAAACTTGGTCAGAAGGCAGACTTTCGGCGCCATTGACTGCTTCAGTGTCGGTCATCGTGTTTTCCTTGACAAAAATAGTTTGCCAATCAATCTACTTTATTGTGTTAAAATTTCAACGAAATAAAGTAAAAATTGATCATATACGCTAAAGAAGTATCGCTCGTAGCGCCACCAGTCGGCTGTTAACATCGTAACAAAAGTATAACTTTTAATAATCAGCTGTCAAACGCTTATGATACAAACGAGTGTTTTTGAGAATAAAGCCGGAAAATGTTAAAAAATATCGAAAAAAACCGTGTATTTCGAGAGGAAATCCTGGGTTGAGTTTTTACCGGTTTTCCAATAAACAGTGTTAATCTGAATGAAGAAATAAATTGCATACAGTCTCTGTAAATATAAATTGTAACTATTAGATACAATAAATACACATTTTAGTAGTGATTAACGTAAAAAGTGTAAACATTTCAATTAAGTAAAAATCGTTAAACAAATAAGTCGTCTAAATTTAAACAGCATTTAACATTTTTAAAAGCGTTGATTAAGAAAGTCTCCACTCAACGGTAAAATACCATTATATTATGTATTATATATAATATTATGTTGCCATGAATTCGTAGGTATATTTTGTTGTTTAAAATGCAATTGTCGGCGTTTTTTAAAGAACTCAAATATAAAAATGGTCGATTTTAAGGTTATGTTTGTGCAAAAATTATTTTTTACTAATTTCTTCAAAATGTCCAAACTTAAATATAAATTTTATTAGGTAAAGTTATTGTTAGTTAATTCTGCACCAACAAATGTAGTTACCGAATTGGATCCTTTGGCAAAACATGAAAATGCAACGATTTAGTTCTTGAATTTTATTTACAATTAAAAACACAATAATTCACCATGATCCCTTTAATAAAATACACACACTAACGTAACTATATAAGCATTTAAGCGTTGAGTTTCTTAATCAATGATATAAGGAATAATCAATCGAAATCGAGTACTAAAAGTTATTTAATTTTTTCCTTGCGTAACGTAAAACACAAATAACGTGGGCGATTTAGCTGTGCAATTAAACAAAATTTGTCGAGTAAGACTTCTGCCTTCCTCTCTTTTGTAAAAAAACTACCTATTTATTTAAAAATGATGTATAATCTGTGCTTTAAATGTATTGTTGACAATTCTTAAATTCACGCAAGTCCACCAGATGGCGCGCACGTTGGGAAAACCCTATACTTCTTTAGCGTATTTTTAATATTTTTTTAACATTTACGTTTATTTAGTTTGCACCTACTTCTTGCAGATCTGACGGTACTGTTCCCCCTTCCTTAAGGATTTTCTTCCTTTTCTTCTCCCTTTTGCGCTCCTTTTTCGCTAATTTTTCTTTGATTGTTTTGCGTCTTTCTTCCAGTAGAAAGGAGTTATATCTGAAATGTAATTGTATGAAAATAGAAATAGAAAATGTAGAAAAAACAATAAAATACTTACTATTAACTCCCAAAACTATGTGGATAGCATACTAAGGTTAAAAAAGCTTGAAATGCAATAAGTACTATACAATCCGGTATGCTGGTTAAGAAACGTATACTCGTCGACTCCGCGCATGTGACGTCACGTGAGAACCAGATTCACACGTTACAAACAGTTTTGCATAGGCATGCGCTATGCACGGGTGTTTTACTACGATTTCTTTTGAGTTTTTTTCCGAATTTTTAAAATGGAATTAAAAAACGGTCAGTAAAGACAACTTTTAGTATACCCAATTTTCTTATAGTAACTTTTTACCCTAACCAAAGATTAAATATACTAGTATACTAGTGTCACAAGTAAAAAAAGCAGTTATGAGATTTTTTTTTACTTTTGACACTTTGAAGCGGCTTACGTTATTATTACCTGTATAAATGCATTTTTATAATTTTGTTACCTTTCACATTAAAAAATGTAAAGTTCGGTCTAGCGTACGTTAAGTTAATTCAACTAAATTAAAAATATTTTGCAAAATAATAATAGGAAGGTAGGAAATTAATTGTTGCTTAAAATATGTTGCATTAGTATTAAAATATATAACGTGAATTTGAAGAGCAAATAACATGACGTCACACGGTGCGAGAGAGATAGCTATAGTAAATTTAAAAGGAAACTACGTACACGTCATCAATCAGCTAATCGGGCACGGTTGTTAATGTGATGCTAAAATCATTGCATCAAGTGAAAGTGGTAGTGCAACTACAGGGCGATAGATGGCGTTTACATGAATAATACCATAGGGTCCCTAGATTTGGGACCTTAGAATAACAAAATGTGAAAAGTCAGAGTATTATAACCTATGTATATGATGCACCGCCAAAAGTATGTTTTTAGCCATTTTTAAAGACATTTTCAGCTATAAAACCCAGAAATTTTGCCATGTTAAGTCAGTCTCTGGTGTGTATATTATTATTTTATGTATCCAACATATATTTTGTTAAATATTCTAATATATAATTAATAATAATCCTATTTACCTCTCCAACAGCTGTAAAAGGTAACAACAAAGGTATTATCCCGTTCTGCTCAAAATAGCGTATTAAGGATGATACCAACTCTTGACGCCGACTATTTAAATGATTCGGCATTTTAAATATAGCAAAAACAAAAAAACGATATATAACAAACACAAAAACGGCAATGAAAACTTAAACGCTTAAAATAACACAAACAACAAACAAAATAAACGAAATTATACACGAATTAAACGAAATATTCAAAAACACAACTGACAGCTTTAAAATTCTAAAACGTCAATTTCTTTTTCTGTGCGTCATTTTATTAGGCAAAATTTTAATTTAAACATGACAACATTGCAATTGCTGCCAACTAAAGTTGTTTAAAATGCATTAAAATATTCAATTAGACTTCGTTTTACACATTTAGTGTTGGTACCAGTGCGCAAAATTATGACGTGTACGTCGTTTCCTTTTAAATTTACTATATCAGCATACCGGTTTTTTTGTAATACCTACCATACGTTAATTTTGACAGCCAATTTTCTCAATAAATAAGAACGACAATTTTAGAATCTCACATTTTATTATTTTTGGCTACTACAAGTTAACAATCTACACGAAAATTTTGTCGAATATGAATCAATTTATTGTTTACAATTATTCTTTAATGATAGAAATTAAAAACACCCACACATCAAGCATTATTATGATGGCTGCAAAAGTTAATAAAACATAAAATAAATAATCGAGTTATTTACAAATAAAAAGTACTTATTACAGTAATCTTTAAGCTGTAGGAATATGAATTCAAAAGCACAAAAAACCCGTCATTCTTTTATATCTGACCTTGCTTCTTCAATCTGCGAGTTCAACTGTTCAAAGTCTTCGTCTCTTGGGACAGATCTCTGCTCTTCCGCTATCGGACGCGCGCTTTTTTCCAATTGTGCTATCAGAGGTGACAACGTCGCACCCAGGCTACTTTGTAAAACCTCGTTCGGTAAATCCAAAATATACTTTGGTATGCTTGTTCCGCAAAGAAATTGAGCTATTTCTTCAGTGAAATTGTTGCAATTGTGTTTAAAGAGATCATAGGATGAGCTTCTGCAATTCAAAAATCGTTGCTATTAATGATAATAGTCCAGTTTTGAGTTATTAAGTGTTTAAACAACTTGGCAACACTGCCTCATAAGCTGATAAAAGTAGGACAGCAGAAAAGGGGTGGATAGAGGATTTGATGTTAGGAATCTGTTTTACCGTTTTTCAAAATGTCACATTTATCAGTTGGTATTATTATTTATTAATAATTTTGTTTTTTTGAATTGAGATAAATTATCAAAGTTATTATTCTCTATTTAAGTTACTTGACAGTTGTCAAATGTCATACAATCGTCAAAATAAAGTGCGCTTCTTTTGAAATAATTGTATTATCTCAGATATTCGAGAATACAACTGTCAACTAACTTCAACCTGTGACTAAAACAATGTTGCTAACTATAACCTGTGACTAAAATGACATAAAGTGACATTGTGTATTTAAAAAAACATGAAAAAATGTACAATAATGATCATTTTAAAGGTGAGAGTAAAAAAAAATTAAACTACAAAAAAAATAATTTAATTTTATAAATAAACCTGAAATAATATTTGAACAATCTAAAAATAGTTTTGTTAATATTTAAATAAGAAATCTTGTGTTAAATCCTTAATTTTTATAAATAAAGAAATTGCTTAAACTTACATGTAAGAAGTTGTAGAAAGACCGTTTAAATATTCATAAAATACACCATATGGTACATGGGTTTCACCCAATTTTTGCACTTCTAACGGTGTGCCCAACAAGGTAGTGCCCTAAAAAATAGTTTTTAACCATATTATACTTAATTACAAACAATTAACTTTCTAGATGTTATTTTTGTTATTATATTTATGCTGCCAATTTAGAATCTTGATCACTATTGAAAGAAGTAACAGTAGGCAATAGAAAGATAGAAATTTCTACGTTTATTAATAGAACGATTCCAAATTTAGAATTTTAAGTTTAAACACATAGAAATGTGTGATAGGCTGCCATCTAACTGAAGTAACCCAATCTACGCACAAAATCTATAAATATAACGCGATTTTTTCAATTTAAAAATAATTGTTGTGGTTTGATCATCAATTAGGTACATAGTGTTTTAAAATATAACTTACAGGATTGCAGCTTTCTACACCTCCGGACCCGAAGAAGTATTCCCTATCGAAAACGACTATCGATGTGTGCCAAATACCATCTATTTGTTTGCCTATTATAATAAATAAGTAATTTTTTGTAATTTTACATAACCTCAAATATTAATTTTATCAACTCACCGATTAACATTTGGGATATAGTTCTTGCCATTCCTTGAGAAATGTCGTAAATGTACAATTCCACCGTTTGGGACATTTTTTTTAATATTCTCGCAATTCTTGCGATTTCTCAGAATCACAACACTGCTCTGTCAAATCTCCCACTTGTCAAAAAAATTCAATACTTGAATTATGTGAAAACGAAGGTGTATTATGATAAAGCGAAGGTGTTTCTAGAGAATTCTGGAAGAAAATGCAGTTGGATATTCGCCACATTTATTTGAAATTGACTTTGCGCTTAGAATGTTTTTTTCGAAATTAATAAGCCTTTTTGTTACGTGGAGAAGTTATTTTTGTGCATCACGTCCTAAACGAATTTACCTGGTGCTCAATGCACGAACTGCTTGTGTACTTTATTAATAGAAATGTATTAATTTGTTTCCTTATGTATTTGCCAATTATTCGCGTCTTATAAAAAGTCCGTTAAAATTATTTATGCTAAATAATATTTTTTAGGTGAGATCGAAAATTTCCGAAGCAAAGTGCATGAGATCGAATTTTGTGAGGCAACGCCTTCTTCTATGGTCTTATAGGTTTATAATAATTATTATTATAATAATTATTATAATTATTATTATAACAATTATTGTACTACTTTGAATTTCAACCTTCTAGGTTTAATACAAGAAGACTTATTATTTTTAGTCTTACAGTTTGTCTCACAGATTATAAAGGTTTGTATAGACCTATAAATAGACATATATGTCTATGTCTATGGATTTAATAAAAATTAAAGAACACTTTTATCTTTGATAAAAATGCTCCGATATATTTATTATACGATTTCGTGGCTATGTCTAGGTCATTTGAACTACTCGATTCTGTTTACAGAATGTATGAATGTACATTCAGCCACAAAATCCCACATTTCTAAAAAAAATGTGTTTTATAGAAAATATATCAAATGTTAATAATTAAAATCTATCTAAAAATATTAATGAACTTTTGACATTTTTAATAACTTGTTTTGCCCGTTTTAAAGCAAAAGGGTAATTCAGCATGTGGAATTTTTCTTTTAAATATTTGGCCAGAACACAGAATTGGATCAGTGTTGCCAACTGAAGAATAATTATCCGATTTTCAGATATATTTGAGCTGCGGATATTTTAATGATTTTTACTGTATTTCTGTATGTATTTTCTTGTAGTTTAAACTTGCTTTCACAAAAAAATAATTTCAATTGACTGGGTGATAATTTTAATATTTGACGTTGGCAACCAGAGACAAGGTCTCTGTTGGCAACATTGACTGTATGTTTTTCATGGATGCCTGGTCTAGGCATGGATGTTTATCAGAGATATCTCTGATGTTTATAAACAAACTTTGTGTTTTTATGTTTTGGATGTTTGAAATGTGCAATTGTTTAAGTGTATATAAGAAACTTAATTAAATATAAATGGTAAGCTGTATTTTGTAACTTGTATTATTATTAAATGCGCTGTACCTACGTAAATTTTAAGGTTAGCAAATTATATTGTTTGGTACTATTTTTGTGGAATTATTATATTTGTTAACATGTCGACTGTTAACTTACCTATAGAAATAAAATACAAATAGCAATTATTTGTATGGATATCTTTTTATTTGAAAAGCTAAAAGGTCAGTTAAATTATAGAAAAGTTGCGTGATTCTATTAAAATGGTTTTTTAAAATTGTACAAAATAATTGAAGCGTGGTAATTCAAAAGCGTCTTCAATTATAATTTAAAAAAAAACTAAAAATCTGTCAAAACCTTAAAGCCTGATTTATAGATTGCCCACAATCCACACATTGTGAGATTGCCTTCTTAAGAAGGCCTTCCTCACGTAAAAGATGAACAATACAAGAACCGTTGTGCTGTTTATAGATTTCCGTACTGGAATTTATAAATGGCACTACGATTTTCGTATTGTTCATCTTTTACGGGAGGAAGGAAGGAAGGAAGGCAATCTATAAATCAGGCTTAAGTGGTGCACCCCGTATTGTTATAATAGCACATTATGTTATGTTATGTGCAATTTTTAATGAATTTTGTTACAGTAAATAATATAATGGATGAGGAAGAGGTACATTTATTTGATGACTTTGTCACTGAAGACAGTATTTACCTCATAAACTCTAAGGGGGTAGTAAAGGAAAACCTATCAATTTTAGACACCTTGAAAAAACTTAAAAACGATTGTCGGGTTGAGTAAGTATTTTAAATTTAATTTATTACAAAATATTTATGAAAAGGTATGGGTTTAAAACAATAAAATGGTAAAACATTTTTTTATTAAAAACCCTATAACGCGAACAACCATTTTCAGGGCACCCTAAAACATTATTTTTATAACTTTAAATTTTAATAAATTACGAAATTGTTTTCAGTTGATTTACAACCAACTTCACTTATTTTTAAGATATTTTTATGGTTTTTTAAATAACGTATATGTAAGTCAACGAAAGCTATGAACATAAAATAATATTGCCAACATTATTTTTATGGTCAGGAAGCAGCCTTCTAGCGGTTTATTTATTAATTATTATTTTATTTCAAAAATATATTTAGCTCTATTGTATACAATAGAGCTTCACCTAATTTAGGTTATAAGCCAAATTTTATCATTGATTTTCTGTGGGTAATTTAGGAGTCCCTGATATTTCGGTAAAATTAATTACTACGCCTGCGCAACCACCTTACAATTCTGCAAAACGTTATTTAAACACTCTGTATATTATCAGAAAATTATACATTCTTAAATGTCTTTTTTATTTTAGATTTATCTACGAAAATGATGAATCTTTATCATCGTCATCCAGCTCTGATTCTGACGATGAAAATAATTCGTCGATCAGAGATGAAAACAAGAGGAAAGCTGTGCAACAAAGTTGCGAAGCTACGGAAACCGCATTGCCAGAAAACAACATTTGTAGCCTAAAAGGAAAAAAAAAGTTAGTCAAAAATATTTTATTAAACATTGTATACAATATATATAATATATTATGCTTATCAATTATTTCTGATACTGAAGAATACCCTTGGAAAACATTTATTTGGGTTTATTTGTGGTTGAAGCCCTATTTGTAATCTTCCTTAATTTTAAAAGGAATCGTATACATTTATTTTTGTTATTAACGATTTTTCACAACTGTGGTGTTTAATTGATGTAATAGTAGGTATTTGGCTTCTCTGATAACAAAAATTTCACCTGTTACCGCACTTATTCAACCATCCCCCTGTACAAACTCAATTTTAGCACTGCAGTTGAAGAAAGTTATAAAGAAAATGAAGCAACTGATACAGATTTCGACGAGGATTCATCCACCTCTAAAAATGAGGAAAAAAACAAAGAAAATTTAAAAAGTAAAGTAAATAATTGTGAAGTTAAAAGATCCGCAAGGAATAGAAAAAAAATTGCCCCAATGTAAGTAATTTTTATTAATGTGTTTAAAAACAGTCATCATTTTTTTTATATTGGTAAATTTATTGTTTAACTTGCCCCAAAATGTTTTATTATAAATAAAAACGTCATTAAAACTTGATCGTTTTCTACATTTTTAAGCACTGTATTTTTAAACAACCTATATCACTAAAACATAAGCTAGATATTAAATTTTACCCACTAATAATTTTAGAGTTGATGATAGTAGCGATGAAGAACGGGACTTTTCTGCCGATGAAGATTCATCATACACTCCTGAAGATGAAGAAGTTGAAGGAAACAAATATAATCGGCGAAATAATCTGGGGTAAGAAAGATTTTATGTTTTATTTAATTGCATTTTGACGTCCCTATTCTTGTAACTGCAGTTAAGTTTTAGTTAAAATTTAAGTCCCATAATTTATAAGGATAAGATGCGCAAACAATGTTGCCTTATAAGAAAAGCGCAAAAATATTATTTTAAATCAAATTTTCCCAAAAAGGCTTAAAGTGGCATGTCCCCAATACGTTTATAAACTAAATAGATAAAACATGTTTTCTCATAATTCCTCTGGTGACAAATAAGTGGAAAACAGACATATTTTTAATTTGCAATTTTATAGTAAGTTTTCTCTGGCAACAAAATTCGAGGTCATAAAATTTAAATATTTGAGCTTAGAACCTATAATATTTTGTAGAATATCATTTCTCTGGTATTGACATATATATGTATATTTTTATCAGATAACACCTAACTTTGCCACAAATACGTTTAAAAATAATTTTAGATCCAAAATTAATGATATTGATAAAGAAAGTGACGATTATGATCCTGGAGGTGGAAGGGAAAAAACCTCATGCGAAATTAAGGAAGAAGAAAGGTATAGTGACTATTCTGAAGAAGATACAAATTCCCTACATAATGAAGATGCGGAAAAAGATGAGTATGAAGCCATGTTTGAGACGAAAATTGAAGTGGAATATCATGGGGTTAAGTATGAAGATGAAGGTGAATCAGGGTGAGTTATTTAGAAAAAAACGGCTCTTTTACTTCTGGCATTTTATGTAGCTTTAATAAGCTTCCAGTGAATAAACAATTAACAACATTTTTTGATCTTTTGAGCTTATTTTTTGTTTTAGGGAAACATTAGAAGGCGGCATATCGGATGAGCACAGATGTACAAAATGTTACAATAAATTCACAGACAAAGACTCTTTAACCCAACACATTAAATATATTCACGAAGATTTTAAACACAAGTGTCCACATTGCCAGAAGGTGTACAGTAAAATAGTTTATTTAAAACACCACGTTGAAAGCCAACATGGCGATCCCTTACAAAGAAAAAAATATTACTGTTCACAATGCAACAAAACATCTTCAACCATTCACAATCTAAAGGTCCACATTAAATCCGTACATGAAGGATTCAAATTCTCTTGCCCACATTGCTCAAAAATGTACACTGAAAAGAGATACTTGGATCGTCATCTTAATATTATACATGACGTAAAACAGGAACACAAATGTCCACATTGTGACGAAAACTTCTTAAAAAAAAGCGATTTATATTCGCATATTAAAATAAAACACAGAGGTTCTAAATTCAGTTGTATTCATTGCAAAAAAGAATTCACAAGAAGATATTATTTAAAAAGACACATTCAAAACGAACATGACGATCCCTTGCAAAAAAAAAATACAAATGTCCACATTGCGCAAAAGAGTTCACAACAAGTGTTTATTTAAAACACCACGTGGAAAACCAACATGGCGATCCCTTACAAAGAATAAGATACAAATGTCGACATTGCGCCAAAGCTTACACAACAATTACTTCCTTAAAACACCACGTTCAAGGGCAACATGACGATCCCTTGCAAAGAAAAAAATATAAATGTCCTCATTGCCAAAAAGCGTACACATCAAGAAGTAATTTAAAAAGACACGTTGAAAGCCAACATTGCGATCCCTTACAAAGAAAACAATACAACTGTTCACAATGCGACAAACAATTTTTATCCGGGGAAAGTTTAAAAAAACACATAAAAGTATTACACGAATCTATAAAACACACTTGTTCACTTTGCTCAGAATCATTTACATCAAGTTGGTACTTAAAACGCCACGTTCAAAAACAACATGGCGATCCGTTGCGAAGAAAAAAACACAAATGTACACATTGCCCAAAATGGTTCTTAAACAAAAATAATTTAAAAGGCCACTTTATACACCTTCACGGCGACTCAACACAAAGAATAAAACACAAGTGTCCACATTGCCAGAAGTCGTATAGTAAAAGAGTTTATTTAAATGATCACGTTGAAAGCCAACATGGCGATCCCTTACAAAGACTAAAATACAGCTGTTCTCAATGCGACAAAACCTTCTCAACGGTGGGGTATTTAAAGAGGCACGTCAAGTCGGCACACGAAGGATTTAAATTTTCTTGCCCACATTGCTCAAAAAAGTACACTGAAAAGAAAGTCTTGGATCATCATCTTAAAACCGTACATAACGTAAAACAAGAACACAAATGTCCACATTGTGACGAAATCTTCTCAAGTAAAAGATATTTATATTCGCACATCAAAATAAAACACAGCGGTTCTAAATTCAGTTGCCCTCGTTGCCCAAAAGAGTTCACAAGAAGTTTTTACTTAAAAATCCACGTTCAAAACCAACATGGCGATCCCTTACAAAGAATAAGATACAAATGTCCACATTGCACCAAAGCTTTTTTAGAAAGAGATTATTTAAAAAAACACGTTCAATTGCAACATGGCGATCCCCAAATCCATTAAATACAGTTGTTCACATTGCTCAGAGTCATTGAATCAAGTAGGTACTCAACACGCCACATTCAAAAACAACATGGCGATCTTCTTTCTTCTTCTTCTATACTTTTTATTCTCTCTTTCGAGAGAATTGGACTTGAGCCGATTAGGCTCTTACTGCCCAGTTACTAGTTTTAACGTCCAATGATTTCCGAAGAACCAAAAACCATTGGACAACGGTTTTCTAACGAACACGTGGACACAAATAGGTTATATAACCTTGAAATTTATATGTTCATATAAATTCCTCTATTCCTTTTAAAAAGGACAAAACGAGGAATATTATCTCGGACTGGAATCCGATTTTGTCCTCCCTGAGTCAAAGTCAACTATATTTCACACTTTTTCATGGAGCTATGCACGAGCGATGCGCTTCTCACCGAGGATAAAATCGAACTCCCTACATGGCGATCGATTGCGAAGAAAAAAAAGAACACAATCAAATGTAAACTTCATGAAAAACAAAACAATAAATTACTTCCCTAAACTCTACTATCTTCTGATATTACCACTGAATAAATTTTCAACTCTTAAAAACGTATTATTAATAACATGCATATGCTTTATAAATCCTTTTCAAACATTTTGTAATTTCATCCATGATTTGTTAGTAAAGCACCATTTTATTGCTTGTACACTAAAAAAATAGCAAATATGCAAAGTTTCATCGCAGATGCCCCAACGGTAACAATTGACCATATGCAAGGAATGCGGTCGATGTTGCCAATGGAAAGAAAATAAAATTCCCTATTGGGAACATTCAATTATATTACGTTGGCTACATTGAAAATTTGAATTTCCCGCACAAACTAAATTAATTTCCATCTTTTTTTTTAATAATAATAAATAATAATAATTCCCACATTTGAAATTCGCACCTTAATTTATTATACAAGATTGGAACTACCTTCTTTATCTCTGGGAACTACTAGAATGTATGTCAGTTTCTGCGAGAAATTCAAAATTTCAGTGTAGCCAACGTAATATAATTGAATGTTCCCAATAGGGAATTTTCTTTTTTTACCATTGGCAACATCGACCGCATTCCTTGCATATGGATTATAATCCATATATATTTTTATGCACGATGACATTATAATATGACAATTATAACAAAAATTCTTTGACGTAAACGTCTTTTTATAGCCCGCGGGCGTTATTATGACCCAGCGGGCTATAATGAAACGTCAAAAATTAAAAACAACAATGTTACACCATTTGATATATTCGAAGTAAGTTTTTTCGTATAAAGATTTCGATTTTTCCGGCAGCAGGCCGCAATTTTTTGCCTTTTCAGCTGCTTCCTCAATTTCATTCATCTTTAAACTTTAAAACTGACTGATGTCAGTTGACATTATAATATGACAATAATAACAAAAATTCTTTGACGTAAACGTCTTTAAAAACAATAATATATTAAAAATAATAATATATTAATCGTGCATAAAGTTTTGTATGCATTGCTGGCATAACTGGTTTTTATGGTCCTACGTCGCTTTTCTAGCCCTCGCGCTAACGCGCTCGGGCTCGAAATAGCGCCTCGGACCATAAAAACCTTATTATGCCCTTAATTCATAAATAACTATTATGTCAGTCTTGCTTTTCGTCAATTTTACCGCGCAGTCTATTTAAATATGAAAGTTACTTATTTTATTTGGTTTTTAATATTTTTTTTTCAGAAAATGTTGTTTTTTAAAGACCGTCTTTATTTAGGCAATATATATTTTACAAAAAAAAAAAAAGAATGACCATACGGTTGCAATCTTATCTTGCATATTTATATATCTCCGTTTTCACAAGAAAGCGGATAATTTTAGATGATAAAGGGATATTTTAATATTTGACATTGGCAACACTGATTGTATGTATATAAATCATGTATCATGTATATTTGTTATATGTTGTATGTTTTTGTTTGTAAACAAACGGTGTTTTTTGTTTTGTATGTTTGAAATGTGCAATTATTTTATGGATATAAGAGATAGATCTATAGATAGGTACTAAATTAAATATAAATGGTAAGTTGTACTTTATTATTAATAAATATGTTATATGTAAATTTTGAGGTTAACAAATTATGTTGTTTGGATTATCTGAATTTTTGTTTGGAATTATTTTATTTATTAACCTGTAAAATACAAACAGCAGAAGTAAGCAATTTTTTGTCAAATATACTGGGTGCAACAATGGGTATCTTTTTTATTTAAAGAGCTACAAGGTCAGTTAATATATACCAGCTATTCAAGTGGTACCTATTTAAAAATTGTAAAATAAATCTGGGTTCTTGAATAATTTGAAAAAAAATTGCTATAACTGCACAATATTTGAAACTAGTCTTTAATAATTTAATTTTTTTACAGTAAATAATACCATGGAAGAGGAAGAAGTACATTTATTTGATGACTTTGTTACTGAAGACAGTATTTACCTTATAAACTCTGAGGGGGTAGAAAAGGAAAACCAATCACCTTTAGACACTTTGATTACCTTGAAAAAAGTTGAAAGTTCTATTAAACCAAAAAATATTGAAGGAAATTATTATGAAAAACTTAAAAGTGATTGTCGGGTTGAGTAAGTATTTTAAATTTAAAAATTTATAAATTGGTTATTATAACACCATTTTTGGGATACTCTGTATATTATCCTAAAACTCAAAAATTCCTCAATAAAAAATATGTTTGTAATATTTTTTACATCTAATACTTTGAAAATATTTAAGATTTACGGCCAATTTAAAGTTAAAGTTACCGCACTTATTCGCTCAACACCCTGTATAAATTTAATTTTAGTACTGCAGTTGAAGAAAGTTATAAAGAAAATGAAGCAACTGATACAGATGTCAATGATGATGACGATGACGAGGATTCATCCACGTCTGAAAATGAGGAAAAAAGCAAAAAGAATTCAAAAAGTAAAATAAATGATTGTGAAGTTAGAAGATCCGCAAGGAATAGAAAAAAAATTGCCCCAATGTAAGTCATTTTTATTAATGTGTTTAAAAAACAGTAAATCATTTTTTTATATTGGTAGGTAAACTTAAAATAAACTTCTTTTTTATTGTTTAAATTAAAATAATGTTTTTGTCCCAAAATGTTTTATTATGAATAAAAAACCTCATTAAAACTTTTCATTTTCTACCTATATCACTTTTTTGTAACATAAGCTAGATATTAAATTACACCCGCTAATAATTTTAGAGTTGATGATAGTAGCAATGAAGAAGATGACTTTTCTGCCGATGAAGATTCATCATACACTCCTGAAGATGAAGAAGTTGAAAGAAACAAATATAATCGGCGAATTAAATCGGGGTAAGTAAAAAAGATTTTATTTTTTATATAATTGTATTAAAAGTGTTTTTCCTTTAACGTCTCTATTCTTGTAACTGCAGTTAAATTTTAGTAAAAGTCCCATCATAATTTCTTAAAAGGTAAGAAAAAAACAAAACTTTTCTTTCATACAAGGTTTTTTCTTACTTTTTTACTCTTCTGAAGGAACTCCCAAACATTCAGATTTTTAAATTAATTTTAAACCTTAGCCCTAACCCCTTTAAAAAAATCTTTAAAAGGTAAGAAAAAAAAATTATTTTCTTTTCAAACAATTTTTTTTTTTACTTTTTTACCCTTCTGAAGGTACTTCCAAAGATTCAGATTTTTAAATTAATTTTTAACCTTGGCCTTGGACACTATAAAAAACCAATAAAATTCCTTAAAAGGTAAGAAAAATACATTTTTTTCAAACAATTTTTTTTTACTTTTTTACCCTTTTGAAGGTACTTCCAAAGATTCAGATTTTTAAATTAAAAATTAATGGTTTTTCTTACTTTTTTATCCTTCTGAAGGTTCTTTTTTTTTAAGTCTTCCAAAAAAGTCTTGAAATGTAATTCCTCTGGCACAAATATATTTAAAAATAATTATGTTTGTTACCTGTTATGGATTCTTTTGTAATCTTTCTGGGTTAATAAATAAATAAAAAAAATATTTTAGATCTGAAATAAACGATAGTGATAAGGAAAGTGACAATTCCGATCCTGGTGATGAATGTGAAAAAAGTACATGCGTTATTAAAGAAGAAGGAAACGACAGTGACTTTTTTGAAGAAGATGATAAAAGATCCCATTATAATGAAGATGAGGATGAAGCCATGTTTGAGGCGAAAATTGAAGTGGATTATCATGAGGTTAAGTATGAAGATGAAGAAGAATCAGGGTGAGTTATTTTATCTGGGAAAACTTCTTTTTATGTAGCTTTTAGTGAATAAACAATAAATAATCTTTTGAGCTTGTTTTTTGTTTTAGGGAAACATTAGACGAAAACAAATACAAATGTAAACATTGCCCAAGAGTGTACTCAAGAAGATACACTTTGAAACAGCACGTTGAAAGTCAGCACGGCGATCCCCTACAAAAAACTAAATACAAATGTTCGCATTGCACAAAAGTTTGCGCGTCAAAATCTTCCTTAAAAACGCACGTTTCGGGCAAACATGCCCGGCAAAGAAGTAAATACGAATGTCCGCAATGCCCGAAATCTTTCGCGGTGAGAGAATATTTACAAAACCACGTTGAAAGCCAACACGGGAATAAACACAAATGTACGCATTGCTCGAAAAGTTTCGCGACTAAACTCACTTTAAAAAACCACGTTCAAAACCAACACGGCGATCCCCAACGGAGAATCAAATACGCATGTCCGCTCTGCACGAAATCTTTCACGACAAGATTTTATTTGGAACAACACGTTGAAAGTCGGCACGGGGATTCCCAACAAAGAATCAATTACAAATGTTCGCATTGCGCGAAAGTGTGCGCATCAAAACTTTCGCTAAAAAAACACGTTCTAAGCCTACACGGCGATCCCCAAGGAAAATATAAACACAAATGTGCACATTGCGCGAAATCTTTCCTATCGAAATATTATTTAAATCAGCACTTTGAAAGCAAACACGGAAAACCCCTCCAAAGAAACAAATACAGATGTGCGCATTGCTCGAAAGCGTACACAACGAGATTTCATTTAAAAGAGCACGTGGAAAGCTTACACGGCGACTCCACGCAAAGAAATAAATACGCTTGTCCGCATTGCGACAAAGTATTCACAAAGATGGCGTCAAAGTACATGCACATCCGGTCGAAACACGAGGGGTTCAAAATCGATTGCCCGCATTGCCCCAAATCGTTCGGGATAAAATCCAACTTAACCCAGCACATCAAAATCAGACACGGCGCTCCGAAAGAGCGCGCATGTCCGCATTGCGACGAAAAGTTCTTCAACAGAAGCCTTCTATGCTCGCACATCAAAATGAAGCACAGACCTTCCAAGTTTAGTTGCCCTCATTGCCCAAAAGCGTACACATCGAGTTTCTACTTGAAAATCCACGTTCAATGGCAACACGGCGATCCGTCGCGAAGGAAAATATACAAATGTGCGCATTGCGCGAAAGAGTTCCCAACAATTTATCACTTGAAAAGCCACGTTCAAAACCGACACGGCAATCCGCTGCTTCAAAGAAGAAAACACAAGTGCCCGCAATGCCCGAAAGCGTACATGTCGAGTAGTGGTTTGAAACTGCACCTTCAATCCCAACACGTGGATCCCCTTCAGAGAAAAAGGTACAACTGTCCGCATTGCCCGAGAGCGTACTTGAGAGAAAGGATTTTAAACGACCACGTCATAGTGAAACACGGCGACTCCGCGCAGAAAAAAGATTACACGTGTCAGCATTGCGACACGCTATTCGTAAATGTGGCGGCAAAAAAAATGCACATCAGGGTGGTACACGAGGGCTTTAACATCAACTGCCCGCATTGCCCGAACACGTTCCCGGACAAATACAGGTTAAAACAGCACGTCAAACAGCAACACACAGAGTACAAATGCAAGCAATGTGACGACAAATTTGCAGACAGAGACTCTCTAACCCAACACGTCAAATTAAAACACAAAGGTTTCAAGCACACGTGCCCGCATTGCCTGAGAGCGTACTCCACACCAAAAACTCTGCGAAACCACGTGGAAAGCCAACACGGCGATCCCATGCAACTAAAAAAACACAACTGTCCACAATGCGAGAAAATCTTCGCATCACTAACATACTTGAAGATTCACATTCAAACGGCACACGAAGGTTTGAAATTCCCTTGCCCGCACTGCCCGAAAACATACACTACCAAAGACATCTTGACTAAACACATTCAAGTCACGCATGACTTACTGAAACAGGAACACAAATGTCCGATTTGCGAGGAAAAATTTCCGTCCAGGGAGAGTAAAATCGCGCACTTTCAAACAAAACACGACGGCCATCGGTACAAGTGTCCGCATTGCCCGAAAACTTTCAGATCCAATAATTTGGGCGAGCACGTTCGAACCCAACACGGCGATCAATCGCAACGAAAAAAATACGAATGTCCGCATTGCGACAAAAGTTTCCTGATAAGGAGCTATTTAGGCGAGCACATCAAAGTAAAACACGGCGGTTTTAAATACACTTGTCCTCGTTGCCCGAAAGAGTTCACATCGACTGCTTATTTAAGATTTCACGTCCAAAACGAACACGACGATCCGTTGCGAAGCAAAAAATACAAATGTTCAATTTGTGATAAAAAATTCTTGCACCCGTCTAATAGGCACAGACACTTTAAAACAGTTCATAAAAGCGCAACACCCGAATAAGGCCCCTAACCTCGAATTTAAAAACAAATTTATTTTATCTTACATCTAAAAAGTTATACGCTAAAGAAGTATCGCTCGTAACAAAAGTATAACTTTTAATAATCAGCTTATGTTACAAACGAGTGTTTTTGAGAATAAAGCCGGAAAATATCGGAAAAAAACGGGTTAAGTTTTTACCGGATTCCAATAAACAATGTTAATCTGAATGAAAAAATAAATTGTATGCATACAGTCTCTGTAAATATAAATTGTACCTATTAGATACAATAAATACACATTTTAGTACTGATTAAGGTGAAAAGTGTAAACATTTCAATTCAGTAAAAAGCGTCAAACAAATAGGTCGTCTAAATTTAAACAGCTTTTAGTTTTATTAAAAGCGTTGATTAAGAAAGTCTCCACTCAACGGTAAAATACCATTATATTATTTATTATATATAATATTTTGTTGCTATGAATTCGTAGGTAAATTTTGTTGTTTAAAATGCAGCTGTCGGCGTTTTTTAGAGGACTCAAATATAAAAATGGTTGATTTTAAGGTTATGTTTGTGCAAAAATTGCGAAAACCCGATACTTCTTTAGCGTATAGGTAAATACTTAGGTCTTATTTTTTAGAAACTTAAACCTCTAATATCCTTATGTATATGGAAATAAATAATAAAAACACATTTTATTAATATATGAATAAATATATTTTACAGTTAAATGCGTATTATTATAATAACATACTTTCCCCTTTTTAAACTAAATAACTGGAGGGATAATTTTAATATTTGACATTGGCAACAAACTTTGCATTTTCGTTCTGTATTGTCCGCTGTGGTAACGGCATATATATATGGCTCTATGGGTGACGGCATATATATATGGCTCTATGGATGACGGGCTGTCGATGAAACAGTGTGAAAAATAAACTGCAGCTTATTTTTTCCCAAGGAAGGAAGTCGTTTATTTTTCAAACTGTTCCTCAGCAGCCTGTTATTACGGCACTTTATGGCTGTCTTCAAGTTTAAAAATTTAATGAGAACTTTGTGAAGTAAAGTAAAAAACAAACGCGTTCATAATTAATTAACATGACAATTATTGTCATTATAGCCAACTTAAATAAAAAAAACACCAACTGGGGGTAATTTTAATATTTGACATTGGTAACACTGATTATAAAATATCAAAGATTATGTTCGAAAATAAACGTTTTTTGTTTAGAATGTTTGAGATGTGAAATTGTTTTAGTGGATATAAATCTTGGATTAAAGATAAATGGTAAGTTGTACTTTATTATAATATTAAATATTTTGTACGTAAATTTTGAGGTTACCCAATTATGTTTACTGAATTTTTGTTTATAACTATTTTATTTGTTAACCTGTTGACCCATACTTATTTACTTATCACCCTGTATAAATTCAATTTCAGCATTGCAGTGAAGAAATTTGTAAGGAAAATGAAGCAACAGATACAGACGATGAGGATTCATCCACGTCTGAAAATAAGAAAAAATACAAAGAGAATTTTAAAAGTAAAGTAAATAATTGTGATGTTAAAAAATGCACTAGTAGAAAAAAAATTGGCCCAATGTAAGTCATTTTTTTTTTAATTTTTAATTTTTTTTAATATATAACTTAAAATTTGTTAGTTTCAAAATGTTTTACAATGAATAAAAAAACTCATTAAAACTTTATCGTTTTTTACATTAGCTAGATATTTAATTGTACCTTCTCATAATTTTAGAGTTGATGATAGTAGTAATGAAGAACTTGACTTATCTGCCAATGAAGATTCATCAAACACTCCTGAAGATGAAGAAGTTGAAGAAATTAAATATAATCGGCAAATTAAGTCAGGGTAAGTGGGAAACATTTTATTTTTTATTTAATTGTATCATAAAATATCTTATAAGAATTTTTATTCTTTTTTTAAATAGAAGATAGGTATTTAAAAATTTAATTTAATTTTCATGTCAAACTGATATTTTTAATCAAGAGTTATTTATATAAACCCGCCTTGATATTTTTAATTCGGATTGAAAGTTTGGACACCCCTGGTATTCCAAACTAATTCTGTCGCTAGATGGCGGCACAATCACTGCCGTTTGGAATAACAGGGGTGTCCAAACCCTCAATCGGTCGGAATTAAAAATATCACATTCAATTAAATAAAATAAATAATAAATCAAATTGAAAATATCTCCAATGATATGTTTAACACATTTAAAAATTTCTGATATAAAAATATTTTTACCAAAAAAATACAAATGTAAGAAACAGATATTTTAAATTTATTAAATTAAAAATATTGGTTTGACACGAAAATTAAATTAAATTTTTTAACATCTACAATGATATTTTTAATTCGCAGAATAAATATTCTTATGGGATATTTAAAAATAATTTTAGATCTGAAATAAACGATATTGATAAAGAAAGTGACAATTCCGATCCTGGAGATGAATATGAAAAAACTTCTTTCAATATTAAGGAAGAAAGAAGGGATAGTGACTCTGAAGAAGATGATACAAAATTTCCACATATTGAAGATGAGGAAAAAGATAAGGATGAAGCCATGTTTGAGTTTATCTCAATTAAGTGTGAAGATGAAGATGAATCAGGGTAAGTTATTTAGAAAAAAATGAGCACAATGAACTTTTTTAGACATAGTCCTATTTCATGTAGAAGTTTAAATATGCCTTGTGTGGTAATGTAAAATTGAATGTTTTTGTAGGACCGACAGTAAAGTTTTAAACAAAAATAGTACCAAAGGCAGGAAAAGGTAAGTGTTTTTCTATTTTAAACTTGTCTACAGTGCCTGACAAAAAGTTACATGAAAGTTACCATAGGAGGTATTTACTTCTGGCATTTTACCTGGGAAAATCCTTTTTATGTAGCTTTAATAAGCTTCCAGTGAATAAACATTTTTATCATCTTTGGTGGTTATTTTTTGTTTTAGGGAAACATTAGAAGGCGACAAATCCGACAGCTTCAAAGACCCTTCTTCACATTGCTCAAAAACGTTTAAATCAGAGTCTAACCTAAAAAATCACGTTCGAATTAAACATGGCGATCCCTTGCAAGGAAAAAAATACAAATGTCCACATTGCTCAAGAGCGTACGGAAGAAGATATACTTTAAAACAGCACGTTGAAAGTCAGCACGGCGATCCCGTACAAAGAATTAAATACAAATGTTTGCATTGCACAAAAGTTTTCGCGACAAAACTTTCTTTAAAAAACCACGTTTTAAGACACCATGGCAATCCTTTACAAAGAAAAAAATTCCAATGCGTACATTGTGACGAAGATTTCTTAAATAATTGCAGTCTAAGCCGGCATATTAAAATAAAACACAGCGGTTTTAAGTACAGTTGTCCTCATTGCCCAAAAGCGTACACATCAAGAGATAATTTGAATGGCCATGTTCAAAACAAACATGGCGGACCCTTAGAAAGTAAAAAATACAAATGTTCACATTGTGATCAAAATTTCATCAACCGGTCTAATATGCAAAGACACTTAAAAACATTTCATAAAAGCGCAATAGGTACCTAAATTTTTTAGAAACTGAAACCTGCAATATCCTTATGTAAGTATATAGAAATAATTAATAAAAACACATTTTATTAATATGTGAATAAATATATTTTGCAGTTAAAAGCGTATTATTATAATAACATACTTTCCCATTTTTTAAACTATAAAGAAAATAGCAAGTTGCATTGGTGATGACCCATACACAATTTCTGGGCCATTTTTTCATGAGGAACACTATGTGGGTTCGTTCCTCTGAAAAATAGACGCCAAATCGCACAAAAAGTAAAAAATAAACGCGTTAATAATTAATTAACAATTATTGCCATTGTAGTCAAGCTGATAAAAAACCCAAAGTTAGTTTGAGCTATCATACGCAAGAATTCTCATTTTGTTATTTTTATTTGTTTTTTGTATGTCTTTTCTTGTAAGTTAAAGTTGGCACCTTTCTTTCCGCTTTCACAAAAGTTTTAATATTTGACATTGGCCCTAGGACATTGGCAACACTGATTATAATATAGTCAGAGATAATTGTTACAAACTTTGTAAACAAACGTTGTTGTTTTTTGTTTTGAACGTTTGAGATGTGATAGTGGATAAAAATCTTTCTAAATTAAATATAAATGGTAAGTTGTACTTTTTTAATATTAAATAATATTAATAAACATATTATGTTGTACGTAAATTTTGAGGTTAGCAAATTATGTTTACTGAATTTTTGTTTATACCTACATAATTTTTTTATTTGTTAACCTGTTGATCCATTAAAAGCTTTCCTTTAACCTATATATAGCAATAAAATAAAAGTAGTAGTCAGATATACAGGTTGAAAGAAGATATATCTTATGGGTATATTTTTATTTGAGCTACATGTAAGGTCGGTTAATTATATTTTTTAACAATTTTGAAATGCCATATGGCATTTACAAAATTGTATAAAAATTTGCGGTTTTTAAATAGTTTGAAAAAACCTGAAAATCTGTCAAATCCAAAAATTTACTTGGTGTACAGGGTTGCTATAACTGCACATAATGTAAAATTAATCTTTTTTTACAGTAAATATATTTATAATACCATGGAGGAGGAAGAAATACATTTATTTGATGACTTTGTCACTGAAGACAGTATTTACCTCATAAACTCTAAGGGGGTAAAAAAGGAAAACCAATCACCTCTAGACACTCTGATTACCTGTAAGAAATTACAAAGTTCTATTGAACCAAAAAATAATATTGAAAATTATTATGAAGAACTTGGAAATGATTGTTGGGTTGGGTAAGTATTTTAGATTTAAAAAATGCATATTTATAATTAAACATATTTTTATAACTTTTAAAAAAAATACAAAATTGTGTTTTGAAAAAATTTAAGAGTTGATTTAGGTACGGCCAATTTCACCTATTTTCAAGATATTTTTATGTTCTTTTAAATAAAGTAAGGTAAGTCAGCAAAAGCTACGGCCAATTTCACCTATTTTCAAGATATTTTTATGTTCTTTTAAATAAAGTAAGGTAAGTCAGCAGAATATAAAAAAAATATTGCAAACATTATTTTTATGGTGGGTGATCCCTCTAGCGGTTTGTTTATTAATTATTATTTTATTTCAAAAATACAATAGAGCTTCACCTAATTTAGGTTATAAGCCTAATTTTATCTTCTTATTAAGACTCACTTAAAAGCAGATTATTTGAACCACTGATCAGTGCTGCCGCGAGCTTTTAATCGAATGTACTATTTTTGTCAGTGAAAATGTACTGTAATGTACTATAACCAAATTTATCCTAAAATGCTGTGCTATTACCATTAATTGATTTTTAATATTTTTTTTTTATATCATTTTTTTTATATATTAAATTAATAATTAAGGTGCTTTGACTGCTGAGGTCATTGGCACCAAACATATTATTATTATTGTAATTAATATGGGGGGGGGTTGATAAAAACAATTATTTTACTTAACTCTTTATAAATTAATAAATAATAAAATATAAATTAAAAAAATCAACAAAGTATGTATTAAACTATATGGGTTTGGTTTGGTTTTTTAATTTTAAACCATATTATAAATATAAAACATAAAATAAATAACTTTAAACATAAAAGGAATAACTTAATATTAAATACATAAATTTTTTAAAAATAAAACACATTTTAATGATCCCTCATTTTGAGAGTTCTGTAATGTATACCTACCATTTTAGTAAAATTTTATAAAATATACTGTAAATCATGTTATTTTTAGATAAATGTACTTTCGTACTTTTCATGAAAATTCCAGCAAAAATGTACTGTAAATAGTACAAATATACTAGAATGGCAGCACTGCCACTGATATTTAGATAAAATTAATTACTACGCATGCGCAACCACTTCACAATTTGCGATACATACATATCAAAACACCCTGTATATTTAAAAATTGTACGTTCTAAAATGTCTTTATTATTATAGATATATCTACGAAAATAATGATACCTTATTGTCGACATCCAGCTCTGATTCTAATGATGAAAATAATTCGTCGATAAAAAATAAAAACAAGACGAAAGTTGTGCAACAAAGTTGCGAATCTACGGGAAACGCAGTGCCAGAAAACAACATTTGTAGCCCAAAAGGAAAAAGAAAGTGAGTTAAAAATATATTATTAAACTTTGTAGTGTGCTTATCAATTATTTCCTTTACTAACACATGTCTGATACTGAAGAATGCCTTTGGAAAACATTTATACGGATTTTTTTTTATAGGTACTGCTAAATTTAGAATGAACTTCTTTTTTATTGTCTAAATGTAAATAATTTGTTTGTCCCAAAATGTTTTATATTGAATAAAAAACCTCATTAAAACTTTATCGTTTTTTACATTTTCAAGCACTGTATTTTAAACAACCTATATGTCTTTTTTGTATCATAAGATAGGTATTTATTTACTAATAATTTTAGAGTTGATGATATTAGCGATGAAGAACGTAAATTTTCTTCCGATGAAGATTCATCATACACTTCTGAAGATAAAGAAGTTAAAGGAAACAAAAATAATCGGCGAATTAAATCGGGGTGAGTAAGAAACATTTTATTTTTTATTTAATTGTATCAGAAGTGTTTTTCTTTTAACGTCCCTATCCTTGTAACTGCAGTTAAATTTTGGTCCCTTCATAATCATAAAGGATATGATGCACAAACAATGTTGTTTAAAAATAATTTTAGATCTAAAATCAACAATGGTAATAATGAAAGTGACAATTCTGATGCTGGAGATAAAAGTGAAAAAACCTTGTGCAATATTTTAATCAAGGAAGAAGTAGGGGATAGTGAATTTTCTAAAGAAGATGATACAAATTCTCTTCATAATGAAGATGAAGTCATGTTTGAGACGAAAATTGAAATTGAATATCATGGGGTTAAATATGATGATGAAGATGAATCAGGGTGAGTTATTTAGAAAAAAAATTATACACTTTTTGTACGACCGACACAAAAAATATTCCTTCCAAACACAGTAAAAGGTGGGTGTGTTTTCTTAATTTAAACTTTTCTTCATTCCCTGACAAAAACTTGAATCTCCAATTTGAGCGTCTTGTCCTTTCTAAATCTCAACAAAGTAAACTGCAGAATTTCTTCACGATTCTATTGATAATATTGATGTCAGTTAACCGCTCTTCTACTTATGGCATTTTATCTGGGAAATCTATTTTTATGTAGCTTTAATTAGCTTCTAGTAAATAAGCAATAAATAACATTTTCATGATGTTTTGAGCTTATTTTTGTTTTAGGGAAAGATCAGAAAGCGGCATTTCCAATGGATTCAAAAACCGTTGTTTACATTGCTCAAAAACGTTTAAATTAGAGTCTCACCTAACCCGTCACGTTCGAATTAAACATGGCGATCCCTTGGAACGAAAAAAATACAAATGTAAACATTGCCCAAAAGTGTACACACAAAATTATGCTTTAAAAGAGCACGTTGAAAGTCAGCACGGTGATCCCTTACAAAGAATTAAATACAAATGTTTACATTGCACAAAAGTTTGCGCAACAAAAATGTGTTTAAAAACACACGTTTTAAGACAACATGGCAATCCTTTACAAAGAATAAAATACAAATGTTCACGTTGTGACAAAAATTTCTTAAATAAAGGCAATTTAACCGAACACATTAAAAATAAACACAGCGCTTTTAAATACAGTTGTCCTCATTGCCCAAAAGCGTACACAACAAGAAATAATTTAAAAAACCACGTTCAAAACCAACATGGCGATCCCTTACAAAGAAAAAAATACAAATGTTCACTTTGTGACGAAAATTTGTCAAGTAAAGCCCATTTAACCCGACACATTGAAAATAAACATAGCGGTTTTAAATACAGTTGTCCTCATTGCCTAAAAGAGTTCACAGCGGAGTATTATTTAAGACGCCACATTCAAAACCAACATGGCGATCCCTTACAAAGAAAAAAATACAAATGTTCACTTTGTGACAAAAATTTGTTAAGTAAAGGTAGTTTAACCCGACACATTGAAAATAAACACAGCGGTTTTAAATACAGTTGTCCTCATTGCCCAAAAGAGTTTACAAATAGTAATTATTTAAAAATCCACGTTCAAAACCAACATGGCGATCCCTTGCAAAGAAAAAAATACAAATGTTCACATTGTGACGAAAATTTCTTAAGTAAAGCCAATTTAACCCGACACATTGAAAATAAACACAGCGGTTTTAAATACAGTTGTCCTCATTGCCCAAAAGAGTTTACAAGTAATTATTTAAAAATCCACGTTCAAAACGAACATGGCGATTCACATTGTGACAAAAATTTCTTGAATAAATGCAATTTAACCGGAAACATTAAAAATAAACACAGCGGTTTTATATACAGTTGTCCTCATTGTCAAAAAGCGTACAAATCAAGAAATAATTTAAAAAACCACGTTCAAAACCAACATGGCGATCCCTTACAAAGAAAAAAATACAAATGTTCAAATTGTGACGATAATTTCTTAAATAAATACAGTTTAGCCCGACACATTAAAAATAAACACAGCGGTTTTAAATACAGTTGTCCTCATTGCCCAAAAGAGTTTCCAAGAAGTGATAACTTAAAACGCCATGTTCAAATCCTACATGGCGATCCCTTACAAAGAAAAAAATTGTGACAAAAATGTCTTAAATAAATGCAGTTTAATTCGGCATATTAAAATAAAACACAGCGGTTTTAAATCACAGACCACCAAATTTTGGTGGTCTGTTTTTTAAATACAGTTGTCTACATTGCCATTGCCATTCACCAACCTGTCTAATATCCGATGACACTAAAAATATCATAAAAGCATATACCTATAACGCATAAAAGCACAAAGGGTTCCTAAACTTGAATTTAAAAACAAATGTATTGTATCTTTTATATATAAAAAGTTATAGGTAGATACTTTTGGGAATAAATAATGAAAACACATTTTATTAATTTTTAAATAAATTTATTTTGCAGTTAAAAGTCTATTATTATAATAACTATCCCCTCTTTAAACTTAATAAAATAGCAAATATCCAAAGTTTCATCGTTTTTTGTTTTTTTGGTTCGTTCCAAATTGCACCTCTTTACCCATTTACCCAATTAGAATCAAATTTTCACTGCACGCTCGCGGATATTTGCGAATAATTTCAGATGACGAGGGATTATTTTAATATTTGACATTGGCAACACTTTGTCGATAAACTTTGTTGTTTCGTTCTGTATTGTGACGGGCTGCCGATGAAAAATAAACTGCATTTTTACAACAACATAACGATCTATTTATTATTATTTTTGGAATAAATAAAAAACTATTTTTAATAAATAGTCTGTTGTTCAGTTGGCAACATCGTAAGAAAGAACAGCTGTTCTAGAACCAGTGTTGCCAATAGGCGGACAATTCTCCGGATTTCGGTCTGCGGAGAATTTTCATTGATGATATTTTTTCCTTGGCTTACAGTGAAATATGTTATACCTACATTATATTTTGATTGTTGGATGCGGAAAATTTGACTGATGTTCGGAGAATTTTGTTGTATGGGGAGAAAATATCAATATACTGTTGGCAACCTTTATAATCTAAGTTGGCAACACTGAAAAAACCATTATGGACAGCAGAAGAACTTTGTTGATTATTGTTTTGGATATTTAAGATATACATTTGGATATAAAGCTAAGATAATAAATTAAATATGAGTGGTAAGTTTACTCTATTATTATTAAATATTTGTGTACGTAAATTTTGTTGTGTGGGTTTACTGGAATTATTTTATTTGTCAACATTACTTTTACGTAGGTATAACCACAATCCACACAACAAGGTCTGTTCTTCCTCGATAAAATGCGAACGAAAATCAGGACTGTTATGCGCACCACGTGAACAGTTTAATGGCCACCATCTTTGATTTATTTGCCGCTGTTAATTTAAAAATAAAAAGTTGTTTAAAGTTTTAATGTAAACGCAAATGTTTGTTTTAAACAAAAGCTTTGACAAAAATATGTAAATTGGGGAATTTAATTAATAAATTATTAAAGATATCTTTATAAAAAGGTATTTTGAGCAAGTAAATATATATAGTTGTTTCAAGTTTTAACGTATACGTTTATAAACAGAAATGTGATAATTAAAATAAACACAAGTACACTATTACTTGTGTAAATTAAACATTATTTTACAATATGGTAATCAATAATTATTTTAATAATTAATAATAATTATTATAACTTTTAATACCTTTTCTTAAAAATTGATTATTGGCAATATTAAAATCTTTAAATAAAATTATCAATGATGAAAGTATTTTAGCAAGTAAAAATAGATGTACATGACCATAGTCAATGATTTTTTTAGAAATTAAAAGTTAAGATAAAGTAATATAAATCAAAATAATTTAATTGCAAATTGATAATTTTTTTAGTAAATTAATTTTTGAAAGTACAGAAATTATTAATGGTGAACGTAGGATTTCTAGTAAGTAGATATATAAATAAAACAAAAAAATATAATATAGATTTTTAATAAAAAATAATCAAAATAAATATGAATAAACTTAAACATAAATAGTATTTTTTAAATAGGTACACTTAAATTTTTACATATAATTTAAATATAATATAGATTTTTAATAAAAAATAATCAAAATAAATATGAATAAACTTAAACATAAATAGTATTTTTTAAATAGGTACACTTAAATTTTTACATATAATTTAACAAAATAAATATATTTCTTCATGCTTATAAAATAATACAATTTAGCCTATTTAAAAAAATAATAATAAAAACCTAGGTAACATATTTAATCCCTAATTAGGGTTAACTAGTCAACTACTAACACAAAATTTAATAAAATACGTTTTAATAACAATACTTTCTAATAACAATTTCATATAAAATCGAATATTTAAAACTTAATTTTTACTACACTATAATAGTTTCCACCTTTTTCTTTGGTTTCCACTGGTTAAAAGGTATTGAATTGTATATATATCACAGTTTTGGTAAAATTGATTAATTATTTATTAGTACATTTTTGTTTTTTTATTTTATTTTAAAAATTACCTTTGGAAAAAGGTCCAATGTCCAAATAAATTAAAAAAAATATATGTAAAGGGCAGACATATTTTAATTTTTTGTTTTATCCTCTTCCTGTAACATTTGGCATTATTAGGCAGGTCATCCAATGGTTCAGAACTGCTAATTTAAAAATAACATTCATATTATTATGTTTTTTATTTCAAATAATTTATATTACCTTTTTGGCACAAGTTGCTTCATTTGGTAGATCTACAACCATTTCTAATGTTTCGGATCTGTAAATTTCATAGTTGGAAAATTAGTTAACAGATATAAAAAATAAATGGTATAATATTGTTAATTGAAGACTCTTCACTTAACAATAATATAATATTACCTTTCAGGCAAATGCAAAGTTGGAACAGCATTCTCAGTAAGGCCTCGGTAGGCTTTAGGTGGTGATAAACCATATAAAACTTGGTGTGGATGTCTTACCAAATATTTTGGCTCAAAATGTATAGCACAAATTCGATCTAAATAAATAATATACATTAATAATTATGTTTTGCACACATTGTAGTGAAACTTACAAGACTTTGGTTTTTCCATTATAACCATTGAATTATCAGCAGCCTCAATCCATTCTTTGGCTTTTCTTTCTCAGTAAGGCCTCGGTAAGCTTTAGGTGGTGACAAACCATATAAAACTTCGTGTGGATGCCTTACCAAATATTTTGGCTCAAAATGTATAGCACAAATTCGATCTAAGTAAATAATATACATTAATAATTATGTTTTGCACACATTGTAGTGGAACTTACGAGACTTTGGTTTTTCCATATTAACCATTGAATTATCAGCAGCCTCAATCCATTCTTTGGCTTTTATAGAGTTTATTTCAAAATAGGCACTAGTACAGTCAACTGCCAATGACAAAATCAACACAAACAGGAGCGCACTCAACTGATTCACAGTGTGAATTTCACACTGGTAACGTCAATAAAACCAAACCGGAACACACAGGAGCAAACTCAACTTATGTCAATAAAATCCAATAAACTAACAACGTTTAAAACGATTATTAATCTGTATAAATCCAAAGCATAAAGATTGTAAACAACAAAAATGGCCGCCTTTAAACTTTTTGCAGTGGGTTGCCTACCTCCGTGATTTTTAGTATGCGCGAAACGAGGAAGAACAGACCTTGTTGTGTGGATTGTGGGTATAACCATAAAAGACAAATACCAAAAGTAAGCAATTTTTATATGGGATGTTTATTTGAAGAGCCATAAAAAAAATTGCGTTATTAAGTCAATTAAAATGGTTTTTCAAAATTGGAAAAAAAAAATCAGTGGTTGTCAAACAATTTACTTGGTGCACCTTGTAAAGTTATCTTTAGTAATTTAATTATTTACAGTATATAATTCCATGGAAGAGGACAAAGTACATTTATTTAATGACAGTATTTACCCCATAAATTCTGAGGATGTAAAAAAGGAAAACCCATCACTTTTAAACACTCAAATTACCTTTGAAAAAGTACTGGGTTCTATCAAACCAAAAAATAATGAAGAAAATTATTATAAAGAACTTGGAAATGATTGTTGGGTTGGGTAAGTATTTTAAATTTAAAATGCATAACTTTATTTTTATCACAAAACATTATAATTTATAAAACAGTATAATTTTCACCAATTTTCAAGATACCTCAATGTTATGGCAATTAAACTTACAGCAGATTATTTTAAATGAGTTTCAATTAAGATTGTAAACTATTAGTTTTAGCGGTCTTACAACTGAGGAGCATCTGTGCAAAACCGGCTAAATCCATTTTATTCAGTTTTTGTTTTTTTTTTCTGATTTCGCATCTTTGGGTTCATTTCTATCGACAACCAAAATAGTTCTGTTTAAATCCGACTATATCCATGTTAAAATCACATTTAAAAGGTAGCTTTAGGAGCAAAACCGGCTAAATCCATGTTTTTATAGCAAACCCACATTTTATTCGGTTTTTGAGCAAAACCGGCTATATCCAAAACATTTTTTGAAATTTTGGCCTTCATATTAAGTTTTTGAAGACGAAAGTATGTCTTATAAATCAAGTACCACAAAGCCCACAAAACTCAAGTTTGCTTTTTCTTTTATCTGTAAAGGCCAGGAAACCAAGAGTTTTTGCCATTTTCCCAACATTTTATTAAAGTGGATATAGCCGGTTTTGCACGGATGCTCCTCAACTATTTGCTACTTGTATAACAAAAGTATTTGTAAAAACGAATATTTGTAAACATATTTATATAATGTTTATAAATATTCGTTTTTAGGCTAAATACATAATTTTAGATCTAAAATCAACAATAGTAATAAAGAAGCCAACAATTCAGATTCTGTAGATGAATGTGAAAAAAACACTTTCAAAATTAAGGAAGAAAGAAGGGATAGTGAATTTTCTGATGAAGATGATAAAAATTTCCTACATAATGAAGATGAAGAAAAAGATTCTGAAGATGAATGGGAAAAAACCTTATGCAATATTAAGGAAGAAAGAAGGGATAGTGACTATTTTGTAGATGTTAAAAATATTCTACATGATGAAGATGAAGAAAAAGATCCCGAAGATGAGCGTGAAAAAAAATCATGCCAAATTAAGGAAGAAAGAAGGGATGGTGACTATTTTGTAGATGTTAAAAATTTCCTACATGATGAAGATGAAGAAAGAGATCCTGAAGATGAGTGTGAAAAAAACTCATGCGAAATTAAGGAAGAAAGAGGGGATAGTGACTTTTCTGAAGAAGATTATCAAAATTCTTCACATGATGAAGATGAAGAAAAAGATGAGGATGAGTACATGTTTGAGACAAAAATTGAAGTGGAAGATAATGGGGTTAAATATGATGATGAAGATGAATCAGGGTGAGTTATTTTGCTTGTAGTGAGTAAACAATAAATAACAATTTAATAATGTTTTGAGGTTATTTTTTGTTTCAGGGAAACATTAGGTGACATATCAAATTCCAAAGCAAAAAAAAGAGAAAGAGAAAATCGCAGTTGTCCTCATTGCCTAAAACAGTTCACAACAAATTATTATTTAAAACGCCACCTTCAATCCCAACACGGCGATCCCCTTCAAATCATTTGTCCAAATTGCCCGAAAACTTTCACGAACAAATATTCTTTAAAACGGCACCTTAAATGCCAACACGGTGATCCCCTTGAGAAAAAAAAATTCGAATGTCCGTTCTGTTCTAAATTGTACTCGAGAAGGGGGACTTTAAATGATCACATTAAGGTCCAACACGGGGACTCTGCGCAGAAAAAAAAATACGCGTGTCCGCATTGCGACAAAATATTCTTTAACGTGACGTCAAAAAAACTGCACGTCAGGGTGATACACGAGGGCTTTAAGGTCAAATGCCCGCATTGCCCGAATACGTACACGGAAAAAGGTACCCTTAAAAAGCACATTGAAAATCAACATGTGCTAAAAGAGTACACATGTAGACAATGCGACCACACATTCGTAGAAAAAGAGTCTCTAACCCGACACGTCAAATTAAAACACTTGGGTTTCAATGAATTCGCGTGTTCGCATTGCCCGAAAATCTATACTTGCCAAAAAGTGTTTCAACAGCACGTCGAAAGCCAACACGGCGATCCCTTGCAAAGGGAAAAATACAACTGTTCGCAATGCGACAAAACCCTGTCGTCGGTTGGGTATTTAAAGAGGCACATCAAATCGGCACACGAAGGTTTTAAATTCTCTTGCCCGCATTGCCCGAAAATGTACACCACCAAGGCAAACTTGGACAGCCACCTACAAATCTCGCATGGCGTTCAGAAAGAGTACAAATGTCCGTTTTGCGAGGAAAATTTCTTGAAAAAAAGCAGCTTAAGCCGGCACACGAAAATAAAACACATCGGTTTTAAAAACAGTTGTCCTCATTGCCTGAAAGAGTTCACAACAAGTTATTGCTTGAAAATGCACGTTCAAGACCTACATGGCGATCCCTTCCAAAGAAAAAAATACAAGTGTTCGCAATGCGACAAAAGTTTCTTGAGTAGCAGTTATGTAAACCAGCATATTCGAGTAATGCACAACGGTGTTAACTGCAGTTGTCCTCATTGCCTAAAAGAGTTCACAACATATTATTATTTAAAACGCCACATTCAAAACCAACATGGCGAATAGGGCCGATCTTAGGTTTGTACTCGTGATGTTTTGGAAATAAAAATATTGTTTTTTTTTGTTTATATATATATTGTTTTTCACTACCATTTTGGTGCTCGTGGTGTCCGGTTGCTTAATGAAAGAGTTGTGAAATATATGCGGCTTCTAGACCTGCGAGGGGTAAAATGGGTATAGAAATATACCTGTATTTTTGGACAATATCGCATTTTGTGATTTGTACAACGCATTGAGTGGATGTTTCAAGATGGAAATTTCCAAATTGCCAAATGGCGGATGTAGCTTACTGATAGCCATTATTGAGTTACTGAGTAGATCAGTCCCACTCTAATTATTGTTTAGCTGTGCCATCACAGACGCACATCTCCAACTGATATTATTAACCTATCGGTATATGTAGTTATCAAGCGTGCGTAAGCAACAGTGAGAGGTATTGCAACTAAACTAATGAATATTCACTGGGAATGTTCTTAGATGATGCTTGGAAGTTTTAGAGGATCATTCTAGGAATATTCCCAATGAATGAAGCGGATTATTCCTAGGCGATAGGGAATATTCCTGGAATATTTTCGAACCTTCATTGCAGTCTGGGTAAAAGCACAAAGGGTTCCTAAACTTGAATTTAAAAACAAATGTATTGTATCTTTTATATATAAAAAGTTATAGGTAGATACTTTTGAGAATAAATAAAAACACATTTTATTAATTTTTAAATAAATTTATTTTCAGTTAAAAGCCTATTATTATAATAACTATCCCCTCTTTAAACTTAATAAAATAGCAAATATCCAAAGTTTCATCGTTTTTTGTTTTTTTGGTTCGTACCTCGGAAAAATATACGCCAAATCGCAACTCTTTACCCAATTGACCATATGCAAGAAATGCGGTCGATGTTGCCAATGGTAAAAAAATAAAATTCCCTATTGGGATTATTCAATTATATTACGTTGGCTACATTGAAAATTTGAATTTCCCGCACAAACTAAATTAATTTTCATCTTTTTTTTTAATAATAATAAATAATAATAATTCCCACATTTGAAATTCGCACCTTCATTTATTATACAACATTGGAACTACCTTCTTTATCTCTGGAAACTACTAGAATGTATGTCAGTTTGTGCGGGAAATTCAAAATTTCAGTGTAGCCAACGTAATATAATTGAATGTTCCCAATAGGGAATTATATTTTTTTACCATTGGCAACATCGACCGCATTCCTTGCATATGGTCAATTAGAATCAAATTTTCACTGCACGCTCGCGGATATTTGCGAATAATTTCAGATGACGAGGGATTATTTTAATATTTGACATCAATGTCAATTGCCAATTGGCAACACTGTTCGTCGATAAACTTTGTTGTTTCGTTCTGTATTGTCCGCTGCAGTGACGGGCTGCCGATGAAAAATAAACTGCATTTTTACAACAACATAACGATCTATTTGTTATTATTTTTGGAATAAATAAAAAACTATTTTTAATAAATAGAATGTACGTTATACAATTGGCAACATCCTAGGAAAAAACAGCTGTTCTAGTGTTGCCAATAGGCGGACAATTCTCCGGATTTCGGTCTGCGGAGAATTTTTATTGATGATATTTTTTCCTTGGCTTCCATATTACAGTGAACTATGTTATACCTTGGATGCGGAAAATTTGACTGATGTTCAGAGAATTTTGTTGTAGTGGGAGAAAATTTCAATATACTGTTAGCAACCTTTATAATCTAAGTTGGCAACACTGAAAAAACCATTATGGACACAGCAGAACTTTGTTGATTATTGTTTTGGATATTTAAGATATACATTTGGATAATAAATTAAATATGAGTCGTAAGTTGTACTTTATTATTATTAAATATTTGTGTACGTAAATTTTGTTGTGTGGGTTTACTGGAATTATTTTATTTGTCAACATTAACAGCTTTCCTTTTACCTAGGTATAACTAAGACAAATACCAAAAGTAAGCAATTTTTATATGGGATGTTTATTTGAAGAGCTATAAGGTTAATTGAATTAGAAAAAAAATGCGTTATTAAGTCAATTAAAATGGTTTTTCAAAATTGGAAAAAAAAATCAGTGGTTTTAATTTAATTATTTACAGTATATAATTCCATGGAAGAGGACAAAGTACATTTATTCAATGACAGTATTTACCCTATAAACTCTGAAGGTGTAAAAAAGGAAAACCCATCACTTTTAGACACTCAAATTACCTTTGAAAAAGTACAGAGTTCTATCAAACCAAAAAATAATGAAGAAAATTATTATAAAGAACTTGGAAATGATTGTTGGCTTGGGTAAGTATTTTAGATTTAAAATGCCTACTTAACTTTATTTTTATTATAAAACAGGATGGTTTTTACCTATTTTTAAGATAGGTACTTTCATCAAAAGCTATAAACATAAAAAAAATATTGCCAACATTACTTTAATAGGTATTTGCTAATCCGCCCTCTAGCGGTTCATTTATTAATTATTATTTTATTTCAAAAATACATTGGAGCTTGACCTAATTTAGGTTATAACCCCAATGTTATGTCAATTAAACTTACATAAAGCAGATTATTTTAAATGAGTTTCAATCAAGGCTGTAAAGACTACACTCAGGTGCAAAAAAATCGATCCATTGCTTATTTTTCATTTATTTTTATTTTTACAACTCTGGACTTTTAGTATTTTATATATAATTGTAGAATACCCCTGTAAAAGTAATATTTTGTAAAATGTATTGGTTTTTACAAGTTATTTTTTACATGTTTTGCAAAAAAATGTTTATTTATGTTTTTGTTAGGAAACTAACGTCGGCTCTGCAAAATTTTATTCATTGGTTATCGTATTTATTTTAACAACTACACCAAGTTAGTATTTAAAAGTATTGAGTTCTTCATAAAAATTGTTTAAAAAAGTATTTAACACCGCACCGTGCGAGAATCGTCGATGAATATTTAGAAGAGGTCGGGATTGTCCGCATGAATTGGCCAGCTCGCAGACCCGACCTCAATCCAATCGAACATGTATGGGACATGCTGGGAAGACGAATTCGAGCACAAGTACTTTGCCCAAACAACTTGGCTGACCTTAGTGAGGCGCTACAGGAAATGTGGGAGCATTTGGACCAAATGGACATTCAAAATTAAATTTCATCCATGCCGAGACGCGTACAGAGTGTTATAAGGGCCCGTGTAGAAAACACTAGGTATTAGTTGCCATATCTTATAAATCCAATTTTGTTATAATCGTTTTTCTATTAGGAAAGCTTTTTAATTTTGCACATGTTTTTAAATAAAATTACATAACTTAATAAATAAATTACTTTTTATTACAAATTTGTTTATTTACTTTAGTTTTATAGTTTTTCTTAATATTGAAAAATATTTTTAGAAAAACGTTTCCTATCCTTAAAAATTCACATGGATCGATTTTTTTGCACCTGAGTGTATTTGCTACTTGTATTACAAAAGTACGTGTAAAAACGAATATTTATAAACATATTTATTTAATGTTTATTAATATTCGTTTTTAGGCTAAATACATAATTTTAGATCTAAAATCAACAATAGTAATAAAGAAACTGACAATTATTCAGATCCTGTAGATGAATGTGAAAAAAACACTTTCAAAATTAAGGAAGAAAGAAGGGATAGTTACTTTTCTGATGAAGATGATAAAAATTTCCCATGTAATGAAGATGAAGAAAAAGATCCTGGAGATGAATGGAAAAAAAGCTTATGCAATATTAAGGAAGAAATAAGGGATAGTGACTATTTTGTAGATGTTAAAAAATTCCTACATGATGAAGATAAAGAAAAAGATCCTAAAGATGAGTGTGAAAAAAAATCATGCACAATTAAGGAAGAAAGAAGGGATAGTGACTATTTTGTAGATGTTAAAAATTTCCTACATGATGAAGATGAAGAAAGAGATCCTGAAGATGAGTTTGAAAAAAACTCATGCGAAATTAAGGAAGAAAGAGGGGATAGTGACTTTTCTGAAGAAGATGATCAAAATTCTTCAAATGATGAAGATGAAGAAAGAGATGAGGATGAGGACATGTTTGAGACAAAAATTGAAGTGGAAGATAATGGGGTTAAATATGATGATGAAGATGAATCAGGGTAAGTTATTTCGAAAAAAAAAATTAAAAATATTCTTGGCAAAGTTAAAAATAATATTTTTTGACCAAAGTATGTTTTTAAATTTGCTTCTAGTAAGTAAACAATAAATAACAATTTAATAATGTTTAGAGGTTATTTTTTGTTTCAGGGAAACATTAGGTGACGTATCAAAGTCTAAAGCAAAAAAAAGAGAAAGAAAAAAACGCAATTGTCCTCATTGCCATAAAACCCTCACAAGCAGTGATTCTTTAAAACGCCACCTTCAATCCCAACACGGCGATCCCCTTCAAATCATTTGTCCGCATTGCCCGAAAACTTTCACGAGCAAATATTCTTTAAAACGGCACCTTAAATGCCAACACGGCGATCCCCTTGAGAAAAAAAAATTCGATTGTCCGTTCTGTTCGAAATTGTACTCGAGAAGGGGGTCTTTAAATGATCACATTAAGGTCCAACACGGGGACTCTGCGCAAAAAAAAAAATACGCGTGTCCGCATTGCGACAAAATTTTCTTTAACGCGACGTCAAAAAATATGCACGTCAGGGTGATACACGAGGGCTTTAAGATCAAATGCCCGCATTGCCCGAATACGTACACGGAAAAATGTACCCTTAAAAAGCACATTGAAAACCAACATGTGCCAAAAGAGTACAAATGTAGACAATGCGACGACACATTCGTAGAAAAAGAGTCTCTAACCCGACACGTCAAAGTAAAACACTTGGGTTTCAATGAATACGCGTGTTCGCATTGCCCGAAAATCTATACTTGCAAAAAAGTGTTTAAACAGCACGTCGAAAGCCAACACGGCGATCCCTCGCAAAGGGAAAAATACAACTGTTCGCAATGCGACAAAACCTTGTCATCGGTGGGGTATTTAAAGAGGCACATCAAATCGGCACACGAAGGTTTTAAATTCTCTTGCCCGCATTGCCCGAAAATGTACACCACCAAGGCAAACTTGGACAGCCACCTACAAATCTCGCATGGCGTTCAGAAAGAGTACAAATGTCCGTTTTGCGAGGAAAATTTCTTGAAAAAAAGCAGCTTAAGCCGGCACACGAAAATAAAACACATCGGTTTTAAAAACAGTTGTCCTCATTGCCTGAAAGAGTTCACAACAAGTTATTGCTTGAAAATGCACGTTCAAGACCTACATGGCGACCCCTTCCAAAGAAAAAAATACAAGTGTTCGCAATGCGACAAAAGTTTCTTGAGAAGCAGTTATGTGAACCAGCATATTCGAGTAATGCACAACGGTGTTAATTGCAGTTGTCCTCATTGCCTAAAGGAGTTCACAACAGAGTATTATTTAAGACGCCACATTCAAAACCAACATGGCGAACAGGGCCGGTCTTAGGTTTGTGCACGTGGTGTTTTGGAAAATATACAAATACAATAAAAATATTGTTTTTTTTGTTTATATATATTGTTTTCACTACCATTTTGGAGCTCGTGGTGTCCGGTTGCTTAATGAAAGAGTTGTGAAATATATGCGGCTTCTAGACCTGCGAGGGGTAAAATGGGTATAAAAATATACCTGTTTTTTTGGACAATATCGCATTTTGTGATTTGTTCAACGCATTGAGTGGATGTTTCAAGATTGAAATTTCCACATTGTCAAATTGCGGATGTAGCTTACTGAAACCGTGAAACTTTAAGTCAAGAAAAATAGTAACAGGATAGAATAAAATACTGAACATTTCTTTAGTTAGTATTTTTATCGAAAGTTGCAAAATACCCGCTTCAATATTTTACCAGCAAACATGACGAAAATAACCGATTTCATTTTTTTTAATATATGAATAAATATATTTTGCAGTTAAAAGCGTATTATTATAATAACAAGTTTTCCCCCTTTTTAAACTAAATAAAATAACAAATTTGCAAAGTTTCAGAATCAAATTTTTAATGAACTGCTAAAATATAAAATATTTAATCAAGAAGAAAAAGCTAATCATGGACCACATATTCTAAATATCTGTCCTAGGCTCGCCTAACGCCTACTCTTGTGGAATAAAGCGAAGTGAGGCAAAAGCTGAATGTAAGCCTGATTTCATTCCTTCCTTCATCCCGTAAAGGATGAAAAATACGAAAACTGTAGTGCTGTTTATAGATTACCGTACGGAAATCTATAAACAGCACTACGGTTTTCGTATTGTTCATCTTTTACGGGAGGAAGGAAGGAAAGCAATCTTTAAATCAGGCTTAATAGTCATTGTCATAACCTCGAAACGACAAGTTTGTTTTGGAGCTCCATGTAAAATGCGATGGGAGTTCTTTCTGCGTTGCGTTGTAGAAGTTGTTACAATGACGAGAATAAGGAGCCTGATATAAACTTTTCCAGGTAAAATCCCTTTCACAGGTAACAACCTTATAACTCAAAATTACTCCACTTTTTGGTTCAGCTTTGTTCACATTTTGATTACGCGTCATGTTTTCTTCGGTCATCTATGGTTTTCTGAGAAAACTTTTCACCAGTACCTACGAAAAAAAGTAGATTCAGCGCGCTAAATCCAAAGATTATTATCTATGGGCTAATAAATTTCGGAAGGGAAAGGCCATTATACACAAATAATATTGATAACACAGCAGAAGAAGAAGAAATACATGTGTACGTAAATTTTGAGGTTAGCACACTATGTTGTTTGGGTATTTGGTAACCTTCTTTATCTCTGATTAAAACCTTCCCTTGCACATACAAATAGCAAAAGTAAGCAATTTTCATACAGGGTACAACAATTATCCCATTTATGG
Source organism: Brassicogethes aeneus (assembly GCA_921294245.1). Classification (NCBI taxonomy): domain Eukaryota; kingdom Metazoa; phylum Arthropoda; class Insecta; order Coleoptera; family Nitidulidae; genus Brassicogethes; species Brassicogethes aeneus. The sequence goes on from OV121140.1 coordinate 2,435,727, forward strand.
CAACCGGCCTTTACATCTTTTCGTTAAAATCCCTTAAAACCATATTTGCATTTTAATTTTAAATGTTTGGGTTGGTTAATAAAACATTTCTAATTATTTTTAGCATTGCTACTTGTATATTTAATCATTTAATATCATTCCTCTGGTGTTTAATATGAATAGGTATTTTTTAGCAAATATAACCTAACATTGCCACAAATATATTTAATCATAATTTTAGATCTAAAATCAACAATAGTTATAAAGAAGATGTGTTTCAAAAAACCTCATGCAATATTAAGGAAGAAAGAAGGGATAGTGACTTTTCTGAAGAAGATAATAAAAATTCCCTACATAATGAACATGAAAAAAAAGATCCTGGAGATGAATGTGAAAAAAACTATATAAGCTATATTAAGGAAGAAAGAGGGGATAGTGACTTTTCTGAAGATGATAAAAATGTTCTAGATAATAAAGATGAAGAAAAAGATCCTGGAGATATAAGTGAAAATTCCTCATGCAATATTAAGGAAGGAGTATGGGATAGTCACTTTTCTAAAGAAGATGATGATGAAGCCATGTGTGAGATGAAAATTGAAGTGGAATATCATGGGGTTAAATATGATGATGAAGATGAATCAAGGTGAGTTTTTTAGAAAAAAATATACATGGACTCCTACAGGCCCCAGAAATATAAGAACATTAAATTTTTATTTGCCTATAAAAGTATTTTCGATTTTGAGATTTTACAAAAAACGACTTTAAATTTACAAATTTAATTTTATGTAGTTCAGTTTCATAACATATTAATGCTATAAGTAAAGTAGAAATTTTGGGCCGCCACTGGTTGTTCCTGACCTATGATCATCCCTCCAAAGGATGACAATTTATTAGGTACTTATAGCCAAAGATAATATTATCTTTGCTTATAGCTTCTAGTTAGTAAACAATAAATAAAATCTTTATGATCTTTTGAGGTTATTTTTGTTTTAGGGTAACATCAGAAGGCTACATATCAAAGTCTAACCTAAAACGTCACGTTCAAATTGAACGTGGCGAAAAAACAAAGAAAAGACAAAGAAAAAAAGGCAGTTGTCCACATTGCCTAAAAAATTTCACTAGAATTGAATATTTAAAAGCGCACCTTCAATCAAAACATGGCGATCCCCTTCAAAGAAAAAAATTCAAATGTCCGCGTTGCCCAAAAGATTTGTCAAGCAAAGATTGCTTAAAACGGCACCTTCAATCCCAACATGGCGATCCCCTGCAAAGAAATAAACACAAATGTCCACATTGCCTAAAAAAATTCACTAGAATTGAATATTTAAAAGCGCACCTTCAATCAAAACATGGCGATCCGCTACAAAGAAAAAAATTCAAATGTCCGCGTTGCCCAAAAGATTTGGCAAGCAAAGATTGTTTAAAACGGCACCTTCAATCCCAACATGGCGATCCCTTGCAAAGAGAAAAATACAAATGTCAGCATTGCTCAAAAGTGTACACAAATATACATAATTTAAAACAGCACGTGGAAAGCCAACATGGCGATCCCTTACGAAGAAAAAAATTCAAATGTTTACATTGTGACGAAAATTTAATTAGTTCGGGAAGTTTAAGCCGGCATATTAGAACCAAACACAGCGGTTTTAAGTACAGTTGTCCTCATTGCCCAAAAGCGTACACAACAAGAAATAATTTAAAAAAACACGTTCAAAGTAAACATGGCGAACCCTTGGAAAGTAAAAAATACAAATGTTCACATTGTGATCAAAATTTCATCACCCAGTCTAATATGCAAAGACACTTAAAAACAGTTCATAAAAGCGCAATACCTACCTAAATAAGGTCCCTCGAGCTTAAAAACAAGCGTACACAACAATTCTTAATTTAAAGAGCCACGTTCAAAACCAACATGGCGACCCTTCCAAAGAAAAAAACTCAAATTTTCACTTTGTGACAAAAGTTTGGCAAGAAGAAGCTATACAAGCAAACATATGCGAATAATGCACAACGGTATTAAATGCGGTTTTCCTCGTTGCCCAGAAGAGTTCACAAGAGATAATTTAAAACTCCACGTTTAAAACCAACATGGCGAAAAGAGTCGTTCTTAAACCGAAAGTAGGTTAACCTACTTTCGATATTGCGTTCACAGTCGCCCAGTACCCACGTGTTATTGTTTTTAAAACAATTGTTTGGAACAATGGCCAGATAAATATTTGCGTGTATAAAAAGAAACTATTCAAATAAAACGCACAGTGCATCAATGAAAGCAAGTCAAGTGCATCGCATGTAAAAAATTATAATTGTTATATTTATTTCACCTTACATAAACTTGGCTTGAAACAATAAAGACAAAATGTTTATAAAAACTTCTTCGTGTTTAATTTTACAGTAACCGTAACAGTATAATGAATATCTTTATCTTTTATATCTAAAAAATACCTAGTAGGCACTTATCATATTTTTAAAAAACTTATAAATAAGGGAATAAATAATAAAAACACATTTTATTAATATATTAATAAATATTTATATGAATAAATTTATTTTGCAGTTAAAAGGGTATTATTACTAATAACAAATTTTCCCCTTTTTAAACTAAATAAAATAATAAATTTGACAATTTTCAGAATTAAATTTTAAATGAAGTGCTAAAATATAAAAAAGGAGATTCAAGGCCGCTGCACAACTGCCCGGTAACGGGAACGGGAACAGCAACGCGAACGGGAACGGGAACGAGAATGATTGTCAGATGCACAATCAAAATAACGAAACGGAAACAAACAGGGATTTTAGCATTTACCTAGTTGTATTTTTAGTTGCTTTTTAATTTTGACATAAAAGTAACTAAAAAAATAACTATATTTATTTACCTGAATTCACTCTACCTTCCCAGATTTTTCATTTTCGCTCACAAATAATTATTGTATTACCTCGAACGTCAAGATTTTCCATTGTTTTTAAACATTTGGCTACAAATTCTAGGAATTTTACTCGATCGTACAGGTAGACCTAAATATAATCATTGTTTTCAGACGTAACCTGATATGATGTAATATCGCACAAAAATATCATCGTAGATTAATATTATAATCATTAAAAAATATATTTTCTGTGCAAAAAATCGAGTTTCTGAATGTTTTTTTACAATCATGCAGAAAATCATCAAATGTCATTTTAAAATGTAGGTTATCTATGAAATGTAGGGTTAAGTTTAATGCTTTTCTATTGGCTCCGAGAAGCCGACGGAACGGGAAAGTTAAAACCAGAGATATGGAGGTGGGGAGAATGAGTGTCAATATGCGCAAACTTCCTAATCATGGGCGCCGCCATCTTCTAGGTTACTATACGAGGGGTAATTGAAAATGTTTTACCAGGGCTATTTCAAATATACGAGGAGCAATTAAAAATGTGTTATCGGTGTTATTTAAAATATAAATTTAAAATGTTTTTAACTTTAAAACGTGAAAAATATGCAATATAAAAATGAGAAAATTGTTGTTTTAGAAAAATACAATTATTGTTAGTAAAAAGATTGAATGTTTCTCTTATATTATGTAAAAAATAAAAGAAAAAACCATATTTAATAAAAAATTGTAATTTTATTATTCATTTGTTTAAGTTTGGGAATTATTCAAATTAAATTTTAACAAAATATATTTTAATAATTGTTAAAATTTGTTATTTTATTTATTTGTTTAAGTATGGGTATTATTCAAATTAAATTGTAATAAAATAAAATAATTTATTGATTGTTAAAAATTGTTATTTTATTTATTTGTTTAGGTTTGAGTATTATTCAAATTAAATTTTAATAAAATAATATATTTTAATAATCCTGGTATGATTGGTATGAAATAAAAGTTGTTACTTAATAATAATAAATAATTCTTTATTCGTCGCAAAAAAACATATAAAAGATAGTTCTGTGGGTAAAAGGCATAAGGGGATAAGTCAAAAAAAGCAGTTTTTCAATAGAGCCTTTAACAGGTTCGCATTAATTCAGGAAATATATTTATGTTTAGCGGGTATACTCTTTTGTTAGCATATGACATTTGCTAACAAAAGTGTATACCCGCTAACCATAAATATGTTTCCTGAATTAATGCGAATACGGTTAAGGCTCTACTGAAAAATTGCTTTTTTTGACTTATCCCCTTATGCCTTTTACCCACAGAGTTTATAGAGGGACACCTCTATATACATATATGTATATACATTACAATTCAAACACATACATATTTTACATTACAACAATTTAAGTACAAACATTACCAAATTATTATGTAAATTTTAACATATTACTGATGGTTAAACAATATTAATTTATTAAGCTGTCTCCTAACTGCATTTCCTTGAATCGTTTCTGTATGTTTTTTGGCTAAATTATAAAGTCGTATTTTTGCATACGAACGAACAATATTTTTAACCAAAAGAAATCCATGATTTTCATCGCAAGGTGCAGATTCCAAAAAATGATTGTGTAAAATAGGAAAAAGATTATAAATATCAGTATAATATTTTTGTGAATTAGCAATGACAAAAATGTCCATAAAATTTTTTTCCTTAGGTATTTTGTTATCTGTTGATAGTAGCATATTCTTTATGGCAATTTCTACTCCTTGACAGATTTTTACCAATCCATATGAAGGAATATGCAAGCCTCCTAAAAATAAAGTATGCATGAGCATGTATTGAGGTAGGCATTTACTTTACCTTTATCCTTGAATGAAATTAAAGAATATGATTCATCATTAATGGCATCCATAGTTGATCTGCATCCCAATATATATTCTGCACATTTATTACTTTTCTCCAGCATTTTGACTACATAACCACTAATGTAAGTCACAACATTTGATGTTAGTGTATTCAGTTCAACTACACCACTTAATATGTCATAATTATGATCCAACAAAAAATCAGCAGGTTCATAGCTGAACTTCCTATACATGGAGAAATCCACTTCCTCCACAGTTGATTTTACTGAAGTACTGGGTATGGATAATACAGTGGTAGCATCTAAAACCTTACAATTGCCTTCTCCCTGAGAAATTTTTGTATGCAATAATAATCTTCTAAAAGTATTTTTAAACTGTAGACAAGTAGGATTATTATTCCATCCATTTCTACTTCTAAAAAAAATTGGTTAAAAATATTATATAGTTTCAAAAAATTTATATTTAACTTACCTTACAGAACAAAAGAATATTTCTAAATGGTCTTGGGATACCTTGTAAGTCAAAAAATAGTTTAGTTTGCCAGACTTAACAAATTCATCAAAAATTCCACAAACAGACATAGATGTAATGGAAAAACCAATAAAGGGAGTTTTTTTTGGGGTAAGCCATAAAGGTCTTCCCCCAACATCTGTACATCTTGATAAATATTGGACTGTTTCCATTAAAAAAGGCCTCCAAACATTTTCATTCGAAATTCTTGTTTTCCATCAAATTCCAAACTTTTTTTAATTGACATCTCATCTAATAGGAGAGAACCAAAAACTTCTTTATTGTTGGACTGAGATTCTTCCACTCTTAGCTTCAGAGCATCAAATGCTGCTGAAACAAACCCTGGTTCACAGTTAACATTTTGATACCATTTTCTAACTGTGGCCTGATGAGGCAAAGCCATTGCAAATTCTTTTCTAACCTCTTCATATGCTTTACTGGAATAAAATTGCAAGGTTGCGGCAAATTCTCTTAATACTGGAGGATAAGACTCGTGTGTTATGGTTTCATTTTTAATATTTTTTAAATATCTATTCATTAATAGATGGGGAACACTACCATATGTTTTTTCTAAATGATCAGCAGCATTTTCAGATACACTTTGATTTTTTTTAGATGCTCCATTACCACCTGCATGGTTAAAATTTTATGTTTTAAAGATTTTATTTCTTTATTTGCACCATAAAGTTTTTTCCTATAAGCTGCTTGCCTTTGTTTTAAATCTGTATTCATTTTCTTAACTTTTGAAGGAGATATACTAAAATAAAAAATAATAAATAAAACAACCACAAAAAAGTAATTCAAAATTAATTAAATAATAGTATATTGTAAACCTAGTGTTACAATGACCCTTATTGTGATACCAAGTACTTGGTATCATCTTAACGTTTAGAAATAAATAAAATCCTAAAATAAATGCTTTTAAGAAGCTCTTAAAAGCATCGAAATAGACAAATATTTTAACTTCACTAAGCATTGCCTACCTATAGTTGTGTATAGTTTTGACAAATTTAATTTTCTTTTGTTTTGCACTGCTGTCAGTACTGGTACTTGCTGCAGAAGTATTTTGGCTTGCTTCTCCTCTACAAATTAAAGGATATTAAAAATATAAAATTAAAGGCATTTAATTTATATTACCTAGTTTCAATCTTTCGTTTTTTTCCTTATTTGTTTCTTTAATATACTTTCATCCGTTGATGACGTAGACTCTTGAAGTTTAGTTTTAACTTTACTTGTTGATGCCTCAGAATCTGAATACAAAGTTAATGCAGTGCTTATAACCTGACAAGATGGTTTGGATTTTGATTTTTCCAGTTTTAGAGAAGGCACACTATTTAATTTTAAAAACCTTTTGCCAAAACGCATAGCAAAATCTTCGTTTTTAAAGTGCTCCGAACAAATAACTTTATTTTTATTCCAAGTCCAATTTTCTTCTGATTTTCCAATTAAATTAAGCCATACTTTTTGAAGCTCTCCTTTGGGAAACCTTTAAATAGTATAGGTATTATTGTAACTATTGTTAAAAATTTAACATGTAAATATGTACTTACACTTACACATGAAAACTTATACCCGGGGTTGGAAATTTTCTGTTATTCTTACAGTCTTTTACAGCACAACAAGCCATAATGAAGCACAAAACAACAGAACACTATAGAACAAACCGTTAAATAGAAATACTTAAAACGAACGTGAAAAATTATAACCTCGAAACTCGGTGTTTACTAAACAAATAACGTCATCGACTAGAAAATGGCAGCCTACAGAGCGTCGGGCAAAAATCGGATGCGCAATGGTCGAAGCTCATTCTCCCCACCTCCATATCTCTGGTTAAAACTTGGCCAACTTTCACGTTCGCGTTCCCGTTCCCGTTGCCGTTTACGTTTATTGTGCATGCATACATTAAATTTGGCCTTTTTAACTTTTTTCCCGTTCGCGTTCCAGTTCCCGTTCCCGTTACCGGGCTATTGTGCAGCGGCCTTCAGCTCGCAAAATCCAAAGATTATTATCTTTGGCTAAATAAATCTCGGAAGGGAAAGGCCATTATACACAAACATGTTGATCTTTGATTGCACGGAAGAAGAAGAGATACTTGTGTACGAAAATTTTGAGGTTATCAAATTATGTTGTTTTGGTTTACTAAATTTTTGTTTGGAATTATTTTATTTGTTAACCTGTTGACCCATTAAAAGATTTTATTTTACCTATGGCAATACAATACAAATAGCAAAAGTTAGCAATTTTTATATGGGGTACAACAAGTATCCCATCATAGAACAGTAAACAGTAAATAATACCATGGAAGAGAAAAAGGTACATTTATTAGAGGAATTTGTCACTGAAGGCAGTATTTACCTCATAAAGGGGGTAAAAAAGGAAAACCCATCACTTTTAGACACTCAAATTACCTTTGAAAAAGGACAGAGCTCTATCATATCAAAAAATAATGAAGAAAATGATCAGGTTAAGTAAGTATTTTAAATTTAAAAATGCATAACATTGTTATTACAAAATTTCTACAAAATGGTATGGATTTGAAACATTAAAATATTAAACACTGTTTATATATTTTTTTATAAATTTAATTTTAAAAAAATGACAAAATCAGCAAAAGCTATTAACATAATATGTTATATAAAAAAATTTTGTACCTAGATTATTTTTATGGTATAGAAGCAATACCTAGAGATTATTAGATTATCAGATTATTTCAAATACGTTTTTTATCAATTGGGTCTCATTAAGCCTGTAAAGAAGTTTTCCAAATAAGGTTTAATTTTTTTCCATTTTCTCATTAAAATCCCTTAAAATGTGAACCATACCTTTGCATTTTAAGTGTTTGGGGATGGTTGAGAAAACACTTTTTAATTACCTATTTAATGTAAATATTTTTTAGCAGATAAAACCTAACTAGGTATATTAACACAAATATATTTAAACAAAATTTTAGATCTAAAATCAAGGATAGTAATAAAGAAATTGACAATTCAGATCAGTGTGAAAAAACCTTATGCAATATAAAGGAAGAAAGAAGGGATAGTGACTTCTCTGTAGATGATACAAATTTCCTACATAATGAAGATGAAGAAAAAGATCCTGGAGATATATTTGAAAAAACCTCATGCTATATTAAGGAAGAAAGAAGGGATAGTGACTTTTCTGAAGATGATAAAAATGTTCTACATAATAAAGATGAAGAAAAAGATCCTGGAGATATAAGTGAAAATTCCTCATGCAATATTAAGGAAGAAGTACTGGATAGTGACTTTTCTGAAGAATTTGATGAAAAAGATAATGATGAAGCCATGTTTGAAACCAAAATTGAAGTGGAATATCATGGGGTTAAATATGATGATGAAGATGAATCAGGGTGAGTTATTTTCAAAGACAGGAAAATTAACTACTAGATTTTTCACAAAAAGGTTGAACTTGGCAGCAAATAATTTTTATTTTTTGTTTTTTTATTTCCCTTATTTTTTAAAATTTCAAGAAATTTGCTTGGCTGAAAATAATGTGTGATTTAATATTTGTAAAACCAAAAATGTTACCTACTTTTTTACTTCAAAAATGTCCGTAAGGCGGTGTACTTTTTCTGCCATAGAGGCATATGGCATAACTTCATCAAAATGAAGTTCTTTTACTTTAGAATCTGATATTATTTTTGGCATAGTTTTCTTATATGGTTATTATATAATAATCATAGATAATAAATCATAATTGATAATAATTAACAAGTAAATAATAAATATTACTGTCAATTTGACAGTGCCAGAGTATTTAATTAAGGTCTTCAGCAGAAGTACCATTTTTAAATTCTAAAAATACTAAATTAAACTGGCATACCTAAGCTACCAACTTAATAAAAAAACACGAGTCCAAATAAAAAAAAATGAACTGTACCTTCTAGTAGATCATGAAAATGTTATTTATTGTTTACTCACAAGTATACTTTTTGTTTTAGGGTAACCTTAGAAGGCGACTTATCAAAGACCCAAGATGGCGATCCCTTGGAAAGAAAAAAATACAAATGTCAGCATTGCCCAAAAGCGTACTTGAGAGAAAGGATTTTAAACGACCACGTCATAGTAAAACACGGCGACTCCGCGCAAAAAAAAGATTACACGTGTCAGCATTGCGACACGCTATTCGTAAATGTGGCGGCAAAAAAAATGCACATCAGGGTGGTACACGAGGGCTTTAACATCAACTGCCCGCATTGCCCGAACACGTTCCCGGACAAATACAGGTTAAAACAGCACGTCAAACAGCAACACACAGAGTACAAATGCAAGCAATGTGACGAAAAATTTGCAGACAGAGACTCTCTAACCCAACACGTCAAATTAAAACACAAAGGTTTCAAGCACACGTGTCCGCATTGCCCGAGAGCGTACTCCACACCAAAAACTCTGCGAAACCACGTCGAAAGCCAACACGGCGATCCTATGCAACTAAAAAAACACATCTGCCCACAATGCGGCAAAATCTTCGCATCACAAACATACTTGAAGACGCACATTCAAACGGCACACCAAGGATTGAAATTCCCTTGCCCACATTGCGCAAAAAATTTCAGTACCAAGGGAAACTTGAAAAACCACCTTCAAATCTCGCATGGCGTGCAAAAAAAAGAATTCAAATGTTCTTTTTGCCGCGAAAGTTTCTCAAAAAGAAGCTGTTTAAAGCAGCACACCAATATAAAACACATCGATTTTAAAAACCGTTGTCCTCATTGCCTAAAACAGTTCAAAACAAATTTTTATTTAAGATGCCACGTTGAAACCCAACATGGCGATCCCTTCCAAAGAAAAAAAAACCAATGTTCACTTTGTGACAAAAGTTTTGTTAAAAGTAGCTATATAAGCAAGCATATGCGAATAATGCACAACGGTTTTAAGTGCGGTTTTCCTCGTTGCCCAGAGAAGTTCACAACGAAAGATAATTTAAAACTCCACGTTAAAAACCAACATGGCGAACAGGGTCGTTCTTAAACCGAAAGTAGGTTCCTACTTACATTTGCTTTTTAAATATAAAAGTATGCAAAACTAAATTTCATAGTTACGGCATTTCACAGCGGCTAGACTTAAAATCCTCATAGAAATTTTTCTCTAAAAAAGTTTTATAAGGAAAGTGAAAGTCTTCTGGAAGAGTTTTTCTGACTAAATTATTGTAAAAACACAAAGAAAAGTATTTATAAACAATGTTTTGGTGTTGTTATAAGGCTTATACAGCACAGAAGCAATGTTTACAATATAGATAAGCCGAGTTTATTTTAATTCATCGCAATAAAACAGTTCAGACATACGTTTGGTTTGTGTTCCAACATCATTTGTTGATTAAATAAGGTGTAATAACTATAACGATTATACATTTTTTCGACATTCGAACTTTGACTTGCTTTTATGGCACGTACAGTGTTGTCAGATAAATGTCAAGAAAGTGCCCCACCAAAAAATGGTAACAGGATAGAATAAAATAATTATGCATATTTAGTAAATATAGAATATTATTTACTGAACATTTCTTTAGTCAGTATATAATAAATAATAAAAACACATTTTATTAATATATGAATAAATATATTTTGCAGTTAAAAGCGTATTATTATAATAACAAGTTTTCCCCCTTTTTAAACTAAATAAAATAACAAATTTGCAAAGTTTCAGAATCAAATTTGTAATGAACTGCTAAAATATAAAATATTTAATCAAGAAGAAAAAGCTAATCATAGACCACATATTTTAAATATCTGTCATAGGCTCGCCTAACGCCTACTCTTGTGTATTAAAGCGAAGTGAGGCAAAAGCTGAATCTAAAGCCTTCCTTCCTCCCGTAAAAGATGAAAAAACCGTAGTGCTGTTTATAGATTATCGTACGGGAATCTATAAACAGCACTACGATTTTCGTATTGTTCATCTTTTACGGGAGGAAGGAAGGAAAGCAATCTTTAAATCAGGCTTAATTGTCATTGTCATAACCTCGAAACGACAAGTTGGTTTTGTGTGTTTTTATTAAAATACCATGGAGCTCCATGTAAAATGCGATGGCAATTCTTTCTGCGTTGCGTTGTAGAAGTTGTTGTTACAATGACGAGAATAAGGAGCCTGATATAAACTTTTCCAGGTAAAATCCCTTTCACAGGTAACAACCTTATAACTCAAAATTACGACACTCTTTGGTTAAGTTTTGGTCACATTTTGATTACGCGTCAATGTTTTCTGAGAAAACTACAAAAAAAGGAGATTAACCTCGCAAATATTATCTTTGGCTAAATAAATTTCGGAAGGAAAAGGCCATTATACTCAAACAACATGGTGTTCTTTGATTGCACAGCAGAAGAAGAAGAAATACGTGTGTACCTAAATTTTGAGGTTAGTAAATTATGTTTGCCAAACATTGTTTGGATTTACTGAATTTTTTAATTAATGGATTTTGTTTATTTGTTGACCTTTTACCTATAGCAGTAAAATACTAATAGCAAAAGTAAGCAATTTTTTGTGTAGACGGATATACAGGGTACAACAAGAATGTCATGTTTGGAAAATAATGGCCATATTACAAATTGGTCAAAATTAAAAATCTACTTGTATTGCTATAATTGCACATTACGTAAAATTAATCTTTAATAATTTAATTTTTTTACAGTAAATAATCCAATGGAAGAGGAAGAGGTACATTTATTAGATGACTTGGTCACTATAAACTCTGAGTGTGTAGAAAAGGAAAACCAATCACTTTTAGACACTCAAATTACCTTTGAAAAAGTACAAAGTTCTTTTGAAGCAAAAAATATTGATGGAAATTATTATGAAGAACTTAAAAATGATTGTCGGATAGAGTAAGTATTTTAAATTTAAACTTTTTTATAATTTCAAAATATTTTTAAAAAGGTATACCATATGGATTTGAACATTAAAATATTAAAATAAAAAGTTTTTAGTAGACTGTCTTTTTTATTTTAGATTTATCATTGACAATGATGATTCTTCATCATTGTCATCCGGTTCTGATTTTGACAATGAAGATAATAAAAATTTCCTATGTATTGAAGATGAAGAAAAAGATCCTGGAGATGAATGTGAAAAAACCTCTTGCAATATTAAGAAAGAAAGAAGGGATAGTGACTTTTCTGAAGAAGATAATAAACATTTTATAAATAATAAAGATGAAGAAGAATGTGAAAAAAACTACAATATTAAGGAAGAAAGAAGGGATAGTGACTCTGAAGAAGATAATAAACATTTTATTCATAATGAAGATGAAGAAGAATGTGAAAAAAACTGCAATATGAAGGAAGAAAGAAAGGATAGTGACTTTTCTGAAGAAGATAATAAAAATTTCCTACATAATGAAGATGCAGTAAATGATCCTGGAGATGAATGTGAAAAAACCTCATGCAATATTAAGGAAGAAAGAAGGAATAGTGAGTTTTCTGAAGATGATACAAATTTCCTACATAATGAAGATGAAGATAAAGCCACGTTTGAGACGAAAATCGAAGTGGAATATCATGGGGTTAAGGAAGAAGATGAATCAGGGTGAGTTATTAGGAAAAAAATTATTTGTTTCAAAATTTGTCGTTGTGTGGTAATGCAAAATTAAATTGGTAGTTGTTTTGGTGGTTATACCTTGCTTCTTAAAGGTTGGTAAGTTGAAATGTTTGGCTCTAGTACCGATGTTTTGTTTAAAGGTTCGCGTGTGGCATTTAAAATGAAGTTTGGAGTCGATAATCGTTCCGAGATGTTTAGTATTGTTTGTGGGGGATATTTGTTGGTTTTCAATTGAGATTTGTGGCGAGTCATCTTTGATTTTGTGGTTGAATTAATAAATTGAGATTTCCTGGCGTTAATCTTCATTCGTCATTGAGAGATCCGTTTTCCAAGAAGTTTTTAATTGGCCCCATTGGATATTCCAGACAGACCAAAAGTTAATATAACAAACCTCTATACCACACTATCAAAAGCTTTGCTAATGTCAAGTGGTGTTCTAGTATGCTGTGTTGCTGAAGATTTGATAACAGAGTAATTAGCGGATGTAGTGTCGAGTGTTTTTTCTAAAACCAAATTGGTCCTTCGAAATCTTGTCGCCAATCTCCAGGTACTACATCATGATGGATCTTGGTAAATTAGATAGTGAGACCTTCTTCAGGTTCAGTAGGTGTGCCAAAGTTTTTGGTAAGATTTAATACATCCTGTGATTATTCTAATTAAACCAGTAACTTTACCTGTGGCTCTTGAAGTATTTAAAGTTTATCGAGGAATCTTTTAGACAATCACCAATTTTTTCATCCTTCATTTCATATTTCACCGACGAGATTTTAAACTTTTTACGAAATCTCAAGCACAGTAAAATGCAGAATTTCTTCACGATTCTACTGATAATATTTTCGTCAAGAAGTCAGTTAACGGTTCTTTTACATCCGTCATTTTATCTGGGAAAACTCTTTTTTATGTAGCTTTAATAGGCTTTTAGTGAGTAAGCAATAAATATAATTTTTGTGATCTTGAGTTAATTTTTTGTTTTAGGGAAACATTAGAAGGCGGCGGCTTCAAAAACCGTTGTTCACATTGCTCAAAAACGTATAAATATAAGGGTAACCTAAACCATCACATTAGAATTAAACATTGCGCACCCTTACCGAGAAAAAAATACAAATGTCCTCACTGCCCACAAACGGTTAGATCAAAGTATTACATAACACATCATATTAGAATTAAACATGGCAAACCTATACATAGAAAAAAATACAAATGTCCTCATTGCCCAAAAGCGTACACTTCAAGCAGTAACGTGCAACATCACGTACGAATTGAACATGGCGATCCTTTACAAAGAAACAAATATAAATGTTCACATTGTGACAAAATATTCCTACAAAAGGCCGGTTTGTGTCAGCATATTAAAATAAAACACAACGGGTTTAAATTCAGTTGTCCGCATTGCCCAAAAACGTACACATCAAAAGAAAATGTACAACAGCACGTTAAAAACCAACATGGCGATCCGCAACAAAGGATTTACCACACATGTCCAGAATGCACAAAAGCTTTTACATCAATTTATTCCTTAAAACACCACCTTCAAAACATACACGGCCATGCCGGTAAACCCAAAAAAAGAATTAAATACACATGTCCAGTTTGCACAAAAGCTTTCACGAGAAGTTATTATTTAAAATGCCACGTTCAATTGCAACACGGCGATCCCTCCCAAAGAAATAACAAATGTCCGCATTGCCAAAAAGTGTACTCAACAAACAAAAGTTTAAAAAGACACATTGAAAGCCAACACGGCGACCCCACGCTAAGAAAAAAATACGCGTGTCCACATTGCGACAAGATATTCTCAAATGTGACAATTAAAAATAAGCACATCAGGACAAATCACGAGGGCTTTAGGATCAATTGCCCGCATTGCCCGAGTAAGTTTATGAGAACATCTAGTTTGAAAAAACACATTGAAAACCAACATGTACCAAAAGAGTACAAATGTACACAATGCGACGACAAATTCATAGAAAAAGACTCTTTAACCCGACACATTAAAGTTACACACAAAGGTTTTATATACAATTGTCCACATTGCCAGAAGGTGTATAGTAATAAATGTCATTTGAAAAAACACGTTGAAAACGAACATGGCGATCCCGTACAACGAAAAAAATACAACTGTTCGCAATGCGACAAAATATTATTAAATATGTGCAGTTTAAGAAGGCACATAAAAGTAACACACGAAGGTTTTAAATTGTCTTGCCCGCATTGCCCAAAGATGTACACCAGCAAGGCAAGCTTGGATATTCACCTTCAAATCACACATGATGAACAAAACAAGATTACTCCGTGACGAAAATTTCTTTAAAAAGGCAGTTTAGTTCAGCATGTTAAAATAAAAAAGCGGTTTTAAATACAGTTGTACTCATTGTTACACAGGCCGACAAAATAAAAAAATATAGTTTATCTTATATGCTTATATCGGAATAAATATTGAAAGCACATTTTATTAATTTATGAATAAATATTTTGCAGTTGAAGGCGTATTATTAATAAGATATTTTACCCTTTTTAAACAAAATAACAAAAAAAATACATCCGTTAATTTCAAACAGCTGCTAGATGCCTTGTGTATATTTGTTTTCCACAACAAATTGTTATTAACAATCCTTACAAATAGTTTTTGAGTAATGATTCCAAAAAACCCGGCATTGATGTTTGTGGAGAATATTTATTGGTTTGTGGAGAATATTTATTGGTTTTCAATTGAGATTTGTGGCGAGTCAGCTTTGCTTTTGTGGTTAAAATTAGTAAATTAGGATTTCCTGGCGTTAATCTTTATTCGTCATTAAGAGATCCGTTTTCCAAAAAGTTTTTAATTAGCCCCATTGGATATTCCAGACAGACCAAAAGTTAATATAACAAACCTCTATGCCACACTATCAAAAGCTTTGCTATATTATAATGTCAAGTGGTGTTCTAGTATGCTGTGTTGCTGAAGATTTGATACCAGAGTAATTAGCGGATGTATTGTCGAGTGTTTTTTCTAAAACCAAATTGGTCCTTCGGAATCTTGTTGCCAATCTCCAGGTAGGTACTGATGGATCTTGGTAAATTAGATATTGAGGCCTTCTTCAGGTTCAGTAGGTGTGCCAAAGTTTTTGGTAAGATTTAATACACCCTGAAATTATTCTAATTAAACCAGTAACTTTACCTGTGGCTCTTGAAGTATTTAAAGTTTATCAAGGAATCTTTTAGACAATCACCAATTTTTTCATCCTTCATTTCATATTTCACCGACGAGATTTTCTTTGGTTGGAGCTTTGCTTTTTTAAAACTTTTTACGAAATCTCAAGCACAGTAAAATGCAGAATTTCTTCGCGATTCTACTGATAATATTTTCGTCAAAGATGTCAGTTAACGGTTCTTTTACATCCGTCATTTTATCTGGGAAAACTCTTTTTTTATGTAGCTTTAATATGCTTTTAGTGAGTAAGCAATAAATATAATTTTTCTGATCTTGAGTTAATTTTTTGTTTTAGGGAAACATTAGAAGGCGGCGGCTTCAAAAACCGTTGTTCACATTGCTCAAAAACCTATAAATATAAGGGCAACCTAAACCATCACGTTAGAATTAAACATTGCGCACCCTTACCGAGAAAAAAATACGAATGTCCTCATTGCCCACAAACGTTTAGATCAAAGTATTACATAACACATCATATTAAAATTAAACATGGCAAACCCATACATAGAAAAAAATACAAATGTCCTCATTGCCCAAAAGCGTACACATCAAGCAGTAACGTGCAACATCACGTACGAATTAAACATGGCGATCCTCTACAAAGAAAAAAATACAAATGTTCACATTGTGACAAAATATTCCTACAAAAGGCCGGTTTGTGTCAGCATATTAAAATAAAACACGACGGGTTTAAATTCAGTTGTCCGCATTGCCCAAAAACGTACACATCAAAAGAAAATTTACAACAGCACGTTAAAAACCAACATGGCGATCCGCAACAAAGGATTTACCACACATGTCCAGAATGCGCCAAAGCTTTCACATCAATTTATTCCTTAAAACACCACCTTCAAAACCTAGCATGTAAAAATAAAACACAGCGGTTTTAAATACAGCTGTACTCATTGTTACACAGGCCGGCAAAATAAAAAAAAATAGTTTTCTGCAGGATGACACAACTTTTTAATGAAATTAAATCTTTTTGTCCATGTACACCATATGCTTATATGGGAATAAATATTGAAAGCACATTTTATTAATTTATGAATAAATATTTTGCAGTTGAAAGCGTATTATTAATAAGATATTTTACCACAGGTCTGTGTATTTTACCCTTTTTAAAAAAAATAACAAAAACAATACATCTGCCTTGTTTATATTTATCACAAAATAATTCTCCGAATATCTGTCAAATTTTCTGTATCCTACAATCACACAGATGAGACTCTGTTTACAATCAATAAAATATAATGTTTGTAGCATATTTCAAAGTGAAATTTTGACACAGCGAGACTTTAAAATTCTCAAAAAATCGGAGAATTTTCCGGCTATTGGCAACACTGGTTTTATGTACCTTTTTGGTACATTTGGAGCTTTTTACATTTCAGGGAAATTTGGTAAATTTTAAAAGTCGAATTTGGTACTTTATTTTGCCACTACTGGCAACACTGAATCGATGTTTGTTTTATTTTAGAGGTCCGTTTGTTGTGATCATATATTTGTTATATGGTTGTAGCATTGAGTAAAGAAAAACACTTTACTCAATGGTTGTAGTATATTAAATAAAAACATATTATTTATTGAAAGTGATTAAAAACAACATTATGCAAAGATACTAGCTGCTTGTATCTAACAAGGTAAGTTACCTATATGTTTGTTATCTATGTTTATATGTAACAAGAAGAGAGAGAACTGTTCTGTGGGAATAAATAATCTGGGAATGATTATCAAAAAGTAAAGTAAATTGTGGACAGCTTGGTATTTTTTAGGAAAACCTATTTGCTTTTGTATGAAGTAATGATTCCCTAAATTTTATGTTTATCTCAAATTTAATATAGGTACTGCTTGGCAACTATACCTTGACTGTAAAATAGTAACACAGAATGTCTGTGAATGTTTAGGTACTTAAAAATCTTTAGGACAGAGTTCTTTGCTTTAGGAATGGCTTAACCAGTGTTACCAACACTTTTTCGGTAGATTCTTCCGAAAATTTGGGTATAATTCCGATAAATTTAGTTTTATCATAAAATATTTATTTGAAGTAAATCTTTTATGTATGTAGGTAGTTATTCACTTTTGTCTTTTTAAAACGGAAGACAAAAAAAATTCGGCCAATGTTTTTTACTCGGCAAGTATAGGTTACCTAATTATTAAGAAGTATTGCAAAATTTACAAGTTCGATAGAAAATCGATGTCTTTCGGTGATCGGTAGAATTATTTAGAAATCGGTAGATCTACTTGTAAGTTACAAGTTAGGATAAATAATTATTTAAGATTAAAAGTTTAAATCACATAACACAATCATTACAATAGGAAAATAATGCGGTTTATTGTTTTATTACGAGTTTTTTTATTTTAGTTTATTGAGTCCATTAAGTCTATCACTGCTTAACACTAAATCTACAGTTTTTTCCTGCAGGTAATTTTTCAGAATGCCAGGAATTGATTACGCTGACGAACTTATCCAACGTGCTCCTGGATTTCTGGATGGTAAGTCAATTTAAATTTAAATTTGTTTTTTTACAAAGGTCATGTATGTATGACCGTCATACCCACGGCATTTATGGACAAGTCATAAAATGTTTAAATTTTTACAGTAAATAATCCCTTGGAAGAGGACAAGGTACGTTTATTCGACGACTTTGTCACTGAAGACAGTGTTTACCTTATGAACTCTGAGGATGTACAACAGCAAAACCAATCGCTTCTAGACAGTCTCCAACAAGTGCAAAGTTCTGCTGAACCAACAAATATTGAAGAAGATAAATACGATTGTTGGGTTGATACCCACTCTATAACAGGGATATCGCAAAAAAAAATCAGCTGTGAACCCACAAATACACGCGTAACCATTGATTGCATTGAATTAAGTGATTCTTCTGAAGGATCCGATTGTACAGATTTACAAGTCGAAAAGGAAATCAAAGAGGAGCTTTGCCTGGATGATTTTTGTGTTGAAACAGAGTAAGTAGTTTTGATTCACGCCATACGGTCATGTTAACAAAAAACAGCATTAAAGTGAAACTTTGAAAGTTTTTCAGAGAAAAATGTCCACAAGGGTAGTGATGAAAGAAATGATAATGCCAATCCTATTAATAATAAAAGTGCAAAAAACCTACATAACGAAGATGAAGATGAAGCCATGTTTGAGACGAAAATTGAAGTAGAAAATCATGGGGTTAGATATGATGATGCAGATGAATTAGGGTGTGTAATCTAAAAAAAATATATATATTATGGTATGGTTTAGCTGGTTTTCTAATGCTTTGGGATGTTTCAATCCCGGGCCATTTCATTATCAGCAGCATGCTGCAGTTTGAGTTTCTGTTATGGACTGTCCTTAAAGATCATTAGCTTCCTTGTCTTGGCACATTTTTTGCATAATGCAAAAAAAAGATTTAGTTTTGTTTTTCAAATTTTATTTTAATTTCTTACACTGCAGTACTTGATTTCTAGAGTTTGTGTTTCTGTTATGGGCTGTCTTTAAAGATCTTATTGTAATATGCATATTGATCTTTATATCTTTATATGCATATGAACTTTAGCATATATGCTTCCTGATTTTGTCTTATTTCTAGTACATTGTAAAAAGAACTATGATTCATGAATATGTATATAGTTTTTTGCAATTTTATTTTAATTTCTTACAAAGCTTTGTACTAGTAGGTACTTGAATTCTCTTTGATATATCAGCTGTTAAGTGTACAGTTGGAACTTTATCCACTTTTAAAGACTTTTTTTTTTGTCATTGTTTTTACAGATTTTCACTTGGCAGGTAGAAATTTTTTACACTTACAAAACATAAAAAATAGCTTAAAAACAACTCGCATCAAAATGTAACTAGTCAATATGGCGGCGACTGGGTGCTCCCATCTCTTTGCTAGGATTTGTGCTAGAAAATATCTTGTTTTCTTGTACCATGGTCTGGATATAAAAAAATCTGATTTTTGAGTTTGTTTTTTTAGGGAATCGGACGACAGCACAAGTCGCTGTCCACATTGCTCAATAGCTTTCAGAGGAAAGGACAATTTAAACCGACACTTCCAATTGCATCATGGCGATCCCTCACAAAGAGACAAATACAGTTGTCCACATTGCAGAATAGCGTGCCCAACAGTAGATAATATAAGAAATCACATTGAAACCGTACACGGGGACAAGGGAACTTATAAGTTCCATTGCCCGCACTGCCCAAATACGTACACGATAAAATCGACCCTTTTACAGCACATCAAAAACAAACATGGCGATCCAAACAAATACAAATGCTCGGATTGCCCGAAAGCGTACCCAACAAAAGGTACTTTAAAGGTCCACATTGAAAGCCAACACGGCGACCCCACGCAAAGAAAAAAGTACACGTGTCGACATTGTGACAAAATATTCCCAAATATGCCAGCAAAATTCAAGCACATCAAGTCAAAACACGAGGGCTTGAAGTTCATTTGCACGCTTTGCCAGTATTCATACAAGCAACCACATTCCTTAAAAAAGCACATTAAAAAAAACCATGGCGATGCCTTACAAACAAAAGTGTAATAATGTAGAATGTGCGTCAAATATAAAAATATTATATACCTATATCCTTGACTTTTATTTCTACAAACCTTAACCTAAATAGGTTTTCTCAAAATCCAAGACGAAATTTCCTTTACCATTTTTTCTGAATTCGCAAATTTGCAGGAGTTCATTTGTTTTACCTGGACTGCGGCAACGTTGCAAATTTAGGGGTTTGGTTGGTAAATACGGAACCAAAATTGGTTGCATTGATTAAAACAAACTAAACTAGGGCTGTCAAATGTCAATTTGAAGGTTAATTTAAGGTTATTTTATAACCTTCAAATTGACATTTGATAGAATAAGGTTTATTTTTTACAAAAGAGGAGTAAAATGATTGTTCTTACCACTTTGAGGTCTCTTTTAAGGCTTCTCTGTAAAAAACACAACGTTTAAAACGATTATTAATCTGTACAAACCCAAAGCACAAGAATTGTAAACAACAAAAATGGCCGCCATCGTATGATGTACTACGAGATCGAACACACCTTGTTGTGTGGATTGTAGTGAAAACCACAATTTAAAATATCAATATACTATTGGCAACACTGGGTGTTTGTCTTCTGTGGCAACCATAGACAAGAGACAAGTAGACGTATAACGCTCAATGTTTTGCTTCGCTTTGCTTTGTCTGCATCATAACAATAACAATGTCGAAGATCGCATTTTGTGTATAAGGTCGAAAATCGCATGGATATTGAAGCCAATTTTGCAACCAGTTACACGTCTAGTTGTGTTTTGTCTATGGTGGCAACTTATATAAAATCTGTTAAGTTTGTTAACCTGGTTGGCCTTGGGCAGGATTAAATTTTGTTGATGTCCTGTTTTGAAGATTATTATAACATTTAAATTTGTGCAGTTTGTAACTGTGATGTGAATTTTTTATGTGGATATGTGCCAGTATTTTTACCTTCCCCTAAATTTACCCAATGCTTTACAATTATGTCAACAATCATAACTTTGACAGTTGTCTGTCGTAAATTTTAAAGGGAGGTGAATATACTGGCCCCGTAACTCATAGATATTCAGGTACTTTATTATTATTATTATCATTCTTTTATAATCTGTGTTTATTATTAAATATGTTAAATATGACATATTCTTGAATAGCATCACAATTAAAGTATTTTATGTAAAAATAATTTAATTTTTGCAGTAAATAATCCCATGGAAGAGAACAAGGTACACTTATTTAATGACACTGTCAATGAAGACAGTAAACACCTCATAGACTCTGAGGATGAAGAAAAGAAAAACCAATCACTTTTCGACACTCAAATTAGATTTAAAAAAGTACAAAGTTCTGTTGAACCAAAAAATCTTGAAAGCAGAAACAATTGTGAGGTGAAGTAAGTATTTAAAGTTAAAAATGTATAGGTAGCTAGAAAGTTTTTTTAATTTCTTTGGTGTATATTTTTAAGCAGATAAAATCTAACCTAGCCACAAATATATTTGAACATAATTTTAGATTTAAAATGAATGATAGTGATAAAGAAATTGATGATTCTGATCCTGGAGATGAAAGTGAAAAAACCCTGTGCAATATTAAGGAAGAAAGAAGGGATAGTGACTTTTCTGAAGAAGATATTAAAAATTTCCTATATAATGCAGATAAAGAAAAAGATCCTGGAGATGAATGTGAAAAAACGTTGGGCAATATCAAGGAAGAAAGAAGGGACAGTGACTTTTCTGAAGAAGATTATAAAAATTTCCTGTATAATATAGATGAAGAAAAAGATCCTGGAGATGAATGTGAAAAAAACGAATTCTATATTAAGGAAGAAAGAAGGGATAGTGACTCTGAAGATGATAAAAATTCCATACATAATGAAGATGAAGAAAAAAATGAGGAAGAAGCCATGTTTGAGACAAAAATCAAAGTGGAATATCATGGAGATGAAGATGAATCAAGGTGAGTTTGTTTTGTTTGACGAAAATAAATAACCTTAATTATTTTTTGATGTGGAGAATAGTTATCAAACATTTTATTTGATTGGTACAATATTCCTACTGTTTCCCAGGATAAACAAAAATATCAAAATTAAAATTTAAAAAACTGAATTACTTTTAGGATCATAAAATTAACAAAAATTTTAAAATTTTTGTCAATTTAGAAATCTAGGATTTGGGAAAAAAATTAAAATTTTAATAATTTTGTCAATTTAAAAATTTTAATTATTAATAAAGGTTTAAATAAAAAACTAAATTGTATATCGCAAAAATTTAGATCTTTTAAAATTTTGTAAATTTTGAAAATATTATGAATTTTAAAAACTTTGCATTTTGGATTTTTTTTTTGAAGATTTTAATAATTTAGACCATTTTAATAATTAAAAGCTTTAATCACAATACTAAAAATCACTGCACATCAACCATTTTTATCATGATCTATGATTTTTATGTTGTATACAATTCTTGTGCTTTGGGTTTGTGCTGTTTATACAAATTATTGGTTATGTGTTTCTTACAGAGGCACTCTGATGTTACTATCGTAAAAAAGTACCACTTTTAATAATCAGCTGTCAAACGCTTATGTTACAAACGAGTGTTTTTGAGAATAAAGCCGGAAAATGTCAAAAAATATCGGGAAAAAACCTTCGATTTGTTGTATTTCGAGAGGAAATCCTGGGTTTAGTTTTTACCGGTTTTCCAATAAACAGTGTTAATCTGAATGAAGAAATAAATTGCATACAGTCTCTGTAAATATAAATTGTACCTATTAGATACAATAAATACACATTTTAGTAGTGATTAACGTGAAAAGTGAAAACATTTCAATTCAGTCAAAATCGTCAAACAAATAAGTCGTCTAAATTTAAACAGCATTTGGCATTATTAAAAGCGTTGATTAAAAAAGTCTTCAATCAACGGTAAACTACCATTATATTAGTATGTATTATATATAATATTATGTTGCAATAAATTCGTAGGTATATTTTGTTTAAAATGCAGTTGTCGGAGTTTTGCTTTTACTTACCGCATTGGATCCTTTGGCAAAACATGAAAATGCAACGATTTAGTTCTTGAATTTTATTTACAATTAAAAACACAATAATTCACCATGATCCCATTGATAAAATACACACACTAACGTGACTATATAAGCATTTAAGCGTTTAGTTTCTTAATCAATGATATAAGGAATAATCAATCGAAATCGAGTAGTAAAAAAGTTTTTTAATTTTAAAATTACATTAATATAAAATGTAAAGGTTGGCAACACTGCTTACAAGTGCCTCTGTAAGAAACACAGCGTTTAAATCGATTTAATCTGTATAAACAGCACAAGAATTGTAAACGACATAAAAACGTTTTGTTTCAGGGATTTATTAGAATGTGTCAAATCCGAGGGTTCTCCCTACAAATGTCCTCATTGCCCGAAAACTTTATCAAGCAGCGGCCATTTGAAAAGACACGTTCGAAGCCAACATCCTCAGGGAAAACAATACATCTGTTTGCAATGCGACAAAATATTACCGACTATGGACGGTTTAAATAGGCACGTAAAAGCGGCGCACGAATTAATTGAATGTTCGCATTGCTCGAAAGCGTTCAAAACCAAACACTATTTAAAACGACACGTCGAAAGCCAACACGGCGATCCCTCGCAACGGAAACAGTTCGAGTGTCCGCAGTGCGACAAACTGTTCCTATCCGCGAAAAGCGTGGAACAGCACGTACAACAAATACACGAAAACTTGAAGCAGAACTGTCCGCATTGCGCAAAAGCGTTCGCTAGAAGGGACGGTTTGAATCACCACGTTAAAAACCAACACGGCGATCCCTTAAAAAGAAAGCAGTTCGAGTGTCCTCACTGCGACAAAGTGTTCTACTATTCAAACAACGTGAAAACTCACATAAAGCAAGTGCACGAAAATGTTAAACACACTTGTTCGCATTGCTCGAAAGAGTTCGCGACAAATTTTTACTTAAAACGGCACGTTCAAGACCTACACGGCGATCCCTTGCAACGAAAAAAACACAAGTGTCCGCAATGCGACAAACTGTTTCTGAACGTGGAGAGCATCAAAAAACACCTAAAAAAACACGAAAACGTTAAGTACAGTTGTCCGCATTGCCCCAAGGCGTTGACAAGCAGTGCACTTTTGAAAAGCCACGTTCAAACCCAACACGGCGACCCCTCACAAAGAGAAAAGTTCAAGTGTCCGCATTGCGACAAACTATTCTTATCCATGAATATTATAAAAGCCCACATAAAACAAATACACGAAAACGTCAAGTTCAGTTGTCCGCATTGCTCAAAAGCGTTCACGACAAGCGATTACTTGAAACAGCACGTTCAAGACCAACACGGCGATCCTTCGCAAAGAAAAAAATACGAATGTCCGCATTGCGACAAACAATTGCTGTGTTTGCATAGTATGAAGGTGCACATACAGGTGATGCACGGCTCCGTTGAACACGGTTGTCCGCATTGCTCGAAACCGTTCAGAAGTCGGGAGTACCTAAAAAAGCACCTTCAAAACAAACACGGCGATCCGCTGCAAAAAGTTAAACACCAATGTCCGCATTGCCCTGAAGCGCTAACGAGTAGGGGGGCGTTAAAAAAACATGTTCAGTACCGACATAGCGATCCCTTGGAAAAGAAAAAATTCGAGTGTCCGCAATGCGATAAAACGTTCGTGGATGTATATCTGTTGCAAGCGCACGTCAAGTCGAAACACGAGGGGTTGAAGTTCACTTGCACGCTTTGCCAGAATTCGTACAACAAAAAGTTTACCTTAAACCAGCACATTAAAAACGTACATGGCGATCCCTCACCAAAAAAAGAGTAAACATGTACACAATCTCGGTTAATCTAGGTTCACATCGGTGAAATTTGCTGTTCTCGCCGCAAATGAGCTGAGATTTTTGCCCCCCCACGGATATTGCATAATATGCAGTTTCATTCAGTAGGAATATGCTAAAAATAAAAATATTATGAATATCCCGGACTTTTATTTTATTTCCCTAACCCGTGCCACAGAAAAAAAGGAACGCGCCGAAAGTTACGGAAACATACTTAAAAATTAAAATTATCCAACGCAAAGGATAAGCGATATAAGAATTAAAAACGATAGCCAATCCCAACACATGGCCATAGGGAATTCTTTAAATTGATGGTGTACTAAGAATGCATTATTATGTATAAAATATTTGATCGACTATAATCCACTTCATTTTACCACTGAATCAATTTTTGTTCCTATAGCTCCTATAGGAAAGCGTATAGGTTTGTTAATTTTGACATACACTGTATAGTAAATTATACTTGTGTACTATAAAGCCTGATTTATAGATCGCCTTCCTTCCTTCCGTGAAAGATGAACAATACAAAAACCGTAGAGCTGTTTATAGGTTCCCGTAAGGTAATCTATAAATCAACTTCCATAAAACAGTTTATAAAGTTCCTTTTATTTTATGTTGGCAACAAGTATTAAGTTTGTTGATCACGTTAATCTTGACCTAGGATTACATTTTGTTGTTTTGTTTTAAAACATGATTATCTTCTCAAGTTTGTGTAGTTTGTAACTTTGTGATGTGAAATCGTTTAAGTGGATATAAATCATAGATTTTCGGGTACATACTTTATTATTATTAAATGTGTGTCGGCAAATTTTGAGGTTAATATACCATATATATTGTTTGGGCAATAAAAGTAATCATTAATATGAAGGAAGAGGAGGTACATTTGTTTGATGACTTTGTCACTGAAGACAGTATTTACCTTATAGATGATGAAGAAAAGGAAAACCAAGACACGCAAATTGTCTTTGAAAAAGTACAAAGTTCTGTTGAACCAAATAATATTAAAGAATGCAGAAACAATTGTGAGGTCGAGTAAGTTTAGTAAAATACTATGCTTTTTAAACTATTAGCTAAAATTAAATGCCATAATATTTTCTACAAAAAATTATAGATTTACTTAAATAATTTTAGAGTTGATGATAGTAGTGATGAAGAAAATGACTTTTCTGCTGATGAAGATTCATCATACACTCCTGAAGATGATGAAGTCAAATATAATCGACAAATTAAATTAGGGTGAGTAAAAAACATTTTATTTTTTAGCTACAGTTAAAGTTTGGCAAAAATCCAATAAAAATTGCCTTATCATTCCTCTGCTGAAAAATAAGTGCAAAAAAAAATTTTTTTAACTTGAAATTTTATGGTAAAATATCTGAGAAAGTTTTTTCTGGCCACAAAACTCAAGGATATAAGATTGTGTAAAATATCATGTGTATCTTTTAGATCCCAAATCAACGATAGTGATGAAGAAAGTGACGGTTCTGATTCTGAAGATGAAAGTGAAAAAAGCTCATGCAATATTAAGGAAGAAGGAGGGGATAGTGACTTTTCTGAAGAAGATGAGAAAAATTCCCTACATAATAAAGATGATGATGAAGCCATGTTTGAGTCAAAAATCCAAGTGGAATATCATGGGGTTGAATGTGGTGATGAAAATGAATCAAGGTAAGTTTTTTTTTTACAGGGCGTCGCACTCTTCTGTTACATTAACGTTTCTGTTATACGTTTTGTTTCAGGGATTCATTGCAATGCGAAAAATCGAAGCGCTACAAATGTCGACAGTGTCCGAGAGCTTTTTCAATCAGTGCACATTTAAAAAGACACGTTGAAAGCAAACATAGCGATCCCTTACAAAGAAAAAAATTCAAGTGTCCACATTGCGAGAAACTATTATTATCTTCACAAAGTTTGAAAGTGCACATAAAAGCGAAGCACGGATCTGTTAAACACAGTTGTCCACATTGCTCGAAAGCGTTCACATTAAGTGAATATTTAAAAATTCACCTTAAAAAAAAACACGGCGATCCCTTGCAAAGAAAAAAATACAAATGTCCACATTGCCCAAAAGCTTTAATTGCAAGAGATTATTTAAAAATCCACATTGAAAACCAACATTGCGATCCATTACAAAGAAAAAAGTTTAAGTGTCCACATTGCGAGAAACTATTATTATCTTCACAAAATTTGAAAGTGCACATAAAACAAATGCATGAAAATAATTATTACACTTGTCCGCACTGCTCAAAAGCATATAAATCGAAACATGGATTAAGTTGCCACATTCAAGTTGAACATGGCGATCCCTCGCAAAGAAACCAATATAAATGTCCACAGTGCCCAACCAAGTTCACAAGAAGTGATCACTTAAATCGCCATGTTAAAAACCAACATGGCGATCCCTCGCAACGAAAAAAATTCGAGTGTCCGCAATGCGACAAACAATTCCTATATTCGCAATCTAGAAAAGAGCACGTGCAAAAAGTTCACGAAAATATTAAATTCGATTGTCCATATTGCCACAGAGCGTTAGCAAGTCTTGCAACTTATAGAAAACATATCAAAATCATACATGGCTATCCTTTGCAAAGCAAAAAACACCAGCAAAGCACGAATCTGTTAGACACACTTGTTCACATTGCTCAAAAGAGTTCAAAAGTGTCGAATATTTAAAAAATCACGTTCAAAACCAACATGGCTATCCCTTAAAGGGAGACAAGTTCCAGTGTCCTCATTGCGACAAACTATTCTTATCTGTGAAAAATATCAAAGCGCACATAAAACATATGCACAAAAACTTAAAATTCAGTTGTCCACATTGCTTAAAAGCGTTCACAACAAGTGAATATTTAAAACGGCACGTTCAAGACCTGCATGGCGATCCCTTGCAAAGAAAAATGTCCACAATGCGATAAACTATTTCTGAATGCAGAAAGTATTAAAATTCACATAGAAAAAACACAAAAACGTTAAATACGAATTGCCCCAAATGTTAAAAATAAAAATATTATAAATATCCCCGATGTTTATTTTATTTATACTAACCTTTCCTTATCCTCAATATATAATTAATTACATTAATGTAATGTGTATAAGCGGTTTCATATAGATGCGAAATACGAAAAATGTTTTATTGGTCCATCTGATTTGGCGGGAAAAGCGTTTTGACGTTTCGATAGATCCTGCGAATTCGCAAGATT
This sequence comes from Brassicogethes aeneus, assembly GCA_921294245.1. Classification (NCBI taxonomy): domain Eukaryota; kingdom Metazoa; phylum Arthropoda; class Insecta; order Coleoptera; family Nitidulidae; genus Brassicogethes; species Brassicogethes aeneus. The sequence goes on from OV121140.1 coordinate 2,464,240, forward strand.
TAAAATCTATAAAATAACTTCTGCAATTTTGCGAGTTCGAAATACTGGTACAGGAAAACTCGTCTTTTGTTTTAGTTTGTTGGTTTTGTGACACCCTGTATATAGTAAATTATGCTTGTCACAAGCAGCTTGTGTAACTAAAACAGTTTATAAAGTTCCCTTTATTTTATGTTGGCTACAATTGTACCTACGTAAGTAGGTATAAAGTTTGTTGATCACATTGACCTTGGCCAAGATTAAATTTTGTTTTGTTTTAATTTAATTCGCAACCGTTCATCGATAGAGTGTAGATGTGTGTTCCTCTAATTACTAAAACTGTAAGTCTCCTTACTTATTCCTATTCATTTATACTAAAGAAATCATAAACCGAGTATTAGATTAATATAATTGATAAAATCCACCGCAACCATGCTTGGGGGCGGTGGTAATGATGACCCAGGGGGTGGTGGTCCTAGCAATAGCGAAGGGTTTATACGGGCAAATAAATTAATTAAAAGATCTCCTAGTACAAGGGAAGCGGTAAAAGCATTGATTGATCTATGTGAACAAGACATATTGCCATCATACATTGACCGGGATTTTTTATCTCAAATAGACATGTCGGACGAAACAAAATTGGAACTGAAAAGCGCGGTAGATAGGGGTTTTTTACTCTCTCCACATGGAGAAAGGCGGGAAATCGACAATAAAATAAAAATAATCTCAGATATTACATTTAATACAAATCAAATTCCGGACAAAATGGAAGAAGATGGTGAAAATAGTGAGGTTAAAAAAAATATTACAAAAAATGACCTTAACAAGCTTAGTTTTTCTGTTTATGATACAGGCCCATTTGTGATTAATTTGGAGTCAACTAATGAAAAACCCATAAACCACCAAAAATTGGGTAGGGATTTATTTAACAATAATAAATATAATATAACGAAAATAGAAAGAAGGGGACGGAATAGAGTGGGGTTAAGTTTTAAAAATATTAAAGACGCGAATACCTTTTTAAATGCCAATGAATTTATGACTTCTAATGAGTACAGGGCATATATACCTAAGCATTTAATCACCAGCAAGGGCATCATAAAAAACGTAGACAGAGAGTTCTCAGAAGAGGAGGTTTTAAAAAATATGAAGGCAGTGGGGAAAAATGTAGAATTTATTGATGTAAGAAGAATTAAGAAAAAAACAGTTAATGAAAATAAGGTAGCAGAATATACTAACACATCCATGATGGTTTTTACAGTTAGAGGAAAGAATATTCCCGATAGGGTTGAAATGTTTTTATTTTCAATGCCTACGGAAAAATATATTGAACCTGTAATTCAATGTTTTAAATGCCTGAGGTATGGGCATACAATGACCCAGTGCAAAGGAAAGAAAAGGTGTAATAGATGTGGCGATGAATTTGAGAATGGTACTAGTCATGTAACATGTGATATTAAATGTGTTTTTTGTGGTCAGAACCATACCTCGTCTGAGGTTGGTATTAAATTTAAGGATCGTAAGTGCAAGGAATTTTTAAGGCAAAAAAAAATAAAAGAATTGATGTCGGCTTATAATTTGTCTTTTTACGAAGCATCAAGAAAAGTCCCTGAAAGGGCTAAATCTGTCAGTAAGGATGAGAGTATAATTAATTTTAATAATAAAAATTTCCCTACGTTGATTGACACATCTGAAGAAGATAGTGGCAATATTATTAAAAAAAATTTTAATTTTACAAAAATTGTTAAAAAAAATACTCCATCAGCAATAAAAAGGGTGGCGGAATTCTCTAATGATAGCTTAATTAATTATGGAGGTAGACTACCATCTACTCCTAAGAGATCTCTATTAAACAAGGGAATTACTTTCTCGAAGGAAGAGTCATTGAGTTATTCTCAGGAGGAGGATTGTCAAATTTTAAAAAAGCTATTTATACAGATACTGGAAAAAAATCCAGAGTTTATTTTCAATCTTATTACTAATAATTGTTCAAGTAGGTTCAACCTTGTAAATCAAATAAATGAAACTAATCCATTGGAATTCAAGAAGTCTCATCAGCAATAAAACTAGTCTATTAAATCTTATAAGCAAAGAAAATCCTGAGATAATTTCTATTTCGGAATCCTGGTTAAAACCAGATTTCGCTATTAGAATAAAAGGATACAATAGTATTTTAAGCAATAGGTTGGACGGAAAGGGGGGTGCAGCCTTACTTATCAAAAAATCTATTTTTTTTAAACAAGTCCAAATGAATTTTCATTTGGATTCTCTTGTACAGTATGTGGTGGTAGAAGTTGAAGACTTGACAGTTGGTTCGGTATATATTTCTCCTTCTTATAAATCCAATGTGCCCTTCTGGAATAACATCTTTGCATGTCTCTCAAGTAAATTTATTTTGATGGGAGATTTCAATGCCCATAGCTCTCACTGGTATAGTTATTGTAATAACTTAAACGGAAAACTGTTAGTAGATCAGATAGTACTTAATGACCTAGTGGTGTTAAATGATAAAAACCCCACATTATTGAGTGTCGGATATAATAGTATTATTGACTTGGCTATATGTACTGCAAATATTGCCATGAATTGCAAAAGTCATACGCTGAACGACACGTATGGAAGCGACCACTTCCCAGTGGTTGTGGAATATGGTAAACCTAAGGTAAATATCCCATTTTCTAAAAGAAAATCTTCTGAGAAAAACTTTAAGAAGGCCGATTGGAAGGAATACTACAAGGTTATACAAAATGAAATATCCATCAACAATATCAGTTCCTATAGTCATTTTCAAAGGATACTGACAAATGCTGCTAATCAGACAATCCCTAACAAGATCTTTATCAACCTCCAAAAAACATGTCCATGGTGGGATGAGGAGTGCTCATTACTGGTAAAATCTAGAAAAGAGTCAATTAAAAAATTTTCTAAAGATGGTCTCTACGGTTCATTTCTGGATGCAAAAAAAAATATAGCTTATGTGAAATATAGGCTAAAGAAAAAAAAACAATCATCCTTTCAAGCCTTCGCAAATAAAATAAATAGAGAAACTAATGTAAGTGAAGTGTGGAACAAGGTAAGACGGTTTGGTGGTAGTTTTGTCGACAATAAAAATTTTATACTTAATAATGACGATTGGAAAAATAAATTTATGGATATACTCGCCCCTCAATCATGTAACACTAAGGTGAATTTTCAGAATGATGTCCGTAATCACTATATTATGGATCCATTTAGGATTAGCGAAATCAAAAGAGTTCTAGGAAGGGTGAGGAACTCTTCACCAGGAAAGGATGGAATATCATATAGTATGCTAAGGGAATCTCCTCCCGAGATCCTTAATTTCTTGGTTAATTTTTTTAATGAAATTATTCTGGATAAAGGAGAAATTCCGAAAGAATGGCTGGAGTTCAAGATAATTCCCTTGCTGAAACCAGGAAAGGAACCACTAAATCATACAAGCTATCGCCCTATTGCACTATCATCCTGTGTAAGAAAAATATTTGAACACGTTTTAAAGGATCGCATGGAATGGTGGTCAGAAAATGAGAACCTGTTTCCTGAATGCCAGCTTGGTTTTAGGAAGGGAAGTGGAACAATGGACTGTCTAACATTATTAAGATCAGAGATTGTGGGTGGATTTATTAGAAAAGAAAAGAGTACGGTTGTCTTTTTGGATATTGCTAGTGCCTATGATAATGTTTTGCCAGATGTTTTATGCGAAAAACTGTTGAATTTGGGATTCCCTGGGAACATGGTAAAGATTATTTTTGAATTAATAGGACGTAGAGTATTGTATATTAAAAAAAATGGTGGAACCGAAATAGTCCAAACATCCATTAAGGGCCTTCCACAGGGCTCAGAGTTAAGTCCTATACTGTTCAATTTATATATGAGCAACATCATGGATGTTTTGTCCCCGGGGGTCAAAATTGTTCAATACGCAGATGATATTGCGATGTACTCAACTCACAGAGATATTAAGTTGATAGAATTTAGACTTAACTCTTCTCTCCAGAATATGAAGTTATGGCTAGATGAATTAGGACTAGAAATGCGCCCTGATAAATGCAAGGTAATAAATTTTACGAATTCTAAATATATCACACCTAAGATATTATACAATGAAATACAGTTGGAAGTGCTAAGATCGATTAAATTCCTGGGTATGATATTTGATTCAAAGTTAAAATGGAAGGAACACATAAATGAGGTATTTTTCAAATGCGGTAGACTTATAAATGTTTTGAGGTGTCTCACTGGAACTGGATGGGGTGGGGACCCAAAAACTTTGTTAATGATGTATAAGGGCCTGATAAGGTCCAGAATTGATTATGGATGCTTTATATATGATAACGCTTCTAAGACATTATTAAACTGCCTGGACAGAATTCAGTTCCAAGCCTTAAGAGTTTGCATGGGAGCTATGAAATCGACACCAACAAACACTCTTTTACTAGAAGGAGGCGAACCCCCCCTTTTTGCAAGAAGACAGTTTCTTAGTGACAAGTATTTGGTGAATAAATCAGGTTTACTAAATAATGCGATCGTTAATGAGTTGGCTAAACTAGAAGGTCTAGTTGATAATACCAATAATTTTTCTAAATATAAGGATTTAATTCAATTAATTTCCCTTAAAAAATTCAAAATATTCGATAATACCATTATAAAGAGCAGTAAACTAGCAATGTTCAGCCATGATTATTTCAATCAGTTAACAATTGTCCCTACTTGTATGAATATAAATATTAAGAAGAATAACAAAGACCCTTGTAGAATAGTTAACGCAATTTTCAATGAAATAATAAAGGAGAGATGGCCAAATCATGTATACGTTTACACAGATGGATCTAAGGTTGAGAATGTTTACGTTTCATTTGGAGTAGTTATTCCAAGCTTAAAATTGAATAAATCTGTACGGATCTCGAAGGAGGCATCAATTTATACTGCTGAACTATCTGCAATATTTGGGGCCCTGGCTATATGTTTAGAGAAAAATATTAAAAAGTTTGTAATTTTTACAGATTCTCGCAGCAGTGTCCAAAGCTTACAAAACTATAAGTACAATTCTAAATCCAACAATATAATTATTGGAATTCTGAACATATACTGGAAGATAAAAGAGGTAGGGGGTTCAGGAGTCATTTGTTGGATTCCTGGGCACTCAGGTATTATTGGCAACGAAAAGGTAGATGATATAGCAAAGAAAGCGTCGGGCGAACAGGTTACTAATATAAAAATTCCACATTCGGATCTAGGATATCATACTCAAATTTCCCTGAAAGAATCATGCAAGCAATTTTGGAACAACTCATACCCTTTAAGAGGGAAAAATTATGCACTGCTGGAAAATAAAAGTTGGAGGGTTCCCTGGTTTAACTTATGCAAAAACTTGGGCAGAGAGTTTTTCACAACATTAATCAGGCTGAGATTTGGGCATTGCTACTCACCTGCTCATTTATTTAGAATTGGGGTAAAGGAGAGCTCGGAATGTGTATGTGGGCAATATGGAGACATCAATCATATAATGTTTAATTGTACAAACAATAAAGTAAACATTGAAATCCTCTATAATAGGTTGTTATTGCTGGGACATAAACCACCATTTAATATCAGTAACATTCTATCACTCTATCATATAGATACATATTTAGTTATTTTCAAATTCATAAAATCATCTAAATTAAAGTTGTGATTTCTTATAGTTTCCTTCCCAAGGAGTATGATAGGCCCTTTGTTTTTTTAATACCTGTCTATATTTTATACATAAATTCAAATTAATCACGGTTGCGAATGATTAACAAAAAAAGAACTAGCCAAGATAACCACATGGTATACTAGTCTGAAAAAGTTCAAATTCCACTTGTTGCTGGTCAAAATGGTACATTGATTCCAAGACCATTAAGGCGTTGTGCCACAAAGAAGAAGAAGAAGAAGAAGTTTTGTTTTAGAAGATATTTTATATATATATTTGATTATCTCCTTAAATTTGTGAAGTATGTAACTTTGTGATGTGAAATTGTGTTTAAGTGGATATAAATCGTAGATTTTCGGGTAAATACTTTATTATTATTAAATGTGTGTCGGTAAATTTTGAGGTTAATATACCTATGTTGTTTGGTCAACAAAAGTAATCATTAATAATCCCATATGGAAGAAGACGAGGTACATTTATTTGATGACTTTGTCACTGAGGACAGTATTTACCATATAGAGGATGAAGAAAAGGAAAACCAAGACACGCAAATTGCCTTTGAAAATGTACAAAGTTCTGTTGAACCAAAAAATGCCAAAGAAAATAGTATTAAAGAATGCAGAAACAATTGTAAGGTCGAGTAAGTATTTTAAATTTAAGTTTTTAGTAAAAACTATGCTTTTTGAGTTATAATTAACCTATAGGTTATAACTAATACAAAATGATTTTTACAATATATTGACAACTTCATAAAATAAAAAAACTATATTTTGAACCTTTAATGGTTAATTTAAGTAAAAAAAAATTAAATGTGTTTTTATTTTTCAAGGTTTCAAAACTTATTCACCACATACTGTATTAATTCAATTTCAGGACTGCAGTTGAAGAAAGTTATAACAAAAATGAAGCAACAGGTACCAATGTAGATGAAAGTTTATCTACGTCTGAAAATGAGGAAAAAACCAAAGAGAATTCAAGATGTAAAGTAAAAAATCATGAAGTTAGAAAATCCACAAGAAGTAGAAATAAAATTGTCCCAATGTGAGTCAATTTTGTTTGAAATTTAATAAATTTTGATATTATCAGACCAAACTAAAACCATTCTTTTTTTATTATTATTTGCAAAAGTTAAGTGGAATTATGTTTTTTACAAAAAAATTTATATACCTAAACTTGAAAAATGTGATTGAGCTTTATAACTAATTATAATTTATCACAATTGAATGAGTTTTCAAAAAGTTTTGCACAATATATTAACAACTTTATAAAATAAAAAACACTATTTTTTAAACATTAGATATTTAATTATACCAACTCATAATTTTAGAGTTGATGATAGTAGCAATGAAGAAGATGACTTTTCTGCCGATGAAGATTCATCATACACTCCTGAAGATGAAGAAGTTAAAGAGAACAAATATAATCGGCGAATTAAAACAAGGTAAGTGGGAAACATTTTATTTTATTTAATTGTATCAGAAGTGTTTTTCTTTTAATGTCCCCATCCTTGTAAGTACATTTAAATTTTGGTAAAAATACTTTCAGAATTTATAAGAAAAAGATATGCAATACATTTAAAACTAAATTGATTAATGGTGCTGCATGAGAAATTTCTTTCTGGCCACAAAATTCATTGATACAAGATTGTGTAAAATATTATTTCTTTGGTATTTATGTATCTTTTAGATTCAAAATCAACGATAGTGAAGAAAGTGACGGTTCTGATTCTGAAGATGAAAGTGAAAAAAGCTCATGCAATATTAAGGAAGAAGGAAGGGATAGTTACTTTTCTGAAGAAGATGAGAAAAATTCCCTACATAATGAAAATGATGATGAAGCCATGTTTGAGTCAAAAATCCAAGTGGAATATCATGGGGTTGAATGTGGTGATGAAAATGAAAAGTAAGTTATTTTTTTTACAGGGCGTCGCACTCTTTTGTTACATTAACATTTCTGTGTTATACGTTTTGTTTCAGGGATTCATTACAATGCGAGAAATCCGTGGACACTCCCTACAAATGTTCACATTGTCCAAAATCTTTAACAACCAGTGCAAATTTAAAAAGACACGTTCGAAGCCAACATTGCGATCCCTTACAAAGAAAAAAATTCAAGTGTCCTCATTGCGAGAAACTATTATTATCTTCACAAAGTTTGAAAGTGCACATAAAAGCAAAGCACAAACCTGCCAAACACAGTTGTTCGCAATGCTCGAAAGTGTTCAAAAGTGGTGAATATTTAAAAACACACATTCAAAATCAACATGGCGATCCCTTGCAACGAAAAAAATTTACGTGTCCACAGTGCGACAAAGTATTCTTGTCTACGCGTAATGTAACGGTGCACATAACAAAAATACACGAAAAAATTAAACACTGGTGTCCATATTGCGCAAAAGTGTACTCTTGTAGGGATTATTTAAAGCGGCACATTCAAGACCTACATGGCGATCCTTTGAAAAGAAAAAAATACAAATGTCCACATTGCCCGAAAGCTTTTATTGACAGGAAGTATTGCAAATACCACATTCAAAACCAACATGGCGATCCCTCGCGAAGAAAAAAATACAAGTGTCCACAATGCGATAAACTATTTCTGGATGTGCAATATATAAAAATTCACATAAAACAAAAACACACAAACGTATCTAACGTTAGATACAGTTGTCCACATTGCCCCAAGGCGTTAAAAAGTAGCAAAATTTTAAAAAACCACGTTCAAACCCAACATGGCGATCCCTTGCAAAGAAAAAAGTTCAAGTGTCCGCATTGCGACAAATTATTCTTGTCGATGAAAAATATGAAAACGCACATTAAACAAACACACAAAAATGTTAAGTACATTTGTTCGCATTGCTTAAAAGCGTTCACCACAAGTGAATATTTAAAACGGCACGTTCAATTGCAACATGGCGATCCTTCGCAAAGAAAAAAATTCAAGTGTCCGCACTGCGACAAACGATTTTTATCCATGAGAAGTGTCGAAACGCACATACAGGCTACGCACGAAAATATTAAAGTTACTTGTTCGCATTGCTCGAAAGCTTTCACAAGGATTAGCTATTTACAATTTCACGTTCGAACTTATCACGGCGATCCCCTACAGAGAATCAAATACCAATGCCCGCATTGTCCGAAAGCGGTAACAACAAGTTCAGAATTAAAAAAGCATGTTCAAAACCGACACGGCGATCCCTTGCAAAAAAAAAAATTCAAGTGTCCACGTTGCGACAAAGTATTTTCAACTCCGTCATGTATAAAAACGCACATAAAATCGGAACACGAATCTGTAACGTACAGTTGTCAGCACTGCTCAAAAGCATATAAATCGAAGAATAACCTAAGATACCACATTAGAGTTGAACATGACGATCCCTCGAAAAGAAACCAATACCAATGTCCGCATTGCCCGAAAGCTTTCCTAAGAAGCGATACCTTCAACAATCACGTTAAAAACCAACATGGCGATCCCACGCAACGAAAAAAATTCGAGTGTACGCAATGCGACAAGCTATTCTTATCTTCGCAATCTAAAAGATTTCACGTACAACAAGTACACGACAATATTAAATTCAATTGTCCACATTGCCCCAGAGCGTTAACAAGCATTTCAATTTATAGGAAACATCTTAAAATCAAACATGGCGATTTACAAAGAAAAAAAATCAAATGTCCACATTGTGACAAACTATTCTTGACCACAGGATATTTAAAATCGCACATCAAAAAAGTACACGAAAAAAATGTCCCTTGCAACGAAAAGATTAAATACAGTTGTTCACACTGCGCAAAAGCGTTCAGAACGCGTGATTATTTAAAACGGCACGTTCAAGACCTACATGGCGATTCCTTGCAGCAAAAAAATGCAAATAATAAAAAAATTAAAACTGAAAAAATATTAAACCAACGTTAAAACTCACATAAAGCAAGTGCACGAAAATGTTAAACACACTTGTTCGCATTGCTCGAAAGAGTTCGTAACAAATTTTTACTTAAAACGGCACGTCCAAGACCTACACGGCGATCCCTTGCAACGAAAAAAACACAAGTGTCCGCAATGCGACAAACTGTTTCTGAACGTGGAAAGCATAAAAAACACCTAAAAAAACACGAAAACGTTAAGTACAGTTGTCCGCATTGCCCCAAGGCGTTGACAAGCAGTGCACTTTTAAAAAGTCAAGTGTCCACATTGCGACAAACTATTCTTATCCACGAATATTATAAAAGCTCACATAAAACAAATACACGAAAATGTCAAGTTCAGTTGTCCGCATTGCTCAAAAGCGTTCACGACAAGCGATTACTTGAAACAGCACGTTCAAGACCAACACGGCGATCCTTCGCAAAGAAAAAAATACGAATGTCCGCATTGCGACAAACAATTGCTGTGTTTGCACAGTATGAAGGTGCACATACAGGTGATGCACGGCTCCGTTGAACACGGTTGTCCGCATTGCTCGAAACCGTTCAGAAGTCGGGAGTACCTAAAAAAGCACCTTCAAAACAAACACGGCGATCCGCTGCAAAAAGTTAAACACCAATGTCCGCATTGCCCAGAAGCGCTAACGAGTAGGGGGGCGTTAAAAAAACATGTTCAGTACCGACATAGCGATCCCTTGGAAAAGAAAAAATTCGAGTGTCCGCAATGCGACAAAACGTTCGTGGATGTATATCTGTTGCAAGCGCACGTCAAGTCGAAACACGAGGGGTTGAAGTTCACTTGCACGCTTTGCCAGAATTCGTACAACAAAAAGTTTACCTTAAACCAGCACATTAAAAACGTACATGGCGATCCCTCACCAAAAAAAGAGTAAACATGTACACAATCTCGGTTAATCTAGGTTCACATCGGTAAAATTTGCTGTTCTCGCCGCAAATGAGCTGAGATTTTTGCCCCCCCCACGGATATTGCATAATATGCAGTTTCATTCAGTAGGAATATGCTAAAAATAAAAATATTATGAATATCCCGGACTTTTATTTTATTTCCCTAACCCGTGCCACAGAAAAAAAGGAACGCGCCGAAAGTTACGGAAACATACTTAAAAATTAAAATTATCCAACGCAAAGGATAAGCGATATAAGAATTAAAAACGATAGCCAATCCCAACACATGGCCATAGGGAATTCTTTAAATTGATGGTGTACTAAGAATGCATTATTATGTATAAAATATTTGATCGACTATAATCCACTTCATTTTACCACTGATGTCAATTTTTGTTCCTATAGCTCCTATAGGAAAGCGTATAGGTTTGTTAATTTTGACATACACTGTATAGTAAATTATACTTGTGTACTATAAAGCCTGATTTACAGATCGCCTTCCTTCCTCCCTTCCGTGAAAGATGAACAATACAAAAACCGTAGTGCTGTTTATAGCTTCCCGTACGGTAATCTATAAATCAGGCTGAACAACTTCCATAAAGTTCCTTTTATTTTATGTTGGCAACAAGTATTAAGTTTGTTGATCACGTTATCTTGACCTAGGATTACATTTTGTTGTTTTGTTTTAAAACATTATTATCTTCTTAAGTTTGTGTAATCTGTATGGGTGTACGTCATCAACGGCATATGACGTCAGCGTTAAGGTCTATTCATACGTGCCCAGACACAATCTAACGCTCGTGTATTGTTGACTATTTATAGCGGTGGGGGCTGTTATTAAGATGGAATTATAACGTAACGTCCTTGTATAATCTTCTGCACTAACTAATTAGGAGTTTGTTACAGGCAAATTTTTATTAAATGTGTTTAAAGAGAAAACAAACGGAGTTTATTATATTTTTATTACATATGCACATAACAAAAAAATACTAAATTATCAGAAACACAAAAATAATAAATTACCAGTCGTCCTTGTCATCAGAGCAAACCAGGTCAGAATTGAATTTTGATTATTTCCCCAAATTTATTATTAAGGGCGCAATGTCTTCGAAATCTAATAACGGCTAGTTGCCAACAGGCCTTATATCATTGTTTGCACAATCCAGGGATTGAATCTTATAAACATAATGTATAATATTATTTATAATAATTTGCAACAAACGATGCTTCCGGACGAAATGTCACAATTACAAAAATACGTCAAATATAAAATGACAGCGACCCATCAATAATATTGAACGGTGCGCGCCAGCCTTAAGCTATTACCAACTGGCACACACAAAAATTACTAAGTGAATGGTTTTATTTTGATAATTTCGTGAAAAAACGTTTTAAAACAAGGAAATTGTTACAGTTCTTGGTAAACAATACGCAAATGAATGATTTTTTTTTAATAACTCATCAGAATTACGCCTTAAAAAGCAAATTTAACGGCAGTAACTTTACAATTCAAAGTTGGTAATGCTGACGTCATTATATCTCATTGATGACGTGCACCCATATAGATTTGGCCGTGACTATAGTTTGTAACTTTGTGATGTGAAATTGTTTGAGTGGATATAAATCATAGATTTTTGGGTACATACTAAATGTGTCGGTAAATTTTGAGGTTAATATACCTATGTTGTTTGGGCAATAAAAGTAATCATTAATATGAAGGAAGAGGAGGTACATTTATTTGATGACTTTATCACTGAAGACAGTATTTACCTTATAGATGATGAAGAAAAGGAAAACCAAGACACGCAAATTGTCTTTGAAAAATTACAAAGTTCTGTTGAACCAAATAATATTAAAGAATGCAGAAACAATTGTGAGGTCGAGTAAGTTTAATAAAATACTATTAGTACAGTCATCTTAGTCAAAAAAAGGGATCAACCTCGGAATCTAACGGAATAAGCTGAATTTTTGTGAAAACCTTTATTTTAGCATTACAAATGTTGTCTCAAAAGTCACATATGCCAACGTGTGAGCGACCTTAGATATTCAAGGTCAAAGGTCGCAAAAATCAGTTTTTTTATAATATCTCGTTTTGTCTGCCTCCTATCGTATTTGCGTTTATTATAAAAGTTGTAGAGAATAAAATTCTCTACAAATTTTGTTTAAAAAAATTTTTTATACGTCGAACCGTTTTTGAGATAGATGGCGCAGAGTGTGGAGCGCTCAGCCATACGTACCTTTAGCGCAAGGTAAATCGGGAATCCCAATCTATTATACCGTTTTTTTAATTAATTATATAATAAATATTACTAAAATAAAAATTTAATACCTTATACTTATATTTCTTTTAAATCTAATATATTTTATCTTCATAGATATCTTATATTTTAATTTAATTTTAATGAAGGATAATTGGATCGGAGTAGGAACAAATGTTTTTATTTATATCAATATTATTATTATTATTATTATTATTATTATTATTATTATTATTATTATTATTATTATTATTATTATTATTATTATTATTATTATTTATCTTTATCTTCTTCATCCTCGTCTTCTTCAGGTTGGCCAGCAATTTCAGACTCATTATTATCATCACTCTCCTCGTTATCATTGACATTAATTGTCATATCTTCAAAAACTTACTTATAACGCGTTTGTACTTTGCTGATTTTTTTGCCTTTGTTGCCTCATCTTCGACTTCACCACAAAATAAGCACAATATTTTAAAATCAAACACATCATTCCCTTTTTTACGAGGTACAGTTGATGACGTTGAAGGTCCAGTCTCTTCAAGGCGACGTTTTGCTGCTGCAATTTTACTATAGTACGCTATAGCGTACAATTTTCGACACTCAATATGAAAGTTCACAGAAGTCAAAGTATTTAGGTAGTTTATGTTTATTTCTCTCAATAATTGCTTCTTTTAAAGTCTTTATACCGCGCACAAAAGTCACAGAATCACCTTCAGAAAGTAACTTATTACAAATAAAACACAGCCATGTTAACCTTTAAAGTATTAGGAATATTACCTGTCACAACCCTAGACCTAGGTATACCTAGGGTCACACCTTGCTTTAAATATAGGTATACCTAACCTTTTTATTTATAGCAAGCCCACTATAGTATTTCCAGGTCTGTTATTTTAAAAGCAATATCTGGATCCAAGAGATGACCAGAGACATATTCAAGGCAAATTCATTTAATGTCTTTTCTTCTTAAAATGCATTTATCATTAATTAGAATATTATTAGAATATATTTAGAATGATTCACTTCATTATTAAGTAATCAAAAGTAAGTAATATTTAATGACTATTTGTTTTAAAAAAATATATAAAAATAAATATAAGGTAATAAATTGTTATTTAAGTAATATTTAATAAATAATTAATTAAAAAAACGGTATAATAGATTGGGATTCATGATTTACCTTGTAAAGGTACGTATGGCTGAGCGCTCCACACTCTGCGCCCTCTATCTCAAAAACTATTAGACGTATAAAAAAATTTAGTAAACAAAATTTGTAGAGAATTTTATTCTCTACAACTTGTATAATAAATGCAAATATGATAGGAGGCAGAGAAAAGGAGATATTCTCAAAAAATTGATTTTTGCGACCTTTGACCTTGAATATCTAAGGTCGCTCACACGTTGGCATATGTGACTTTTGAGACAACATTTGCAATGCTAAAATAAAGGTTTGTACAAAAATTCAGCTTATTCCGTTAGATTCCGAGGTGAAATGCCTAGATGACTGGACTATATGCTTTTTACATTATTAGCTAAAATTAAGTGCCATATTATTTTCTACAAAGAATTGAGCCATTCCACGCGTAACGGATAGGACAGTTGCCGTGTTTTTATTTACAAAATAATATTGTTCTATTATATTACCAATGTCAAATTTTTATAAATAGTTCTAAACTAAAGCTGTTTAACAAGGTTTTTATTTGGCAAAATTTGGTATCGTGGTTGACTGTTTAATTCCTTAAAAACTAATAATTTAAAGCGTAACGGACGGGACTATTATAAAGTCCCGTCCGTTACGCTTTAAATTATTAATTTTTAAGGAATTAAACAGTCAATCACGATACCTAATTTTGCCAAATAAAAACCTTGTTAAACAGCTTTTGTTTAGAACTATTTATAAACATTTGACATTGGTAATATAATAGAACAATATTATTTTGTAAATAAAAACACGGCAACTGTCCTATCCGTTAAGCGTGGAATGGCCCAATTATAGATTCACTTAAATAATACAAAAAGTTTTTGCAATATATTGACAACTTCATAATTTTAGAGTTGATGATAGTAGTGATGAAGAACATGACTTTTCTACTGATGAAGATTCATCATACACTCCTGAAGATGATGAAGTCAAATATAATCGACAAATTAAATTAGGGTGAGTAAAAAATATTTTATGGTAAAATATCTGAGAAAGTTTTTTCTGGCCACAAAACTCAAGGATATAAGATTGTGTAAAATATCATTCCTCTGGCATTTGTGTATCTTTTAGATCCCAAATCAACGATAGTGATGAAGAAAGTGACGGTTCTGATTCTGAAGATGAAAGTGAAAAAAGCTCATGCAATATTAAGGAAGAAGGAGGGGATAGTGACTTTTCTGAAGAAGATGATAAAAATTCCCTACATAATGAACATGATGATGAAGCCATGTTTGAGTCAAAAATCCAAGTGGAATATCATGGGGTTGAATGTGGTGATGAAAATGAATCAAGGTAAGTTTTTTTTTACAGGGCGTCGCACTCTTCTGTTACATTAACGTTTTTGTTATACGTTTTGTTTCAGGGATTCATTGCAATGCGAAAAATCGAAGCGCTACAAATGTCGACAGTGTCCGAGAGCTTTTTCAATCAGTGCAAATTTAAAAAGACACGTTGAAAGCAAACATAGCGATCCCTTACAAAGAAAAAAATTCAAGTGTCCACATTGCGAGAAACTATTATTATCTTCACAAAGTTTGAAAGTGCACAAAACAGCGATGCACGGATCTGTTAAACACAGTTGTCCACATTGCTCGAAAGCGTTCACATTAAGTGAATATTTAAAAATTCACCTTAAAAAAAAACACGGCGATCCCGTGAAAAGAAAAAAATACAAATGTCCACATTGCCCAAAAGCCTTAATAACAAAAGATTATTTAAAAATCCACATTGAACACCAACATTGCGATCCATTACAAAGAAAAAAGTTTAAGTGTCCACATTGCGACAAGCTGTTATTATCTACAAGAAATGTGGAGTTGCACATAAAACAAATGCACGAAAATTATAAATACACTTGTTCGCAATGCTCAAAAACGTTTTCAACGCGGGAAAATTTAAAACTGCACGTTCAAGGCCAACACGGCGATCCCTTGCAAAGAAAAAAACACAAGTGTCCACAATGCGATAAACTATTTCTGTGGAAAGAGAATATCAAGACGCACATAAAACAAAAACACGAAAACGTTAGATACAGTTGTCCACATTGCCCGAAGGCGTTAATAAGTAGCACAACTTTAAAAAACCACGTTCAAACCCAACATGGCGATCCCTTGCAACGAAAAAAGTTCCAGTGTCCACATTGCGACAAGCTATTGTTATCTACACAAAATGTGGAGTTGCACATAAAACAAATACACGAAAATATTAAGTACAGCTGTTCGCATTGCTTAAGAGCGTTCTCAACAATTTATTGTTTAAAGCAGCACGTTCAACACCAACATGGCGATCCTTCGCAAAGAAAAAAATTCAAGTGTCCGCATTGCGACAAACGATTTTTATCCATGCAAAGTGTCAAAGCGCACATACGGATTACGCACGAATCTATTAAACACAGTTGTTCGCATTGCTTAAAAGCTTTCACAACAAGTCATTTTTTAAAACATCACGTTCGAAATCAGCACGGCGATCCCCTACAGATACTCAAATACCAATGTCCGCATTGTCCGAAAGCGGTAACAACAAGTTCAGAATTAAAATCACATGTACAAAACCGACATGGCGATCCCTTGCAAAAAAAAAAATTCAAGTGTCCTCATTGCGACAAAGTATTATCGTCCAAGTCGAATATAAATGCGCACATAAAATCGGAACACGAGTCTGTAACGTACAGTTGTCCGCACTGTTCAAAAGCATATAAATCGAAGAAAAACCTAAGATACCACATTCGAGTTGAACATGACGATCCCTCGAAAAGAAACCAATACCAATGTCCGCATTGCCCGAAAGCTTTCTCAAGAAGCGATTCCTTCGACAAGCACGTTAAAAACCAACATGGCGATCCCTCGCAACGAAAAAAATTCGAGTGTCCGCAATGCGACAAACAATTCCTATCTTCGCAAACTAAAAAAGAGCACGTGCAAAAAGTTCACGAAAATATTAAATTCGATTGTCCACATTGCCACAGAGCGTTAGCAAGTCTTGCACTTTATAGAAAACATATCAAAAACATACATGGCGATCCTTTGCAAAGAAAAAAACACCAGTGTCCACATTGCGATAAACTATTATCATCTTTACATAATTTAAAAGCGCACGTAACAGCGATACACGAATCTGTTAGACACACTTGTTCACATTGCTCAAAAGAGTTCAAAAGTGTCGAATATTTAAAAAATCACGTTCAAAACCAACATGGCTATCCCTTAAAGGGAGACAAGTTTCAGTGTCCTCATTGCGACAAACTATTCTTATCTGTGAAAAATATCAAAGCGCACATAAAACATATACACAAAAATTTAAAATTCAGTTGTCCACATTGCTCAAAAGCGTTCACAACAAGTGAATATTTAAAACGGCACGTTCAAGACCTGCATGGCGATCCCTTGCAAAGAAAAATGTCCACAATGCGATAAACTATTTCTGAATGCAGAAAGTATTAAAATTCACATAGAAAAAACACAAAAACGTTAAATACGAATTGCCCCAAATGTTAAAAATAAGAATTTTATAAATATCCCCGACTTTTATTTTATTTCTACAAACCTTTCCTTATCCTAATAATATATAATGTAATGTGTATAAGCAGTTTCATATAGATGCGAAATACGAAAAATGTTTTCATTGGCCCATCTGATTTGGCAGGAAAAGCGTTTTGAGGTTTCGATAGATCCTGCGAATTCGCAAGATTTGAAATCTGGGGGGCGGGAATCTTGAGAATGATCCAATATTTTGCGAAAATCGCACGAATTTGTCGTGATGCGCATGCCTTCGTCGCCAATGGTATAATTGCCCACTGGTATAATTGATCAATCTATATGAAATCGCTTTATAACCAGGGTTGCCAATGGTACGGTCCTGACCGTACTTTTACGGTATTTTGATTTAAATTACGGTTTACGGTCCAATCTAAGGACCGTACCCCAAAAGTACGGTATTTTAAGAAAAAAATGACAAAACAGAAACTATTAAATTTCCCATAATTTTATTTAATTAAAGCGATTTAAAAATATTATGATTTTGTCTGACTGTAGCGCCATCTCTAGGGCATTTAATGATTAAATGCCCTAGAGATGGCGCTAAATTTTAATCTACATATAGTAGTGTTCTGTAAATTATAACTTCTTTCTTCCCAGTTTCTAATAACTGCCGCTAGTGTTAAACTCATATCAAACTTGTTTCGCGGTATTCCCAGCGTTCGTTTATTTCTGAAGTAAAGTTATAATTTGTTATTAAAAAACGATTGAAACATGTCCAGTGATAGTGATGATAGTACTACTAGCAAGGTTTGTCCTAGCAAAAAGTTGAAATCCGGGCATAAGAAACAGGTAAATAGGTTTGGACTAAATATTTTTTAATTTTATAAACGTTTGTTGATTTGATATAGAAATTTCGGCGAAAATGGCTTAAAAATCCAGATTACCAAGCATGGTTGCGACCAGTAGAAGATTATATAATTATGAATTGAAATTGTGATTTTGAAAATTTTAAAATCACAATAGTTGTGATTTTGAATTTTCAAAATCACAATTTCAATTCATAATCATCATAATAATTATTATTATAAATTATGATAATTATGAATTATAATTCATACATTCAAGACATTTTTTATTTTATCTATATATTTAATAAATATTATTTATGGTTTTGTGAATAAATTTTACAAAATTAAATATTTTAAAAATTATGCTTGTTTTGCTGACGTCATATGTGAAAATGCGAAAGTACGGTCCTGTTTTGAAAAGTACGGTCATTTTTTAGCCGCCGGTACGGTTTTGTTATTTACTACAGTTGGCAACCCTGTTTATAACAGGTTGTCGCAAAATCCCCGAAGACAAAATTTCTTTTACCATTTTTTCCAAATTCCGGCCTTAAAAATAAAATAACTTCTGCAATTTTGCGAATTCGAAATACTGGTACAGGAAAACTCGTATTTTGTTTTAGTTTGTTGATTTTGTGACACCCTGTATATAGTAAATTATGCTTGTCCCAAGCAGCTTGTGTATTATAACAACTAAAACATTTTATAAAGTTCCCTTTATTTTATATTGGCTACATTTGTACCTACTTAAGTAGGTATAAAGTTTGTTGATCACATTGACCTTGGCCAAGATTAAGTTTTGTTTTAGAAGATATTTTATATTTTTTATCTTATATATTTCATTATCTCCTTAAATTTGTGCAGTTTGTAACTTTGTGATGTGAAATTGTGTTTAAGTGGATATAAATCGAAGATTTTCGGGTACATACTTTATTATTATTAAATGTGTGTCGGTAAATTTTGAGGTTAATATAGGTACCTATGTTGTTTGGTCAACAAAAGTAATCATATATGGAAGAAGACGAGGTACATTTATTTGATGACTTTGTCACTGAGGACAGTATTTACCATATAGAGGATGAAGAAAAGGAAAACCAAGACACGCAAATTGCCTTTGAAAATGTACAAAGTTCTGTTGAACCAAAAAATGCTAAAGGAAATAGTATTAAAGAATGCAGAAACAATTTTGAGGTCGAGTAAGTATTTTAAATTTAAGTTTTTAGTAAAAATTATGCTTTTTAAGTTATAATTAACCTAACTAATACAAAATGATTTTTACAATATATTGACAACTTCATAAAATAAAAAAACTGTATTTTGAACCTTTAATGGTTAATTTAAGTAAAAAAAATTAAATGTGTTTTTATTTTTCAAGGTTTCAAAACTTATTCACCACACACTGTATTAATTCAATTTCAGGACTGCAGTTGAAGAAAGTTATAACAAAAATGAAGCAACAGTTACCAATGTAGATGAAAGTTTATCTACGTCTGAAAATGAGGAAAAAACCAAAGAGAATTCAAGAAGTAAAGTAAAAAATCATGAAGTTAGAAAATCCACAAGAAGTAGAAATAAAATTGCCCCAATGTGAGTCAATTTTGTTTGAAATTTAATAAATTTTTATATTATCAGACCAAACTAAAACCATTCTTTTTTTATTATTATTTTCAAAAATTATGTAAGTGGAATTATGTTTTTTACAAAAAAATTTATATAAAAATGTCGTTGAGCTTTATAACTAATTATAGTTTATCACAATTAATTGAATGAGTTTTCAAAAATTTTGCACAATATATTAACAACTATAAAATAAAAAACGGGTGACGTTCATAATATCGAAATTCACTTTATCGAATTCAAAATATCGAACACTTTTTATCGAAAATCAAAATATCGAAAATACAAAATGTCGAAAATCAAAATATCGAAAATTAAAATGTCGAAAATGATAATATCGAAATTTTATTTAATCGAATTTTCAATTTATCGAAAATAAAATATCGACGTTCATAATATCGAAATTCACTTTATCGAATTCAAAATATCGAACACTTTTTATCGAAAATCAAAATATCGAAAATACAAAATGTCGAAAATTAAAATGTCGAAAATGATAATATCGAAATTTTATTTAATCGAATTTTAATGTGAAACTAAACCATATTTTCTTATTTTGAATTTGATATTTTGTTTAAATATTTCAATTAATCGACATATTATTTTAATCCGAAGTGTATATGTATAGAGGCGCCTCTGATATAGAAATGTACTCAAACTCAACAACACAACCCAACCGACCCCGCCCCATTGCCCCCCCCCCCCGCCCCATTGAGCAAAAAACCCAACTAAAATGGGCTAATTTATGTAATTAAAAAGTGTTTTATTTTTATCGTAACATGAATTTGCCCATTTTAGTTGGGTTTTTTGCTCAATGGGGCGGGGGGGGCCAATGGGGCGGGGTCGGTTGGGTTGTGTTGTTGAGTTTGAGTACATTTCTATAAAACGCGCATCTCTAGGAGCCAGGGAGCCAAGATAATTCGGTGCATAACCGTAACTTTATCTACAGAGGCGCCTCTGTACATATACACTTCGATTTTAATCATACATTTTAATTTTCGATATTTTTAAATCGATATTTTAATTTTCGAAATTTTAATTATTCGACATTTTCAAATCGACATTTTAATTTTCGATATTATCATTTTCGACATTTTCAAATCGACATTTTAATTTTCGATATTTTGATTTTCGACATTTTGTATTTTCGATATTTTGATTTTCGATAAAAAGTGTTCTATATTTTGAATTCGATATAATGAATTTCGATATTGTGAACGTCACCCATAAAAAACACTATTTTTTAAACATTACATAACTTTTTTGCAACATGATTATAATCTAGATATTTAATTATACCAACTCATAATTTTAGAGTTGATGATAGTAGCAATGAAGAAGATGACTTTTCTGCCGATGAAGATTCATCATACACTCCTGAAGATGAAGAAGTTAAAGGGAACAAATATAATCGGCGAATTCAAACAAGGCAAGTGGGAAACATTTTATTTATTTAATTGTATCGGAAGTATTTTTCTTTTAATGTCCCCATCCTTGTAACTACATTTAAATTTTGGTAAAAATACTATCAGAATTTATAAGAAAAAGATATGTCTCCAATACATTTGAAACTAAATTGATTAATAGTGCTGCATGAGAAATTTTTCTGGCCACAAAATTCATTGATACAAGATTGTGTAAAATATCATTTCTCTGGTATTTATGTATCTTTTAGATCCAAAATCAACGATATTGAAGAAAGTGACGGTTCTGATTCTGAAGATGAAAGTGAAAAAAACTCATGCAATATTAAGGAAGAAGGAGGGGATAGTGACTTTTCTGAAGAAGGTGATAAAAATTCCCTACATAATGAAGATGAAGAAAATGATGATGATGAAGCCACGTTTGAGACAAAAATCAAAGTGGAATATCATGGGGTTGAATTTGGTGATGAAAATGAATCAAGGTAATTTATTTTTTACAGGGCATCGCACTCTTTTGTCACATTTGTAACATTTTTGTGTTATACTTTTTGTTTCAGGCATTCATTACAACGCGGGAAATCCGGGTGCACTTCCTACAAATGTCCACATTGCCCAAAAGCTTTAACAACCAGTTCAAATTTAAAAATACACGTTGAAAGCCAACATTGCGATCCCTTACAAAGAAAAAAATTCAAGTGTCCACATTGCGAGAAAATATTATTATCTTCACAAAGTTTGAAAGTGCACATAAAAGCGAAGCACGAATCTGTTCAACACAGTTGTTCACATTGCTCAAAAGCGTTCACAACAAGTGAATATTTAAAACGGCACGTTCAAAACCGACATGGCGATCCCTTGCAAAGAAAGAAATACAAATGCCCACGTTGCGACAAACTATTCCTATCTACGCATAATGTAAAAGAGCACATAAAAAAAATACACGAAAAAATTAAACACTGGTGTCCATATTGCGCAAAAGTGTACTCTTGTAGGGATTATTTAAAGCGGCACATTCAAGACCTACATGGCGATCCCTTGAAAAGAAAAAAATACAAATGTCCACATTGCCCGAAAGCTTTCTCAAGAAGCGATTCCTTCAACAAGCACGTTAAAAACCAACATGGCGATCCCTCGCAACGAAAAAAATTTAAGTGTCCACAGTGCGACAAGCTACTCTTAACGACAAAAAATGTAAAGTCGCACATAAAACAAGTACACGAAAATATTAAAGTTAGTTGTTCGCATTGCTCTAAAGCGTTCTCGTCGCGTGCTTATTTAAAACGACACATTCAAGGCCAGCATGGCGATCCCTCGCGAAGAAAAAAATACAATTGTCCACAATGCGATAAACTATTTCTGGATGTGCAATATATAAAAATTCACATAAAACAAAAACACGAAAACGTATCTAACGTTAGGTTCAGTTGTCCACATTGCCCCAAGGCGTTAAAAAGTAGCAAAATTTTAAAAAACCACGTTCAAATCCAACATGGCGATCCCTTGCAAAGAAAAAAGTTCAAGTGTCCGCAGTGCGACAAATTATTCTTGTCGATGAAAAATATGAAAACGCACATTAAACAAACACACGAAAATATTAAGTACATTTGTTCGCATTGCTTAAAAGCGTTCACAACAAGTGAATATTTAAAACGACACGTTCAATTGCAACATGGCGATCCTTCGCAAAGAAAAAAATTCAAGTGTCCGCATTGCGACAAACGATTATTATCCATGCAAAGTGTCAAAGAGCACATACAGATTACGCACGAAAATATTAAAGTTACTTGTTCGCAATGCTCGAAAGCTTTCACAAGGATTAGCTATTTACAATTTCACGTTCGAAATTATCACGGCGATCCCCTACAGAGAATCAAATACCAATGTCCGCATTGTCCGAAAGCGGTAACTACTAGTTCGGAGTTAAAAAGGCACGTTGAAAACCGCCACGGCGATCCCATGCAAAAAAAAAAATTCAAGTGTCCACGTTGCGACAAAGTATTTTCAACTCCGTCATGTATAAAAACGCACATAAAATCGGAACACGAGTCTGTAACGTACAGTTGTCCGCACTGCTCGAAAGTATACAAATTGAAACATAACCTAAGATACCACATTCGAGTTGAACATGGCGATCCCTCGAAAAGAAACCAATACCAATGTCCGCATTGCCCGAAAGCTTTCCCAAGAAGCGATTCCTTCAACAATCACGTTAAAAACCAACATGGCGATCCCTCGCAACGAAAAAAATTCAAGTGTACGCAATGCGACAAGCTTTTCTTATCTGCGCAATCTAAAAGATATCACGTACAACAAGTACACGACAATATTAAATTCAATTGTCCACATTGCCCCAGAGCGTTAACAAGCATTTCAATTTATAGAAAACATCTTAAAATCAAACATGGCGATTTACAAAGAAAAAAAATCAAATGTCCACATTGTGACAAACTATTCTTGACCAAAGGATATTTAAAATCGCACATCAAAAAAGTACACGAAAAAAATGTCCCTTGCAACGAAAAAATTAAATACAGTTGTTCACACTGCTCAAAAGCGTTCAGAACGCGTGATTATTTAAAACGGCACGTTCAAGACCTACATGGCGAGTCCTTGCAGCAAAAAAAATGCAAATGATAAAAAACTATCAACTGAAAAAATATTAAACCAACACATAAAAATACTGCATGGCAGGAAAAAAGCAGAAAAAATACAAATGTTCAGCTTGTGATAAAAAGTTCTCAATCGTATATAAAATGCAAAAACACAATTAAGTTTAAAATATAGTTGATATTTTGATTACCTATAAAATTTTATAGATTCGACTTCCACTTGGAAATCTCATCGAATATGATGAAAAAGAATGTTAAAAATAAAATTAAAAATAAAATGTACTACATCCTGGATTCTTATTTCTACAACCTATCCTTCAGGGTTCTGTTATTAATTATTAAAAATCATTTAATTAACAACAGAATTTCTCCTTTGCTATTTTTTTCGAATTCGCATAATTGATTTTGAGACACCCTGTGTATAGTAAACAAGTTTGTTGGCCTTGACCTTGACCAGGATTAAATTTTAATATTTTGTTTTAAATTTGTGTGGTTGGCAACTTCGTGATGTGAAATTATGTTTAAGTGGGTATAATTCAATTCAATTCAATAAATCTGAATACAGAGTATCTCTGTATTCAGAGGTTAATGGCCTTTAGCTTTTTGGATATAAAATGATTATGTGGGTCGGTAAATTTTGAGGTTAATATACCTATGTTGTTTGGGCAACAAAAGTAATCATTAATAATCCCATATGGAAGAAGACGAGGTACATTTATTTGATGACTTTGTCACTGAGGACAGTATTTACCATATTGAGGATGAAGAAAAGGAGAACCAAGACACGCAAATTGCCTTTGAAAAAGTGCAAAGTTCTGTTGAAACAAAAAATGTCGAAGGAAATAATATTAGAAAATGCAGAAACAATTATCAGGTCGAGTGAGTATTTTAAATTTAAGTTTTTAGTAAGAACTATGCTTTTTAAGTCATAATTAACCTAACTAATACAAAATGATTTTTACAAAATATAGACAACTTCATAAAATAAAAAAACTATATTTTGAACTTTTAATGGTTAATTTAAGTAAAAAAAATTAAATGTGTTTTTATTTTTCAAGGTTTCAAAACTTATTCACCACACACTGTATTAATTCAATTTCAGGACTACAGTTGAAGAAAGTTATAACAAAAATGAAGCAACAGTTACCAATGTAGATGAAAGTTTATCTACGTCTGAAAATGAGGAAAAAACCAAAGAGAATTCAAGAAGTAAAGTAAAAAATCATGAAGATAGAAAATCCACAAGAAGTAGAAATAAAATTGTCCCAATGTGAGTCAATTTTGTTTAAAATTTAATAAATTAAAACTAAAACCATTCTTTTTTTATTATTATTTTCAAAAATTAAGTGGAATTATGTTTTTTACAAAAAAATTTATATACCTAAACTTGAAAAATGTGGTTGAGCTTTATAACTAATTATAGTTTATCACAATTGAATGAGTTTTCAAAAAGTTTTGCACAATATATTAACAACTTTATAAAATAAAAAACCCTATTTTTTAAACATTACATAACTTTTTTGCAACATAATCTAGATATTTAATTATACCAACTCATAATTTTAGAGTTGGTGATAGTAGCAATGAAGAAGATGACTTTTCTGCCGATGAAGATTCATCATACACTCCTGAAGATGAAGAAGTTAAAGGGAACAAATATAATCGGCGAATTCAAACAAGGTAAGTGGAAAACATTTTATTTATTTAATTGTATCAGAAGTATTTTTCTTTTAATGTCCCCATCCTTGTAACTACATTTAAATTTTGGTAAAAATACTATCAGAATTTATAAGAAAAAGATATGTCTCCAATACATTTGAAACTAAATTGATTAATAGTGCTGCATGAGAAATTTTTCTGGCCACAAAATTCATTGATACAAGATTGTGTAAAATATTATTTCTCTGGTATTTATGTATCTTTTAGATCCAAAATCAACGATAGTGAAGAAAGTGACGGTTCTGATTCTGAAGATGAAAGTGAAAAAAGCTCATGCAATATTAAGGAAGAAGGAGGGGATAGTGACTTTTCTGAAGAAGGTGATAAAAATTCCCTACATAATGAAGATGAAGAAAATGATGATGATGAAGCCACGTTTGAGACAAAAATCAAAGTGGAATATCATGGGGTTGAATATGGTGATGAAGATGAATCAAGGTAAGTTATTTTTTTTTCAGGGCGTCGCACTCTTTTGTTAAATTAACATTTCTGTGTTATACGTTTTGTTTCAGGGATTCATTGCAATGCGTCAAATCTGACGGTCCTTCCTACAAATGTCCACATTGCCCAAAAGCTTTAACAACCAGTGCACATTTAAAAAGACACGTTGAAAGCCAACATTGCGATCCCTTACAAAGAAAAAAATTCAAGTGTCCACATTGCGAGAAACTATTTTTATCTTCACAAAGTTTGAAAGTGCACATAAAAGCGAAGCACGAATCTGTTCGACACAGTTGTTCACATTGCTCAAAAGCGTTCACAACAAGTGAATATTTAAAACGGCACGTTCAAAACCGACATGGCGATCCCTTGCAAAGAAAGAAATACAAATGCCCACGTTGCGACAAACTATTCCTATCTACGAATAATGTAAAAGAGCACATAAAAAAAATACACGGCGACAAGATTAAACACTGGTGTCCATATTGCGCAAAAGTGTACTCTTGTAGGGATTATTTAAAGCGGCACATTCAAGACCTACATGGCGATCCCTTGAAAAGAAAAAAATACAAATGTCCGCATTGCCCGAAAGCTTTTATTGACAGGAAGTATTGCAAATACCACATTGAAAACCAACATGGCGATCCCTCGCAACGAAAAAAATTCAAGTGCCCGCAGTGCGACAAGCTATTATTATCTACAAGAAATTTGGAGTTGCACATAAAACAAATACACGAAAGTATTAAATTTGGTTGTTCGCATTGCTCGAAAGCGTTCACATCGCGTGAGTATTTAAAACGGCACATTCAAAACCGACACGGCGATCCCTCGCGAAGAAAAAGACACAAGTGCCCACATTGCGACAAATTATTCCTGAATGTGGAAAGTATAAAAACCCACATAGAAAAAATACACGAACACGTTAGATACAGTTGTCCGCATTGCCCCAAGGCGTTAACAACTTGTTGGCTTTTGAAAAAGCACGTTAAAACCCAACATGGCGATCCCTTGCAGCGAAAGAAATTCAAGTGTCCGCATTGCGACCAATTATTCTTGTCGATGAATATTATAAAAACGCACATTAAACAAATACACGAAAATATTAAGTACAGTTGTTCGCATTGCTTGAGAGCGTTCACAACAAGTGAATATTTAAAACGGCACGTTCAAAACATACATGGCGATCCCTCGCAAAGAAAAAAACACAAGTGTCCGCATTGCGACAAGCAAGTATTATCCTTGCAAAGTTTGAAAGCGCACATAGAAGTTACGCACGAATCTATTAAACACACTTGTTCTCATTGCTCGAAAGTGTTCACAAGGATCGAGTCTTTAAAATATCACGTTCAAACGCAACACAGCGATCCCCTACAGAGAATCAAATACCAATGTCCGCATTGTCCGAAAGCGGTAACAAGTAGTTCAGCATTAAAAAAACATGTTCAAAACCGACACGGCGATCCCTCGCAAAAAAAAAAAGTTAAGTGTCCACATTGCGACAAAGCATTTGCATCTACGTCGAATATAACTACGCACATACAATCGGAACACGAGTCTGTAACGTACAGCTGTCCGCACTGCTCGAAAGTATACAAATTGAAACCTAACCTAAGATACCACATTCGAGTTGAACATGGCGATCCCTCGCAAAGAAACCAATACCAATGTCCGCAATGCCCGAAAGCTTTCTCAAGAATCGATTCCTTCAACAATCACGTTAAAAACCAACATGGCGACCCCTCGCAACGAAAAAAATTCGAGTGTCCGCAATGCGACAAGCTATTCTTATCTGCGCAATCTAAAAGACTGCACGTGCAACAAACCCACGAAAATATTAAATTCGATTGCCCACATTGCCCCAGAGCGTTAACAAGCATTGCGCTTTACAGAAAACATCTCAAAATCAAACACGGCGATCCTTCACTGAGAAAAAAAGTCAAGTGTCCACATTGCGACAAACTGTTCTTGTCTACGGACATTTTGAAATTGCACATAAAAAGAATACACGACAAAATTACACACAGCTGTCCGCACTGCGCAAAAGCGTACACGTGTAGTAGTTACTTAAAACGGCACGTTCAAGCCCAACATGGCGATCCCTTGCAACGAAAAAAACACGAGTGTCCACATTGCGACAAACTATTCTTATCCACGCATTCTAAAAAACTGCACGTGGAACAAGTACACGAAAATGTTAAATACAGTTGTTCGCAATGCGCAAAAGCGTTCACAACGCGTGATTATTTAAAACGGCACGTTAAAGACCTACATGGAGATCCCTTGCAACGGAAAAAATACAAATGTCCGCATTGTGACAAAGAACTAACAACTAAGCAAATATTAAACAAACATATAGAAATAATGCACAGCAAGAAAAAAGCAGAAAAAAAATACAAATGTTCGGATTGCGATAAAAAATTCTCCAACCTGTCTAAAATGCGAAAACACATGAAAAAAAGACACTATAGTTGATATTTTAATACTTTAATTTCGAATATATATAATTAAATTATAATTTTAGGCATTCGAGTTATATTAAAAAAACAATCTGATTGAATACATGCTTTTGTATAAGCTAAACTTCGCCCATTGATTGCATATTTTATGATCAATACACATTTATTATTATTATTACTATTATTATTATTAATATGAGTTTTATATGCACTGAGAAAAAAATGGGACAAATAAACTGTGTAGCTAATACTTTTATTAATAGTGAATATATTGTTTATTACCTCTAAATAGTCGAAATAATAACGATAAATATACTTTAGTAAAACTTTATATGTCGGGAATAAAAATATATTTAGGATAAATAAACTGTACCCTTGTCCCATATTTAAATATTTTTTTTATTTGGAAGCAATAAACTTTTTTCTCAGTGTGGGTTTAGGTACATGTATACATTCTTCAAAACTGAATTTGTTGAAAATAAAAATATTATATACTACATCCTGGATTCTTATTTCTACAACATATCCTTGAGGGTTCTGTTAATAATTATTCATTATCATTTAATTAGTAACAGAACTTCTTTAAATGTATTTTTGGCGTGTTGCATCAAAATTCGTTTAGTTGTCGTGGTAACTTTATTTTAAAAATAATAATAATCTAGAAAACGGGTGAGTAAACAAAGGCACCTTATAAACTATATATTAACAACACATAAAACACAATCCACACAAGGTATGTACCACAATCCACATCTCTTTTGCGCATGCACACCAAAAAATATAATTTATCTATTTTGCGTCCATAATGACTTCATTATAACATCGCTTTCGATGCTCTAATGAGATACTTTATCCCACCCAAAATTTTGATTTTTTAGGTTGGGTATACTTTAAACAGCATAATATTTTGCATATTGGTTATAATATTTTTATGATTTTTCTAGCACTTACGAGACTTTTCTGGCAAAAATGTTGTTTAACACCAAAGAAAATCCTTTTCTTCTTCTTTAACATTAACAGCCGCTTATTGTAAATTAAGAACGACATTAACCCTTCAAACCAATTACTGTGATACCAACTATCTGAAGTAAAATTCGAATTAAATATAAGGTATAAAATTAATTTTTAAAGAATTTTTGCAAAATAGTTAAAATAGCATAATATACTATTATAATCTTGCTTATTAATAAACCAACTTAATATTCCTATTATGATTTAAAAAAAAGTACCCAAGACTTCCAAAACTATTTTCAGGGAAACATTTTCACTTGAATAAAAGTCCAAAAAAGTATGCATTAAAAGTTTATTTATCTTAAATTACAAATACAATTGTGTCTCAAATTATATAATATAATGCTACAAAATTTAAAAAAAAATGGTAAAAAAATTATTTTAAAATACTGTACATTTACACTTAAATAATAAATAGTAATAAATAAATATTTTTGGATAAAGCTTGTTTTACGCGTGATGGATATTTTAAAACAAAAACAGCCGCATTTGGAATTATGAAAATCCGCATGGTATGATATCTAGAAAACACCCCAATTCTTGCAAAATATTTTTTCTATGACCACTAGTTAAGTCACATTTTGTAATTGCATCGTTGCTTAGAAAATGAATATTTTCATTGGCAAGGCAAAACTTGAATGTAAAGTGACATTTCCATGTGAAAAGTGACAGGTCTGTGTGAAAAGAAATTGACAGCATCGTTTGACATTTGTATTGTATTTATATATGTATGTCTAAATATCATTTAGAACACAATTAATTGTTTTTGTATAATAAATTCTAATTTTTGGTGCCTTTATTTAAATTTAGAAGGTAAGTTTATTGATTTTAAGTAACTTATACCTTAAAAATTAAAAGAATATTCTTATATAAGATGAAAGTAATTTTAACAGCTGTCAAACACGTTTTTAGGTTATTTTGTTTTGTATTTGAAAATAATAAAAAATAAAAGGGTGGTAGAAAAAACATTGTGTTTCACTTGTAAGAAAAGCTTTCTTCAAGCTCGTGTTAATGCACACTCGGCCTAACGGCCTCGTGAGCAACTTAAACACTCGCATGAAAAAGTCTCTTTTCAGTCGATTTTAGCATCATGGGACACCTCCACACTTTGCTTTAGTTAAGACAACGTTGTTTGCTTTTCTTTTCTCTAGCATAGGCGTGGGGATTCCTTACAAAGAGACAAAATACAAAGTAGGCCCTCTACTTTGTATTTTGTTTTTGTGAGGGATCTCCATGTTGGCTTTGAACGTATCTGTTTAAATCTTCGCCGCTTTTAAAGGCTTTTGGGCAATGTGGACCATCGTACGTAATCCTTTGTAGGGGATCGCCGTGTTTGATTTTAACGTGCTTCTTTAAATAATCGCTTCTCGTGAAAGCTTTCGGGCAATGCGGACATACGAATTTATATCTTTGTAGGGAACCGTCATGCTCAATTCGAATGTGATACATTAATTGGTATTTTCTTTTGTAAGATTTTGGGCAATACGTGCATTTGTAACGATAGCCGTCGTGCGTTTTTTTAATGTGCTCCAATCTGCTTGGCCTGGTCGAGAATTTTTCGTCGCACAGTGGACACCCGTACTCTTTTTGCACGGCGTGCACGAATCGAAGGTGGTACTCCACGTTGGTGAACATTTTTCGGCACTGCGGGCAAGGCAGTTTAACCCCTTCGTGCGCCGATATAACGTGCGACTTTAGACAGTACACGGTCGAGAAAGATTTGTCGCACTGCGAGCACTCGTGGTTTTTTCTTTGCGAGTGTTTACTCTGAACGTGTTGTTGCAAAATATTCCTTGTCGAGTACGCTTTCGGGCAATGCGGACAGCTGTACTTGAAACCCCCGTGTTTCGCATCAATGTGACGGATTAGAGCGTCTCTTTTGAGGAATTTGTCCGCACATTGCGCGCAGTTGTGCATCTGCGCTTTCTGTTTGGGGGCACTTTCGTGTATTTGTTTGATGTGCGCTTTCAAGCTGGATTTCGTCGCCAAGGTGCTCGGGCAATGCGGGCAGTTGATCTTAATGCCCTCGTGTATCCTGACGTGCGCGTTTTTCGTTCTAACGTTCGAGAATATTTTGTCGCAATAAGGACAAGTGTATTTTTTTCTCTCTGTGGAGTCGCCGTGATGGCCTTTGATGTGGTGATTCAAACTAGCTCTGGTTAAGTACGCTTTCGGGCAATGCGGACACGTGAAATTAATTTCTTTGTGTTTTGTTTTGATGTGTCTGGTTAAAGAGTCTTCTTCTGTACATTTGTCGCCTTTTAACGACTCCCTAAAAAAAAACTCAAAAATCACGGAAATGTTTTTTATTCAAACTATTTATATACAGAGTGTTATGTAATATCAACAATGCAAATTATTAAATTGGCGTTTTTATTAATTGTTTATTGTCATTTTTGTAATTAAGGTAAATTCAAACAAAATCTGGCAACTTTTATGCCAGAATCCTGTGCATTTCTTTCAAATTTCAGGTTATGGGCCCAAATTGTAAATATCTTAACTAAGTACTTTTGGATTTATTTACACAAATTGAATGTTTAAAGTTTAACCTTGACAACTTGTCTTAATTTCATCTGAGTAAACAGAAAGAAAAAAACCGATAAAAATTAATTTTGGGGTTATGGTTTTTAAATTTTCCAATCATTGCTTAAGCTAATAGCTGGATGAGTAAATAAATACAGAAGGGTATTAGAGCTTTAAGATCATAACACTTTTGTATTTATTGACTTTTTATTTATTTTTTGCAGAAAAAATTTTTAGCCAACAATTTTTTACAACTGGCCACGCGCAGCTACTTTGTTGGTTGTTATCTATGTACTCACAGAACACAAGTATGTGACCAGTGGCGTATCACAAAAAATATAAAAAACTTCTAAGGCATATTTTTCTTTATCTTTGGGAAAGTGTTTTTTTAAATATTTTTCCGTTACACCTTATGTCAAAAGGTATTTAATATTTTAATATATTACACTAATTACTAAATCCTTTTTGGGTTAGTTATTTTGATGTTATTAGGTAACAAAGGATGACAACTTATTTCGTGACACCCTAAATATAATGTATAATATAATACCCGTTTTTGGTATTTTACCGTTGAGTGGAGACTTTCTCAATGAATGAAGTATGGGGTAACAAAAACAAAATAAAATATTTAACATTTCTCAGAAAATTTAATTATTGGAGTTTTTCCATGGTTAATTTGCAATTTTGATTTTTATATAAAAAAATAACTCACCCTGATTCATCTTCATCATCATGTTCAACCCCATGATATTCCACCTCGATTTTCGTCTCAAACGTGGCTTCATCTTCATTTTTAATATGTAAGGAATTTTTATTATCTTCTTCAGAAAAGTCACTTTCTTCTTCCTTAATATTGCAAGAGGTTTTTTCACATTCATCTCCAGAATCAGAATCGTTACTTAATTTATCACTATCGTTGATTTTAGATCTAAAATTATTCACTTTACTTTTCAAATTCTCTTTGGTTTTTTCATCATTTTCAGACGTAGATGAATCCTCGTTGTCATCATCGTCGACATATGTATCAGTTGCTTCATTTTCGTTATAACTTTCTTCAACTGCAGCCCTAAAATTGAATTTATACAGGGTGTTGGGTGGATAATAATGGATCGCAAAATTGTAATTAATTTTATTTTCAAAATCGTGCTTTTGTTAATCATTAAGGGAATTAAAAATATTTACTCGGTTTTAACGTAAAAAACATCCATGCAATGCTCCTCTTCTTCTTCTTCTTTAATTTCTTTATCGACTTGGGAATGTGTATTTCCTGATCCTTCAGAAGAATCTCTTAATTCAACACAATCAATGGATAAATGTGTATCTGGGGTTTCACAGCTGAAATCAATTTTCATTTAGTATTAAATTCTAGAAAACAATGATTTGTTTTTTAAACAAATTAGAACTAAGGGCCTTTGCACCAAAAAATAGTTGACCCTTAACAAATTAATTTTTGAAATATTTTAATTATTTTGAATCACACCTCTCACTTAAGCAGCAAAATGACCATCACTGAAATAAGTTTACAACAAACTATATTAGATTACAAAAAATAACACCTATATCCAAAGTTGCTCCATGTAGCCACTAGAGGGATTTTTTTGTATTATAACTTGAAATACACTAATCAATTATAAGCATTTTTATAGTATAACTTTAATTGATGTATTTTGGTGTTATACCAAGTGTTTTTAAAAGTTTGCTAGCATCCACAAAGTGAGGTTTGGTATAAATATCCGCACATATTATTACTGCTGATGAAATGGACCTGGTTTAGTGAATAATATATTTTAAATATTGATTATAATTAACTGATGTGGGAGAATAAATATTTCAAAATATTTTTTTTTATTTCTGTAACACGTTTTTTGAATAATAACATATGATTTTTGAATTATGAGGTTCATTGCCTTGATTTGGTTTAATTTAGAGCTATTTTCAGACTGGGTCAGGAGGTTTTCCTTCACAACAATATTTTGTTGTTCCAAAAGCGTATCTTCCCTGGAGAAAAATCAATTGTATGTTTTTAACGCGATTCTTAATAATTATAAAAAATAAACCATACCTATATTAATTTTAGTACCTATAGGTACTATAGTACATACATATATGTATACATAGGTACCTACTAATTGTTTTTTATATTTCCCCAAATACATGACTTTATAACATTTGTTTAATATTATAAATTAAATTAATTAAATAATTTTCTAGCCTTCTAGGAAGATAATTACTGCATGCTAACTTTTTGAATGTAAAAATTAGCCTTTCAGATAAGTAAAAAAGTAGTCAAAAGGGTAGGTAATCACAAACATTTCAACTCATGTTTGCTCCACAAATAAATGTTTAACAAAATTTTTTTGTGTGCATTTTAAAATCCAAAATACTTACTCAACCTGACATTGTTTGTTATGTTCTTTAATATTATTTCCTTCAAAATTTGTTGGTTCGTTTTTCTTATCTACATCCTCAGAGTCTATGAGGTAAATACTGTCTTCAGTCACAAAGTCATCGAATAAATGTACTATGCTCCACACTTCAAAGTCCCACCACGTGACCAAGTACGGAACGCAGTCTTTTGATAAATTGTCATTTAAGGCTTTTCAGGTTATGTATCTGTCAAAGTATAGTCAATGCAAGAAATAATATTTATACTGTTACCATTTATGTTTAAGCGTTAAAAGTTAATAAATCTTTATAGTAGCACAGTAACAATGGTTGGTTTAAGAGTTTAGGAGTATAAATACTGCATTTAATGAAATTCTAAAGTGTATAGTGCCAAATAAGTAAAATTTTTGTGCATTTGGTCTACATATATCTGGTTTTATCCATTAAATAGTTTTAACTAAACGGCATTTATTAAAAAAATTTAGCTTGTTTATTATGGAATAAGAATATCTGTATCAAAGGTAGGTTAATATATTATAACAAAAAATATCATCTAATTTTGAAATTTTAAGGTTAGAAAAATCTATTTTGATCAAAATAAATAAGTATTTTGGATTATTTGGAAGAGTGTGTTAATATGGTCATATAAATATAGATATACTAAATAATTGTTGAATATGGTTCAAATTAAATTAAAGCTTTTATACTCCTAACAACAAAACTTGTGCATACCTCGGGATCCCTACTTTAAGTTAGATTATAAGGAAACTAACAACTTTTAGAGATACATGCAATGTAAAAATATTTAATACTCCCATAACATGTGATTTTTGAAATTTTTAAAAGTTATAATGATTTTTCGATGAAGATAAAATTCAGTTGAAGCTTTATAAGTAATTGTATTGACAAAACTTTATGTAGGTATACTTTAAGCTGGATAAGAAAAAATACTACAAGTAAAATATTAGATAGAGTATACTGTGGTTTTATTTAAATTTTAGAATTTATAAGGTTATTTATACCTAATGATTGTTCGATGTAGATAAAATTTTGTCGAAGCTTTTATAGGTACTTGTATTGACACTATGGGTAAATTAGCTGACAGTGTAAGGAACTTTAAGAAGGTTAGCTATTGAATTTTTAAAAAGAATTTACAGTTTTTTAAAATTAAGTATCTAATGGTTTTATATTTGAAATGTTTAATATTGCTTATTTCCAAGAGCCAGTTGTTCAATTATGATGTCTATTTTGTTTTACTCCGGCATAAATATTTTCAATTTGAATTTTGACTAGGTAAATAAAATAGTTGTTTGAAACCAATGAACAAAAATAAATCTAACAATAATAAATAAAAAAGTAGAATTACTAAAATGGGTAAAATTTACGTTAAAATCACCTGTTACAACAATTTTTGTAGACACACCTAAATCATTAAAAACTTTTTCCAAGACATCCAAAAATAGTTTAAAATTACTATTTGGGGGTCTATATATATTTATAATTACTAAATTAATACAAGTAACCTTAATGACACACATCCTTTTGTATTGATAAAGATATTACTTATAAGTATAGGTATACCTTATTTAGTTCAATATAACACTCATCAGGATCAGTGAGCCCGATTAGGTAATATAGTACCTACATAATAAATTATATTGTATATATGTATATGTGTGTATGTAAAATATTATTAGTTTTATTTTGTAATTATATAATTAAGAATTATACATGGTGTTCATAAATAATGAGACAATTTAATTTTAAATATAATTTTAAGAAAATACATATAAACGTCTTTGATTAATTAAATAAACAAAAAATAATATATTTTAAATAAAAATTTAAAGAATCTAAAATCGATAAAAGTTCAAAAACTCACATATAGAAAAAAAATAAGTTTGGAAATTTGTAAAATAATAAAAAACATTATTTAAAATTATTTAATAATTTTAATAATTTTAAGGTGTTGTTTTTAGATTCCTTCTTTAAAATTAACCCCTTTATATATTTAATTAATTTTAAAAATCTTAAAATAGTTAAGTTTTACAGTTGAAAATATTTATGCCGGAGTAAAACAAAATAGACATCATAATTGAACAACTGGCTCTTGGAAATAAGCAATATTAAACATTTCAAATATAAAACCATTAGATACTTAATTTTAAAAAACTGTAAATTCTTTTTAAAAATTCAATAGCTAACCTTCTTAAAGTTCCTTACACTGTCAGCTAATTTACCCATAGTGTCAATACAAGTACCTATAAAAGCTTCGACAAAATTTTATCTACATCGAACAATCATTAGGTATAAATAACCTTATAAATTCTAAAATTTAAATAAAACCACAGTATACTCCATCTAATATTTTACTTGTAGTATTTTTTCTTATCCAGCTTAAAGTATACCTACATAAAGTTTTGTCAATACAATTACTTATAAAGCTTCAACTGAATTTTATCTTCATCAAAAAATCATTATAACTTTTAAAAATTTCAAAAATCACATGTTATGGGAGTATTAAATATTTTTACATTGCATGTATCTCTAAAAGTTGTTAGTTTCCTTATAATCTAACTTAAAGTAGGGATCCCGAGGTATGCACAAGTTTTGTTGTTAGGAGTATAAAAGCTTTAATTTAATTTGAACCATATTCAACAATTATTTAGTATATCTATATTTATATGACCATATTAACACACTCTTCCAAATAATCCAAAATACTTATTTATTTTGATCAAAATAGATTTTTCTAACCTTAAAATTTCAAAATTAGATGATATTTTTTGTTATAATATATTAACCTACCTTTGATACAGATATTCTTATTCCATAATAAACAAGCTAAATTTTTTTAATAAATGCCGTTTAGTTAAAACTATTTAATGGATAAAACCAGATATATGTAGACCAAATGCACAAAAATTTTACTTATTTGGCACTATACACTTTAGAATTTCATTAAATGCAGTATTTATACTCCTAAACTCTTAAACCAACCATTGTTACTGTGCTACTATAAAGATTTATTAACTTTTAACGCTTAAACATAAATGGTAACAGTATATATATTATTTCTTGCATTGACTATACTTTGACAGATACATAACCTGAAAAGCCTTAAATGACAATTTATCAAAAGACTGCGTTCCGTACTTGGTCACGTGGTGGGACTTTGAAGTGTGGAGCATAGTACCTCATTCTCTTCCATTGGATTATTCACTGCAAAAAATATATATATATCAGAGATAAATATATATATGCTAACCTCAAAATTTACGTACATATATAATTATAATTAATATTAAGAAAACAAAAAACATACCATTAATTTACGATTTATATATATTTTTATAACTAACTGAAGGTTTATTATTTAGTACAATAATTTAACATTAAAATAAAGAAAAACATTCCACTTGCTCAATGAGCTCACCAACGTTTAATTCACTCATTACGGTTTACTTAAAAACAAACTATACCTACACCTAGTAAGCAATAAACAATAACAAAGACATGGAATAATAATATGTCCAACAAAAATAAGTAGGACCGGTGGAGAATTCTTCGTTTGTTGGCAACACTGAGTAGGACGTACGTTTTAATTTGTTAAGGTTATGTAGGGATGCGAAAATAGTAAAAAGTATCGATACTTTGCGAAAAAGTCATATTAAAAACTACTAAACATGTAGATCTAGCGGTGGAAAATTTCAACTTCTAAACAATGGCCGGTGTTGTTTGAAATTTTGTTGTTGTTTTAGTTGTAAGTTTAATAGTTGTGACACAACTTGTGGTAGGTATCAAACTGTTATTTATATTATAGTTTTGAATTTTTAAACTAAAAAATAATTAGTTATGTGTACCCAAAGAACACTTCTTGTGATGTGTACCTGTAGGTCCTACGTAAATTTTGAGGTTAGAATAATATCAAAGTTTGTTACTGAAAGTTTGTTTGGAAGTATTTTATTTGTTAACATGTTGTCAAAAGCTTTATTCATATATTTTTTATAGTAGTAAAATTAAAAAAGCAAAAGTAAGCAATTTTTGTTCATACCTCTGGCAACTGTTCTTTAAAATATATTTTTTTCACAGTAAATAATCCCATGGAAGAGAACAAGGTACAATTACTTGATGAGTTCGACACAAAAGACAGTATTAACCTCATAGATTTTAAAGATGTAGAGAGAAAAACTGAATCACATGTAGACCCCCTAATTACCATTAAAAAAGAACCAAGTTCTGTTGAACCTACTAATGTTGAAGGAAATACTATTGAAGAACATGAAAAATACAAATTTGGATCTAAAATAAATCATGATGGTAATAAGGAGAGTGACAATTCTGATCCTGGAGATGAAAGTGAAAAAACCTCATGCAATATTAAGGAAGAAAGATGGGATAGTGACTCTGAAGATGATAAATATTCCCTACATAATAAAGATGAGGATGAAGCCATGTTTGAGACCAAAATTGAAGTGGAATATCATGGGGTTGAATATGGTGGGGATGCTGACGAATCAGGGTGAGTGTTTTTAATCTTTAAAATAAAAACGATTACAAATTCAGTGTTGCCACATTTTTAGAAAAATATATGTCTACAAACTTATTGTTTTTGGCCTTGCTTTTTGTTTCAGGGCATCATTTAAAGGCAACAAATCTGACTGCCCTAAATACACTTGTCCACATTGCCCGAAAGCGTATTTATTAAAGAATTATTTAAAAAAACACGTTGAAAGCCAACATGGCGATCCCGTGCAAGGAAAAAAATACGAATGCCCACAGTGTCACACAACGTTTTCAAATGTATCCAATAGGAACAGGCATGTTAAAATTCAACACTCATTTTTTGCTAAATTTAGGTGTCCACATTGCCGGAAATCGTGCATGAATGAATATTTATTTAAAGACCACGTTGAAAGCCAACATGGCGATTCCTTACGAAGAAAAAATTACAAATGTCCACAATGCGACGTAATGTTTTCTAGTATATTCAGTAAGAACAGGCATGTTCAAATACAACACTCATTGTGTGCTAAAAGCAGTTGTCCGCATTGCTTAAAAGAGTTTAAAAGAAGGGATCATTTAAAACGAC
Organism: Brassicogethes aeneus; assembly: GCA_921294245.1. NCBI lineage: Eukaryota > Metazoa > Arthropoda > Insecta > Coleoptera > Nitidulidae > Brassicogethes > Brassicogethes aeneus. The sequence goes on from OV121140.1 coordinate 2,503,791, forward strand.
ACGTTCAAGCCCAACATGCCGATCCCTTACAACGAAAAAAACACAAATGTCAACAAAACACGTAAATCAACTTAATTTGTTGAAATAAAAATATTATATGTATCCTGGACTTTTATTACCATAAACCTATTCTTATTTAATATGATTTTTAATAACAAAACTTAAGTTGGGTGAAAACTTAAAGAATTTTATAAATGTAAGTTTTTACCAACCTACAGCCAAAGGGGGTAATTACCCCCCCCAAGATATGCTCTTGTGCAACTTTGGTATATTAGTTAGTTTACACAAATAACTTGTAAAGTTAAAGTGCTCTTTTAGTTCCACCCTTACATCCAAACTAAGATGTCCCATAAGCCAACTGAATGGCTTGTGCGGGTTAGGGGTAGGAACGGACCGACGGCTTAAAGTCCCCTCCGAAGGACTATACACAATGGACAAACACAAATAAACAACCATACCCAAGTGGGATTCGAACCCACGACCTCTTGGCTCGTACCCAGGAGCTCTGACCACTACACCACCGAGGCCGGTAAGAATAAGAATAAACATTACATTCCATAGTTTATAGTTTTTAAAAAAGATTAACTTAAATCTCACTTTCTCTCAATTTTATGGATCCTTATAATCGTCCCTCGTAGTCCTCGTAGAAGGATGGTTTGAGTTTTTGGCGCTTGAACAGTGTTACCAATTGATTTTACAAATTTACTTTCGAAAATATTTGGGTTCAGCTCTGTATTGTCAGCTGAAGTGACAAGTGTTCTTGGGAGGACAATATGGGGCTCACAGCACAAAAATAGGATGATCAGTATTTTTATTTCAAATGCAAGTATTAATCGAGAACTTGGTATATCACTTTTTGTTTTGCTTCACCTGGCAACACTGCTGCCATAGATCAGTCAAAGAGATCAGTTCTAATGTTTGAAATTTTGTTGTAAATTTAATTGTTGTGGACCACAACTTGTGGTATGTATCGGACTGTTATAAAAATTATAGTTTTGAATTTTTAAACTAAAAAATAATTATTTCTACCAAAAGAACACTTATATGGGTCCTATGCAAGAGATATACCTACGTAAATTTTGAGGTTAGAATAATATCAAAATAATATTATGTTACCAGTGTTACCAGATTCTGTCAAAAAAAGACCGTACGTTTCGTTCAAATTTACCTTAATTACAAAAATGACTCAATGGACAATATTAAATAACGTCAACTTGACATAATTGCATTTATTTGCATTGTTTCATTGTGTCATTTTGTAATTAAGGTAAATTCGAACGAAACGTACGGTCCTTTTTTGACAGAATCTGGTAACACTGTATGTTACTGAAAGTTTGTTTGGAAGTATTTTATTTGTTAACATGTTGTCAAAAGCTTTATTCATATATTTTTTATAGTAGTAAAATTAAATAAGCAATTTTTGTTTATACCTCTGGCAACTGTTCTTTAAAATATATTTTTTTCACAGTAAATAATCCCATGGAAGTGAACAAGGTACAATTACTTGATGAGTTCGACACAAAAGACAGTATTAACCTCATAGATTTTAAAAAAGTAGAAAAAAAAACCGAATCACATGTAGACCCCATAATTACCATTAAAAAAGAACCAAGTTCTGTTGAACCAACAATTGTTGAAGGGAATACTATTGAAGAACATGAAAAATACAAATTTGGATCTAAAATAAATCATGATGGTAATAAGGAGAGTGGCGATTCTGATCCTGGAGATGAAAGTGAAAAAACCTCATGCAATATTAAGGAAGAAAGATGGGATAGTGACTCTGAAGATGATAAATATTCCCTACATAATAAAGATGAAGAAAAAGATGAGCATGAAGCCATGTTTGAGACCAAAATTGAAGTGGAATATCATGGAGTTGAATATGGTGGGAATGCTGACGAATCAGGGTAAGTTTTTTTTAATCTTATTTTTTACAGGAAATATGAGCACTATAAGAAAATAAATAAAAACGATTACAAATTCAGTGTTGCCACATTTTTAGAAATATATAACTTATTGTTTTTGGCCTTGCTTTTTGTTTCAGGGGATCATTTAAAGGCAACAAATCTGACTGCCCTAAATACACGTGTCCGCATTGCCCGAAAGCGTATTTTTTAAAGAATTCTTTTAAACAGCATGTTGAAAGCCAACATGGCGATGCCTCGCAAAGAAAAGACTACAACTGTTTGCAATGCGACAAAATATTTTCGACCAGAGGAAGTCTGAAAATTCACTTTAGATCGATACACCAAGGTTTTAAATTCCCTTGCCCGCATTGCCCGAAAATGTACACTATCCAGAGAAACTTGGATAAACACCTTAAAGTCACACACGCCGTACAAAGACAAAAATACAAATGTACTTTGTGCGACGAAAAATTCTCGACTAGGCAAAGTCGAGGTGAGCACGTTAAAAAACAACACGTCGGCCGTGTTTACAAATGTCCACATTGCCCAAAAGCTTTCAAACAAAGTAATTATTTAAAAATCCACATTCAAATCCACGTTAAAAAACTACCTGGCGATCCCTTGCAACGCAAAAAACACAAGTGTCCACATTGCCAAAAAATATACGTCAAAAAGGGCGGTTTAAACGACCACATCAAAATAAAACACAAGGGTTTCAAATGCAGTTGTCCGCATTGCCCAAAGAAGTTCACGAAAATTGGTCCTTTGACTCAGCATGTAGAAAGCCAACCCTGTTGTAAATGACCGATTAATTCCTGTAGAAACCAATTGAAGTATTGGTTGGTATCAACCCTTGTGGAAATTTTTCTCTGAGAAAGTCTTACTTTCTCTGAAAAAGTCTGAATAATACTTATTAAGTCGGAAAAAGTCAGAATAAGACTTATTAAGTCGGAAAAAGTCTGAATAAGTCTTATTAAGTCAGACTAATAGCAAGATTTGGGAGTCTCCTGGAAGAGTTAATAAGACTTTTTAAGACTTAATAAGACTTTTAGTAGAGAAATGGTAGGTACCTATGGCGATAAAAATAAATATCCGAAATAATTCATAGAGGTTGAATTTGGTTATCGTAAAATAAAAAACATAGAAAGGTATTTATTAACATTTTTGCTGTTGTTATAAGCCAAGTTTATTGCATAATTACCTATATAATAACATAGGTAAGATGTAATAATTATAACAATTATAATTTTATACATACGATGCGCTTGAGATGCTTTCATTGTTTCTACCATAGAAAAAGGAGTTAATATCATGTCTATAGACATGATATTTTCGATAGACTCATAAGACAAATATGGTTGATCTTCGTGTTTCATTCATCTTTGTATCATGGTTGATCTTCGTGTTTACGTACAGTGTTGCCATAAAAGTTCCTGACCATAAATTACAAAATACTAAAATAATAATAAAAATGTAACAAGATAGAATAAAATAATTGTGCATATTTAGTAAATATACAATATTATTTACTGAAAATTTCTTTTATTATTATTTTGATAGAAATTTGCAAATCACCCGCAAATATTATGAAATTACCCGATTTTCGAGTAAAATACTTGCAAACGGCAACACTGTGTCCCACTGACAGGTCAGCTGTGCTCTAATTGGTCAGCTAGCTAAGCTGGTCTCTCGATATTACTGTCTGTTGGCTGAACTAAGGAATTTTGTTGTTTAGATATTAAAGAATTGTCGTACTGTGTGCTTTTAAAACAGATTTTATATTATAAATAATACTAGTATATAATATGTACTAGTATTATTTATAATATAAAATCTGTTTTAAAAGCACACAGTACGACAATTCTTTAATATCTAAACTACAAAATTCCTTAGTTCCGCCAACTTAGAGTGGACAGACAGTACGTCTATTGTTTGTATCAATCTTTAGATAGGTAAATATTTGCGGGAGCAGCTCATTGCATCGAAACTCAATAGATCGAATCTCGCCAGATCGAAAATTTACATGACCTTCGAAGCTCACCAGATCGAAAATGTGTGGCATCGTCGCACTTTAAACATCAAATTGGTAAGGTTTGGTTCACATTTTTCATTAGGAAAAAGCGATTTTTCTTAAATGCAAACAAAGTTCGATCTGGGATATGCCTGTAGATGTATAGTAGTTTAAGCAACAAAATTTAAAAAGATATTTATTCTTAGGTAGGTACTTTAAAATGGTAATTTGTATTTATATGAATACTTGAAAACATTGACAAGTGATGTTGTATTTTTATTCTATGGTTGTAAGAAGTGATTTTGACATGTAAGTTTAAAAATATTTTTTATAATAAAATTAAGTTTTTTTTGTAGAATTCCAATTACCTATTCAAAGTTGAAAGTAGAAACAGTTGGTCAATTTAGGATAGATTTGTAGCATGACCATGTCAGCATCGCCAACCAGTCCTTTAAACATTTTAAATTTTGAAATAATAGAATTAATATCTTAGATGACCTTTTTATGTATAATTTGATGAGTATGCACTTAATATCTATTTTAAATGTGTGTTTTACTAAATATTGTATGTTTTCAGTACCTCCTGAGGATGCCGAAAGGTGAAAGTAGTCAAGATAATTAAAAAATAAAAATATCCATGATGCGAAATTGTCACCGACACTGAGTTAGACAAAGGAGAGAAACATACAAGATCTTTTATGTATCCTTCGAAGGATAGCTATCCTAGTATGTGACAAGGGGTGAAACAGAATTGACAAAACTGAAAACATGACTCCTAATCGATGAGTTGCCAGTTGGTACAAAATTATGCAACCAAGCACACATACACGTATGCTTTGTTGCTTGATTCTTCCAAAACGGCCATGGTGAAAAAAAGTCGGACATCATGTTTTGTGTGCCATTGGGTCCTGTTTGCTTATAAGAACTTCTTAAGAGGGCTTATTTAACTGTGTACAGTTTAAAACGTAAGTATTTTGTTTAATTGTCAGCTTTTTAGCAAACCTTGGTTTTCTATTACTGAAGTCCAGTTGGTTCATAAAAAAGAATAATTCGGTTATTAACTTGTGGCAATACAAATAAAGCAATATTATAAACTTGTCAGTGTTCTAAAATATATTAGTAAAAATTATAATCAATACTTTACAAACAAAATTATTTGGAATGAAAAAATATTAGAAGCAGTTTAAATTGTTAATAACAACAATTTGTTATGTTTTATTTCAAATGTTAAATCTTATAGGTTTGTTACCTTATTTTTTAACCAAAGTTTACTAATTATTATTATAGTCATTGCAATAATATTGTAACATAATTATTAATAGCCACATAAAATTTTTTGAATAATGTGTACATTTAAATACATCCATTTAGATACATAAATGAGAAAAATGCATCCAAAAAGAATTTAACAGTGGAACATTTTAAAAAATTTTAAAAAAGGTAGAATTTTTTAAATTTAAATTTCATCAGTGTTAATGTCTGTTATATTATTGTTTTACCAAAAATTGCCCAATATATTTTTGCTTTAAATTTTATGTTAATTAAATTTTTAATTTTTAAAAGGAGTTGGAATATGGAAGCCATGGGACACCAACCTGAGAATATAAACTGAATGCAATTAAAGTTGGAATATGAAATGTATAGGTATAACACTACCCTAAGAACATAAACCTTACATAAATGCAACACAACCCCCAAGTTTGAATAAGGAATCCATTGTACACCAACAGGCAGACATAAACCCTACTTAAGTAGGCTACATAATATTTATCCATATTATGGATATTATGTGCCACTATCCTAAGAACATAAACCAAAATATGTCAAAAATTTTGTACTGCATTTTTTAATATCTTCAAGTTAAAGGATAACATAAAAGTTAAATGATATGCATATTCTTATTAATAAGAATATGCATATCATTTAACTTTTATAAGGAAATAATAAATCATTACCTATATTAAATTTTTTTTTTTTAAATACTAAACAATTAGGTACCTATATTTTATTATTAATTTATTTTTGTAAAAGTAACTTTTTATTATTAAATTTGCTTTTACTACTCTTTTTTGTAAGTTATAGAGTTTTTTAAGACTGATGGACTTTTTTGTAGGTAATGCAGTTATTATATCTCTAGATGAAAGTCCAAAATTTTAAATATAATCAATCAAAATTTAAACAAGTTTTCAATATATTAAATACCTTTTTTTGAATCCTATAATATTGTACAAGTATAAATTAAAAACTTTATTTTAAGAGAATTATATAATATTTTTAAACTAATTTATATATAAATTAGTTTTAAAATATAAATTATTAATATATATTAAAAACTGGTTTAAATTTTGATTGGTCATATTTAAAATTTTGGACTTAACGTACTTTGGCTCTGAGTTATAGAATCTATACTATAGATAGATATGTAGATAGACTTAATTTTTTATTTAGTTAGACTCAAGTGATTTTATTAAGTTTTTAGTTAAGGCCAGTTTGTAATTAATTTACTCCAATACACTTTAAAGTGTAAGTAACAATTGTTAACTTCTTTTTAAAGAACATCTTATGTAGTGTTCTGTTAATAATATTATGCTAAGTTAGTATTGTTAACAAACCCCTAATATTGTTAAACCTGTTAAATTCTTAAAAAGATCTTAAATATTCATTCATTATTTTTCATTCATGCATCATTCATTCATCATTTATGCATCATTCATTCATCATTCATTAATTCATAAATATGACGATATATTCTGCAGCAAGCTCTTGTTCATCCTATTGGATTATGTTGCTCCTATCTAAACTGGCGAAGAAGATTCCGAAATTAGCATTGACGCATCCGTAAGTTTATTTTTTATGACCGTGGAATAGGCCTACTGGGGAAACCACGTTAAAAAAAACGCGCCTTGGACTCTACCTCAAGGGTGGTGAGGAAAAGAGTTGATCAAAACATAACTGGAATTTAAGTTTTAACTCATTGTTAATGCTAACATGATTACAGAATCTGTATAACGAATCATTTGGCAGCGACAACAAGGCAAATTTAGAATTAAATCTATCTGTCAAAAGCCCAGCGCCAACTACATGCGGCAGCATCAGCAAATGCAGCGTTAGCCGATGCCTCCGCAGAATTTACCGAAGCACCACCAGAAACCGAGGAATCCTCTGAAGGATCAGCCTGAAGTTTTCCACGAAGAACGTGGCAATACCAGATTTTTTTTTATTTGATTATTTACAGTTTTTTATAATACCTAGGTAACATAATATTTTTGTTTTATAAGAGAAAATAAATATTTTTTATATAATTTTGTATTATAATTTACAATAGAAATATGAATATTCCCACAACAATCCTGTATTTTCTTTCTAAAAATGTTCCCTTATGTAAATCTGAAATAATATGGCTTCAAATCATTTAATCTTTAATATTTTACGTGATATGGATGCCCAGCAAACATTGAGCGTCGGTTAAACGTTGGCCGATTGACTACGGATTATCGGGCCAATGCCGGACGCCAACGTCGATCCGGACCGTAATGCTGGAAACCCATTTGGCCTACGCCACGCCACCCTACGCTACGCTACGGTACGCGACGTTTTGTTATGCAGAAATTTAACACAGGTTTCAATGCAATACGTACTCACTTGTCCCATACCACCCTACACCATGCCACCCGACGTCGAGCGACGTTTCGAAAATCAAATTGTTTTGAATTTTGAAGAGACGTGTGGACGCGTGTTGTCCCCCTCCATGCAGCTTCACACGGAGTGCGCATGTTCTGTAAACAGTTTTCAAACATGGATGAACAAATTATTGAAAAAGTGCGTTCAAATGAGTTCCTGTACAATCAACATTAAAGAAATTTTGTTTTTTATTTATAATAATAGCAACAGCACAGTCCTCTACTTCACATTCCCATTCATCAAATGAAGAACTACTTGCACACTCCATTTTCTTTACCAAAACGAACAATACTAAAACTAATAAGTATATAAAGCCCTTTTATTATTATTTCATAATTTCATAAAGCAATTTTATTTTATTTGTTTGTCATAAGACGTGGCGTAGCGTATTACTAGTGTGTACGGTGACTCGAAAACGTGAGCCCACGTCAGTCGACGTCGAGTAGCATGGCGTAGCGTGGCGTGGGCCAAGTGGGTTCTTAGCTTAAATGACCGCCCGGCCGAAAGCCCAGCCAGCAATCGGCCAATTGGGGGTCCCGATGTCTTACCGATATTTCTCTAGAACTCGATTCTCCTTTAGATGCATATTCTTTACCTTTGCTTTCGTGTATTTACCCTTCAGGTTAATCTGTACAGAAAAACTCAAAGGGTATACCCTATACCTATAGGGTATACCGTTTGAGTTTATATATATATATATATATATATATATATATATATATATCCCTACATTGAAGCAAAGATAATACCTACATCTTTAAATACATCACAGAAAAAAGTAAAAAACTAATTAGTTAAAGCATACCTACTCCATAGAAAAAAAATAACCCTCCATGCCCGGACAACATTCGTGATATTCATACGAACATCAGGTCGTGATTTTCACAAATTTTATTCATACTGATATCATACGGAAGTCACCGCGTGATAAATAAAAATCATACGAATATCACGTCGTGAATTTCACAAATTTTATTCATACGGACATCATCCGGATGTCACTGCGTGAGAAATAAAAATCATGTCGTGATTTTTTATGCCATCGCTGTTTGCGATTGACCGATGGCACAAAAAATCATGTCGTGATTTTTTATGCCAACGGTGTTTGGATAATCATTTTTGCGCCACGTTCGTACACTAAGAGAAAAATTATGTTGAATCAACAGTTTTTGCGGTTAAATACATTTAATATTTTCTTGGATTTAAATTAACTATATATAGTTAATTTAAATCCAAGAAAATATTGAATGTTCAACTGTTAATTCAATTGTTAACATACTTTTTCTTTTAATGTACGAATGTGTCGCAAAAATGAATATCCAAACACCGATGGCATAAAAAATCATGTCGTGATTTTTTATGACCAAATACCGATGGCATAAAAAATCATGTCGTGATTTTTTATGCCATCGGTGTTTGGATATTTATTTTTGCGCCACATTCGTTCGTTGAGAGAAAAAGTATACCTACATAAATATTGAGTCAACAGTTTTTATGGTTAAATAAAAACATTCAATATTTTTTTGGATTTAAATTAATAGTTAATTTACATTCAAGAAAATATTGAATGTATTTAACCGCAAAAACTGTTAATTCAACTGTTAACATAGATTTTCTCACAATGTACGAATGTGGCGCAAAAATAAATATCCAAACATGTCCGAAAATCATGTCGTGATTTTTTATGCCCAAACACCGATAGCATAAAAAATCATGTCGTGATTTTTTATGCCATCGGTGTTTGGATATTTATTTTTGCACCACATTCGTACATTGAGAGAAAAAGAATACCTACATATATATTGAAATAACAGTTTTTGTGGTTAAATAAAAACATTCAATATTTTTTTGGATTTAAATTAATAGTTAATTTACATTCAAGAAAATATTGAATGTATTTAACCGCAAAAACTGTTGATTCAACATAACTTTTCTTTTAGTGTACGAACGTGGCGCAAAAATGATAATCAAAACACCGTTGGCATAAAAAATCCCGACATGATTTTTTATGATATCGGTCAAAAAATCACGACATGATGTTCGTATGAATATCACGAATGTTGTCCTTTTTTAATTGAATTCAATTAAAAAAGATATTCCAATGTTTAACAAAACGTTTTATTAAACATTGGAATATCTTTTTTAATTGAATTCAATTAAAAAAGGACAACATTCGTGATATTCATACGAACATCATGTCGTGATTTTTGACCGATAGCATAAAAAATCATGTCGTGATTTTTTATGCCAACGGTGTTTTGATTATCATTTTTGCGCCACGTTCGTACACTAAGAGAAAAGTTATGTTGAATCAACAGGTAACAAACTAGGTTTTAAATTCGCAGTTCGCAGGGCTATTACGCATGCGCAAATTTTGCAAATATCACACCGTGAGTTCTACATGATATCACTGTGATGAAGCATGTGTATGCACTCAGGATATCACGGCGTGATAAAAAAAATCACGTTGTGATATCATCATGATTTCACCAGGAAATCCCGATTGTTGTCCGGGTGAGTCCTGGATATAACACCAAGTTACACTTAGCGGCCATTCATTAATTACGTAGGGACGATTTTGGCCATTTTTGACCCCCCTGTCCCCATGATCACATAAGATTTTTCGGACTCCCCCTTCCCCTTCTTACGTAAGATTTTATCTGGTTTTAGAAAATGATAAGAATGGCTTTTAGCCCCCCTCCCCCGAGATAAGGGTATGGGGAGATTTTGAGAACCCCCCCTCCCACATCGAGACCCTTACGTAATTAATGAATTGCCCCTTACACGTGTTACGTACGTAACTCACAATATGAGTAAGTAGGTATATTAATATTTATTTATAAAACCATGCATATGAGTATATTAATATTTATTTATAAAACCATGCATTTTCCATGATTTATTTGCAAGGAATGTATGGTTATTCCCCTTATACATTGACAACACTTTCCAAAATTTATTCCAATAATTATTATTTTATATATGAATTTTCCGATATTAAAAAAAAATCTGAGAAGGGGATTTTATATTTATCTGTACTTTTGTTTGATAAATATCATTGCATACCTATCTGCCAGATTCTGAGATTCTGGTTCAGATGTATACTACTTTTCTTTGACCGAAATCTTGTTTGAACGAAAGTAGGTAGATCTCATTTAAGAAAATACGTTTTTTGTATAAAACATGTGAACAAAGCCTTAAGCCTTTGACGTTTCAAAAGAGACGTTGCCACACATTTTCGATCTGGTGAGCTTCGAAGGTCATGTAAATTTTCGATCTAGCGAGATTCGATCTATTGAGTTTCGATGCATCGAGGCGTACCCATATTTGCGTGTTTCAAAAGAAACTATTAAAATAAAACGTACAGTGGCAACTCCTTTTTCTATGGTGGAAGCATGCATGTCAAGCGCATCGTATGTATAAAATTATAATTGTTATACCTAATTATTACATCTTACCTACGTTATTATATAGGTAATTATGCAATAAACTTGGCTTATAACAACAGCAAAAATGTTAATAAATACTTTTCTATGTGTTTTATTTTACGATAACCAAATACAACCTCTATGAATTATTTCGGATATTTATTTTTATCTCCGTAGGTACCTACCTACCATTTCTCTACAAAAAGTCTTATTAAGTCTTAAAAAGTCTTATTAACTCTTCCAGAAGACTCCCAAATCTTGCTATTAGTCTGACTTAATAAGACTTATTCTGACTTTTTCCGACTTAATAAGTCTTATTCTGACTTTTTCCGACTTAATAAGTATTATTCAGACTTTTTCAGAGAAAGTAAGACTTTCTCAGAGAAAAATTTCCACAAGGGAATGGGTCTGAATTGGACTTACTGGATTTAATTGGGCGCGATATAAAACAGAAATTGGTTTTTACTGGTATTTTCCATGATGGAAAATACCAGTTAGGATTCTAATGGTTTTTATTGGTTTCGATTGGATAAAGCTACCTATAGGTAATTTCCAATTGAATTCAATTGGGCATTCCCAGTGTAAGATTCGAAAAATCTGCTAATTGGTTATTCCCAATACAATACAAATATCGCAAGAGGGCTCTCGTGTAGCTGCGCAAAATCAACGAGGTTGAGACGCCATCATAAAGAAAAAACGTCTTTGGACGCCATTTATTAGCGGTTTATTTTATTAGTCGATTTCAGTGTTAAGTGCCTAGTGTTAGTAGTCTACTTATATATTAAAAAAATGTTTATATGTGTAACATTACATTTCAGTGTTAAGTGCCTAGTGTTAGTAGTCTACTTATATATTAAAAAAATGTTTATATGTGTAACATTACATTGTGTAAGATTTAGGGATTTAGGCGATAGTAAGTTATATGTATTAATACATACATATATCACAAAAAAAATAATAAATAAATAAAATTACTTAGTAACAATAAATTTTTTGTCTCTTCTGTAAAAAATGAATTCTGGTTTTTACCCGGTTATCCTTCTGGGATCTAAAATTATTTTTGAATGAAAAATAAACTGGTAGGTATTTTCTAATCCAAATTTTAAAAAATTAATTGGTTTAAATTGGTTGGAATGGGTTTGGTGCTATGAATTACCAATTCATTCCATGTGCATTTCTATTGGATTTAGCCAATAGAGACAAGCGTAGGCATGGATTGGTATTTTCCAATTCAAGCCGCTGACTTCATTGGAAATTACCAATAGGAATTCAACTGGAATGAATTGGTGATTGATTCATAGCGCCAAAACACATTTCAAACCAATTCAAACCAATTCAAACCAATTGCTTATTTTTTATTGGATTCTATTGGTATTTCCCAATTCAAGCCGCTGACTTCATTGGAAATTACCAATAGGAATTCAACTGGAATGAATTGGTGATTCATAGCGCCAAAACACATTTCAAACCATTTAAAACCAATTCAAACCAATTACTTATTTTTTATTGGTTTCTATTGGTCATTTACAATAGGGAACATGGCGATCCCTCGCAGGGGAAAAAATACAAATGCCCACAGTGCGTCACAATCTTTTCTAATATATACAGTAAGAACCGGCATGTGAAAATGCAGCACTCGTTGTGTGCTAAATACGGTTGTCAGCACTGCTCAAAAGAGTTCAAAAGGAGTGACCAGTTGAAAGTCCACGTTCAAAACCAACACGGCTATCCGTCACAAATAAAAAAATACGAATGTTCACATTGCGACAAAATATTCTTGTATAGGACCAGTTTATGCCAGCACATAAAAATAAAACACAATGATTTTAAATACATCTGTCCGCATTGCTTAAAAGCTTTCGCAAGCAGTACTTATTTAAAATCGCACATGGAAAAGCTTCATGGCGATACAAAGTAAAACATAAATGTTCACTTTGCTAAAAAATAACATTTACTGAGAAAAGTCTGAATAGGTACCCAGGCCCGTTCCTGGGGTGTCTGGCGCCTACGTGCAGCAGTCTTTGGTGCGCCCCTTTTATACATAAATATAAAACATTAAATATTTTTATTTTTTATCCCTAAAATTTTAAAAATATATATTTTGCGTATTTGTAATTGAAAATGTAAAAAAAACTGCTGAATTTAAGTATAAAATATATTTATTAAATTACCAAAGGGCATTTCCGCGAAACCTTACTCCACCTTGACAAAAATCAGATGTGTTATTTAACAAAATAAAAATTATATCTGAAGTCAAATAATTTAATTGCGATGTAATTTATAACTTTAAAATATTCCCACATTGTAATTCTAAGAAGCTAGCATTAAGAATAAACACGGAAGAGTTTCAATACTCGATACAAAGTTTAAATGTCGCACCCGTTACATTTTGAAAATTTTTTAGAAAATTAAGTATTCAATTTTTGTGCATTTAAAATACGTGCTTGTTTGAGGTTACTTTTTAAGCTTTAAACAAAAAATTATTACTATATAGCATATACATGCTTTCATCAGAAATTTTACATTATCAACTTTAGAACGCATTTGCCGATTTTCTAAGGTCGCGCCCGTTACGCGATTCATGGGTCAAAGGTTTTCTATACAAGTTTTTATTAACATGTTTGAGTTAAATATCTAATTTTTTTATACTATTTTTGTATATTAACGTATCTTGATATATATGAACCAACACTTTATTATCATGAAAAAACGCGTGTGTCGCAACGTGTCAGTATCGCAGCTGTTACAATTGAAATACCCAAAACAAACAAAATCACAAAAATATTTAATAGCAATAAAAATACACTAAATAAAACGAAAAAAACCTATATAAACAATATAACTACAATTGGTTTTTAGTTTGATACATAGTTACAGTTGACGGTAGCAAAGTTTAACACTAGTGTACACTAAAAACCAATTGTAGTTATATTGTTTATATAGGTTTTTTTCGTTTTATTTAGTGTATTTTTATTGCTATTAAATATTTTTGTTATTAAACAAATACTAAAAATACAATTTCTGTCCTAAAGGCATATTAAAAACGCGCTTTATAGCTGGAAAAGATTTGCTTCTCCAAAACTGTTTTTACTCTTTTATTGAATTTATAAACTTTTAATTTGTTAGTCTGGGTATTTAACTTAATATTTTTAATAATTTTAATATATTTTAATATTTTTAATAATTTTTAGTGTAAACTCGAGATCTTGACGTTTTCCATATCATTGCAATGATCTTATGGCAATAAAATTATTATTATTATTAATGTTATTACTAGTATTATTATTATTATTTGTTTATTTGCAAAAAAGTTTATCGTTACAAAGTACTGATTGACCTTTTGATTTTGCGCCCCCAAAATGTTGCGCCTGCGTGCGTGCACGCACTGCACGCTCGCCAGGAACGGCCCTGTAGGTACCTATTATATATAATAAATCAACAAAATTTGTTGAAATAAAACTATTACATAATAAATAAAACTATTACATAATATATTATATCCTGGACTTTAATTTCCACAAACCTATCCTTGTAGAAAATTTCATTGATTGACTTTGATTGAAGGTATGCAACCAAGAACACGAAAATAACGCGCGCTTGATTTTTCTACGCCGGCTAGACAAAAAACATTTAATTTAATATTGCATTATTTTTTATGAGGAGTAATATAATTTAAAATAATTAATTTTGATACCACTAATTTGAGGAAAGGGCTCTGACAATCTGGCAACACTGAAAAGGTTAAAGATAAGAGCAGAGTTAAAGATAAGAGTCGCCATTGGCCAAGATTTAATTTTTTTGTTTTGTTTTTCAGATAATTATTTTGTGAAATTTGTGTAATTTTAATTTTGTGATGTGAAATTTTTTTTGTGGATAAAAAATTTATATTAGGTATATGTTAAAAAAATTAATTAGAAAATATAGAAGAATACAAAATATATAGAACATATTTTATTTAATCAAAATAAAAAAATGTTATTGATTAAACATTACCTATATTAAATAGAAGGCCTGGCAACGCGAACATTATAATATTATTGTGAGTACGTAAATTTTGAGGTTAACATGTTAACCTTAAAATCTACGTAGTATGTAATGTTTGAATTTTTGTAAACATGTTTGTAAACATGTTGCTAAGAGGATGTATTTCTATAGATACAATATTGACCCATTAAAATCTTTATTTTTATAGAAATAAAACTAAAAACTTAAAGTACACTATTGGATCTCATATAATTAAAAAAAACAGTGTATTTTATAAAATATCTGGTAGATACACGCCACTAATGGAAGATTAATTTTTTTCACAGTAAATAAATAAAATCTCATGGAAGAAGACGAGGTACATTTATTTGACGACTTTGTCACTGAAGACAGTATTTACCTCATAGAGTCTGAGGATGTAGAACAGGAAAACCAATCTCTTTTGGACACACTAATTACCTTTGAAAAAGCACAAGGTTCTGTTGAACCAAACAATATTGAAGAAAATAATAATAAGGAATGTAGAAAAGATTGTCAGGTGGAGTAAGTATTTCTGTACCCCAGAGCCAAACTGTACACTTTTTTAAAATGATGTATCAAAAACCATGGTTTTTGATACATCATTTTTACCATTGAAAAAATTCAGTACCTACTCATTCACCCAACATCATATAAATTCAATTTAAGGACTGTAGTGGAAGAAAGTTATAATGAAAATCAATTAACTGACTCAGATATTAATGATAAGGATTCATCTTGGTCTGAAAATGATGAAAAAAACAAAGATAATTCAAAAAGTAAAGTAAATAATTATGAAGTAAGAAGATCCTTAAGGAATAGAAAAAAAAATGTCTCAATGTAAGTTATTTTTATTTAATTTTCGCAATTTTATTTTCCACAAAGAACTTACATTTTAAAGGAAAAAATAGATTTGGTTTTGTTTAGATAAGTATTTAATTTTACCAACTCATAATTTTAGAGTTGATGATAGTAGCGATGAAGAACGTGACTTTTCCCCCGATGAAGATTCATCATACACTCCTGAAGATGAAGACGTTGAAGGAAACAAAAATAATCGACGATTTAAATCAGGGTAAGTGGTAAACATTCAATTTTTTATTTAATTGGTACTTTATTTTTCCTACTACTGGCAACACTGATTTTTAACCCCAATCTTACGTTGCCGCAAATACAATATAACATTATTTTAGATCTAAATTCAACGGTAGTGATGAAGAAAGTGATGATTCTGATCCTGCAGATGAAGATGAAAGCGATGCAGATGGAGATAAAAGTGAAAATTCCTCATGCAACATAAAGGAAGAAGAAAGGCATAGTGACTTTTCTGAAGAAGATGATATAAATTCCTCACATGATGAAGATGAAGAAAAAGATGAGGATGAAGCCACGTTTGAGACGAAAATCGAAGTGGAATATCATGGGGTTCAATATGAAGATGAAGAAGAATCGGGGTGAGTTATTTTTTTATACAGGGCCTTCTTCATGCCCTGGAAATGTTAAATTATTTTTCTTGCAGGGACGCCAATGAATTTATAAAAAAAGAAAACATCGAGAATACAAGCCTTTCCAGAAAGAGAAAAATCAAACATGTGACACTAAAAAAAGCATACAAATGCCAACGTTGCGACAAAAAATTCTCGACTAGGCAGAGTAGATGGGCCCATTTTAAAAAAAAACACGACGATCCGTTACAAAGAAAAAGTTTCGAATGCCCGCATTGCCCGAAAGTGTACTCGACAAAATATACTTTAAGAGATCACCTTAAAAGCCAACACGGCGACTCCAAGCAAAAAAAAAAATCCACGTGTCCACATTGCGACAAAATTCTCGTGAGTGAAAAATCAAAAAACGAGCACATTAGGGTAATACACGACGGCTTTAAGATCAACTGCCCGCATTGCCCGAATACGTTCACGGACAAATACAGGTTAAACCATCACATTGAAAACGAACATGGCGATCCAAAAGAGTACAAGTGTACGCAATGTGACAATAAATTCATGGAAAAAGACTCTCTAACCCGACACATTAAGGTTTCACACGAAGGTTATAAATACAACTGTCCGCATTGCCCGAAAGCGTTTAGTAGAAGAGTTTATTTGAAACAGCACTTTGAAAGCAAACACGGCGATCCCTTGGAAAGAGAAAAATACAACTGTTCGCAATGCGACAAAACCTTGTCATCGGTGAGTTGTTTAAAGAGGCACATCAAATCGGCACACGAAGGTTTTAAATTCTCTTGCCCGCAATGCTTAAAATTGTACACCGACCAGTTAAGCTTGAACAAACACCTTAGAATCGTACATGCCATAAATCGAGAATACAAATGTACACTTTGCGTCGAAATATTCCCGAGCAGGCAAAGTAGAGTCGCGCACTTTGAAAAAAAACACGAAGGTCATCGTTACAAGTGTCCACATTGCCCAAAAACGTTCAAAAAACCCAATCATTTTAAAATCCATGTTCAAAACCAACACGGCGATCCCTCACAAAGAAAAGAATACAAATGCTCACATTGCGACAAAAACTTTAAGAATAAACACAGCTTAACCCGACATGTTAAAATAAAACACATTGGTTTCAAGTACAGTTGTCCACATTGTACAAAAGCGTTCACAACAAGTGAAGGTTTGAAGCACCACCTTCAAACCCAACATGGCGATCCCTCGCAAAGAAAAAAATACAAATGTCCACAATGCGACCAAATATATTCTAGTATAAAAAGTAAGAACAGGCATATTCAAATACAACACTCATTGTGTGCTAAATACGGTTGTCCGCATTGCTCAAAAGAGTTCAAAAGAACTGATCACCTAAAACGCCATGTTCAAGATCTACATGAAGAAAAAACTTTGCCAAGAAAAAAATACAAATGTTTACACTGCGACAAGAGTTTCACAGAAAAACCCACTTTAAGTCGGCATATTAAAATAATACACAACGGTTTTAAATACCGTTGTCCACACTGCCCAAAAGCTTACACAAGTTCTGCTTGTTTAAAGCACCACGTTCAAAACCAACATGGCGACCCCTTACAGAAAACAAAATACAAATGTCCACAATGCGACGTAACGTTTTCTAGTATGAATAGTAAGAACAGGCATGTTAGAGTACAACACTCAATGTGTGCTAAATACAATTGTCCGCATTGCCCACAAGAGTTTAAAAAAAGTGATGCTTTAAAAATCCACGTTCAAAAACAACATGGCGATTCATTAAAAAGAAAAACCTATAAATGTCCACATTGCCAAAAAATAGAATTAACTAAAAAACATCTAAATAGGCACATTAAATCAAAGCACAAAGGACTTCCACATAAATTAACTTAATTTGTTGAAATAAAAATATTATATACATCCTGGACTTTTATTTCAACAACCATATTCTTATAAATGGTGTTATGTAATTAATGACGTATATTAAAATGGGTTCATAAAGAAGCACATAAAACTAAAAATAATTTATAATAACGTTTATCCTACCAAAAAGTACCCCACTTATCGAATAGGAACTTTAGGCTTATCGGGTTACCAAATTTAATTCATTATGTTTAGTTGGTAACAACCAGCGTTTTCAGATTCTGTCAAAAAAAGTTGCCAGATTTTGTTTAAATTTAGCTTAATTACAAAAATGACAAAATTAACAATACTACGGTATTATTTATCTTTTACGGGAGGAAGGAAGGAAGACAATCTATAGATTTATAAATCAAGCTTAAAAGTAAATTGGTAAAATCAGTTGCCAGATTTTGTTTAAATTTAGCTTAATTACAAAAATGACAAAATTAACAATACTACGGTATTATTTATCTTTTACGGGAGGAAGGAAGGAAGACAATCTATATATTTATAAATCAAGCTTAAAAGTAAATTGGTAAAATCAGTTGGCAACACTGCATGTATCTGGGTATGTTTGATAACTTTCAGGTATATTCTTTTTCTATGCATATAACAAACAGTTAGTTATGTATGTTTGTAGATACGGTGAAGGTTGATGGTGTAATTTTTGCACAGTAAATAATACCATGGAAGACGACGGGGTACATTTATTTGATGACTTTGTCACTGAAGACAGTATTTACCTCATAGAGGATGTGGAAAAGGAAAACCAATCACTTTTAGACAATAGAATTATCTTTGAAAAAGTACCAAGTCCCGTTGAACCAAAAGATATTAAAGGAAATAATAATGAAGATAGTAGAATAGATTGTCGGGTTAAGTAAGTATTTATGGTAAACAAGATTAGTCCTGGCTTGCTTAGTTTTTTGTACCTATACATTCAATTTTAGAAGTGCAATTGAAGAAAGTGATAAAGAAAATAAAGCAACAGATGATGATGATGAGGATTCCTCCACATCTGAAAATGATAAAAGAAACAAAAAGCATTCAGAAAGTAAAGTGAATAATTATGAAGTTAGAAGATCCACAAGGAGTGTAAAAAAAACTGTCACAATGTGAGTCATTATTTAACTTTTATTAAAATTTAAACTGGATATTGTCACTCCAAAAAAATATTTTTTTTATTCTTTTAAAATTATACCCAAGCAAAAAATGCTTTTGGGCATTTTAGTCATGGGCTGAAGTTGGCTTTATTATAAATTTGAGAAAAGTGAGGTTAAATCCGTTGACATTTGACAGATGTCAAATGTTTAACAAATAAAATTGGTTTTAAATTTTCTGTGTATTTCATAGATAAATTAAAGTACCTAAAATTGCATTTATAAAACTTGATACATGATATGCTATTGATAAGCTGTGACTTTATGGCGTTTCAGGCACGGGCTAAAGTTGGATTTGTTATAAATTTGGAAAAAGTGAGGTTAAATCCGTTGACAGTTGACAGATGTCAAATTTTTAACAAATATAGTTGGCTTTGTGTTCGTCGTAGATAAAGTCTCATTAAATTGCTTTTAAATTCTTCTCATAATAAACACTATTTTAAACAACTCATATCACATTTTTGCATACCCAATCATAATTTTAGAGTTGATGATAGTAGTCAAGAAGAAAGCGACTTTTCCGCCGATGAAGATTCATCATACACTCCTGAAGATGAAGAAGTTGAAGGGGACAAATATAATCGACGAATTAAATTAGGGTTAGTAAGAAACATTTTGTTTTGTATTTAACTGTATCAGAAATGTTTTTCTTTTAACGCCCCTATCCTTGTAATTGCAGTTAAATTGTAGTAAAAAGTCCCATCATAATTTATAAGGATAAGATGCGCAAACATTTTCCTCTAGATATTTTAAATTTGCAATTTTATGGTCAAATATTTAAGAAAGTTTTTTCTGGAAACAAAATTCGAGGTCAAAAATTTAAATATTTGAGCTTAGAACCTATGGCCACAATTATATTTAAACATAATTTTAGATCTAAAATCAACGATAGTGATGATGAAAGTGACGATTCTGATCCTGGAAATGAAAGTGAAAATTCCTTATGCAATATAAAGGAAGAAGGAAGGGATAGTGATTTTTCCGAAGAAGATGATAAAAATTCCAGACACAGTGAAGATGAAGAAAAATATGAGAATAAGGCCACGTTTGAGACGAAAATCGAAGAGGAATACCACGGGGTTAAATATGATGATGAAGATGAATCAGAGTTAGTTTTGGTGTATCATAGAAAGACCCTGTAAATTAACTTATTTTTCTTGTAGGGACGCAGATGAATTTAAAGAAAAAGAAAACAGAAATAATACCAGCCCTTCCAGAAAGAGAAAAAGGTGAGTTTTATAATTTAAACATTTCTTCTGTCCTTTTGCCTATTTAGGTAAATTTGACTGCAAAAAATGGTGAGTAGAGAATACTTTTGACAAAGCAGTTCTAGGACTATTCGCAAGGTTTTTAATACCCAGCAAACACATAAGTCCGATTATATTAATTTTTATAAAAGGATATCATGATAAGGTCTTGCAATGGCCCTTTTTAGGCTAATATTTGTATATTTTACCATAAAAGACACATGTATGGCAAAAATGTTAGTACAGCAATATTTAAATCAGGGTCAGTAAGAAACATTTTGTTTTTATTTAATTGTATCAGAAGTATTTTCTTTCAACGTCCCTATCCTTGTAACTGCAGTTAAATTGTAGTAAAAATTTTAGTCCCATCATAATTTATAATGATAAGATGCGCAAAATTTTCCTCTGGATATTTTAAATTTGCAATTTTATGGTCAAATATTTAAGAAAGTTTTTTCTGGCAACAAAATTCGGGGTCACAAAATTTAAATATTTGAGCTTAGAACCTAAGACCACAATTATATTTAAACATAATTTTAGATCTAAAATCAACGATAGTGATGAAGAAAGTGACGATTCTGATCCTGGAAGTGAAAGTGAAAATTCCTTATGCAATATAAAGGAAGAAATAAGGGATAGTGACTTTTCTGGAGAAGATGATAAAAAATCTTCACAAAATGAAGGTGAAGAAAAAGATGAAGATGAAGGCATGTTTGAGACGAAAATCGAGGTGGAATATCACGGGGTTAAATACGATGATGAAGATAAATCAAAGTGAGTTATTTTTTGTTCAGGCTCCGGAAGTGTGAAACCGTTTTTCTTGTAGGGACGCAAATGAATTTATAAAAAAAGAGAACATTGAGAATACAAGCCCTCTCAGGAAGAGAACCAGAAAGAGAAAAAGGTGAGTAAATAATATAAATAAACAACAAGTAAATTAATTTGTTTTGGCGCCAAAGTATGTACCAAAAATTATTTGTTTTATGCTTTGACCCGCTGAAATAAAAAATAACATTTCTGTGATTTTTGAGCTTTTTTTAGGAAAATTTTAAAAGGTGACCACCACCGTTGTCCACATTGCCCAAAAGTGTACACAAAAATAGATAATTTAAAGCGGCACGTTGAAAGCCAACACGGCGATCCATCGCAAAGAGAAAAATACAACTGTTCGCAATGCGAACAAATATTTTCGAGCGGAAAAGGTCTAAAAATACACATTAAATCAAAACACGAAGGTTTGAAATTCCGTTGGCCGTTAAATCGTCAAATCAAAGAGGCTGCACCAATAAAAGAATACAAATGTCAACTTTGCGACGAAAAATTCCCGAATTATCAAAGTATAGGCGAGCACTTTAAAAAAAAACACGACGGCTACCGTTGCAAATGCGAGCATTGCTCTAAAAAGTTCAAAAGAAGTCTAACGTTAAAAATGCATGTTGAGAGCAAACATAGCGATCCCTCGCAAAGAATAAATCACAAGTGCCCGCATTGCCTGAAAGCGTACTCAAGAAGAGGACCTTTAAACGAGCACATTAAAAGTCGACACGGCGACTCCACAGAAAGAAAAAAATACACGTGTCCACATTGCGACAAAATACTCGTGAGTAAAAAATCGAAAACGAGACACATCAGGGTAATGCACGAGGGTTTTAAGAGCGACAGGTCAAAACAACACGTTGAAAAACAAAGTGGCGATCCTGAAGAGTACGAATGTACGCAATGTGGCGACAAATTCGGAGAGAAAGACTCTTTAACGCGGCACGTTAAAGTGAAACACGAATGCTGTAACTACACGTGTCCGCATTGTCCGAAAGCGTTTATGGATAAATTGTATTTTAGGCAGCACCTTGAAAGCCAACATGGCGATCCACTGCAAAGAAAAAAATACAACTGTCCACAATGCGACAAAATCTTCCCATCACTAACATACTTAAAGACGCACATTAAAACAACACATGAAGGTTTTAACTTCCCGTGCCCGCATTGCTCAAAAACGTACACCCTCAAATCACGATTGAACAAACACCTTCAAGTCCTGCACGCCGTAAAACCAGAATACAAATGTACATTGTGCGACGAAAAATTCCCGACCAGGCAGAGTAGAGTCGCGCACATTGAAAAAACACACGAAGGCCATTGTTACAAATGTCCGCATTGTCCAAAATATTACGCAAGAACTAATAAACTAAAAATCCATCTCCAAGAAGAACATTCAAAATCAAACTACAAATGTTCAGTTTGTGACAAAAATTTCTCAAAAAAACACGATTTAAGCCGGCACGTTGAGATAAAACACAACGGTTTTAAATACAGTTGTCCACATTGCAGGACAGCGTTCAAAAGAAAGGATTTTTTAGAGCGGCACGTTCGAGACCAACATGGTGATATCTCGCAAAGAAAAAAGTACAAATGTCCACAATGCGACGCAATGTTTTCTTGGACAAATAGTAGGAAGAAGCATATTCAAGAACAACACTCTAAAAACAACACTGAATATAGTTGTCCGCATTGCCAAAAAGCTTTCAAAAGGAGTAATACTTTAAAAATACACGTTCAATTGCAACATGGCGATCCCTTACAAAGAAAAAAATACGAATGTCCACATTGCCCAAAAGTTTACAAAGAAAGTCGCTATTTCAAAAACCACGTTAAAAACCAACATGGTGATTCCTTGCGACAAAATAGAACTAACTAAAAACATCTTAATGGGCACATTAAATCAAAACACAAAGGACTAAATTCAATAAAAATATTGTATGTATCCTGGACTTTTATTTCTACAAACCTATTCTTATATGATTAATTTTTATAGTCTGTTTTATTGACTCAATTTATTTATAAAACAAAAAAATGTGAAACATAAAAATGGTACAAAGACAAATCAAAGAACTAACTCCTTATGTATCCAGTGTTGCCAATATATAAAATGTTCATGGACATGTATAATACATAATATTATTACGTGAGGAAGGGAGGCAATCTATAAATCAGGCTTAAGAGTAAATTGGTAAAATCAGTTATATGGTTGGTAACACTACATATGTATCTCTGTATGTTTGATAACAAACATACAGAGATAACCTTTTATATCCTTTTTCTATGGAGATAACAAACATATAATAGGCACATAACAAACAGTTTCTTTACAGTAAATAATCCCATGGAAGAGGACGAGGTAAATTTATTTGATGACTTTGTCACTGAAGACAGTATTTACCTCATAGAGGATGTGGAAAAGGAAAACCGATCACTTTTAGACGCAAGAATTATCTTTGAAAAAGTACAATGTACTACTGCTGAACCGAAAGATATTAAAGAAAATAATAATGAAGAAAGTAAAATAGATTGTCAGGTTAAGTAAGTATTCCTGTACCCCAGAACCACTTTTTTAAAATCACGTTTTTAATGGTTATGTATCCTAAGCTTACTTAAGTAAGCTTAGGATACATAACCATTAAAAACGTGATTTTAAAAAAGTAGTAATTACTTAGTTTTTGATGTATTAAAAACTAAGTACTGTAGGTATGTATCCACCCACCCAACACATTGTATAAATTTAAATTTAGGACTACAGTTAAAGAAAATGAAGCAACAGATACAGATGTCAATGATGATTATGAGGATTCATCCATGTCTGAAAATAATAAAAAAATCCAAAGGCATTCAAAAAGTAAAGTGAATAATTATGAACTAAAAAGATCTACAAGGAGTGAAAAAAAAGTTGTCCCAATGTGAGTCATTATCATTTCACTTTTATTAAAATTTTAACTGATTAAAAATTTTTTTTTATGATTTTTAAATAATTAGTAAAAATTAACTGCTATATTAGGTTCATTCCAACCAGCAGTAATTTCCAGTAATATTACTGATACACATGCGCGTTTGTAAAATGTCGTTCCAACCAACTAAAATTACTAGTTTAGAACTGGCAATTACTGTCAGTTCGTCGTTCTAACCAAAGTTACGAACAGTTAAATTACGGTTCAAACGATTCTTGCTCGAGAGCAAGAACTGTTGATAATAAAATTAGACGCATGCGTAGAAGGGGCACAACCTCATCTTTTTGTTTATTTATTAACGTTTGTAAGTTTGTTTTCTGTTAAAGTGGACATATTATTTAAAAATGACTGCTATACAAGGTGATTTTATTAATTTTTAATGTTAATAGTAATTTTTGTCATTTGTGAGCAGGAATGGAAGAATTTATTATCAATGTGTGATGTTATTAAAATATACTTTTATATATATATTTATAAACTCAACAAACATGGGTTATATTTATTTCTAGTAGCAATGTCCCCAATAAAATCTAAATCCTCGTCATCCGAAGAATCATACAAGTAATTATTTAAAAAACCTGCCATATTTATTACTTAAGTAATAAATATGGCAGGTTTTTTATAATAAATTTATTGAAATAGATATACCTATATGCGCTTTACTTAGCTTTTAGCACAATACAATTGTGGGTTTTAGGTTATATTCTTTTTCTTCTGATTGAGAGTACTACCAGTTCAAAAAAGGTTCCAACCAGTTTATACATTATTCAAAATAATTTTACTATTTTTGTTCGCGCAGTCGCATTAACGCTGTTACGGACGATAATATTACGGTAATATTACTGCTGGTTGGAATGAACCTATTATTTTCTAAAAGGAACTGTTTAAAATATTTTAAATTAAAAACTAGAAGAAATGTAATGGCGGTTTGTAACTAATAAAATGTATTAAGTTTTTCACATAAATATATTAACAACTTGTATCACTTTTTTGCAACACAACCAAGATAGGTATTTAATTTTAGAGTGGATGATAGTAGTAAAGAAGAAAGTGACTTTTCTGCTGATGAAGATTCTTCATACACTCCTGAAGATGAAAAAGTTGAAGGAAACAAATATAATCGACGATATAAATCAGGGTCAGTAAGAAACGATAGTGACGATTCTGATCCTGGAGATGAAAGTGAAAATTCCTCATGCAAAATTAAGGAAGAAGGAAGAGATAGTGAGTTTTATGAAGAAGATGATAAAAAATCCCTACATAATGAAGATGACGAAAAAGATGAGGATGAAGCCATTTTTGAGACGAAAATCGAAGTGGAATATCACGGGGTTAAATATGATGATGAAGATGAATCATGGTGAGTTATTTTTCACACGGGCCCCGGAAGTGTAAAACTGTTTTTCTTGTAGGGACGCCGATGATTTTATAAAAAAAGAAAACTTGGAGAATACCAAAAAAGGAAAAAGGTAAGTTTTATAATTTGAACATTTTTACTGTACCTTTAATTTATTTTAAACCGCTGCTTGTGGGTAAATAAAAAATAACATTTCTGCGATTTTTGAGCTTTTTTTTTAGGGAAATTTCAAATGGTGGACACCTTCAAATCAAACAAGCTGCGCAAAAAAAAGAATACAAATGTCAACTTTGCGACGAAAAATTCCCGACTAGGCAGAGTAAAGTTAAGCACGTTAAAACAAAACACGACGGCTATCGTTGCAAATGCCCGCATTGCCCTAAAACGTACAAAAGAAGTCTAACGTTAAAAATGCATGTTCAAAGCAAACATGGCGATCCCTCGCAAAGAATAAATCACAAGTGCCCGCATTGCCTGAAAGCGTACTCAAGAAGAGGACCTTTAAACGAGCACATTAAAAGTCGACACGGCGACTCCACAGAAAGAAAAAAATACACGTGTCCACATTGCGACAAAATACTCGTGAGTGAAACATCGAAAATGAATCACATCAGGATAATACACGGGGGTTTTAAGAGCGACAGGTTAAAGCAGCACGTTGAAAAACAACGTGGCGATCCTAAAGAGTACGAATGTACGCAATGTGGCGACAAATTCGGAGAGAAAGACTCTTTAACGCGGCACGTTAAAGTGAAACACGAATGCTGTAAATACACGTGTCCGCATTGTCCGAAAGCGTATATGAAAAAAATTTATTTCATGCAGCACGTTGAAAGCCAACATGGCGATCCACTGCAAAGAAAAAAATACAACTGTCCACAATGCGATAAAACCTTCGCGTCGTTGGAATCGTTGAAGACGCACATTAAAAAAGCACACGAAGGGTTTAAATTGTGTTGCCCTCATTGCTCAAAAGTGTACACCAACAAGTTAAGCTTGGACAAACACCTTCAAAGCATACACGCCGTAAACCGAGAATACAAATGTCCTCTTTGCGACGAAATCCTCCCCACCATACAAAGTAGAAGCGAGCACATTAAAACAAAACACAAAGGCCACTGTTACAAATAGGGATGCACCGGAGTTACTGCTCACCTACTGCCTCCGGCCGATCCGGCCTATGCGGCAGCATATCCGGCTCCGGCCAAATTTTTAAACTGATCCGGCAACAACGGCCGGATTTTGGCCGGATTTTTTAAATTTTAAATAAAATATTTTTTCAAACGTTTATTATAAAAAATATATATATATATATTCTTTTACAAGTAACAAACTATTTTTTTAGAAATAATTTAAAATAGATTAAGGATTAAACTTCATGATTTAAGCGAACATAAGATAACGAAGTCTTTAAGTTATAGTGCAAAAATTAGAGTTGTTCACCTTTCTCGGGAAGAAATCGGCTATGCGCAGTTAACAGGTGATCGTATCTATGCGCACTAAGTAACAGACGCCGTACGTATGCGCAGTGGTTTTCAGATGGTTGTATTATACCTATTATAATTATTGTACCTATGTTTTTTAATTGTTATAACTTTTAGATTAGGTATATTAATAAATATTATTTATTTATTTTTATGTTACCTATTTATTATTTTTTTAAACGTTTTATAAAGATATACTTTTTAATATATTATTGGTTTTAAAAACTTTAATTTATTGATAAATATATATGTTTTTGTTTTTCCCCTAAAATAGCTATTTAACGAACTCATTTGAGTCCGTAAAATAATTCTTTTTTTGTACTACACCTTTTCCAGTTGATATTCAGAAAGTAGCAATTGATATTCAGAAAGCAGCAATTGATTTTCAGATATTGCAAATGAAATTCAGAAAATAGCAAATGTAATTCAGATATTGCAAATGATATTTAGACAGTAGCAATTGATATTCAGAAATTACAAATAGTATTCAGACAGTAACAATTGTAATTCAGAAAATATCAATTGAAATTCAGAAATTAACAAATGATAACATTTTCATACTTCATTTTACTTATTTTCTAAAATCTTAATTTAATGTATTTTTTTGTATATTGCTTTTTTTCCATGGAATTGACAATAATAAACAAATTTATCACCATTTAAGTAGGTATATTTGTCATAATAATTGTTGACAATTATTGTCAACTTATTACAAGTAAGTACCGAATTTTGTTCATTTGTACTTTATATAAATTTAATTTACTTAGTTAATAAAGATAACGTGTACTTTCATTCATCATCGATTTAGTGTATGCAACCCACTGTTCCTGAAACAATTGCTGCGGCTAAATTACATTTGATTTAATCTGAAAATCAATTGTGTTATCTGAATTACAATTGCTACTTTCTTAAAATCAATTGTGTTATCTGAATTACATATGCTACTCTCTTAAAATCAATTGGAATAGCTGAATTACAATTCCTACTATCTGAATATCAACTGGAATAACTGAATTACAATTCCTATTTTCTGAATATCAACTGGAAAAGGTGTAGTACGAAAAAATTGCTATGGAAACTTTTGCAACATGGTTCTTGAACCATTGCAATACAACAATTAAAAATAAAATTCGATAATTGTCACTGACAGTGATAACTGTCAATAACCTTAATTTCGAGAAATAGGTATTTACTCTATTTAAAAATATGAATATATGGAACTAGAACAAAAAAATGTTGTTTGCAACATGTACCTAAAAATCATGTTTTTTAGGACGAATCGTAGCTGTTTGCGGTCGAGGCGAAGCCAAAACCAGAACAGCCGATGTTACAAAAATAGCTATAATAATACGTATACGTATATAATACGTATATATAATATGTATAATTATATTACTTTTTAACTAATATAATATGTATATATATATATATATACATATTATATCATTTGTTTCACTAATTTAGTTGATTTTATCCCTTAAATATATTAATATATACTAATTAGTATTGCTAAAATATACTGTTATATGAAATTTCAGCTTTTTATAAGCATTTCTTTTCTTGATGTCCTCCCAAAAATATTTCAGACAGTTCAATAAGTTTTCGGTAGTCATCTCTCACAATAGACTCTTTTATTTATTTAGAGTAAAACCCATTAAGTTTATCAATTTCAGAGTTTACGGCCTTCACCAGACCCTTCCGGGTAACTAGCCACTCCCTGTGAAAATATACTTTTTTGTCAAAGTATACACATAAATAAAACTATAGTTTTATATATATATTTTAATATTTGTCAATAATTTATAATATAAGGGTCACATAATAACAAACACAAAATGACTTACGATCGAAGACCTCGCGACCAACCGTGTTACAAAATACCGCGCGCCTAACGTTGGCTAACGGAGGGTTCAGATGCAAGTCGGCACGGGTTCCCGTTTATAGAATGAGCTGAAATTTTTACTGGGAGTATATAAACACGTAATAAATATAATTAGAGGGTATGCATAAAAAAAATAAAAATAAGGGACACCCTAAGGTACATGACAAAAACCTGGTGTAAAAATAAAAAAGACAATGCGCCACCTAATAATGATTACTTATAAGGTGGGCAAGCTTGCCCACCTTATAAGTAATCATTATTAGGTACTAGTACCTAAAATATAAACACTTTTGTGGCGACTGTTTTTTACTGTTACTGAATACATGAATAAAGTGGACTAAGTTATATAAGTAAATCCGTGTATAATTTAAGTATACCACACTTTTATTTATTTTTAATACGACTAGAATGCATGCGTAAAATGAAAGGTCTGTCAATTTTTCTCCTTGTTTTAAAAGACAAATGTTAATTTACTTTACATGTATTGTTGGTTGCCTGTTCGGGAACAGGATCCCCACATACCACATCAACACGTAATTGGTAACTAAGTGCAAGATTTGCATAATACTGAAACAGAAACTGCACCTGCCTGTGTAAAAACACTAAGATCCGGCCGACTCCGGCTAAATCCGCCAAAATCCGGCCGGAGATAATCCGGCCGATGACGCCGGATTACTGCATCCGGTAATCCGGCCAAAATCAAATCCGGTGCATCCCTAGTTACAAATGCCCACATTGCCCACAATCTTACGCGAGAACACGAACGTTAAAAATCCACGTTCAAGACCAACACAACAATCGCATACAAAGAAAAAACTACAAATGTTCGCGTTGCGACAAAAATTTCTTAAACAAATTCGCATTAAGCCGGCATATTGAAATAAAGCACAACGATTTTAAACAAAGTTGTCCGCATTGCCCAAAAACGTTCACAAGAAGTGATGTTTTAAAGCAACACGTTCAAAGAACACATGGCGATCCCTCGCAAAGAAAAAAATACAAGTGTCCACAATGCGACGCAATGTTTTCCAGGACAAGTCATAGGAAGAGGCATTTTGAAATAAAACACTCATCGTGTTCTAAATACACTTGTCCGCATTGCCCAAAGGAGTTCAAAAGAAGTGATCATTTAAAAAGCCACGTTCAATTGCAACATGGCGATCCCTTACAGAGAAAAAAATACAAATGCCCACATTGCCGAAAAGCTTACACGGCAAGTTTTACTTTAAAAACACACGTTCAAAACCAACACAAAGGACTTGATTTGTTGTAATAAAATATTATATGTTTCCTAGACTTTTATTTCTACAAACCTATTTTTTAAATGTAAGTTGTTACCAACTTACAGCGTCAAAAAATGCGCGAACCGTTTGATGTAACCTTGGTTGTTTTTAACAAAACCGCTACAATAATAATTAATTATTATAATGATTGTACTTTTAGTAGTTATGATTGTACTTTTAGTAGTTATGATCAAAGATTATCTTTGGTTATGATGACTAACTGTGTAGGTATATCTCTTAAAATATTAATTTTAGAGATTTACAAAACCACTGTATTTTGACGCAAGCAAGTATGGTGAGAGTTTTTGGCGCTTGAAATATAGCTGTTGGTGAGAAAGACAAACTCCCCCATTGTTGCCAATCTGAATAATAATTTTAGAGAATTTCATGGTCTGTGGGGAATTTTGTGAGTAATTAGAACGCGATGTATATGTTTGGATTGCAATACCATTAATGACATATTTTTCTTTGGAAACTCGGAAACTAGACGTTTCGGGAATTTTATTTTGATGATGGCAACATTGCGCAGCAGTGTCGCCAACAAAATGATTTGTTGGTATTTTTTGGGTTTCAGACTATTTTGAGTAGTTAACAACTTTTATATATAGCCTGTATAATAAAGGTATGTATATATTATGTGTTCCCTGGACTTTTATTTCTACAAACCTTTTCTTATATGAAATTTAACAGAATTTAATAACTGAAGTTGTAACCAACCAACCTACATTTCTTCTCCCCTTTCATAGGTTAACCCCTAGACAAAATTTATGGGAACGCCACTAGTTGTAACCATGGTAAATTTGAACGGTTAGTTACCTAACCTTAAATCTGCTTCATTCTTCAATACCATAGTTTATTCTGTATATTATACAAAATCTTGTTGGAAAAAATAATAGTCTAGATAATAATATATTAAACATTTATTTACATAATTACAAATATTTGGTGACTAAATAGTAAAATATCACATGTATCTTAATACATAAAACAATTCTACAAAATACAAATTTAATTAATTTGGTAAGAAATTCAATTGCACAGCTAAATATTATTTGTGTTTTGGGTTGCAAGTAAAATCTAAAAAACTTTAGTACCTACTCGATTTCGATTTATTAGTATTTCTTATACCATATCAATTGATTAAGAAACTCAATGCTTATATGCTTATATAGTTGGTGTGTGTATTTTATCCAAGTGATCATAGTGAATTATTGTGTTTTAATTGTAAATGTGATTCAACAACTAAATCGTTGCATTTTCTTGTTTTGCCAAAGAATCCGGTACGTATATTTGTTGGTGCAGAATTAACCAATGATAGCTTTACCTGATATAATTTATATTTAAGTTTTGACATTTTTAAGAAATTCAACAAAAAAATAATAGTTGTACAAACATAACCTTAAAATCAACATTCTGCATTATTATGTCTTGCAGTTGTTAGTTTTTTGTCGCAATGAGGGAATTTGTGTTTTTTTTTTCGTTACGAGGGATCGCCATGTTGCTTTTGAACGTGGAGTTTTAAACCATCAGTTCTTGTGAACTCTTTTGGGCAATGCGGACAACGGCACTTAAAACCGACGTGTGCTGTTTTATTATGCCGACTCAAGCCGCTACTTTTTGCAAATTTTTTGTCGCACTGCGAACATTTGTATCCGTGTTTAGCGTGCGCGGTTTGAACGTGGAGTTCTCGCTTTGCCTTGTCGGTGAACATTTTCGAGCAGTGCGCGCAACGGAAGTTGAAACCTTCGTGTATCGATTTAACGTGTATTTTCAGACTTCCCATAAGCGAAAACGTCTTGTCGCATTGCGAACAGTTGTATTTTTCTTTCTGCGAGGCATCGCCATGTTGGCTTTCAAGGTGCTGCATAAAACTAACTTTTTTTATGAACGCTTTCGGGCAATAAGGACACGGGTACTTGGAACCTTTGTGCTTCGTTTTAGTGTGTCTGATTAAAGATTCTCTTTCTACGAATGTTTCGTCGCATTGTGCACATTGGTACCCTTCTTTTTGCGAGAAATCGCCATGTTTTATCTCGATGTGCCGCGTTAGCTTGCACTTTTTCGTGAACTTATTCGGGCAATGCGGGCAATTGACCTCACAGCCGTCGTTGTTCGATCTGATGTGCGCGTTTTTCAGCCAAACGGTTACGAATATTTTGTCGCAATGCGGACACGTGTATTTTTTTCTTTGCGTGGAGTCGCCGTGTTGGCTTTCCAGGTGATCTTTTAAAGTATCTTTTCTTGAGTACACTTTCGGGCAATGCGGGCAACGGCTTTTGAGGCAGTCGGATTTGTCGTCTTTTAACGATTCCCTAAAACAAAAAAGCGGCTGTGTTTGCTAGGTATTAAAAACCTTGTAAATAGTCCTAGAACTGCTTTGTCAAAAATATTCTCTACTCACCATTGTTTGCAGTCGAATTTAGCTAAATAGGCAAAAGGACAGAAGAAATGTTTAAATTATAAAACTCACCTTTTTCTCTTTCTGGAAGGGCTGGTATTCTTTCTGTTTTCCTTTTTTTTAAATTCATCTGCGTTCCTACAAAAAAATAAGTTAATTTACAGGGTGTTTCTATGATACACCAAAACTAACTCTGATTCATCTTCATCCTTATATTCCACCTTGATTTTCGTCTCATCTTTTTCTTCATCTTTACTGTGAATGGAATTTGTATCATCTTCAGAAAAGTCACTAACACTTCCTTTTTTCTTCATATTGCATGAGGTTTTTTCACTTTTATCTCCAGGATCAGAATCATCACTATTGTTGATTTTAGATCTAAAATTATGTTTAAATATATTTGTGGCCATAGGTTCCAAGCCCAAATTTAAATTTTGCGACCTCGAACTTTGTTGCCATAAAATTGCAAATTTAAAATGGCCGTCTTATCCTTATAAATTATGACGGACTATATATTAAAATTTAACTGCAGTTTAAAGAAAAACACTTATAAAAAAATACTGACCCTGATTTAATTCGTCGTTTATATTTGTTCCCTTTAACTTCTTCATCTTCAGGAGTGTATGATGAATCTTCATCGGAAGAAAAGTCACGTTCTTCATCGCTACTATTATCAACTCTAAATTATGAGCGGGTATTATTAAATATCTACCTTAGGTATGAAATATGTTGATATATTGTGCAAAACTTTTTAAAAATTTATTCAATTAATTTTAAATTGTATTAGTTATAAAGCCCAACCACATTTTTTAAGTTTATATAATTTTTTTGTAGAAAACAAAATTGAAGTTAATTTTGCAGATAATTAAAAAAAACATTATTAAAATGATTGTTTTAGTTTGGTCTAATAAAATCAAACATTTAATAAAACTCAAATAAAATGGACTCACATTGGGACAATTTTATTTCTACTTCTTGTGGATTTTCTAACTTTACTTCTTGAATTCTCTTTGGTTTTTTTGTCATTTTCAGACGTGGATAAATCCTCATCTAAATCTGTACGAGTTGCTTCGTTTTTGTTATAACTTTCTTCAACTGCAGTCCTGCAATTTTTTTTTATAAATTGTCATTCTTTTTGCATTAGAGGTACTGTGTTTTAATAAAATAACTATGAATTTTTTTTGGCAAAACTGGGGATAGTTGAACATTTATTATGATTTTGTGAAACACTTAAAAAAATATCAATCGAAGTAAAAAGT
Organism: Brassicogethes aeneus; assembly: GCA_921294245.1. Taxonomy (NCBI): domain Eukaryota; kingdom Metazoa; phylum Arthropoda; class Insecta; order Coleoptera; family Nitidulidae; genus Brassicogethes; species Brassicogethes aeneus. The sequence goes on from OV121140.1 coordinate 2,538,013, forward strand.
GAAATTCAAAATTGACGGGAAAACCACGGAAACCTCGAGATACCTAACAATAAAAAGTAAGTATTGTTTTATTCAAAGTACCTAAAAATAGCTGAGTATGCAAAACAAAAAACAATTATCAAAAAAGTAATCAATGATAACACAAATGTAAATTTTTAAGGAATGAAGATTATTGCCCACTGTGCGAGCATATTTTGCGTCAGTTGTTACAAACAACCTCGCGGCCGAAACTTTCTACGTTAGTTAAATAAATATTAATGATTTTTTTATTGAAAAAATGGCAGTTTAATACATAAAAAATAAACAATTTGTTCTCAAAATATAACTTGGCCATTGTTTACTATTTTTTTTATATATCTTAATAACATTTTTCTTTAGTCACAGTTATATAAATAATGCCCCAATTATCTTCCCTGTTTATAATAAAATTTTGGTTAATAAATATTTAAAGTTTAAATATTTTTTGTTATTTTTAACTTCACCAAGAATTTTTTTTTCTGAATAACTCACCCTGATTCATCTTCATCTTCATACTTAATCCTGTGATCATTCATTGAGATAAACTCAAACATGGCTTCATCCTTACCTCTTACTTTATCTTCATAACATAGGAAATTTTTATCATCTTCTTCAGAAAAGTCAGTATCCCTTACTTCTTCCTTAATTTTCCATGAGGTTTTTTCACATTTATCTTTTTCTTCATCTTCATTAGGTAGGAACTTTTTAACATCTACAAAAAAGTCACTATCCCTTCTTTCTTCCTTAATTTTGCATGTGTTTTTTCCACATTCATCTTCAGGATTTGAATTGTCATTTTCTTTATTACTATTGTTGATTTTAGATCTAAAATTATGTATTTAGCCTAAAAACGAATATTTATAAACATTAGGTATATAAATATGTTTATAAATATTCGTTTTTTACACATACTTTTGTAAATACTTGTAACACCACTAAAATTAGTTAGAAAGTGTTTTCTTAACCTTTAAAATTAAAATGCTAAATTTGGTTACAAAAGTCTCAAGGATTTTAACGACAAAATCGAAAGGTCTTCCGCAAAAATTAAACATTAATTGGAAAACTTCTTTACAGCCTTAATTGAAACTCACCCAATTAATAAAATAAGGTCTTTAAAATAATCTGCTTAAAGTAAGTTTAATTAATATAAAATTGGGGTTATAACCTAGATTAGGTTAGACTTCATTGTATTTTTGAAATAAAATAATAATTAATAAATGAACCGCTAGAGGGCGGATTAGCAACTTTAAAAATAATGTTCATGGTTTTCACTGACTTACCAATACATTATTTAAAAGATCTTTAAAGTATCTTGAAAATACTGTTTTATAATGTTTTTTAATAAAAATAAAATTATGCATTTTTAAATCTAAAATACTTACCCAACCCAACAATCATTTCCATGTTCTTCATAATAATTTTCTTCCATATTTTTTAGTTTGATAGAACTCTGAACTTTTTCAAAGGTAAATGTACCTTGTCCTCTTCCATGGGATTATATACTGTACAAAAATTAAATTAATAAAGATTTCTTTATAAGGTGCACCAAGTAAATTTTTGGTTTTGACAGATTTATAGTTTTTCTCAAATTGTTTGACTGATTTTTTCCCAATTTTATAATACCATTTTAATTGACCTTGTAGCTCTTCAAATAAAAAGATACCCATACACCTTGTATAAAAATTGCTTATATTTGATATTTGTATTTTATGGTAAAAGAAAAGCTTGGGTTAATGTTAATAAATAACAAATAACCTCAAAATTTACGTACACAAATATTAATAATAAAGTCCAACTTACGATTTATTTTTAATTTAGTATTTTATAAGGTATAGCTTTATATCTAAAAATGTATATCCCCTAAAACAATTTGACATCTCAAATACCGTAAACACGGGTGGCTTTGGCTCACTTTCAAACTTCAGCTTAAAATTTTTGTGGTTTTAACAATCATAAACATTAAATTTTGTATACCAAAATTTGAGTCTTGAGTTGCTCTTTCATAATAACTATGTTATAATATAACATAGGGCTGAGTTTCAAAAATAAACATTAAAAACTGGGTGTGCAAAGTTACCCCCTGGTTGCGGGTTACTTTGTCTCACAGTGTTTTTTCAGTATAAAATGAATGTAACATTATATTTTATTTTTATTAGACACGTGTTAGCAGCGACATATATCTATTGCAAGGGATTACCAATAAAAAAAATAAAGAATCGACCTGTAGTTAACCAAGGATCATCATTCCAATGGATTGCGCATAATATAGAAATTTTAACGCGTGCATTTCTAGAGTTTTGCACTGATACGATATATACAATTTTTAAGTGTAATAAATCCCATTTCTTTTTTTAAAACACTGATTTTCCTGTAATATAAACTCAATAGAATCGCTCAATTGACAGGTTTAGACCAACAAATTATAAATGTTAATTTTATCGAGCGCGAAAAGATTTTTCATAAATGGGTTAAAGTCACCCGCGGGGTGCAAAGTCACCCGTATTTACGGTATATAAAAAAAAACAATAATCAACAAAGTTCTGTGTACATAATGGTCTTTCCAGTGTTGCCAACACAGATCACAGATTATAAAGGTTGGCAACAGTATATTGATACTTTCTCCCCTTACAACAAAATTCTCCGAATATCAGTCAAATTCGCCGCGTCCTTCAATCAAAATATAATGTTTAACATATTTTGCTCTAATATTGGACTAGGAAGCCAAGGAAAAAGGATCATCAATGAAAATTTACCGCAGACCGGAATCCGGAGAATTGTCCGCCTATTGGCAACACTGGTTCTGGAACAGCTGTTCTCCCTTACGATGTTACCAATTGTACAACAGACTATTAAAAATTATTTTTATATTTCGCCAAATTCAAGCTTTGTGGAAATATTTTGCATCTTCACCAATCCAATGTAGATTCTGTAGTTTTGGCCGTGATCATGATGTCAACGAATATTTTGTTCTGTGTTGTCCGCCGTAGTGGCAGGCTGCTGTTCGCATAAAAGAGGGTTGGCAACACTTCTGTGCTAGTGATGTTGATCTTCTTCTTCTTCTTGATTCTGATCACAATTCTGTGTTCAGAGAAATGAGAAATGTTGATGTTTATCTCTTTATAAAGCATATTAAATTTTGTTATTTGTTTTATATTTGTTATATAGTTTTAAAGTAAATATTCCTATGGCAGAGAATGAGGTACATTTATTTGATGACTTTGTCACTGAAGATAGTATTTACCTTATAGACTCCAAGGATGTGGAAAAGGAAAACCAATCACTTTTAGACACTTTTGAAAAAGTACAAAGTTTCGTTAAACAAGAAATCATTGAAGGAAGTAATAATGGAGAGTGTAGAAAAGATTGTCTTGTTAAGTAAGTATTTATATACCCTAAGGTCACACCGTAAGTCCCAATTCACTTAAGCGTTTTCCATTCGTAAAACTCGGGCAGAATGGTGCATTTTTTGTTCCATTCATAAAACTGGTGTTTTAGTGTTAAACATAATTTAAGATCTAAAATCAACGATAGTGATGAAGAAAGTGACGATTCTGATCCTGGAGATGAAAGTGAAAAAACCTCATGCAATATTAAGAAAGAAAAAAGGGATAGTGACTTTTCTGAAGAAGATTATACAAATTCCTCACATAATGAAGATGAAGCCATGTTTGAGACAAAAATAGAAGTGGAATATCATGGGGTTAAATATGATAAAGAAGATGAATCAGGGTGAGTTATTTTTTACACAGGGCGTTCTTCATGCCCTGGAAATGTTAAATTATTTTTCTTGTAGGGACGCCAATGAATTTATAAAAACAGAAAACATAGAGAATACCAGCCCTTCCAGAAAAAGGTGAGTTTTATAATTTAAGCATTTTTACTGTACTTTTGCACAACAGGTTAAACATGATGAATAGAAAATATTTATATATATGTATTAATACAATTGGTAGGTATAATGGGCATGACAAAATTTTCAAATGAAGTATATGCAAAAATAAAAATTCCAAACATAACCAAATTCTTTGACAGTTTTAATCTTTTTACTTGTTATAAAACCATTAAGAGCATACTTTAGTATAAAGTTAAAAAACATATTTTTATCTCGAATTTCAAACGATTCAAATACTTTGAAGAATATTGAACATAACCTAGAAACGTGCTAGAAACAGATGTTAAATTAATTCGTAATTCTTGACACATCTGTTATGACCTCGTGACGTCGTCGCGCTTTTTGAATCTTGCATTTTTCACAGCGCTGTAGCGTTCTCAAAAATTGTTTGGGGAATGTAGGAAAACATTTTTAACAACAAACTCGTATGCGTTTGCGTTAAAGGGGGGAAAGCGCCAGGGGGAGATACAAGAGTATGGCCTTTCGCCCTTTAGACCGCCAGGAATAAAATATATCTAAAATACGGGCAGTTCTGAATTTTTTCGACGTGCTATGCAGCACAAACAAAATTTCCTCCTTGACATGTAAATACTAATAATTGAGGTTATATGTCTGTCAGTTTTACGCTAATTTCGTCTTACTTTTTGAAAAAAATACAGTATATGCATTTTTTGTGTTCCAAATTAAGATATTTCACGCCAAATTAAATTTGGCAAATTTTCAGTAAAAACATAAATTTGTCTGGAATATTTTTTATATTAATTATGTGGTATATACTCCATTTTATGTAAATAGTGAGTTAATAATAAATAACAAAACATTTCCATGGTTTTTCAGCTTGTTTATGTTTTAGGGAAATAATAAAAGGTGACAAATCCAATGGCGTTAAAAACCGTTGTCCGCATTGCCTAAAAGAGTTCACAAGAAAAGCTCATTTAAAACATCACGTTGAAAGCAAACATGGCGACCCCTTGCAAAGAAAAAAATACAAATGTCCACAGTGCCTAAAAGCTTACATAGACATTTATTATTTAAAAAAACACGTGTCACGTTGTAATATAAAACACAATGGTTTTGAACACACGTGTCCACATTGCCCAAAAGTGTACATAAATAAACATTACTTTAAAGAGCATGTAGAAAGCCAACATGGCGATCCCTCGCATAGAAAAAAATACAAATGTCCACAATGCGACCAAATATTTTCTAGTATATTTAGTAAGAACAGGCATGTTCAAATACAACACTCATTGTGTGCTAAATACAGTTGTCCACATTGCCCACAAGCTTTTACAAGGAGTGATAATTTAAAAAAACACGTTCAAATGCAACATAGCGATTCCTTACAACAACAAAAAACAAGACAATTGTCCTCATTGCCCTAGAGCTTACACAGGAAGACGTTATTCAAAAACCACGTTCAAAACCAACATGACGATCCCTTACAAAGAAAACATTACAAATGCCCCCATTGCCCACAGAGGTTCAAAAGAACTTTTAACTCTGGATGACAAAATAGTATTAACTAAACAAAATCTAAATAGGCACATTAAATCAAAACATAAATCAACTTAATTTGTTGAAATAAAAATATTATATGTACCCTGGACTTTTATTTCTACAAACCTTTTCTACAATATGATTTTTAACAGAATTTAATAACTAAAGTTGTTACCAACCTACAGCGTCAAAAATTACGCGCACCATTTGAATTTCACTACAATAATTTATTTACATTTAAGTTCATTCTATTCACAGTACACGTAAGTATGTAATAAATAAATTAGTCCAATTTTGAGCTCTGAACAATAATTTTAAGAACTGAAACAACAAGTTTTTTTATTTAAAAAGCTTGTAGGTAAATCTTGTTTTTTTTTCATTTACTTGAATAAACCTCAGTAGCACATTGAAGTATCTTTTTGGTTTAAAGTTTGATTTCCTATGCAATTGATGGTTTTTGCTGTTAAGTTGTAGGTAAACGGTCGACTTTAGAGAAAAATTAAATACATTTTTATAGGACCAAATTTTAGTCTTCTAATCTAAAATTAATATTTTAAGAGATGTATCATTCAAGTTTGAAAGATAGCAAGTTATTTATTTTGATTTAATCTTTAAATATTTTACAAATTTTAATTGGTATTGGTACCTACCCAGGTACAGTCTCTGTAATTGCCTCTGTATATATCCAAGAAATAAAATTAGTGGAAAAACATTAATATTGTTTAAGACGACTATTTTTTTGTTAAAATTTATAAATTATATTTTACTGGTAAATTAAATTTGTTTTCTTTGTGGAGGTTCGGGGGTTGAACCCCCCCCCAAGGCTCAAAATTGTTAAACAAAAAAGTAAAGAAATATATTTTTAAATTACCAATCTTGCAAACCATGGTTTATTTCTCACCCCTCCATTTTTTCTCCCCTTCCATTGGTTAACCCCCTAGACAAAATTTCTAGGAACGCCAGTGGTTGTAACCATGCATGGTACCATGGTAAAGTTGAAAGGTTTATTCTTCTCACACCCTGTATATTATACAAAATCTTGTTGGCGAAAATAATAGTCCAGAAATAATGTATTAAAAATTTATTTACATAATTACAAATATTTGGTGACTAAATATAAACCAATTTTACAAAATACAAATTTATTATTAAATAATTTGGTAGCAAACAGGATACACATGTGTGTGTATCACATATGTGTGTGTATCCTGGTAGCAAATTATTTTAAAACACTAATTAATAATCTGCCATTATCGCGCAATTTTCATTGGGAGAAAAAATAAAGGACACAATAAAAAGTGAGGTTAGATCATTCAACAGATTTTATTAAGTATAACAGGGGATTCTTGCTCCATGGAAACAGTTTGAAATATAAGTGACTTGTGACCCTGGGGGGACAAAATGGGAATCCCTTTATAATCTGTGAATCCCAGCACAAAAGAAAAGTGAACAAATTAATAGATTTTTAAGAAGAATTATGTGAATGATTGTGACAAAACGTATTTGGAAAGATGGGGAATAAATTAATTAAGAAATAGAAAATTAATGAAGAAATAAAAGAATGAAAAAATAAATTAAGTGTAAAAAAGTGACAGTGGTAAAAAACAGAGAAAATAATTTTAAAGAATATTATAATCAATAAGAAAATATTATATAGGTAAATGATTTAAGGGATCAGTTAAACTAAGATTCTCTTGATTAAGACCCTTGTTATCCTAAACCAAACTAATAGATGACTATCTTAAAGAGTATATAGTTTGGAGCCAAATGAAGCGCCCTCTCTGAACTTGGCTAAAAATTAAATTACGTGTTTACAGGCAACTGTTGCCAACATAGCTTTTAATTGGTGGAAAATCAACGTATTTGATTGGTTACTTCAATGGCGCTATATTTAAAATCTAACTTGTGGCTAGATTTTAAATGTAATTAGTAAAGAAAACAATAACTTTGTTTTCTACCATGTAGTTAAGGTACTTCTGTGGTTATGCTGTTTAGTATTTCTCAAGCAACTTTTATAAACTAAAGAAATTCGCAGATTTATGGAAAAGCAATGAGGAAAACAAATGTATGTAAATGTAAAAAAAGTGTATTTAGTATTCATTTGTAAAATCTGTGATTTTTTTAATTTGTAAAACTCGTTGAAGTACCATTCATATATGGTAAGAAACATTGTTTTTGTTATTTATGATAGTCTACCAAAAGTAACTGTCTCATTAATCATTATTTTGAAATTGAAGAATACTGTTAATTCCATAAATTTTGTTAAATAATACATGCCTACCATCTGAAAGATTATGATTCGGTCAAAGTGTCGTTTATAAATTATTATTATAATACAAACCTTAGAAACAATACACAATAAAAACACACAAATACACAAAACCTTACAAAAATGCGATAACTATGGATATAATTGAACGTCAAAAAGGTCAAAAACGTTAAAAAATTATAAAATCTCTTGGCTTGGCTAAATATTATAATACTGTCCCGACATAAGATATTTATCTATTGGTTTGGTCTAGGCTTGTTATTATGATATATTGACATTTGAATTGAAACATAATGAGCTGGACAAATAGCTTTGAAGTAAGATGTGTTCATATTAGAGATGTAAAAAACGGTTTGTTTTTCAGATCTGAAAAAACTAAAAAAAACATTTTTTTTTCAAAATGAAATTTTGAGTAAAATTTTTTTTTCGTTACGAGGAAAGTCCATGTTGCTTTTGAACGTGGACTCTTAAACCATCAGTTCTTTTGAACTCTTGTGGACAATGCGGACGATGTGTCTTGTTTTTTTATGCAGGCTCAAACTGCTACTTTTTGAAAATTTTTTGTCGCATTGCGAACATTTGTATTCATGTTTAGCGTGCGCGGTTCGAGCGTGGAGATCGCGCTTTGCCTTGTCGGTGAACATTTTCGAGCAGTGCGCGCAACGGAATTTGAAACCTTCGTGTATCGATTTAACGTGTATTTTCAGACTTCCCATAAGCGAAAATGTCTTGTCGCATTGCGAACAGTTGTATTTTTCTTTCTGCGAGGCGTCGCCATGTTGGCTTTCGACGTGCTGCTTAAAACTATATTGTTTCTTGAACACTTTCGGGCAATGTGGACACGCGTACTTGGAACCTTTGTGCTCCATTTTGGTGTGTCGGGTTAAAGATTCCATTTCTGTGAATTTTTCGTCGCATTGTGCACATTTGTACTCCAATGTTTGCACTAGATCGCCGTGTTTAATTTCAATGTGCCGCGTTAGCTTACACTTTTTCGTGAACTTATTCGGGCAATGCGGGCAATTGACCTTGCGGCCGTCGTTGTTCGATCTGATGTGCACGTTTTTCAGCCACACGTTTAGGAATACTTTGTCGCAATGTGGACACGTGAACTTTTTTTTTTGCTTGGAGTCGCCGTGTTGGCTTTCGATGTGAACTCTTAAAGTATCTTTTCTTGAGTACACTTTCGGGCAATGCGGGCAACGGCTTTTGATGCATCTTGCGTCTTCCCTAAAACAAAAAAGCGGCTCGAAATGCGCAGAGACGAAAATCATTCTAGGACTACTCGTTGCGCTATAATTATTATTAAAAACCATCACACACAGCAAACGGAAAAATATAGAAGTGTATTGGATGACGCCACGTTTGAATAGTTTTCTAAACCCTCGCCACGTATAGAGTTGTATTCGTCAGTCGAGCGTTTCAATACTCTCCACAGTATAGAGGTCGTAATTTGACTTTTAAACAAGTATTAATATGAACATTATTTTATGCTTGAAAAAAAACCTAAATACGACATAATTGTGTTTTTTTTCATTTTATTAATTAATTAAGCTGTGTTGAATATTTTTCCTAAAGGAATAATTGCCATTAATTCATTTGTTCGTAGGTGCCATCATAACCTGCACTATTGTGTACTTTTTAATCAACCAGATTTAAATATTGCTGTACTAACATTTACCAATAGAAATAGTGCAGGGTCTACCAACAGACCTCATTATTAAAGTTTAATAGCATATCGACCGTTTTTTCAACATAACCTCTGAAATTTGTAATAGAAATATAGGTACTTTATATAATACATAAATATACTTTACATCATATCCTCTATGCTTTACATACCTGAGTTGTTACGGTAAATACAAATCAAACAAAGGAACCAAAGAAAGGAACTATTTTCAACAAAATCATATGCAGAAATGAGAAAATTCAAACTACTTGCATCCATCAAAAGATCAAAACTTCTTGCAATATTGAATTACACGCTTTTTTATACTCTCAAAAATATTGACTAGAACAGTATTAGAGAGACTCCAGTTTCTATAACTTGGTAGAGTAAAGAGAAGTCGAAACCGTTGCGATATTGCATTGTGCTGTTTTTGTATAATTCTCGGGGACATTAACGAAAATAATTGCCAGTAAAATTCGAAAAGCTTGAGTTTCTATGTCTTTAAAGAGAATAAGAATCCGTTGCTGCACCATTGGACTGCCCCCTTTTTCAATAATTTCTAGAGACATAAATCGAAAGGGTCGAGTTTCTACCTCTCTGTTCAATATAGAAAATCAAAATAATGTATCTTGTAAGACACCATTGAGTTTGACTTTAACTATAGAGGCAAAAAATATAAAAACAAAGCACGATTCAATACAGTTCTGATAAAACTAAGATTTAGTATTCAAATGGGGAGTCATCCTATACACTTCTATATTTTTTCGTTTGCTGTCAAAAATATGCTCTACTGTTAATGATAATAATTATTATTAAAAACTTTGCGAATAGTCCTAGAACTTTCGGGCAATGTGGACATGCGTACTTGGAACGTTGGTGTTTCATTTTGGTGTGTCGGGTTAAAGATCCTTTTAATGCGAATTTTTTGTCGCATTGTGCACATTTGTACCCTAATGTTTGCGAGAGTTCGCCATGTTTTATCTCGATGTGTCGCGTTAGCTGACACTTTTTCGTGAACTTATTCGGGCAATGCGGGCAATTGACCTCACAGCCGTCGTTGTTCGATCTGATGTGCGCGTTTTTCAGCCAAACGGTTACGAATATTTTGTCGCAATGTGGACACGTGTATTTTTTTTTTACCTCGGAGTCGCCGTGTTGGGTTTCGAAGTGATCTCTTAAAGTATCTTTTCTTGAGTACACTTTCGGGCAAAGCGGACAACGGCTTTTGAGGCCGTCGGATTTGTCGTCTTTTAACGATTCCCTAAAACAAAAAAGCGGCTGTGTTTGCTGGGTATTAAAAACCTTGTAAATAGTCCTAGAACTGCTTTGTCAAAAATATTCTCTACTCACCATTGTTTGCTGTCCCATTTAGCTAAATGGGCAAAAGGACAGAAAAAATGTTTAGATTATAAAACTCACCTTTTTCTCTTTCTGGAAGGGCTGGTATTATTTCTGTTTTCTTTTTCTTTAACTTCATCTGCGTCCCTACAAGAAAATTAAGTTAATTCACAGGGTGTTTCTATGATACACCAAAACTTACTCTGATTCATCGTCATCATCATATTTAACCCCGTGGTATTCCACTTCGATTTTCGTCTCAAACGTGGCTTTATTCTCATCTTTTTCTTCATCTTCACTGCGTATGGAATTTTTATCATCTTCTTTAGAAAAATCACTATCCCTTCCTTCTTTCTTTATATTGCATAAAGAATTTTCACTTTCATTTCCAGGATCAGAATCGTCACTTTCATCGTCACTATCGTTGATTTTAGATCTAAAATTATATTTAAATATAATTGTGACCATAGGTTCTAAGCTCAAATATTTAAATTTTGTGACCTCGAATTTTGCTGCCAGAGAAAATTTTCTTAAATATTTGACCATAAAATTGCAAATTTAAAATATCCAGAGAAAAATTTTGCGCATCTTATCCTTATAAATTATGATGGGACTTAAATTTTTACTGCAATTTAACTGCAGTTACAAGGATAGGGACGTTGAAAGAAAAACACTTCTGATACAATTAAATAAAAAACAAAATGTTTCTTACTGACCCTGATTTAAATATTTCTGTACCAACATTTTTGCCATACATGGGTCTTTTATGGTAAAATATACAAATATTAGCCTAAAAGGGGCCATTGCAAGACCTTATCATGATATCCTTTTATAAAAATTAATATAATCACTTATGTGTTTGCTGGGTATTAAAAACCTTGTGAATAGTCCTAGAACTGATTTGTCAAAAATATTCTCTACTCACCATTGTTTGCAGTAAAATTTAGCTAAATAGGCAAAAGGACAGAAAAAATGTTTAAATTATAAAACTCACCTTTTTGTCTTTCTAGAAGGGCTGGTATTATTTCTGTTTTCTTTTTCTTTAAATTCATCTGTGTCCCTACAAGAAAAATAAGTTAATTTACAGGGTGTTTCTATGATACACCAAAACTAACTCTGATTCATTTTCATCATCATATTTAACCCCGTGGTATTCCACTTCGATTTTCGTCTCAAACGTGGCTTTATTCTCATCTTTTTCTTCATCTTCACTGTGTATGGAATTTTTATCATCTTCTTCAGAAAAATCACTATCCCTTCCTTCTTCCTTTATATTGCATAAGGAATTTTCACTTTCATTTCCAGGATCAGAATCGTCACTTTCGTGGATTTTAGATCTAAAATTATGTTTAAATTTCATTGTGGCCATAGGTTCAAAGCTCAAATATTTAAATTTTGTGACCTCGAATTTTGTTCCCCGAGAAAACTTTCTTAAATATTTGACCATAAAATTGCAAATTTAAATTATCCAGAGGAAAATTTTACGCATCTTATCCTTATAAATTATGATGGTACTTAAATTTTTACTATAGTTACAAGGATAGGGACGTTGAAAGAAAATACTTCTGATAGAATTAAATAAAAAACAAAATGTTTCTTACTGACCCTGATTTAATTCGTCGATTATATTTGTTTCCTTTAACTTCATCTTCAGGAGTGTATGATGAATCTTCATCGGCAGAAAAGTCACATTCTTCATCGCTACTATCATCAACTCTAAAATTATGAGTTGGTAAAATTAAATATCTAGATTATGTTACAAAAAAGTGATGTAATGTTTAAAAAATAGTTTTTTATTTTATAAAGTTGTTAATATATTGTGCAAAACTTTTTAAAAACTCAATTGTGATAAATTATAATTAGTTATAAAGCTCAACCACATTTTTCAAATTTAGGTAGGTATATAAATTTTTTTGTAAAAAACATAATTCCACTTAATTTTTGCAAATAATAATAAAAAAAAGAATGGTTTTAGTTTGGTCTGATAATATCAAAATTTATTAAGTTTCAAACAAAATTGACTCACATTGGGACAATTTTATTTCTACTTCTTGTGGATTTTCTAACTTCATGATTTTTTACTTTACTTTTTGAATTCTCTTTGGTTTTTTCCTCATTTTCAGATGTAGATAAACTTTCATCTACATTGGTACCTGTTGCTTCATTTTTGTTATAACTTTCTTCAACTGCAGTCCTGAAATTGAATTAATACAGTATGTGGTGAATAAGGTTTGAAACCTTGAAAAATAAAAACACATTACATTTTTTTTACTTAAATTAACCATTATGTTCACCATTTACAAGACGTTATCTTAAAACATAAAATTTAGCTTAATATTGAAACTAGTGGAACAATATGTTTAATGTTCAACTGGTGCAACATTTTTAACCTCACTTTTTTTTTAATTTTAACACAGTGACTAGAGGCACGCTAACGTACCGCTATTGAAAATATTAAAGGCACGTTAGTTACGTCATAATTATAATCCGTTTTTGTTCACCGAGCTTTCAATATTTGACATCAAGCTAGATAGCTTATATAGTAGGGAATTCGCTTGGCATGCGAGAGGTCCCGGGTTCGATACTTAGAAGCTGTCGAATTTTTTTTATTTTTTTATTTCATAAATTTGTTGTTTCTTTGTTAAACAGTGTTCGGTTGGGTTGGGTTGGTTGGTTTGTTTTAGTTTTATCTTAACATAAAATCTACTAGAAGTTGTTGAACTTTTTTTATTTCATAAATTTGTTGTTCCTTTGTTAAAGTGTTTTATTTTTATCGTAACATAAATTTGCCCATTTTAGTTGGGTTTTTTAATCAATGGGGCGGGGGGGCCAATGGGGCGGGGTCGGTTGGGTTGTGTTGTTGAGTTTGGGGTGGTTTGAGTTTATGACGTAACTAACGTGCCTTTAACATTTCAAATCGCGGCACGTTAACGTGCCTCTAGTCACAGCGTAATTTTAAATCTAAAATACTTACTCAACCCGACAATGTTTTCTACATTCTTTAATATTTCCTTTAATATTATTTGGTTGGTTTTCCTTTTCTACATCCTTCGAGTCTATGAGGTAAATACTATCCTCGGTGACAAAGTCATCAAAGAAATGTACCTCGTCCTCTTCCATGGGATTATTTACTGTAAAAAAATTAAAACATAAACGAACAATTATTGCCATATACTTACAATGATTGGTCAACATTACTCAAAGAAATTTGTAACATGTTAAAATACAACAAACTTTGACCTCAACATTTCCGTACATTACCATTGATGTGTGATTCAATTTTAATATCTATGATTTCTATCCACTAAAACAATTTTACATCACAAAATAATCACCAAAACAAAAAAACAACAGAATTTGACCCAACAGCTGTTCGCATAAAAGAGGGATGGCAACACTTCTTTATCTCTGGCAACCCTTGCCTCTGCTGGCAACACTGATTAAATTTTAATGTTTGTTTGTTTATTTGAATTTTAAGGTTAGAATAGTTGTTTGTTTGAATTTTTTTGGAAGGAGGTATTTTATTTGTTAACACGATTTTACAGTAATAAAATGAAAAATACCTCATATTACATTAATTATGTAAAAGTCATCCTTAATAATTAAATTTTTACAGTAAATAATACAATGAAAGAGGAAGATTTACATTTCTTTGATGACTTTGTCACTGAAGACAGTATTTACTTCATAGATTCTGAGAATGTAAGAAATGAAAACCAAACACTTTTAGACAGCCGAATTACCTTTGAAAAAGTAAAAAAACCTGTTGAACCAAAAAATATTGAAGGAAATAATAATAAAGAATGCAGAAAAGATTCTTGGATTAAGTAAGTATTTTGAATTAAAAAATGCATAACTTTGTTCCTATTATTACAAAATATTTATAAAAAGGTATGGTTTTGAAATATTAAAGTATTAAAATAAAAGGATTTTAGTAAAAACCCTAAAATGCATTAGGCCAAATTTAATTTTAAAAACGTTATAACTCAATTACTACTCAACAAAAAATATGTTTATAATATTTGTTGAGTTTACCTAGGTATCATCAAATATATTTTTGAATAAATTACTGCCAATTTCACCTATTTTTAAGATATTTTTATAAATATAAAGATATTGCAATTTTTTTATAGTTCCGCCCTCTAGCGGTTCATTTATTATTATTTTATTTCAAAAATAAAATAGTGCTCAACCTAATTTAGGTTAAAACCCAAATTTTATCTTAGTCAGATTTACTTTCAAGTAAATTACTTTAAATACAAATTTGATCATTGATTTTCTGTAATTTAGGAACCACTGATGTTTTAATAAAATTGGAATTTGGAGAACATTTATTTGGGTTTTATTTGTTGTGCTTTACTGTGTTTTTTTAATTTTTAAATGAATTTATTTTTGTTTTTAATAATATTTAGCTTCCCTGGTGACATTTCCACCTGTTAAAGTTACCGCAACGTATCACCCTGTATAAATCCAATTTCAGGACTGCAGTTGAGGAAAGTTATAACGAAAATGAAGCAACAGATATAGACGACGAAGATTCATCCACGTCTGAAAATAAGGAAAAAAATAAAAAAAAACCAAAAACTAAAGTCAATAATCATAAAGTTAGAAGATCCTCAAGAAGTACAATAAAAATTGTCCCAGTGTGATTCGTTTTTATCTAACTTTTATTAAATTTTAAACTAGGTATTGTCAGACCAAACAAAACTATATTTTTTTATGCTTTTTAAACACTATTTTAAACAACTTTTTTGTAACATAAGCTAGATATCAAATTATACCTAATAATTTTAGAGTTGATGATAGTAGCGATGAAGAGCGTGACTTTTCTGCCGATGAAGATTCATCATACACTCCTGAAGATGAAGAAGTTAAAGGGGATAAATATAAACGACGAATTAAATCAGGGTCAGTAAAAAATGTTGGTAAAAATTTAAGTCCCATCATAATTTATGAGGATAAGATGCGCAACAACTATAGTGATGAAGAAAGTGACAATTCTGATCCTGAAGAAGAAAGTGAAAAAACCTCATACAATATGAAGAAAGAAATAAGAGATAGTGACTTTTCTGAAGAAGATTATACAAATTCCTCACATACTGAAGATGAAGCCATGTTTGAGACAAAAATAGAAGTGAAATATCATGGGGTTAAATTTGTGTTCTCTAGGCCCCGGAAATGTTAAATTATTTTTTTTCACTAAGTGACCTTTTAAATACACTTTGACAAGTTGTGGCTTTATGGCGCTTTAGTCACGGGCTGAAGTTAGCAACAGGTTTTTAGTCACGGGCTGAAGTTAGTTTAAAGTTAGTTGACAGTTGTCAAATGTCATACAATCGTTAAAATAAAGTGCCTTTCTTGTAAAATAATACCAAATGTGAAAATTATTTTATTTTCTCAATACAAAAATACAAAAATATTAAATAGTTTCTCAACGCCAATATTTTAAAAGTTTATATGAACATTGTACTGACCTTTTAATTTCGCCGGCAGTAAACTATAACTTAAATTCGGGCACGGACTCTACTGTAAAGTCCTCATAAAACATTTTCTTTACTTTCACTGTAAAAAACTGTAAATTTTCAAGAAATACATTTCGATTTATAACCTTTATAATTGTGTTTATAAAATGTAAAAATGTGACATTTGACGGTGACACACAGATTCCCCTATTGTTTCATAGATGGCGTTCTATACAAATTTTTGATTTAAATCATTTAAAGATATTAATAAGTATTTGTCGTAGAAAAAGTATAGTATGCACCTCGTTTATAAAATTTTCTATACACTCATTAATTTAAACACTGCCTAAATTAAATTCGTGTATAAAATGGCGTTTATCAAACTTGATACATAATACACTATTATACCATAATATGTGGTGTATTTTATGTCATTTTAAATAACATAATATATGTAATTTTAAATAACATAATATAACTAGCTTCTAGTGAGTAAATAATAAATAACATTTGTGTGATTTTTGAGCTTGTTTTTATTTTAGGGAAATATTAAAAGGCCGTTGTCCAAGAGAGTTTAAAAGAACAGGTCATTTAAAACGGCAAAGAAAGAAATACAACTGTCCACTGTGCGACGAAACATTCTCGACTAGGATAAGTAGAGGCGCGCATATGAAAAAAAAACACGACATTATACAAAGAAAAAAATACAAATGTTCAAATTGTGACAAAATATTCCCACGCCAATATCATTTAAACCAGCATTTTCAAACAAAACACAACGATTTTAAATATACGTGTCCACATTGCCCGAAAGAGCACAAACATGAATATTTATTAAAAAAGCACGTTGAAAGCAAACATCTACATTCATTGTGTGCTAAATACAGTTGTCCACATTGCCCACAAGCTTTTACAAGGAGTGATAATTTAAAAAAACACGTTCAAAACCAACATGGAAAACCAGGAAAAAAATACAAATGTCCGCATTGCCCAAACAGGTTCAAAAGAAGTGATAACTTAAAACGCCATATTAAAAACCTACATGGCGATCCCTTACAAAGAAAAAATCATGAATGTCCACTTTGCGACAAAATAGTATTAAACAAACATAACCTAAATAAGCACATTAAATCAAAACATAAATCAACTTAATTTGTTGAAATAAAATTATTATATGTACCGTGGACTTTTATTTCTTCAAACCTTTTCTTATACAATATCATTTTTAACAGAATTTAATAATAATCTGCTTCATTCTTCAATACCAACTATAGTTTATTCTGTATATTATACAAAATCTTGTTGGCAAAAATAATAGTCTAGAAATAATGTATTAAACATTTATTTACATAATTACAAATATTTGGTGACTAAATAGTAAAATATCGCATGTATCTTAATTTAAATTACATAAAACAATTCTACAAAATCCAAATTTATTATTAATTAATTTGGTAACAAATTCAATTGCACAGCTAAATATTATTTGTGTTTCGGGTTGCAAGTAAAAACCAAAAAACTTAGTACTCGATTTCGATTTATTTAGCTAAATAGGCAAAAGGACAGAAGAAATGTTTAAATTATAAAACTCACCTTTTTCTCTTTCTGGAAGGGCTGGTATTCTTTTTGTTTTCCTTTTTTTTTAAATTCATCTACGTCCCAAAAAAAATAAGTTAATTTACAGGGTGTTTCTATAATACACCAAAACTAACTCTTATTCATATTCATCATCATATTCAACCCCATGATATTCCACCTCGATTTTCGTCTCAAACGTGGCTTCATTTTCATCTCTTTCTTTATCTTCACTGTGTATGGAATTTTTATCATCTTCAGAAAAGTGACTATCCCCTCCCTCTTCCTTTATATTGCATAAGGAATTTTCACTTTTATTTCCGGGATCAAAATCGTCACTTTCATCATCACTATCGTTGATTTTAGATCTAAAATTATGTTTAAATTTAATTGTGGCCATAGGTTCCAAGCTCAAATATTAAAATTTTGTAACCTCGAATTTTGTTGCCAGAAAAAACTTTCTTGAATATTTGACCATAAAATTGCAAATTTAAAATACCCAGAGGAAAATTTTTTCGCATCATATCCTTATAAATTATGATGGGACTTAAATTTTTACTACAATTTAACTGCAGTTACAAGGGTAGGAAAGTTAAAAGAAAAACACTTCTGATACAATTAAATAAAAAACAAAATAATAAATATTTAAAGTTTAAATATTTTCTGTTGTTTTTAACTTTACCAAGAATTTTTTTTTCTGAATAACTCACCCTGATTCATCTTCATCTTCATACTTAATCCTGTGATCATTCATTGAATTAAACTCAAACATGGCTTCATCCTTATCTCTTACTTTATCTTCATAACATAGGAAATTTTTATCATCTTCTTCAGAAAAATCACTATCCCTTACTTCTTCCTTAATTTTGCATGAGGTTTTTTCACATTCATCTCCACAATCTTTTTCTTCATCTTCATTATGTAGGAACTTTTTAACATCTACAAAAAAGTCACTATCCCTTCTTTCTTCCTTAATTTTGCATGGGTTTTTTCCACATTCATCTCCAGGATCTGAATTGTCAGTTTCTTTATTACTATTGTTGATTTTAGATCTAAAATTATGTATTTAGCCTAAAAACGAATATTTATAAACATTATATAAAATTTATATAATGTTTATAAATATTCGTTTAATATATTTATAAATATTCGTTTTTTACACATACTTTTGTTATACAATTAGCAAATAGTTGTAACACCACTAAAACTCATTGGAAAGTGTTTTCTTAACCACCCCAAACATTTAAAATTAAAATGCTAAATATATGGTTTCAAAAGTTTCACGGATTTTAACGACAAAATCGAAAGGCCTGCCGCAAAAATTAAACATTAATTGGAAAAATTTCTTAACAGCCTTAATTGAAACTCACTCAATTAATAAAAGAAGATATTTAAAATAATCTGCTTAAAATTGGGGTTATAACCTAAATTAGGTTAAGCTACATTGTATTTTTGAAAAAATAATAATTAATAAATTAACCACTAGAGGGCTGATTAGCAACAATAAAAATAATGTTCATGGTTTTCACTGACTTACCAATACATTATTTGAAAATAGTTGAAAACCATACTGTTGTATAATGTTTTGTAATAAAAATAAAATTATGCATTTTTAAATCTAAAACACTTACCCAACCCAACAATCATTTCCAAGTCCTTCATTATAATTTTCTTCAATATTTTTTGGTTTGATAGAACTCTGCACTTTTTCAAAGGTAATTTGAGTGTCTAAAAGTGATTGGTTTTCCTTTTTTACACCTTCAGAGTTTATGAGGTAATTACTGTCATCAAATAAATGTACCTTGTCCTCTTCCATGGGATTAGGTGCTGTAAAAAATTAAATTAAAAGATTTCTTTATAAGGTGCACCTATTATTTGAGATTTTTTTTCCAATTTTGTAATACCATCTTTTTTGTTTAATTCAATTGACCTTGTAGCTTTTCAAATAAAATGATACCCCTCCACATTTTCATATTTAATAGGAAGTTATGAATGTTTTTTTACCAAAATTGTTTTTAGACTGTAAAAACAATAATTTAAATGATACCCAAATGAAGAAGCCAACTTGAGAAATAAAGGACACCCTGATTACTTACATTTATAATTCTCGCTTAGATTTTCATCAATTTTTTTACGCTTTTTCACAACTGAACACTGTTTAATAACTCTCCTTCTCTTTTTGACCTCTAGAGGACATCCTGGGAATATAGTGGGCATTGCATTGTCAGACAATCTAGGGATTTTCAAGGGGTACTGAAATTTTTTAATTTATAATTTTATCATTTTAATTTTCCAAAATATAAAAAAGTTTAATTTAAAAATAAATAATATGTAGGTATATTATACATATTATGTGTAAATTAAAATATCCACCTAATAATACAATAAATATATTATAAATAATATCTAATATTTTACATAATATTGTGACAAAGCAATTTATTTTAATTTTTATCATGATAGGTACTTAATACAAAATAATTTTACCTACCTATTCTACTGGATACTTACCGTATACAGTTTATTTTTCACTTCTCTAATTATAAATTGTTTATCAAAATGTTTTTCACAAATAAAATCTTTCGTCGAAAGAAGTCTGTCTTTACGCGCTATTTTCTTTTGCCACAAAATTAATCTGTCCTCTGGAACTTTAAACAGAGACACTTTCTCCAAACAACTTTTATACCCACTATTACACATAGGCACAAAACAAGTCTTCACCATTGTAATAATAAAATAGTCTCGGACACAATAAATAATATTAATGTAAAACAATTTAAAATCTCAATTAACCAAAACAATAATAAAGTTCTTCTGCTGCGTACATAATGGTCTTTCCAGTGTTCCCAACACAAATTATTAAGGTTGCCAACAGTATATTGATATTTTTTCCCCCTACAACAAAATTCTCCGAATATCAGTCAAATTCGCCGCGTCCTACAATCAAAATTTAATGTTTAACATATTTCGCTCTAATTGGATTAGGAAACCAAGGAAAGAAGATCATCAATGAAAATTCACCGCAGAGCAAAATCCGGAGAATTGTCCATTGTTTATCTCTGACCTGTAGGCAACACTGGTTCTGGAACAGCTGTTCACATAAAAGAGTGTTGGCAACACCCTAAACAACACTATAGTGTAAGCAAATATTTAGAGATATGTGAGTCTTTTATCTATGATAGTGTAGGTATAAATGTTCTGTGCAAGTGATGTTGATGTTTATCTCTTTAAATAAAGCATATTAAATTTTGTTACATGTTTAGTAAAGTAAATATCCTATGGCAGAGAATGAGGTACATTTATTTGATGTGGAAAAGGAAAATCAATCACTTTTAGACACTTTTGAAAAAGTACAAAGTTTCGTTGAACAAGAAATCATTGAAGGAAATAATAATGGAGAGTGTAGAAAAGATTGTTTTGTTAAGTAAGTATTTATATACCCTAAAGCCACACTGTAGGTAAACAGGAGTAATTCCCGATTCACTTAAGCGTTTTCCATTCGTAAACTCGTGCAGAATGGTGCATTTTTTTGTTCCATTCATAAAAGTGGTGTTTTAGTGTTAAACATAATTTAAGATCTAAAATCAACGATAGTGATGAAGAAAGTGACGATTCTGATCCTGGAGATGAAAGTGAAAAAACTTCATGCAATATTAAGAAAGAAATAAGGGATAGTGACTTTTCTGAAGAAGATTATACAAATTCCTCACATTATGAAGATGAAGTCATGTTTGAGACGAAAATAGAAGTGGAATATCATGGGGTTGAATATGGTAATAAAGATAAATCAGGGTGAGTTATTTTTTATACAGGGCGATCTTCATGCCCTGGAAATGTTAAATTATTTTTCTTGTAGGGATGCCAATGAATTTATAAAAAAAGAAAACATAGAGAATACCAGCCCTTCCAGAAAAAGGTGAGTTTTATAATTTAAGCATTTTTACTGTACTTTTGCACAACAAGTTAAACATGGTGATTAGAAAATATTTATATATATGTATTGGTAGGTATAATGGGCATGACAAAATTTCCAAATGAAGTAGTATATGCAAAAATAAAAATTCCAAACATAACCAAATTCTTTGACAGTTTTAATCTTTTTACTTGTTATAAAACCATTAAGAGCATATTTTAGTATGAAGTTAATAAACATATTTTTATCTCGAATTTAAAACGATTCAAATACTTTGAAGAATATTGAACATAGCCTAGAAACGTGCTAGGAACAGATGTTGAATTCATTCGTAATTCTTGACACATCTGTTATAACATCGTGAACGCGCGTTCTCAAAAATTGTTTGAGGAACGTAGGAAAACATTTTTAACAACAAACTCGTATGCGTTTGCGTTAAAGGGGGAAAGCGCCAGGGGGAGAAACAAGAGTATGGCCTTTTGCCCTTTAGACCGCCAAGAATAACATATATATCTAAAACACGGGCAGTTCTGAATTTTTTCGACTTGCTATGCTCCACACACAAAAGTCCCACCTTGAAATGTGAATAAAAATAATTGAGGTTATCTGTCTGTCAGTTTTACGCTAATTTCGTCTTACTTTCTAAAAAAAAATACGCCAAATTTTTAGTAAAAATATAAATTTGTCTGGAATATTTTTTATATTAATTATGTGGTGTATACTTCATTTTATGTAGGTAAATAGTGAGTAAAAATAACAAAAACATTTCCATCTTTTTTTGCTTGTTTTTGTTTTAGTGAAATAATAAAAGGTGACAAATCCAATGGCGTTAAAAACCGTTGTCCGCAGTGCCTAAAAGAGTTCACAAGAAAAGCTAATTTAAAACATCACCTTAAAAGCCAACATGGCGACCCCTTGCAAAGAAAAAAATACAAATGTCCACAGTGCCCAAAAGCTTACACAGAAGCTCGTTATTTAAAAAAACACGTGTCACGTTGTAATATAAAATACAATGGTTTTGAACACACGTGTCCACATTGCCCGAAAGTGTACATAAATAAACATCAATTTAAACAGCATGTAGAAAGCCAACATGGCGATCCCTCGCATAGAAAAAAGTACAAATGTCCACAATGCGACGTAATGTTTTCTAGTATATTTAGTAAGAGCAGGCATGTTCAAATACAACACTCATTGTGTGCTAAATACAGTTGTCTGCATTGCCCAAAAGCTTTCACAAGGAGTGAACATTTAAAAAGCCACGTTCGAATTAAACATGGCGATCCTTTGGAACGAAAAAAATACAAATGTCCACATTGCCCAAAAGCTTACACATATAATCATAATTTAAAAAAACACGTTCAACGTTGTCACAAATTAATTTGTTGAAATAAAAATATAATATGTATTCTGGACTTTTATTACCTACTACAAACCTATTCTTATATAATATGATTTTAATAACAAAACTTAAGTTTGCTAAAAAAGAAAACACTGTTTTTGTGTTATAAGGCTTATCCCAACTAGCATTTATGGTGGCAGATACGTAACTGCTACTATCAAAGCCACTACAAAGGGGGCGGTGACCATCGGCGGCTACGTTGTATATTCGTAGCTGCTAAGTAACTGCGACCAAAATGGGGAAAGATTTTGAGTACCCGGGTAGTGTCTTGGGTAGTTTTTGCCACTAAAAGAGTTACTACGATATGTTACTATAAAGTAGCCTACTGGTGAATGCGACTTATTTGTTACGAAGCTGCCTAGTCGCGGGGTCGTGGCAGCCTAGTGTTTTCCTCCGACAGGTAGACCTTTCTTTAAACTATTAAACTTTATTCGCAGCGACCTCTTCATGTAATATCACACTTCCTAAAATAAATGTCATGATGGAAAGTAATTATGGAAGCCATTATTATTTTTTTGTTATTTACCATGCGATTTTAACGCCTTTTGTGGGTCAATTCCAAAACGCAATCGACTTTACTGAATAAAATAGTGGGTTTATATGACAAAATTTTCGAGCGCCTTTCAAAACATTTCAAATTATTATATTATTTGCAATAGAAACTCATGTAGTAATTAAAAAAAAAATTAATTTGCTCGAAACTGGCGTGAAACTTTAAAATATTAGTCCACCGTCACAAATAACAAAATATCTAAGAAAAAAATCTTTAGTTTAGGTATATTTAGCTTAAAAACGCAAAATGTTTGAGCCATTTGGTTGTTCGTCTATAAAGTCATGAAAAAAATATGGCCGTTTAATCCGAAAAATACTTTATAGTTCCATATGCTTCCACAAATTACCGGGAACAATAATATATTAGGCCAACCCTACCCGTTTGGAACTTTAAAATCTTCGGATTGATAAAGTGACAATTGCAACTACCCAGAGACGACTTTATGGAAACAATAACTTTTTGGGAACTACATGGTCCACGATTCTTTGTAACTATAAAGTGATTTTTTCCAAGAAAGTTCCCTGCGCCACTAAATTGCCACTTAATTGCATCGTTTATGCTACACCGATCGCGGCGTGCCACTATAACGTTCCACCTTATCCTTTGAAGTTCCCGTTTGGCGACGCGAGAATCGTATTTTTTGTAAAATGCAAATTGAATATTATCAAACCTAATGTTTTACTGGTTATTGCAATTCTTATGATCACATGACATTTATTTTTAAAAAAATTAATTATTATAAAAAAACAGGACCCACACCGTATATGACGTCACTTCCGTCTCGTGTCGTTTTTTCTAGGTTTATTAATTACTCTCTTAAATCTTGAAACGTTCTCTTCCACTTAATCTTTGAATTTGAAGCCTCGGCTCATTTGACATTTAAGGTATTTCAGTATAGTCAACAAAAGAAATCATATTTATATGTTAACTGCTTATGTTTAAAAATTAATAAATCTTTGTAGTATCACAATATTTTCAACAAATTTATTATACAAAAACAGGACCCACACCGTATATGACGTCACTTCCGTCTCGTGTCGTTTTATCTATGTTTATTAATTACTATCTATCTTAAAACGTTCTCTTCCACTTAATCTTCGAATTTGAATCCACGACTTAAGTAGAGAGCATACAATATTCATTTTTACATAGCCCAAATACCTACAAGTAAGGCAGAATGAATAACATTCATCAGCCCAAGATTTGAACGCTTGACTCAGGTGTAGAAATCAGAACATACATCAACTTTGATTGCAAATACTTCAGGGAAGTATTGATAAACTTGACCCATTAAGAATATTTAGCACCTTGAATTTCTTATATTAAATTCCTATTCATCACAAAATATTTAAAGACTATTAAGGTGAAAACGTTCACGTAAGATAGAATAAATAATATTCATCAGCACCTCGATCAGAACGAGATTTGAACACTTGACTCAGGTATAGAAATCAGAACATGCATCATCTTTGACTGTGAATAGGTACTTCAAACAGCTTCAAAAATGTCACTACCTGATTTATGATGTTCATCAGTAGGATTATAGAAAGATGTAGTTTTTGTTTCTGATGTTGATGCTTCGGCTCGCAGTGATTCCTTTTGTTTAATTCTTTGATAGAAAGTACTAGAATATCTAAATTTCTTTTTATTTACCTTAGGCATTTTACAGAATTTTAATAAAGCTTAAAAGCAAGAAAAGAACACACCAAAACAGAGCAGCACACTATAGTGCATAACATATATGCAATCTGAGGCAATTACATTTATTAGGGTATATTAAGTTATGGTCACTATTAAGTAGCCATTTTTGATCCCCGCGACTTTTTAGTGGCAAAGGATAAGCGACGGCTACTTTATAGTGACCTAGGAAGGTAGCAGTAACCATTTTGTTACTTTCAATGCTACTATAAATTAGAGGTAACCAGGTGTCGTGGCCGCGACTACCCCGTAACTTAAATTGTTACTATAAAGTAACAAAAACTTAATGGAGGCATCATGGTAGCACTTGTTAGTGACCGCTACTTTAAAAAGTTACTATAAAGTTTTTGGTCTTTTATGGTGTCATATTCGAAGATTCAGGTAGTTCCAGCCACTTCTTTAAATTACATGTTTGCCACTTGCAATCAGGGTGTTTATTTTCCACTTTTATGGTAGGTAGGCACTAACCAGTCACTCTCGAAATATACTTCAAAGTGACTATTCCTTATAGAGTAACATTTTAAGTGGCAGGGTGGGTCTAGGAACTATACTTTAGGGGCAGTGACATTTAAAAAGGACTGGGAACTATATTTGCTAATTGGGATCAAAACACGTAAGCAATGTTTACAATATAGGTAAGCAACGTTTACTTCAATTTATTGCAATAAAACACTACGACATACGTTTGGTTTGTGTACACTGTACATGTTGGTTACATAAGGTATAATAACTATAACAATTCTTCGCAACGCATAGGCATATGTTCGACAGTCGAACTAATAAAACAAATATGGCTGATCTTCGAGCTGCTGTTTTATGGTATGTACAGTGTTGCCGGATTAATGTCATAAAGGTTCCCGAACAAAAATTACAAAATACTAAACAAACTAGTTCCCAAACGCATTCCCCTGTTTTGAATAATGAATTAAATTAATTTAAGATTTTTATTTAAGTAAATAAAAATGCAACAGGATAGAATAAAATAATTAGGTATATTTAGTAAATATACAATATTATTTACTGAAAATTTATTTAGTTAGTATTTTGATCGAAATTTGCAAAATATCCGATTTTACCCGCTTCAAAAATTCGACCTCTTTAAAAATGCCCGATTTTCGTGTAAAACACCCGCAAACGGCAACACTGGATACGTAGTGACAGATCACATGACGGTCAGCTGTGCTCTAATTGGTCAGCTGAGAAAAGCGATATTGAGTCTAGAACACACGTGTTGTTGTTTTAAAACCATTGTTTGGAACAATGGTTAGATGAATATTTGCGTATATAAAAAGAAACTATTAAAATAAAACGTACAGTGGCAACAATAAAAGCAAGTCAATCGCATCATAACTGTTTCCGTTTCTACATTAGTGTGCTGTTGAGAATGCCGCACTCTGGTTGGTTTATTGCTTTCCATAGAGATAATTTCTGTAGAAAGTAAAGCTTAAAATTACATTCATGGTTTTCAGTCCTTACAGTCTCCCAAAAAACCTAAAAAAACAGAACTGACAAAAAAACCTAAAAGAGATTTGAATTATGTACTTTATAGTATAAAGTTCATACCAAAAGAACTGATCTTTAAAATATGAAAAGAGTGAGGGCCCTCCTCCTTTATCCGGGCTTGGGACCGGCAGGTTAAAAACACCTGGCGGAGTTACCCTCCACCCTCCTCATCATATTATATACCTAAAATCTCCTAAAACAGATAAAGTATTTAATTAAACAAAAACACGAAAAAAACAAATATACTGATTGTATACATACTCGCATATAAGATTCACTCGCACCCTGAAGTTCCAAGAAGTCCAAGATGTCCACGTCTGGTCCAATCGAAGGAATTAGGGTAATAGGAAGGGTAGAAAAGGAAAACGACAGATAATTAAGTTACAAATAGATTAGCGCCGGTGCGCAACAACATGCTCCACGTTAAAAACGGGTTGGCACGGATTACCGATGTTCCGAGACAAAATCCAGAAAGTACTTTCAAGATCCATCTACCATTTTAATTTAATTCCACAATCTGAAGATTGTGAAATTGAACTAAAATGGGTCTAAATGGAAGGAATAAAAAGGAGCCCAGCAAACACAATAGTCCAGCCATGCAATGGCACATTAATGGGCCATTGCATTATGTAATGGCCCAGTAATGTGCCCTTGCATGGCCGGAATAGTGTGTTTGCTGGGAGGGTTTTATAGGAAACTCCTGGGCGCCTGGTTCCATAGGATAATCACTATCTAAAACAGACTAAAACACACGAAAAGTATTTAAAAAATATGTTCACCTACCCAAAAGCGAACAAAGAATTGGTTTCATCTCCAACTTGAAATTTGACCTGACGAAAAGAATTTAAACAAAATTTTGACCTATGATCCCTACAAAAACGAAGTAAAAGAACAAATCTTTAAAAAAAGAATAAGTTTCATATCCATGGATTGCAACTTAAAAAAAAGTTGCAACTTAAAAAAAACTAATGAAAATTTGACTTACGACCCCTAACAACGAAAACGAAAAACGAACGAAAATAACTTAACTTTAAATAAAGAATTAGTTCCATCTCCAACAAGATTTGCGCTGACAAAAAAAATCTAAAAAAGTTTTGACTTACGACCCCCAACAAAAAAAAAGAACTGATCTTTAAAAAAGAATACGTTCCATATCCAACTTAAAAAAACTAATGACAATTTGACTTACGACCCCTAACAAAAACGAACTAAAAGAACTTAACTTTAAATAAAGAATAAGTTTCATATCGCCAACAAGATTTGCGCTGACAAAAAAAAATCCAAAAAAGTTTTGACTTACGACCCCCAACAAAAAAAAGAACTGATCTTTAAAAAAGAATACGTTCCATATCCAACTTAAAAAAACTAATGACAATTTGACTTACGACCCCTAACAAAAACGAACTAAAAGAACTTAACTTTAAATAAAGAATAAGTTTCATATCCAACTTAAAAAAAAACTAATGAAAATTTGACTTACGACCCCTGACAACGAAAACGAAAAACGAACGAAAAGAACTTAACTTTAAATAAAGAATTAGTTCCATCTCCAACAAGATTTGCGCTGACAAAATGAATCTAAAAAAGTTTTGACTTACGACCCCCAACAAAAAAAAAGAACTGATCTTTAAAAAAGAATACGTTCCATATCCAACTTAAAAAAACTAATGACAATTTGACTTACGACCCCTAACAAAAACGAACTAAAAGAACTTAACTTTAAATAAAGAATAAGTTTCATATCGCCAACGACCCCCAACAAAAAAAAGAACTGATCTTTAAAAAAGAATACGTTCCATATCCAACTTAAAAAAACTAATGACAATTTGACTTACGACCCCTAACAAAAACGAACTAAAAGAACTTAACTTTAAATAAAGAATAAGTTTCATATCGCCAACGACCCCCAACAAAAAAAAGAACTGATCTTTAAAAAAGAATACGTTCCATATCCAACTTAAAAAAACTAATGACAATTTGACTTACGACCCCTAACAAAAACGAACTAAAAGAACTTAACTTTAAATAAAGAATAAGTTTCATATCCAACTTAAAAAAAACTAATGAAAATTTGACTTACGACCTTTACAACGAAAACGAAAAACGAACGAAAAGAACTTAACTTTAAATAAAGAATTAGTTCCATCTCCAACAAGATTTGCGCTGACAAAAAGAATCTAAAAAAGTTTTGACTTGCGACCCCCAACAAAAAAAAGAACTGATCTTTAAAAAAATTACGTTCCATATCCAACTTAAAAAAACCAATGACAATTTGACTTACGACCCCTAACAAAAACGAACTAAAAGAACAAATCTTTAAAAAAAGAATAAGTTTCATATCCAACTAAAAAAAAAACTAATGAAAATTTGACTTACGACCCCTAACAACGAAAACGAAAAACGAACGAAAAGAACTTAACTTTAAATAAAGAATTAGTTCCCTCTCCAACAAGTTTTGCGCTGACAAAAAGAATCTAAAAAAGTTTTGACTTACGACCCCTGACAAAAAAAAGAACTGATCTTTTAAAAAGAATAAGTTCCATATTTAACTTATAAAAAACTAATGACAATTTGACTTACAACCCCTAACAAAAACGAACTAAAAGAACTGATCTTTAAATAAAGAATTAGTTCCATCTCCAGCTTAAACAAGATTTGCCCTAACAAAAAGAATCTAAAAAAGTTTTGACTTACGACCCCCAACAAAAAAAGAACTGATCTTTAAAAAAGATTACGTTCCATATCAAACTTAAAAAAACGAATGACAATTTGACTTACGACCCCTAACAAAAACGAACTTAAAGAATTTAACTTTAAATAAAGAATTAGTTCCATATCCAACTTAAACAAGATTTGACCTAACAAAAAGAATCTAAAAAAGTTTTGATTTACGACCCCTAACAAAAACGAACTAAAAGAACTTAACTTTAAATAAAGAATTAGTTCCATCTCCAAGTTAAACAAGGTTTGCGCTGACAAAAAGAATCTAAAAAAATTTTGATTTACGACCCTAAGAAAAAAAGAACTGATCTTTTAATAAGAATAAGTTCCATATTTAACTTAAAAAAAAATGACAATTTGACTTACGACCCCTAACAAAAACGAACTAAAGAACTTAACTTTAAATAAAGAATTAGTTCCATATCCAAGATTTGCCCTAACAAAAAGAATCTTAAAAAGTTTTGATTTACGACCCCTAACAAAAAAAAAGAACTGATCTTTAAAAAAGAATACGTTCCATATCAAACTTAAAAAAACTAATGACAATTTGACTTACAACCCATAACAAAAACAAACTAGAAGAACTTATCTTTAAATAAAGAATTAGTTGCATCTCCAACTTAAACAAGATTTGCTCTAACAAAAAGAATCTAAAAAAGTTTTGACTTACGACTCCTAACAAAAAAAAATAACTGATCTTTAAAAAAGAATAAGTTCCATATCCAACTTAAGAAAACTAATGACAATTTGACTTACGACCCCTAACAAAAACAAACTAAAAGAACTGATCTTTAAATAAAGAATTAGTTCCATATTTGCCCTAACAAAAAGAATCTAAACAAAAAAGAATAAGTTTCATATCCAACTTAAAAAAACTAATGACAATTTGACTTACGACCCCTATCATAAACGAAGTAAAAGAACTAATCTATAAATAAAGAATAAGTTCCATCTCCAACTTTAAACAAGATTTGACCTGACAAAAAGAATCTAAAAAAGTTTTGACCTACGTCACCTACAAAAACGATCTAAAGGAACTAATCGTTAAATAAAGAATAAGTTTCTTCTCCAACACCAAAACAAAACACAAATTGCTTAAAGTACTTTCCGCCAACGATGTTGACATCTTCAGAAGCGAAGTGTAACTAAATCTAAATGCTAAATCTGCCATATTTATACCAATTATAAGCTAAGGTTGTCTGAACCTTAAACGGACACTGGACCGTAATCGCTTCAGTGAACACGTAAAGAGAAACTAACAAACTAATTTAAACAAACTAGACTAGAGTACCGGTCCGTTATCGCTATTCAAAGATTTATTTCTATTCTTATAGACGTACAAACCTTTATAACTATCTAGCAGACTTGGTTCCTTAACTTCCTTAATAAGTTTAAGGTTGTCAAATTCTATTCTATGACCATCATCAAGTTTATGTTGGGCAATACTCGATTTCTCTGTCCTACCAAATCTAGCATTGGCCAAGTGCTAGATTTTGTAGCACAGAGAAACGGAGTGGATGTTGAGCAACATTCGATTTCTCTGTCCTACCAAATCTAGCATGGGCCAAGTGCTAGATTTGGTAGGACAGAGAAATCGATTGTTCTCCAACGTATACTTGATGATGGTCATAGAATAGGATTTGGCAACCTTAAACTTACGCCTACTAGATAGTTATAAAAGTTTATACATCTATAAGAATAGAAATAAATGTTTAAATATCGATAACGGACCGGTACCCAACTAGAGTTCGTTAGTTTCTCTTTATGTGTTCACTGAAGCGATTATGGTCCAGGGTTTAGTAAACTATAATAATTAGTATAAATTTGGTAGATTTAGCATTTAGATTTAGTTACACTTCGCTTCTGAAGATGCCAACATTGTTGGTGAAAAGTACTTTAAGCACTTTGTCTTTTGTTTCGGTAACATATCACCAAGGAACAAGATTTGAACTGACAAAAAGAATCTAAAGAAGTTTTGACTTACTACCCCTAACAAAAAAAAAGAAAAATAACTGATCTTTAAAAAAGAATAAGTTCCATCTCCAACTTAAAGAATCTAAAAAAAATTTGACTTACGCCCCCTAACAAAAACGAACAAAAAGAACTTATCTTTAAATAACGAATTAGGTCCATATCCAACTTAAACATGATTTACGACCCCTAACAAAAAAAGAACTGATCTTTAAAAAAAGAATAAGTTTCATATCCAACTTACAAAAACTAATGACAATTTGACTTACAACCCCTAACAAAAACGAACTAAAAGAATGTATCTTTAAATAAAGAATTAGTTCCATCTCCAACTTAAACAAGATTTGCCCTAACAAAAAGAATCTAAAAAAGTTTTGACTTACGACCCCCTACAAAAAAAAGAACTGATCTTTAAAAAAGATTACGTTCCATATCAAACTTAAAAAAACGAATGACAATTTGACTTACGACCCCTAACAAAAACGAACTAAAAGAACTTAACTTTAAATAAAGAATTAGTTTCATATCCAACTTAAAGAAACTAATGACAATTTGACTTACAACCCCTAACAAAAACGAACTAAAAGAACTGATCTTTAAATAAAGAATTAGTTCCATCTCCAGCTTAAACAAGATTTGCCCTAACAAATAGAATCTAAAAAAGTTTTGACTTACGACCCCTAACAAAAAAAAAGAATAAGAACTGATCTTTAAATAAAGAATTAGTTCCATCTTCAACTTAAACAAGATTTGCCCTAAAAAAAGGGATCTAAAAAGTTTTGACTTACGACCTCTAACAAAAAAAATGAAACAGAACTGATCTTTAAAAAAATAATAAGTTTCATATCCAATTTAAAGAAACTATAGTTTATTATAATGACAATTTGACTTACGACCCTTAACAAAAAACGAACAAGATTGCCCTAACAAAAAGAATCCAAAAAAGTTTTGACTTGGTACCCCTAACAAAAAAAAAAGAAAAAGAAGTGATCTTTAAAAAAAGAATAAGTTTCATATCCAACTTAAAGAAACTAATGACAATTTGACCTACGACCCTTAACAAAAACGAACCAAAAGAACTTATCTTTAAATAAAGAATTAATTCCATCTCCAACTTAGACAAGATTTGCCCTAACAAAAATAGTCTAAAAAAGTTTTGATTTACGACCCCTGACAAAAAATAGAACTGATCTTTAAAAAAGAATATGTTCCATATCCAACTTGAAAAAACTAATGACACTTTGACTTACGACTCCTGACAAAAACAAACTAAAAGAACTTATCTTTAGAGAACCTCCAACTTAAACAAGATTTGCCCCAACAAAAGAATCCAAAAAAGTTTTGATTTACGACCCCTAACAAAAAAAAAGAACCAATCTTTAAAAAAAATAAGAGCCATCTCCAACTTAAAGAAACCAATGACAATTTGACTTACGACGCCTAACAAAAACAAACTAAAAGAACTTATCTTTAAATAAAGAATCTCCAACTTAAACAATATTTGCCCTAACAAAAAGAATCTAAAAAGTTTTGATTTACGACCCCTGACAAAAAAATAACTGATCTTTAAAAAAGAATAAGTTCCATATTTAACTTAAAAAAAACTAATGACAGTTTGACTTACAACCCCTAACAAAAAAGAACTAAAAGAACTGATCTTTAAATAAAGAATTAGTTCCATCTCCAACTTAAACAAGATTTGCCATAAAAAAAAGAATCTAAAAAATTTTGATTTACGACTCCTAACAAAAAAAAGAAACAGAACTGATCTTTAAAAAAAGAATAAGTTTCATATCCAACTTAAAGAAACTAATGACAATTTGACTTACGACCCTTAACAAAAAACGAACAAGATTGCCCTAACAAAAAGAATCTAAAAAAGTTTTGACTTACGACCCCTAACAAAAAAAAGAAAAAGAAGTGATCTTTAAAAAAAGAATAAGTTTCATATCCAACTTAAAGAAACTAATGACAATTTGACCTCCGACCCTTAACAAAAACGAACTAAAAGAACTTATCTTTAAATAAAGAATTATTTCCATCTCCAACTTAAATAAGATTTGCGCTGACAAAAATAATCTATAAAGTTTTGACTTACGACCCCTAACAAAAAAAAGAAAAAGAAGTGATCTTTAAAAAAAGAATAAGTTTCATATCCAACTTAAAGAAACTAATGACAATTTGACCTCCGACCCCTAACAAAAAAGAACTAAAAGAACTGATCTTTAAATAAAGAATTAGTTCTATCTCCAACTTAAACAATATTTGACCCGATGAAAAGATATTTAAACAAATTTCGATAATAAAAACTTTTAGACAAAAAAATTAAAAATAATTAATTGGTAGGGTACTTGCCAAATTCCTTGATGAGTTCTGGTTAAATCGTATTATCCTTATATGGTTGTCTTATTTCTTATTATCCATTGGTAGGTACTTGCCAAATTCCTTGATGAGTTCTGGTTAAATCGTATATATTATCCTTATATGGTTGTCTTATTTCTTATTATCCATGGGTTAATGCTATCACATGTTGAACCTAGAAAAAAATACAATTAGACGATTTAAGGGCTGCAACTTTTATGTTTTTATTTTTTTAAATATAAAAAAAAATCGTAGTAAGATTTGAGATAATAGATGCGTTAGAATTCTAATAATACGTAGGTACCTAGCAATTTGTGGAATCTATGTAAATCAAAGTAATAAATGAGCGTGTACGTCGTATCAAAGCCAAATTACAACTAAATGGTTGATTACGTTGTGGGGATTATAATTATTTTTATCAGCAAAAACAAAAAAAGGGTGAGTCAGACTTGCGCGATAAACATATTACGTTAAGGGTGACAAATTTTAATTATAGATATATTTGTTATTTATTATTTTATTAATACTCAAATAATCTAATTTTGATTATACAGTTTCCCAAAAATTATACGCACCATTTTGAGTTATTAGGGTTTAAAAATTTAATTTTATTTGTGTTATTTTCTAAAGACGTTTTGAAAATAATAACTTAAATAAGAATCAAATTGCAACCATGGTTGATATTTTTGTTGAAATTATAGATATATACAGTGTGAACCATTTGTTTGCGACTCACCCCTGTAAAATCTTTAGTTATTGTGCGATTTTAACCGGATTTGTTTTAAAGTGTAGATCTTGATATACTGCTATTTTTGGAGCAAAAACGCCATATTTGTATAACATACAAGGCCTACTATGTCAGTTTTTTAGAGCAAATTTTTAAGAATTCATATTAGCGATTTTTTTAAACAAAATCTAAGCACGGCACTGGATTCACCACCCCTCAAAACGACCCTATATTAAATTTTATTGAAAAATTTTAAGTAGAAAATGCACAATAATAACTACAAAATTTTATTCTGTCAAGTTATCCATGAAAAAACATTGAAATAAAATTAAACTAATAGTAACATGGTACTATTACTTGCTTAGATTTTGTTTAAAAAATCGTTAATATGAATTTTTAAAAATTTACTCTAAAAAACTGACATAGTAGGCCTTGCATTTTGTACTTATATGGCGTCTTTTGCTCCAAAAAGACAGTTTATCAAGATCTACACTTTAAAATAAATCCGGTTAAAATCGCACAATAAATAAAGATTTTACAGGGGTGAGTCGCAAACAAATGGGTCACACTGTGTATATATAAATATATATTGATTTTAAACAAAAAAAACCTATTTAAATTTTTTAAAGGTTAAAATCAAAGGCGATTTTATAAATAAAAGTAAACTAAGCAGCAGGTACCTACTTTTATTTTAGTCAAAAAATTTAAAAATAATAAATTGGTACTTGCCAAATTTATTGATGAGTTCTGGTTAAATCCCATTATCCTTATATATATGGTTGTCTTATTTCTTAATATTCATTGGCTTAATAGCCATGGCTTTAACATGTTGATCCTGGAAAAAAAATACAATTAGACCATTTAAGGACTGCAACTTTTATGTTTTTTATTTTTTTTAAATATCAAAAATATTCGTAGTATTATTTGAGCTAATAGATGCGTTAGAATTCTAATAATACCTAGCAATTTGTTGATGTAGATAAAAGTAATAAATGAGCATGTTCGTCCCATCGAAGCCAAATTACAACTGACTGAACGCTTGATTACGTTGTAGGGATTATAATTATTTCTTATTAACAAAAACAACAAAAAGAGGGTGAGTCAGACCTGCGCGATAAACATATTACGTGAAGGGTGACGAATTTCTTAATTATATATTAAATTGTTATTTATTATTTTATTAATAATCAAATAATGTAATTTCGATTATAGTTTCCAAAAATTACGCACCATTTTGAGTAATTAGGGTTTAAAAATTGTGTTATTTTCTAAAGACGTTTTGAAAATAAAAACTTAAATAAAAAACCTTTTTATAAATAGGTATAGGTACTTATTGGTTGATATTTTGGTTGAAAATATTTAACACAAAAATTATAGATATATACAGTGTGACCCATTTGTTTGCGACTCAACCCTGTTAAATCTTTATTTATTGTGCGATTTTAACGGGATTTGTTTTAAAGTGTAGATCTTGATTAACTGTATTTTTGGAGCCATATTTGTACAAAATACAAGGCCCACCATGTCAGATTTTAAGAGTAAATTTTGAAGAATTCATATTGGCGATTTTTTTAAACAAAATCTAAGCTCGGCACAGGATTCACCACCCCTCAAAACGACCCTATATTAAATTTTATTTAAAAATTTTAAGTATAAAAATGTACAATAATAACTACAAAATTTTATTTTGTCAAGTTATCCATGAAAAAACATTGAAATAAAATTAAACTAATAGTAACATGGTAAACTATTACTTGCTTAGATTTTGTTTAAAAAATCGCTAATATGAATTCTTAAAAATTTACTCTAAAAAACTGACATAGTAGGCCTTGCATTTTGTACTAATATGGCGTCTTTTGCTCCAAAAAGACAGTTTATCAAGATCTACACTAAGACAAATCCGGTTAAAATCGCACAATAAATAAAGATTTTACAGGGGTGAGTCGCAAAGAAATGGGTCACACTGTATATATATATTGATTTTAAACAACAAAAACTATTTAAATTTTCTAAAATTTTTATAAATAAAAGTAGACTAAGGGTCATTCCACGTTCCTCGGGGATTTTTGTCCCGCCCGTCACAATTAAAAATTGTCAGTAAAAACTCCGTTATAAAATTTATTTAAAAATATTGTTTATTATGCTTTTAATAAGCTATAAGCACAATAAAAATAATATTATAAAATATTAATTTTATAACTTGTGGTTTTTACTCACAATTTTTAATTGTGACGGGCGGGACAAAAATTACCAAGTAACGTGGAATGCCCCCTAAGCAAGTTTGAAGAAATTTAGTTAAAAAACTTATAAATTAGCGAATAAATACTATTTATTAAATAGGTACATGCTTTTATTTTAGTACAAAAATTTAAAAATAATAAATTGGTACTTGCCAAATTTCTTGATGAGTTCTGGTTAAATCCCATTATCCTTATATATGTCTTATTTCTTAATATCCATTGGCTTAATAGTCATGGCTTTAACATGTTGGTCCTGGAAAAAAAATACAATTAGACTATTTAAGGACTGCAACTTTTATGTTTTTTATTTTATTTAAATATCAAAAATATTTGTACCTAGTAATATTTGACCTAATAGATGCGGTAGAATTCTAATAATACCTAGCATTTTGTTGATGTAGATAAAAGTAATAAATGAGCATGTTCGTCCCATCGAAGCCAAATTAAAACTGAACTGAACGCTTGATTACGTTGTAGGGATTATAATTATTTCTTATTAACAAAAACAACCAAAAAAGAGGGTGAGTCAGACCTGCGCGATAAACATATTAACCTACGTTACGGGTGACGAATTTCTTAATTATATTTAAATAATTTATTGTTATTTATTATTTTATTAATAATCAAATAATGTAATTTCTATTATAGTTTCCAAAAATTACGCAGCATTTTGAGTAAGTAGGGTTTAAAAATTGAATTTAATTTGTGTTATTTTCTAAAGACCTTTTGAAAATAAAATCTTAAATAAAAAACTGTTTTATCCTTATCGGTTGAAATTTTTGTTAAAAATGTTTAACAAAAAAATTGTAGATATTAAACTGACAATTCTAAAAATTTTCTTTAATGAAAACAAATTTGGTAAAAAAAACTCTTAGTGAGATTTACAATTTTTTAGCGAAAAAATCACTATAAAATCGACTAAATTTTACCTTAGTTCTTCATACAGGAAAAATATTGGAAATTGCAATGTTTTTTAAAAAAATCCATATTTTCCACAAAAATAAATATATCGAGGTGAACCAAAAACAAAACTGTTAAGAATAGATGTGACTTGATAAATAAAACTTAATTTAGAACAATATACGGTTTTGCCACTCTACAGAGTGTCTTAAACTTATGGTAAAAAACATATTTTTGTTTAAACCTGTATATTATAAACGTACGTCTATTTTTTAGTATTTTTTTAAAATGTGAGCGATTGTCCATTAATTTATCTACAATATTCTTTAATATTCGTTTAAATCCGTCATTAAATAAAGTTATTTAGGATTGAAATTCATCGAAAATTTGTGTGGATCGATTATTTTGCACGTGAGTGTATTTTGTCAGTCAAAATGAAACGTTGTAGTGGACAGGTCGTGCAGTCGTAAAACACAAACTTTTCTATCTAATTATTTATTTTCTAAGGAAAACTACATAACAGCGCGAAAACCAAACATGACGCCGTACTGTCAAAAACATTCGTTAGCAACTTCAGGGTATTAGAAAGCTACGTGTTGGTAGGCAACACAGTATGCGTTGATGTATTCCTGGTTACATACTCCCCCTTTGGATTCTGTAACGTCCCGGTCAGAATCCAACACTATGGACGGTCGGAACTTTCTGCTGGGTCAGGTTTCTTCCGCGGTCGTCCCCTCTTACGGATGGGCACGACAGGCTTGGGGTCTGGCTCATCTGTCGGTACGAATCTTCGGATCGCTGAGACATGGTATGTCCCCAGTACTTCATTAGGTCGATCTGGAGATGCTACCTGGTATGTGGTCGGGGAGACCTTGCGAATTATAATGTATGGGCCGTCACGGCGCGGGGCTAATTTTGCACTAAACCCAAGAGAGGCCTTACTTAAGACATGTACCTCGACCAACACTTTATCACCTGGCACGAATTCATCAACATCCCGGCGATGTCGATCCTTGGCCGTTTTGGACGCATCTTGACGACGTTCACAATTCTCGCGAGCACGAGATAAATTGTTGGCAATTATTTTTAGATACGTACTAATTTCGTGGTTAAAGTTATCGTTTTCGATCACCACGCGAAGATCACGCGACACTTCTCCAGGAGAGCGTAATTCACGTCCAAAACACAGTTGCGCGGCACTAAAACCGGTAGAGTCATTTTTGGCGCTGTTGATAGCGAAACGAATGGAAGGCAAGTGCTGGTTCCAGCTTCGGTGATTAGTGTCCGTCAGAATGGCAAGTTGAGTCTTTAAATCGCGGTTTCGGCGTTCGACCGGGTTTGCTTCGGGATGGTACAAGGGTACCAAGTTCTGTATGAATCCGAGCGTATGCGCGACGTATTGCATTACTTCGGCTACGAATTGAGTTCCATTATCACTAATTACGCGCCGCGGCGTTCCGTAGCGAAGGATTATCTCATCAATGAGTACACGCGCACAAACATCAGCGGACGCAACCTTCAATGCGAAGAGTTCCACCCATTTCGTGGTAGGGTCTTCAATGATGTAAACCCACTTTTCTCCTGTCTCCGCCTCGGGCAACGGACCAAACAAATCTATTGCTAACACTTCAAAACGCTGCGCCAGAACGGGGGTCTGAACAAGTCCAGCCGGCTTTAGGTTATCCGGTTTGTATCGTTGACATTGAAGACATTTCTTCACATGATTTGTTACATCACGTCTCATGGTAGGCCAATAGTATTTGGATGACACTCGAGATAGGGTTTTGTCGATTCCATAGTGTCCTGCTACAGGGGAATCGTGACACTCGAACAGGACGTCAGGCACACTAGATCCTGGGACAACCAACTGTGCATCCTCAGATTCGACATCCGGTGAATAACGGTACAGAACGCCATTGAACATGACGAATCCACGCTCGGTCCACCGTTTGAAATCTACCTGATTGGTTAGGGTTTCAAAACATTTCATTATTTTTCCAACATCGGGATCATCTAATTGCTTAGTTCGTAGCTCCTTTGCAGAAACCTTCGGTAGATCAACGATAATTGAACAAATGCCACAAATCTCGGTCTCAGTGGTGCATGGCGGGCGCGAGAGTGTGTCTGCAATTACATTACACCGACCTGGCGTATATTCAATGGTCAAATCATAACCTTGCAGTAATAACGCCCAACGCGCTAGTCGTCCGCTAGGCGATTTCAGGGTCATCAGCCATCTCAGAGCTTGGTGATCTGTAATAACACGGATCGGACATCCCTCTACATATCCACGGAACTTTTGTATTCCATAGATGACGGCAAGCGCTTCTCGCTCTGTCGTTGAGTAATTTCTCTCGGCGGAAGTAAGCAAGCGACTTGCATATTCCACAGGACGTTCTTCTGGCCCCTCCCCCTGGAGAAGACATGCACCAATTGCATAAGAGCTGGCGTCGGTCCGTACTACATACGGCTTTGACGGGTCTGCCTGGCGTAGGATAGGAGCTGAGGTGAGGAGTTTCTTGATAGTTTCAAACGCATTTTGTTGGTGCTCGCCCCAGTTCCATTGCGCGTTCTTCCTCGTGAGATCAGTCAGCGGTTTGACTATCTTGGCAAAACACGGGATGAATCGTCTAAACCACGACGCGGTTTGTACAAAACTTAATAAGTGCTTCACATTTCGCGGCGGCGGTAAACTCGAAATTGCGGAAATCTTATCCGGGTCAGCACCGATTCCGTCACGTGATATTCGGTGTCCTAGATATCGTACTTCATCACACGCGAAAGAGCATTTTTCGCGGTTGGCACTTAGTTTAAATTGGTGCAACCGACTGAACACTAACTTTAGGTCCTTCAAATGTTTTTCAAATGTCGGCGACAAAACGATTAAATCATCTAGGTACGCGAGTAAGGTAACGTCGGGTAAACCAGCGCGAAACTTATCGATGAGTCTTTGAAATGTCGCGGGCGCTGTTTTTAGGCCGAATGGCATCCTTTTGAAGCGAAACATACCGAATGGGGAAACAAATGCGGTTTTGTCTCGATCAGACGGTTTGACTGAAATCTGCCAGTATCCGCAGCGAAGGTCAAGAGTGGACATGAAAGGTGTTGGTCCAGTTGCATGTAGCAGATCATCCATTCTAGGAAGTGGGTAGCGGTCAGCCACAGTAATGCGATTCAGAGCTCTGTAATCGACGCATACACGCCATTTACCATTCTTCTTTGGAACTAGGACTATTGGAGCAGAGTATGGAGATTCGCATTCCTCGATGACGTCATCTTGCAACATTTGATCCAATTCCTTCCCAAGAGCAGCCTTCTTTGCGGGAGACATGCGGTACGGTGGTACTGAGATGGGTTCTGTTTCAGTCAACCGTATCGAATGCTCGGCGTAAGGAGTCGGCATATCAAATGCCATAAAAATGGATTCGTTTTCCTTAATTAGTTGCTGCAAGCGATTTTTCTGTTCTTCACTCATCACATTCGTATTGGCTTCATCATTATCTTGGAGCGAGGTACTGCTAGCGACCTCTGGTGGTGATTCGGTTATCGACATGGGCAACAGAGTCTGAAATGCATGTGTTTCTTCGGGGTTTTCTGCGAAAGACCACTGCATTCGTGGAATATCGATTATGACGTTTGCAGATTTAATAAAATCTATTCCAAGAAGTGTTTTTGAACGACTGTATTGTGGCATAGCGATGAATCTGATCGGTATATTTTTGTGAAGCACACGCACATGTGTGTCAAATGAAAGGGCATCGACCTTTCGCGGTTCACCATCGGCAAACGAGATCGTAACTACCGCTGAGGTAGATGGGCATTGAGAGGCCTTCAGGTGCTGAAACAGTCTCTCACCTGCAATGCTGCATCTGGCACCAGTATCCACTGTAGCTTTTCCTCTGAGTCCTTCAATTTCTACGTCAATGAGTGGACGGTCACCCTTTGTATCAACTTCACCTAGAAAGAGGTCCACTTGAAGAAGCTCAACAGACTGGGTGGTTGTGTTTCTCGGGTCAGCAGTTTTGCATTTTGGGCAATTACTTCGAATGTATCCAGGTAGATTGCACCCGTAACATGAAAATTTTGGCTTGTCTTTGGCTAAAGCAGTAGCTTCAGCTGGTTCTGGTTTCTTCTCAGTGGCTTCCTTTGTTGCACGCTTGCGACAATTTGCGACTGTATGACCGTAGAAGCTGCAGAATGAGCACTTTGGACGTGGTGTCTTGGACTTATCTTCTTCCTTGATTTTTGTTTGTTTATTTGTATCTACGAAGCTGTCCACGAAGCTTGCTTCGATCGATCTTGCTTTTGTTATAAGCGTTTCGAAAGAATTGACGCTATCACGCGGTACACCACGTCGAATACGCGCGTGTAAAAGACCGTAAACCATATCGATTTTACTCTTTTCTGGGATTGGATCATCCGTCGACGGAAGTTTTGCTAAAAGAGCGCGCGTCTTGTTTACGAAAATGTCCGTCGGTTCTTTGCCCTGTTCTGTAGCAAAGAGCTCGCGATAAATTTGGTGTGGGGGTTTGCTCCGACCGAACGCGTGACAAGCTGACTCGAGTGCCTGTGCCCATGTTGTATTTCCAGCTTTAGCGCCTTGCCACCACGTAGCAGCTTCCCCATCTAAAAGCATTGATAAGCCCAACAACGCGTTTTCGTCCGAAACCTTCGCGCATTGTTTGTATACCGTTACGGCATCGATGAACGCATCGATATTCTCGTCCTGCTTTCCCGCGAATCGCGATTTGCAACCGACAAAATTTCCGTCAAGAACTTGATCAGCTGGTGGTACATTTGCGTTTTGATTTGTGGCAATTACACCAGCCAGAAGCTGTTGTAACATTTCCTGGGTCATTACCACGTTTGTAGTCATGTTTGATAATGAGTCTGTACTTGCCTTTTTACTCGAACGAAGATTGTATCGTTGAACTGTGGAATTTGTATTTTCCTCACTGGTTGTACTTTCCAAAGAATTTGATTCGTTTTTACTCATCAATATGAGACCCAGCACTGTTAAAAACAGGTAAACACGTATTGCGACTTGTCTTTGTTGAAAAACACTACAAACTTTCGAACCGCACTCGAAAGATTTGCAGGAAATGCACAGATTCTACAAGCGGTAGATATCCGGAAAAAAGCGACCGAAATCGAAAGAAACGCGACAAAAGTCGAAATTAGCCCTTGAACTGCACTCAAGAGGCCTAAAACACAGCACAGATACACCAACACGCGTGGAATATCCGGAAAAATTACGACCGATGTCGAATTTTGTTGGTTAGTTTTTACGTATTTTCACTGCAACGAACATTGTCCAGTAAACTGCACACTTTTTGCCTCACGTTGGGTAGCCACTTGTAGTGGACAGGTCGTGCAGTCGTAAAACACAAACTTTTCTATCTAATTATTTATTTTCTAAGGAAAACTACATAACAGCGCGAAAACCAAACATGACGCCGTACTGTCAAAAACATTCGTTAGCAACTTCAGGGTATTAGAAAGCTACGTGTTGGTAGGCAACACAGTATGCGTTGATGTATTCCTGGTTACAACGTCAAATTTTGTTGTTTCTTCCTTTCTCCTGTAAAAGATTAACAATACGAGAGCCGTAGTGCTGTTTATAGATTCTCGTACGGAAATCTATAAACAAAACGGTTTTCGTATTGTTAATCTTTTACGGGATGGCAACATTGCACAGCAGTGTCGCCAATAACAGAATATTTATATTCTACACTATTTTGAGTGGTTTAACCACGAACAAACCAGTTTAACAACTTTTATTTATAGGCTGTAAACCCAGGCCCAGGCCTAAAGTGGTTTAAATCTTTTTACAGTAAATAATATGATGGAAGAGGATGAAGTACATTTATTTGATGACTTTGTCACTGAAGATAGCATTTACTTTATAGACTGTGAGGATGTGGAAAAGGAAAACCAATCACTTTTAGAAAAAGTACAAAGTTTCGTTAAACAAGAAATCATTGAAGGAAGTAGTGATGAAGAAAGTGACGATTCTGATGCTGGAGATGAAAGTGAAAATTCCTCATGCAAAATTAAGGAAGAAGGAAGAGATAGTGACTTTTCTGAAGAAGATTATACAAACTCCTCACATAATGAAGATGAAGCCATGTTTGAGACGAAAATAGAAGTGGAATATCATGGGGTTAAATATGATGATGAAGATAAATCAGGGTGAGTTATTTTTTATACAGAGTGTTCTTCAGGCCCTGGAAATGTTAAATTATTTTTCCTGCAGGGATGCCAATGAATTTATAAAAAAAGAAAACAAAGAGAATACCAGCCCTTCCAGAAAAAGGTGAGTTTTATAATTTAAGCATTTTTACTGTACTTTTGCCCAAATAATGTTCAGCTAAGTTTGACTACAATTTGTAGTCTACAAACAACAAGTAAAACATGGTGAATAGAAAATATTTATATATTTATATGTATATTGGTAGGTATAATGGGCGTGACAAAATTTCCGAGTAAAGTATATGGGGCAAAATTTGCCAAGTGTACCAGGTGAAAAAATTATTGTCACCGATTTTGTTTAAACTTTACTTATTTGTTGTTCTTATAACGAAGAATCATAGCATAAAAATTTTTTGCTCTAGGATTGTTCATTCAAGAGTTATGGATTATTGAAATTTATCGATTTATTACTTTTTGGTGAAATCGCTTTTTATTAAAAAATTCATAACTTCTGTTCATCTCTTTATTAAATATTTCAATTTAACCACCTTAAATGATTTTTTCCGTACTTTTCAATGGGCTATACCGTTTTTGCAAAAAAATAAAAATTACAATTTTTTTTTGAAATTTTGCACAATTTTGCATTTTTTGAAACAATGTGTATTTTTTAATTTTTTTTAAAATAGCATAAAATCGAAGTTTATTATGTTACCTTTGAATAAAAAAAAAATTTAGAGTGGGCCCGACATATAGAAGGGAAGTTTTTCATATTTGAATGCCGCACGGTCTAGCCATCGAATAGCTACTACATTGCCGTATGCGTTTATACCTAGTAGATGCGAGTAAACGAATACAAAATGATAATTTAAAATGTAAAATTATGTTTGAGTAGTCAATGATGTATTTTAAATATTTACACTGCCGCACGATATAG
The DNA here is from genome assembly GCA_921294245.1 of Brassicogethes aeneus. Taxonomy (NCBI): domain Eukaryota; kingdom Metazoa; phylum Arthropoda; class Insecta; order Coleoptera; family Nitidulidae; genus Brassicogethes; species Brassicogethes aeneus. The sequence goes on from OV121140.1 coordinate 2,582,851, forward strand.
TTTTTTTTATTGGGAATTAGTCCTTCAGAGGGGACTTTAAGCCCGCGGTCCGTTCCTACCCCTAACCCGCACAAGCCATTCAGTTGGCTTATGGGACTTCTTACGAAGTAAGGGTGGAACTAAAAGACCACTTTTGTATATAAACTGTATTTTTTTTGCACAAATTGTTTAAGCATGGGTCTACATGTAGAAATCTATGCATAGATTTCGCAAGGAGGGTCGATGATAAAAAATGTATTGTTATAACCGTAAAGGCGCCATTCAGCTTATAGGCAAGCCGTTACGGTTATAACAATAATTTTTTTATTTAATATCATCGATCCTCCTTGCGAAATCTATGTAGACCCATGCTTAAGCAATTTGTGCAAAAAAATACAGTTAAAAAACTATATCGTGCGGCAGTGTAAATATTTAAAATACATCATTGACTACTCAAACATAATTTTACATTTTAAATTATCATTTTGTATTCGTTTACTCGCATCCACTAGGTATAAACGCATACGGCAGTGTAGTAGCTATTCGATGGCTAGACCGTGCGGCATTCAAATATGAAAAACTTCCCTTCTACATGTCGGGCCCACTCTAAATTTTTTTTTTATTCAAAGGTAACATAATAAACTTGGATTTTATGCTATTTTAAAAAAAATTAAAAAATACACATTGTTTTAAAAAATGCAAAATTTTGCAAAATTTCAAAAAAAAATTGCAATTTTTATTTTTTTGCAAAAACGGTATAGCCCATTGAAAAGTACGGAAAAAATCATTTAAGGAGGTTAAATTAAAATATTTAATAAAGAGATGAACAGAAGTTATGAATTTTTAAATAAAAAGCGATTTCACCAAAAAGTAAAAAATCGATAAATTTCAATAATCAATAACTCTTGAATGAACAATCCTAGAAGAAAAAAAATTGATGCTATAGCATATGATATATATATGATTCTTCGTTATAAGAACAACAAATAAGTAAAGTTTAAACAAAATCGGTGACAAAAATTTTTTCACCTGGTACACTTGGCAAATTTTGCCCCATATGCAAAAATAAAAATTCCAAACATAACCAAATTCTTTGACAGTTTTAATCTTTTTACTTGTTATAAAACCATTAAGAGCATATTTTAGTATAAAGTTAATAAACATATTTTTATCTCGAATTTCAAACGATTCAAATACTTTTAAGAATATTGAACGCTAATTTCGTCTTACTTTCTGAAAAAAATGAAATGTATGCATTTTTTGTGTTCCAAATTAGGATATTTCACGCCAAATTTTCAGTAAAAATTAAATTTTTCTGGAATATTTTTTATTTTAATTATGTGGTGTATACCTACTCCATTTTATGTAAATAGCTTCTAGTGAATAAATAATAAATAACAAAAACATTTCCATGGTTTTTGAGCTTGTTTTTGTTTTAGGGCAATAATAAAAGGTGACAAATTCAAAGGCTTTAAAAACCGTTGTCCGCATTGCCTAAAAGAGTTCACATTAAAAAATAGTTTAAAACGTCACATTAAAAGGCAACATGGCGATCCCTTTGCTAAATATAGGTGTCCACATTGCCCAAAAACGCACAAAAACGAAAATTATTTTAAAGAGCACGTTAAAAGCAAACATGGCGATCCCTCGCAAAGAAAAAAATACAAGTGTTCACAATGCGACGTAATGTTTTCTAGTACAAATAGTAAAAAGAGGCATTTTCAAATACAACACTCGTGTGCTAAAATCAGTTGTCCGCATTGTTCAAAAGAGTTCAAAAGAAGTGATCACTTAAAACGCCACGTTCAAGAACAACATGGCGATCCATTGAAAGGAAAAAAATACAAATGTCCACATTGCCCAAAAGCTTATCCAATAAGTCGTAGTTTAAGAAGACACCTTTTAGTCCAGCATTCCAAAATAAAACACAACGGTTTAAAACACACGTGTCCACATTGCCCGAAAGTGTACATAAATAAACATTTATTTAAAGAGCACGTTGAAAGCCAACATGGCGATCCCTCGCATAAAAAAAAGTACAAATGTCCACAATGCGACGTAATGTTTTCTTGTCTAAATAGTAAGAACAGGCATGTTCGAATGCAACACTCGTGCGCTAAATACAGTTGTCCGCATTGCCCGAAAAAATTCAAAAGAAGTGATCTCTTAAAATTTCACGTTGAAACCCAACATGGCGATCCCTTACAAAGAAAACAATATGAATGTCCACATTGCGACAAAATAGTATTATCTAAACATAATCTAAATAAGCACATAAAATCAAAACATTAATTTGTTAAAATAAAAATATTATATGTACCCTGGTCTTTTATTTCTACAAACCATTTCTTATACAATATGATTTTTAACAGAATTTAATAACTGAAGTTGTTGCCAACCTCAAAATAAAAATTATGCTACATTATGGTACGCACCAAACAAATATTATGGCACAAATTATGGTATATTTTAGGACTTTAAAATTCAAACAACTGGGCACTTTAAGAAAAGTCATATTTATTTTAAAACAAACAAAATAAAATAAATTAGGTACAAACAAAAACATAAACTTTGGTAGAAAAATAATAAATTATTTTAAATTTAATAAATTAACACTTTTAATTAAAAATAATATCGCATTCATCACAGTCTTCATAATTGAAATTATCTTTAGTCATGTATTTGCACATTTTTTCTGAGGGCTCAAAATTTATACAATTTTTTTTTAAATTTTTATACCGCTCGAAAAAATCTTTTCATAAAAACCAGAGGTGAAAAACAAAATTTTGAATAGAAAAGAACATATAACTGCTGCTAACCTAGAACATTAATTTTCATTAACAGATGTTTATGAAAATTTAATACTGCACTGGCAGGGCTGATCGCTACGTTGCCTAATTTATTTTCGGTGCAAAAGCATAAAAATGGAAGGGACAGACCTTTAAAATTATAGTACAAATACCATAATTATGGTCAAAAATTACGCGCCCCATTTAAATTACGTTACAATATTTAATTTACAATTAAGTATATTCTGTCCACAGTACACGTATGTAAAAAATATTTCGGTCCAATTTTGAGATAATTTTAACTGAATTATAAAATTAAAAATTTTAGTAAAATGTCAAGAATAATATTAATTATTTGCGAAAAGGGAGCCATAATGCCAAAACTATTGGATTAATAAAAAAGTTAAAAAAACAAGTTTGAAAAATAACTGTTAAAAAACCAAAAACGTTACATTTCTAGTTGTAACCAGTGGCGTGCCCGTGGGGAGTTTTTGTTTTTCCATTTATATTATAAAAAATCTTGTTAGCAAAAATAATAGTCCAGAAATAATGTATTAAAAATTTATTTACGTTTAATATAGTAGGTATATACATAATTACAAATATTTGGTGACTAAATAGTAAAATCACTCGTATTTTAATTTAAATAATATAAATCAATTCTACAAAATCCAAATTTATTATTAGGTAATCTGGTAAGAAATTAAAATGAAACAAAACAGGTAGGTAGAATTATTATTTTCCGTAACTGTAGGTACTTTGGTTCCGACGATAACGGCACGTGATGGTGCTAAAATTCCTATTAAGTCAGAATAACTCTTCCAGAAGACTCCCAAACCTTGCTATTAGTCTGACTTACTAAGACTTTCAAAAAATTTCACACGGGTTTAGTTTTTTTCTGTTTTATTGTGTTGTAAAGTTGATATATCTATAACTATAATTTTGGTCGCAATAAGGGCATTTGTTTTTTATTATTTCGATGGATCGCCATGTTGTTTTTTCAAGTGGACTTTTAATGCATCATTTCTCGTGAACACTTTCGAACAATGCGGACAACGGCACTTGAAACCGATGTGTGTTGATTTTTTATGCCGGCTCAAGCTGCTACTTTTTGCAAATTTTTTGTCGCACTGCGAACATTTGTATCCGTGTTTAGCGTGAGCGGTTTGAACGTGGACTTCGCGCTTTGCCTTGTCGGTGAACATTTTTGAGCAGTGCGAGCAACGGAAGTTGAAACCTTCGTGTATCGATTTAACGTGTATTTTCAGACTTCCCATAAGCGAAAATGTCTTGTCGCATTGCGAACAGTAGTATTTTTTTTTCTGCGAGGCATCGCCATGTTGGCTTTCGACGTGCTGCTTAAAACTATTTTGTTTCATGAACACTTTCGGGCAATGTGGACACGCGTACTTGGAACCTTTGTGCTCCATTTTGGTGTGTCGGGTTAAAGATTCCCTTTCTGTGAATTTTTCGTCGCATTGTGCACATTTGTACTCTAACGTTTGCAAAATATCGCCATGTTTTATCTCAATGTGCCGCGTTAGCTTACACTTTTTCGCGAACTTCTTCGGGCAATGCGGGCAATTGACCCTACGGCCGTCGTTGTTAGATCTGATGTGCACGTTTTTCAGCCACACGTTTAGAAATACTTTGTCGCAATGTGGACACGTGTACTTTTTTTTTTGCTTGGAGTCGCCGTGTTTGCTTTCAAGGTGATCTCTTAAAGTATCTTTTCTCGAGTACACTTTCGGGCAATGCGGACAACGGCTTTTGAGGCCGTCTTTTAACGATTCCCTAAAACAAAAAAGCGGCTCAATAACAACACTATGTTTCTTGCGAATAGTCCTAGAACTGCTTTGTCAAAAATTTATATTAATATGCTCAACTCACCATTGTTTGCAGTCAAATTTTGCTAAATAGGCAAAAGAACAGAAGAAATGTTTAAATTATAAAACTCACCTTTTTTTCTTTCTGGAAGGGCTGGTATTATTATTGTTTTCTTTTTTTTCTAATTCATCCGCGTCCCTACAAAAAAAATAAGTTAATTTACAGGGTGTTTCTATAATACACCAAAAATAACTCTGATTCATCTTTGTCATATTCAACACCATGGTATTCCACCTCGATTTTCGTATGAAACGTGGCTTCATCCTCATCTTTTCCTTCATCTTCACTGTGTATGGAATCTTCAGAAAAGTTACTAACCCCTCCTTCCTTTATATTGCATAAGGAATTTTCACTTTCATTTCCAGGATCAGAATCGTCACTTTCATCATCACTATCGTTGATTTTAGATCTAAAATTATGTTTAAATATAATTGTGGCCATAGGTTCTAAGCCCAATATTTAAATTCTGTGACCTTCAGGGCTCCCAGCAGGTAGTTTTTTTAAAGACTTGTCTATATTTTTGTCGTAAGTCTATAAAAGTCTATTTTTTTACCTAAAGTCTATAAAGTCTATATTTTCTGTTAAAATCAACTATTAAAGAAAGATATTTTTTTAAATATACATATTCACAGTTTTATAAATATCGAAACCACAGTAAACCAAGTGAAACATTCGAAAACTTTGCAGTTTACATTTAAAGTTCCCGCCGTCCAGACCCGACCCGCCCGCCAAAATTATTGCTGAATTGTTTCTGGTTGGGTCTAGGGTTTCGTTTACTTTTAAAGTTTCGGTTCGCTAGGTCCCCCCTAAAGCAATTTTTTATATAAATTTTTTTTATATTTATTATAAGTTATAATTTATTACAGAATTTAATATTTTTTTTGTTATTTATGTATTTTATAACAGATATGGTTACTTGTTAAATTTAATTCAATAAAAATTTATAATTTCAAGTTAACTCTATGTATTTTAAATTTAAATTTAGATCTTTTATCCAAAAAAAATGTATACCTCCATTTTATAGTTATTTCGGTAATTAATTTGGTCTATATTTGGTCGTTTATTTTTTATTATTAGTCTCTTAAGTCACTATTTCTCGCAACATGGACTGCTGGGAGCCCTGGTGACCTTCAATTTTGTTAACAAAAAACTTTCCTAAATATTTGACCATAAAATTGCAAATTTAAAATATCGACAGAAAATTTTTGCGCATCTTATCCTTATAAATTATGATGGGACTTAAATTTTTACTACAATTTAACTGCAGTTACAAGGATAGGGACGTTAAAAGAAAAACACTTGACACAATTAAATGAAAAACAAAATGTTTCTTACTGACCCTGATTTAATTCGTCGTTTATATTTGTTCCCTTTAACTTCTTCATCTTCAGGAGTGTATGATGAATCTTCATCGGCAGAAAAGTCACGTCCTTCATCGCTACTATCATCAACTCTAAATTATGAGTAGGTTTAATTAAATATATACCTAGCTTATGTAACAAAAAAGTGATGTAATGTTTGAAATATAGTGTTTTTTATTTTAGGAAGTTGTTAAGTTGAAAAATTCCTTGAATTATGAATTGTATTAGTTATAATTTTTTTTAGAAAACAAAAAACATAAAAATGATGGTTTTAGTATGGTCCAATAATATATCTAAATTTTAATGAAACTCAAATAAAATAGACGCACATTGGGACAATTTTATTTATTCTTCTAGTGGATCTTCTAACTTCATGATTTTTTACTTTACTTCTTGAATTTTCTTTGTTTTTTTCCTCATTTTCAGACGTGGATAAATCATCTTCTACCTCTGTATCTGTTGCTTCGTTTTTGTTATAACTTTCTTCAACTTCAGTCCTGAAATTTAATTTATACAGTATGTTGAGTGAATAAGTTTTGAAACCTTAAAAAATAAACTTTTTGCCTTAAATCATTAAATTTAACTTTGAAACTAGTGGAACAACATGTTCAACTGGTGCAACATATTTAACCTCACTTTTTTCAAATTTTAAATCTAAAATACTTACTCAACCTGACAATGTTTTCTACATTCTTTATTATTTTCTTTAATATTTTTTGGTTGGTTTTCCTTTTCTACATCCTTCGAGTCTATGAGGTAAATGCTATCCTCAGTGACAAAGTCATCAAATAAATGTACCTCGTCCTCTTCCATGGGATTATTTACTGTAAAAAAATTAAAACACGAACAATTATTGCCATAGACTTACAATGAGGGTCACATTACTCATAGAAATTTGTAACATGTTAAAAAATTCATTAAAACACAACAGACGTTGACCTTAAAATTTCCGTACATTACCATTGATGTGTGATTCAATTTTAATATCTATGATTTCTATCCACTAAACATTTTACATCACAAAATAATCACCTACAAAACAAAAAAGCAACAAAATTTGACCCAACAGCTGTTCGCATAAAAGAGGGTTGGCAACACTTCTTTATCTCTGACAACCCTTGTCTCTGCTGGCAACACTGATGAAAGTTTAATGTTTGTTTATAATCTGTGTTTTCTGTGTGAAATTGTTTTACATGTTATATGTTTATAATAAGGTACTATCATAGAAAATGGGTACTATATATACTTTACTTTATATATATTTATTTTAAATAGTCTTATCTAATATATTTATAATGTTATGCTGTTAATACCATACAATTTTAAATGTGTACGTAAATTTTAAGGTTAGAATAGTTGTTTGAATTTTTTGGAAGGAGGTATTTTATTTGTTAACACGATTTTACAGTAATAAAATGAAAAATACCTCATATTGCATTAATTATGTAAAACTCATCTTTAATAATTTAATTTTTACAGTAAATAATACAATGGAAGAGGATGAGGTACATTTATTTGATGACTTTGTCACTGAAGACAGTATTTACCTCTTGGTCTCTGAGGATGTAGAAAAGAAAAACCAATCACTTTTAGACACCCAAATTACCTTTGAAAAAGTACAAAGACCTGTTGAACCAAAAAATATTGGAGGAAATAATAATAAAGAATGTGGAAAAGATTCTTGGAAGTAAGTATTTTAAATTAAAAAATGCATAACTTTGTTACATATTATTACAAAATATTTATAAAAAGGTATGGTTTTGGAACATTAAAATATTAAAATAAAAGGATATAATGCATTAGGCCAAATTCAATTTTAAACTCAACAAAAAATATGTTTATAATAATTGTTCAGTTTACCTAACATCAAATATATGTTTGTATAACTTACTGCCAATTTCACCTATTTTCAAGATATTTTTATGAATATAAAAACTATTGCAACTTTTTTATATAGGTCCGCCCTCTAGCGGTTAATTTATTAATTATTATTTTATTTCAAAAATAAAATAGAGCTCAACCTAATTTAGGTTATAGTTCGCAGACTGTGTAATAGTTCAAATTTTATCTTAGTCAGACTTACTTAAAGCAAATTATTTTAAATACAAATGTGGTCATTGATTTTCTGTAATTTAGGAACCACTGATATTTTGATAAAATTGGAATTGGAATTTGGAGAACATTTATTTGGGTTTTATTTGTTGTGCTTTACTCTGTTTTTGATTTTTTTAAATTTTTAAATGAATTTATTTTTGTTTTTATAATATTTAGCTTCCCTGGTGACATTTCCACCTGTTAAAGTTACCGCACGTATCACCCAACAACACCCTGTATAAATCCAATTTTAGGACTGCAGTTGAGGAAAGTTATAACACAAATGAAGCAACAGATACAGACGACGAATATTTAATCACGTCTGAAAATGATGAAAAAAACAAAAAGAATCCAAAAACTAAAGTTAGAAGATCCTCAAGAAGTACAAAAAAAATTGTCGCAGTGTGAGTCGTTTTCATCTAACTTTTATTAAATTTTAAACTAGGTATTGTCAGACCAAACAAAAACTATATTTTTTTATGCCTTTTAAACACTATTTTAAACAACCTATATCATTTTTTTTGTAACAAATGCTAGATATTAAATTATACCGACTAATAATTTTAGAGTTGATGATAGTAGCGATGAAGAACGTGACTTTTCCGCCGATGAAGATTCATCATACACTCCTGAAGATGAAGAAGTTAAAGGAAATAAAAATAATCTACGAATTAAATCAGGGTAAGTAAGAAACATTTTATTTTTTATTTAACTGTAACAAAAGTGTTTTTCTTTTAACGTCCCTATCCCATTAACTGCAGTTAAATTTTGGTAAAAATTTAAGTCCCATCATAATTTATAAGGATAAGATGCGCAAAAATTTCCCTCTGGATACTTTAAATTGGCAAATTTATGGTAAAATATCTAAGAAAGTTTTTTCTGGCAACAAAATTCAAGGTCTTGAAATCTAAATATTTTAACGTCCCTATCCTTGTAACTGCAGTTAAATTTTGGTAAAAATTTAAGTCTCGTCATAATTTATAAGGATAAGATGCGCAAAAATTTCCCTCAGAATATTTTAAATTTGCAACTTTATGGTAAAATATCTAAGAAAGTTTTTTCTGGCAACAATATTCAAGGTCCTAAAATCTAAATATTTGAGCTTAGATTCTATAAGATTGTGTAAAATATCAGTCCTCTGGTATATACAATTTGTATAATACAAATGTATATTTTTTAGCAGATAAAACCTAAATTTGCCATAAATATATTTAAACATAGTTTTAGATCTAAATTCAACGATATTGATGAAGAAAGTGACGATTCTGATGAAGATGAAAGTGAAAAAACCTCATGCGAAATTAAGCAAGAAGAAAGGGATAGTGACTTTTCTGAAGAAGATAAAAATTCCCCACATAATGAGGAAAAAGATGAAGATGAAGCCATGTTTGAGACGAAAATTGAAGTGGAATATCATGGGGTTAAGTACAATGATGATGATGAGTCAGGGTGAGTTATTAAAAAAATATATATACAGGACGTCCTACAGGACCCGGAAATATAAACACAATGACTTTTTTGGACATAAGAAAGCTTATGAAACATTTGTCTTTGTGTGGTAATGTAAAATTAACGTTTTGTAGGACTGACAGTAAAGTTTTAAATATGGAAAACACGAAAAATACTTCCGAAAACGGGTAAGCGTTTTTTAAAATTTAAATTAACTTTTATACAGTCTTAAGGGTAAGTGGTAGGGTATGAATAACTCTTATTATTAGACAAGTTTATGGATTTTTTTTGTTTAATTTGAGTCTAGTTAGTAAACAATAAATAAAGTTTTTTTGATCTTTTGAGCTTGCTTTTTGTTTTAGGAAATCATTAAATGGCAAAAACCGTTGTTTACAATGCTCAAAAATCTATAAATCAAATAAAACCCTAAGACGTCACGTTCGAATTGAACATGGCGATCCCTTACAAAGATACAAATATAAATGTCCACATTGCCCAAAAGCTCTCACAAGGAGTGATTCTTTAAAAAGCCACATTCAATTGCGACACGGGGATCCCTCGCGAAGAAAAAAATACAAATGTCCGCATTGCCCGAACGTTTACTCAAGAAGAACTACTCTAAATCACCACGTCAAAGGCCAACACGGCGACTCAGCGGAAAGAAAAAAGTACACGTGTCCGCGTTGCGACAAAATATTCTCGCACGTGGCAGTAAAAAACGCGCACCTCCGGAAGCACGAGGTCTTCGAGGTCAACTGCCCGCAATGCCCGAATACGTTCCCGACAAAAATTAGCTTGAAACATCACATTAAAAAAAAACATGACGAACCACCACAAGAACAAGACTTCGAATGTACACAATGCGAAGTCAAATTCATCGAGAGAGATTCTTTCATCCGACACGTTAAAGTAAAACACGAAGGTTTTAAACACACGTGTCCACATTGCCCGAAAATCTATAAGTCTAGAAGACCATTAAAAGAACACGTTGAAAGCCAACACGGCGAACCTTTGCTAAGAGAAAGCTACCACTGTTCACAATGCAACAAAACATTGCCAACCAAAGAAAGTTTGAAAAGGCACAATAAATCAAGACACGGAGGTTTTAACTTTCCTTGCCCGCACTGCTCGAAAGTTTACACCAACAAGAAAAACTTGAGTAGACACCTTCAACTCAAACATGCCGTACAGAAAGAAAAACACACGTGTCCTCTGTGCGACGAAACATTCTCGACCAGGCAAGGTAGAGGCGAGCACATTGAAACAAAACACGACGGCCGCCTTTTCAAATGTCCGCATTGCCCACAAACTAGCAAAAGGAGTTCTCATTTAAAACTCCACATTCTAGGCATGCACAGCAGCGATCAAAGAAAAAAGTTAAAGTGTCCACATTGCGACAAAATTTTATCAAGCATCACTGGTATAAAAATGCACGTAAAATCAATGCACGAACGCATTAAATACAGTTGTTCGCATTGCCCAAAAACGTATACAAGCAACGGTAACCTAAAAAATCACGTTCGAATAGAACATGGCGATCCCCAAAAAAAAAATTACAAATGTCCGCAATGTGACAAATTGTTTTATCATGTGTATAGTGTGAATAAGCATGTTAAAAAAAAACATCAAGGACTTGCAGCTTAATTTGTTGAAAATAAAAATATTTTAAGAGACCCCTAAAAGCCAAGAGAACAAGTGACATTTTACTTGGAATTCCTTAGAACCCCTTGGCTTCTAGGGGCCTCATTTGTATCTATGTACAACTTGGACTTTTATTTCTAAAAACCTATCCTTTCAATAAAAAAAATCAAATCTAAGTTTGTACCAACCATAACTAATGCTGGATTTATGCAGCACAAATTAACATTAAGTTAACATTAAGAAGTTAAATGAACGTAATCCATTGGAAGCTTTTATGCAACACATTAACTTTAGAATTAAGTTAACAACCACCAACTTTTATCTTCTTAATGATAATGTTAATTTTTATTTCTCCTACGCAGGTTTGCGGCGCAATTTTTAAATAAACCGTGTCAGTAATGCCAACATACCCGAAAATAAAATGAAACTTACTGCTAAATGATTCATTTTTTATTCAATGATTGTGTTCTTTGGTTTATTGTTTGACGTGGAGTTTATAGTTTTTATATGCTAAAACGGGATTAAAACAAAATTCAAACAAACCAAAAATGTCAGATGTCAAAATTACTTTAACTTATACGCATGCTTAATTTGCTACTAATTATGCTGCATAAATATCCTCCTATTAATGTTAAATTAATCTTAATGTTAATTTGTGCTGCATAAATCCGCCATAATAAGTAGCACATTTCTAATTTAGAAATTCTAAAAGTTACACTGCAAACGGAAAAATATAGAAGTGTATAGGATGACTCCCCTTTTAAATATATATATATAGACGAAATAGAAGGCAGGCAGACGATTTAGGGGTTAAAGGGGCGGGGCAGACGCCGCTGGCCACCCCCATGCCACATCCCTTAGATTCAACACCCCAGCATTTATATCAGGGCGGCAGAAATTTGAAGAGATCAAGGGGTAGTTTTTCATTGGGAAGGATTTAAACTGTTTTTAGAGGGTTATAGCATGAAATTAGTGTTTTTTAAACCAAAAAATCATAAATACCTATTTACATCAAAACCAATCTACAAAGAAAATCTATAGTTAATCCAATCAAACACTGATAATTCATTAAATTCCTGCGTATGCAACCAAATATACACTTACGGTGTAATGTGGGTTGTCTTCACTTGTTTTCACCATAGATGGCGTTGTAGAAGTGGTCGTAGAGAACTGTCACTTCGTTTAACAAACGTCAAAATAGTAAACAATGTATTATTTTTAGTGTAATTTAACATAATTTAAGGTTAAAAATGAACAATTTTGGGGCGTATTCGTACTGGGCGGGCTTGGAGTTGAACAATTTACACAATAATCCGCCGGAGTTGGAGAATTTGGATGCCTCCGCAAAGTTTAGGTACCCCATGTTATTTAATGGGAATTTGGGGAAAAATGAGGTGAATAACGAAGTAAAAAGCGATGAGATGGTCGAGAGTAAGCATAACATTAATAATAAAGTGGAAAAAAGTCGGCCTTTTTCCTGCGATCTGTGCGGAAAGTCGTTTTTACTCAAACATCACCTAACCAGCCACACTAGGACTCATACCGGTATTAAGCCACACAAATGCGAGCAATGCGGGAAAAGCTTCACACACAAACATTGCTTGAACACCCATATGTTGCTGCATTCAAGCGAAAGACCCTACGAATGTAAAGAATGCAAAAAAAGCTTTACGTTGAAACACCATCTGATTTCACATGGACGAGTAACAACAACAATATTTGCTAAATCAATGTTTAATATGGATATTTTAGGTACATAAAAGAGCAAAACCATTTGTATGCATTGAGTGTGGACAAAGCTTTCCTCTCAAAAGACATCTAATAACTCATGGTAAATTCCATGCTGGGGAGCGACCTTTTTTGTGCACAGAATGCGGGGAATCCTTCGCACAGAAAGATCATTTGGTAAATTAATAATATTTTGTATACAGTATACTAAATTAAAAACAAAAACCAACATTTTTTAGGTTATACATTCCCGATTCCATGGCTTTAAAAACTCCTACGCCTGTCCTGATTGTGGCGCCACCTTCACGCGAAAATTTGAGTTGGTAAACCATGGAAAGATCCATGGAAAACAACCTTTATCATGTCATATATGCCATAAAGAATTTCTGCAAAATCGAACCCTAATCGCCCACATAAAGTAAGTAATAGTAATTTAACCAAATAGTATTACATATTTCGTATTTTTTAGGCTTCACACTCACACAAATCTCAACTTAACCCTCTTAAACACAATAAAAACGGAAAAAACCCCCAACCCAAAAAAATATCATTGCGACTATTGTTCAAAGTACTTCAACGCTAAACATGGGTTAATTCAGCACCAGAAGAAAAATCCAGAAGGCGCCTGCGCCCTTAAAACGCACACCTGCGAAATATGCAGCAAAAGTTTCTATCAAAAAAATCATTTGTTGTTGCACTGTCGACAGCATAACTCTAGTCAGAAGGAGACGTTTTAATATTTAATTTTAGGTTAAGTTATTGTTTTAATGATAATAAAAATAATAATAAGTTATTTAGAGTGTTTTACCTATTTATTTGAAAAATAAGGGGTTAAGAAATTGGGATTGTTTAATAAGTGATGAAAATCCCATTTAGTTATGCTCAATATAATGGAATAAACGTCAAAAAACAGTTTAAAATGTCAAAACACATTCTAGAATGTCAAAAACATTTTAGAATGTAAAATAACAAAAATTTGTGCAACTTTTAGAAAACTTTAACGATTTTTATAAAAAATAAAGAATTTACATAAAAAGTCGTGGTCTTTCTAATTATGTAAACAGTTTTAAAATAAAATAAGTATTAAACAAGTTATGAGCGATAAACCGTAAAAAAAGTTATTACGTTAACAACGCTTTAAACCCACAAAAAACATATACTCAACGTAATTATAAGTAAAACTCACCTCAATAAAGCATATTCCATCAATTCTTCAACGTTAATTTTAACAAAACAACTTAAAAACGCAATTTTAAACCGCTATAAACTAAGTCCTGCGCACTACGCCAGCGCCCCCCTTTATCATGCGGTCGAGAGGCGAAATATGCGGCCAGTTCAGAACAAAACACCATCGAGAGTTGTGACAGTTCTCCAGCAGGAAAAATCGAAGTGTTTTTAGTGGCGAATTATCGCACAACACGCGTTTGATTTGCATTAAAATCGCACTCGAAGTGTTCAAGTGACTATTTTAAATACGCATGATTTCAAAAGTGAGTTGCACCGCATGATTTTCAGATATTTTACGATGTTTCTTTGTTACTCAGCAGAGCTGACAGCCATTTTACCCCATACCGATTGTTTTTTGTTCGCGATTTTGATGATGCGTTGCTTGGCAACCTCTCTTGAGCCACTTGATTGTTGTGAATTAACGTAAATTATCGAAAAACAACAAAAATAAAGCAAACATTACATGAATAATGCGTTACAAGGGAAAAATATACAACGTTTTTGCACGTTTTGTGTTTAAATATGACTTCCTGTTGTTATTCAACGCATTTTCGATAAATTTCGATAAAAAAACAATCGATTTTACGATACCTCGCTTTGTTATGAACATCAGCTGTTTATTCGCGTTTAGAACAGACGTACGTTCATAGCTCCGTTACCTTTTAGCTTGTAGGGTTTGCTATGAGACGTAGGTGGAAATTTAAATCGATTATGTTATTAGCATGCTGCGCATTTCAACATTAGCTCGTTTTTTTCGTAGGTACTATTTGCGTTTGTTGACCTCTGAAATTTGATGTTTGCGAAATGCACACTTAAAAAATACGCATTTTCATTAACACGTCGTAATATGGTTTTCTTTTATTTATTAACTTTACGATATGTTAAATTTTCTTATATTTGAATGAATTGAATGTAAAAAATATTTTCAACAAAGATGTGGGCCTTAATTATAAATGCGGGACCCATGTATTATTTTTGCAAAAACAAAAAGCGGTGCATTTCCCAGAATTAATAAATCTTTTTGTCTTACTCCAGACAGTCAGTTAAGGTCAAAAAACGGTCACTAAACTCTGAATAAATAAAAAAAAACGTTTGATTCTCTTGTTCAAAAGGAAATCAGGAAATGCTTTGAATAAAAATCGATGCAATGAAAAATATTTTTAGATTTCCGATAAATATTTTGAATAGACTTTAAAAATAAAATTGGTGTTTGTTTTTAGAACTGTTTATTTATTTACAAAACACTACGAAATTTTTGGCAGCAACGTAGATGCTGTATTTTTAGTTGCTTCATATTTCATTGAATCGTAGTTGCATAGACCTAAGCCCTCTCGATTCGTTGTAAATTTTATCCTGATGGACGGGTTTTTGAGTTTTTTTGTTAAATTTAAAACGACAAAATGGTGAGTACAGTTTAAGTCATAAAAAATTGGCGAAAAAAAAAGAAATATACAGTCCAGACAAAATCATTGATTTTGAATGCTTTTTAAATCTTATTTCTGGGTTCAAAAAACGTCATAGTTGCGCTGATATTAACAGTGGTTTGTTTTTTGTAAATAAAGTAATATTATTGGATTCAGCGTATTTTATTTAGTAGATCTACTATATCCGTGGGTATATGTATATAAAGTTTATATTTTTTATAGTCATTACGAAACATTACCAGACATTCTAAATTTTTTACACCCACCATCAACTCTTTGTTTTTATCACATAATAACCGTTATATAATTTTTTTAGTAACCGTCTAGTAAAATTATCATTGAAATAAACAAAAACATTTTTATTGCGCGTTATATCAAGTTACGTGGAAAGATCAATATAAAAACACTAGTTGCTTGGAGGATAAAACAAAACAAAATGACAGTTGACCTCAACTGTCAAAAAGCGTATTTTCGAATTTAGTGTTATTTTCTTTGTTTTTGGGCCGATTTTAACGATTTTTTTTTTGCATTGAAATTTTTTTTATTTGTAAATAGTTATATAAATAATGTTTTTTACATATTATTAATAACTTTTTTAAAGCGGTCAGGTATTGTTCATTTTTTTAAGGTTACGTGATTGTTTGTTATGACCTTGAACTTGGCCGCGTCGATTTTCAACGTAAAATTGTTCGTTTAAGTACCAAATCAATAAAAACATATTTTTTTAATTTTATGTAATTATTTATTTACAAAACTAAACTCTTATAATAAAATTACATAAAACAGTCGCTATTAATATAATAATAATAATTTTTTCTTATATTTGTAAGAAAAAAGATTAAATCACAAAATATTCCCTACTTAGAGGTATTTTTCTGTAACAAGACTTTTATCGCTGGAAAGGTTTTTCCCTCCAAAACCTTCAAAAACGCGCCTCCACCAGTGGAAACGTGAGACAATTGACCATCGGCGTTCCATTTTGCCAAACAATAACCAGTCCTACCCCCACCAGCGACTGTGATGGTACCATTTTTTGTTGCTTTCACTATTTCGTCTAGAACAACTCTGGTACCGTTGCAGAATTTATCGTACGACACTGTACCCATCGGTCTAAAATAAAAAGTGATTATGTTTTATTTGTTTTTGCGGGTGGTAGAGCAGGTTGGAAAAAAAATCATCAAAATCGGTCCAGATATAAGGAAGTTACCAGATCGATATATTGGCGCCCAACATGTAAAAATTGCAACTTTTTTATTTATGCACCAATTTTGGGGATTTTTTGTTTGTACGCCAAAAAACGTACCTACGCTGATTTCAAAAATACCATTGAAAGTTAAAAAATATTACTAAAAAACAACCAAGAAATACAAGCATATTATGAAAAATAGCGCATTATTTATAGTAAAATTACTAAAGTCGGCCGAAAAACGACAAAGTTGCAGCAACTTTTAAAAACGTTGAGCGCCCAAATGTCAAAATCGTAACCGATTTTGTTATTTTTTGTAGGTATACTTACTTGCCAATAAAATTGCCAATGATTGAAAAAAAAATCGTCAAAATCGGTCATAATATAAGGAAGTTACCAGATTGATATATTGGAGCCCAACTTTTTCGAAAAATCGCTATAACTCCGTTGATATTGACGCGATTTTGATGAAATTTTCAGGGTAGTCAGACAAAAATACGCTCTTTCGTAAAACTTACTTACCCATTCCATAAAATGACCTTGGCTCGGGATATGGTCTTCCTGTAGACTTCAATTGTTTTGGGGCCGATGTCGCACCCGACCCAACCCGGTTCGATCTCGGTTTCGACGTCGGCCAGCTTCACTTCCCCGTTCTTCATATCGTCGGTTATGTAGAAGTCCTGTGGTATGTGTATCTTGACGTTATTTTTTTTGGCTTTGATCATGATGTTTTTGATGGTGTCTTCGAGTTCTGGGCACGTTGGGAAGTCGCCCACGTTGATGTGGTGCACGACTTTCAGGAAGTTGTAGGCTTGACCGCCACCGATTATTATCTCGTTGGCAACATTGATCATGTGGTTGAGTAGGGGGATTTTTTCCTCGCACTTGTTACCGCCCAAAATGCAGACCAAAGGTCTTGAGTTTTGCGATTGGGTTAGTACGGCCGATAGGTGGGTTAACTCCGATTTCATCAGAAAACCGGCCGCTTTTGTTTCGAATAGATCGCCCATCATGGAGCTGTGGTCTCTGTGGACAGTACCGAAAGCTTCGTTGATGTAAACATCAGCTAACCTACGTAGGGATTTTCTGAAGTTTTTGATTTCCTCTTTTGTGGCTTCGACCTTATTCCCCAGCCAGTCTTTGCCGGTCTTCTCCTCCCCCAAAGTGAACCGCAGGTTCTCCAGAACGATTATGGAACCATGCCTGGGGTATCTGCAGTACGCCTCGGTTTTTCTTGATGGTACTGGATCGGGTAGAAAGATAACATCGCGTTGCATCAACTTTTCCAAAACTTTCGCTACCTTTTCCATCGATAAATCTTTCACAACTTTACCCCCAGGTCTACCCCGGTGGCTCATGAGCACTATGGACCTACATCGATGAGCAATACAGTAGTTTATGGTTTTCAAAGACTCCTCAATCCTAAAATAGTCAGTGATGTTCCCCTCATTATCATAAGGAACGTTGTAATCAACCCGTATCAAAACACGTTTGTCAAACAGATCCAAATCATCTATGCTCATTAGGTTATTAAAATTCATTTTTCAAAAAAAACTCCCAAAGTAAATGCTTTACAACATACAAAATATTATAGACTGAAACCCGTCCATCTCGAAAAACGTTTTTATACTAAACTTAAAAGTACGGAATATTACATTTATTTACTCTAGAGTCAAATCTCATGCCACGGTAAATATTTTTTATTAAAACAATCCTCAAAACGACTGTAATCCCTCTTTAAATACGTTTTCAATTGTTCTCACACCAATTTGACGTTGATTTCTGTTTGTTCTACTTAATTTTCACTGTTTTTATTAATAAATTCAAGGCGATCGAAGAAATCAGATCATTTAGAAGTTTAGAAATATTCCATGGTTTTGATATGGAAATGCTGTAATTTAAAGAGTGTTTTTTTTTGTATAGCCTAAAATTTACATCAAATTTGCGTTAAAAATTAACGGGATTATCGCGATTAAGAAAAAAATAGGCGGTGGGCGCCAATATGTAAAAATTGCAACTTTTTTGTTTGTGCACCGATTTTGAGGATTTTTTGTTTGTACGCTAAAAGCGTACGCTGATTTCAAAAATATTATTAAAAGTTAAAAAATATTTTTAACTAAAAAGTTTATCTGAAAAAACTACCAAGGAATACAAGCATGTTGAAATTCCTAACATTATGAAAAATAGCTCATTATTTATAGTAAAACTAAAAAAAAAATCACAAAAATCGGCCCATAACCAAAAAAGTTACAGTTACAGTTGGCATTTTAAAAAAGTTGGGCGCCAATTTGTAAAAATCGTAACTTTATTGTTTGTGGGCCAATTTCGACTATTTTTTTTTATTTTTTTAAAATTCAAAAAGTAATAAAAAAAATTACAGTTATTTATAATCGTAACTTTGTTAGTAATGAATCAATTTTGATGAATTTTTCTAGGGTGTTCTAAAAAAATAACGCTTGTTTTAAAAATATTATCAAAAGTTTCAAATTATTAAAATAAAAAAAAAAATACCAAGAATTTTTTTTTTTAATCCTTTACATTTTATAGTGAACCTCCAAAAAATCTCCAAAATTGACCAAAAAACAAAATCGATTTAAAAAACTTTGGTCGCCAAAATGTAAAATTTTCAAAATCTGACTGTTTTAAGGTTATTTATTCCAAACTTCAAGGACATAAACCTCAACTATTAAAAAAATTAAAATCCCTAATTTTAGCAATATATAAATTATTATTTGCGTGGTAACAAAAAATATTGAAACCAATTTACATAAACATTAACTTAACAATCTTATATTTATTTAAATATAATCTCTTTTACGTACACAAAAATATGTATGTAAACATCGAAAAAAATAAACAAAATAAATTGCGTACCGTTGCATGAAAAATTGGTCAAAACCTTTTGTCTTGAAGTTAAATTTAGAAGTATAAATATTGTTATCTAGACACGCTTAAGTTTTGGAAAAAAAAGGTTATCTAGTACTGCAGGAAAGCAGTAAACAAGGAATCAAAAATAGACAATTATTAAAAAACTGTGCACGCACTCTGATATGTGATTTTACATTTTTTTTGGGCTTTTTAGCTTCTCCATTTTTTTCTTAAACTTTCTGTATAAAATATGAATTCTAAACTAAAATTTACAGGTGGTTTTAGCGGCGACTACATGTGGTAATTTTTTTAAATGGTACGTAATTTTTAATTCAAAAATATTAGATAGAATAAAACAATATTTTTTTTTACGTTAGCGCTATCTCATAAATTTATTTATTTATTATGCTTGCATTATGATTAGATACCAAACTTCCTTATTATTAAATTAATTAAATATTATTTTTCTGGTTAAATACATTTAACTCGTTCGTCTACTGCGCACTTTTTAAATGCAGTAGTGAAAAGTTGGATGTCATCAAATTGGCGCTTTAAATGAAAATTTTGAGCGCCCAGCTTTTTATTTAAATCGACATAACTTTCTTACCAATTGTACGATTTAAATGAAATTTGCAGGATAGGGTAATTTTTAGTTCCTGCTCTTAGTTTTTAACCGCAGGATTAAAAATTCCTGCAGGTTTAAAAAATACTGCAGGTTTAAAATTTGTATTTTTTTTCTGAAGGTGTGACCGCTCCGCATGGCCTGCCTTAGCAGTAAACGCACTCTGATATGTGAATCCAACGGCAGCTTCGAGCAGGACGCCTGCAGGGTCGCGAAATCAGCAGGAAAACGCAGAACCTTCTTGGAACGGGTAAATAATGCCCACTGACAAAAATATATTTTTTCTATTTTTTTTTTCAATGTTTAGTTGGCTGTCAGCAGGAGGCGGTTGCCATCAGCAGGACGTCGCGAAGCCACAAAAAATGGTGAAAACTTTTCAGGCCTATTTGCCGCCTCAATGCCATCGGACCTACTCCTGCATACACTGCCGCGCTCATCTCGCCAATCACGACGAGCTCATTTCCAAGGTAACGTGATTTGCAGGATTTTGGAGAAAAAAAATCGGCCCGCAAATAACAAAGTTAGGATTTTTACAAATTGGTGCCCAACTTTTTTAAATTACCTCTAATTAACTTGTTCTTTTTTCGCTAGATTTTCGTGATTTTTTTATATTTAACGCAATAAATTTTAATTTTTTTATTTTCTAAAACATTATTAAAAAAAATTGTCAAAATTAACCCACAAATAACAAAGTTACGATTTTTACAAATTGGCGCCCAACTTTTTTAAAATGCCAGTAACTGAAACTTTTTGTTTATGGGCCCATTTTTTTTATTTTTAATTATTTTTTGAATTTATAAAAAAAATTGAAAAAAATACTCGAAATTGGCCCACAAGTAACAAAGTTACGAGTTTTACAAATTAGCGCCTAACTTTTTAAAAATTTTGTGATTTTTTTTTTAGTTTTACTATAAATAATGAGCTATTTTTCATAATGTTAGGAATTTCATCATGCTTGTATTCCTTGGTTGTTTTTTTTTAGATAAATGTTTTAGTTAAACATATTTTTTAACTTTTAATAATATTTTTGAAATCAGCGTACGTTTTTAGCGTACAAACAAAAAATCCTCAAAATCGGTGCACAAACAAAAAAGTTGCAATTTTTACATATTGGCGCCCGCCGCCTATTTTTTTCTTAATCGCGATAATCCCGTTAATTCCAACGCAAATTTGATGTAAATTTTAGGCTATACAAAAAAACACTCTTTAAATTACAGCATTTCCATATTAAAACCATGGAATATTTCTAAACTTCTAAATGATCTGATTTCTTCGATCGCCTTGAATTTATTAATAAAACAGTGAAAATTAAGTATAACAAACAGTCAACGTCAAATTGGTGTAGTCGAAATTGGCCCACAAATAACAAAGTTACGAGTTTTACAAAATGGTGCCCAATATTTTTAAATATGAAAGAATCTTTAAAAAAATCGGCCCATAAGCAACAAAGGTACAATTTGTACAAATTGGCGCCCAATTTTTTTTAAATATGAAAAGCTTGACCCATAAGCAACAAAGGTACAATTTTTTACAAATTGGCGCCCAACTAAGAGATGAAAAATATGTTAACAAATTGGCGCCCAACTTTTTGAACATGCCAGTAACTGTTACTTTGTTTTCGTGGCGATTTTTTTATATTTAATTTCTTTTTGAATTTCAAAAAAAATAAAATAAATATTTGAAATTGGCCCACAGATAACAAAGTTACGATTTTTACAAATTGGCGCCCAACTTTTCTAAAATGCCCAGTAACTGTAACTTTTTGTTTTTGAGCCGATTTTTAATATTAAAATTTCTGATAAATTAAAAAAAAAATAGTCGAAATTGGCCAACAAGTAAAAAAGTTACAAATTGGCGCCTAACTTTTTTTAAATATGAAAGAAGCTTAAAAAAATCGGCCCATAAGTAACAAAGTTACAATTTTTTACAAATTGGCGCCCAGCATTTATAATCCCTGGAATTTTTGCTTTTTTTCGTCATACAATACTTTTTAGATTTAAACAAGCTTTTTAAGTTATACTAACAAAATCACGCTTTTTTCACTGACGTCATCCAGTTTAACATATCTTGAATAATAAACTTAAAATCAGTGGTGTTTTTATTTTTTTATTGCTTCGATCTGTTAAATCTCGGTTATATCTGGTTTTAATATTGTGTCTGGTGCAAATTCAACCTACAATTCGAAATGCATTATCGCGACCTATTTCTTATGCAATAATTGTAAGAATTTGCTATTTACTTTCACCTAACAATGTTATGACTGAAAAAATATAGAAAAAATGTACTCTCCCATTTAAACTCCTGTATTATCTTAAACGGATTGCAGTTTTCGAACGATTCTTTTTTTGAATTACAGAGGAATATTTTGGGATTATTTTAATGTTTTAACCAATTTTTTATCTCAATTCTTACCTAGTTAAAAGTAATTTTACTAATAATTATTGTCACTCGGTATATTATTTAAATTGCATTCTATTTTTAACTTTCTTAATAAACTCTGTTAATTTCATCGAAAAATCTTGAAAAATAAAAAAGTTGCGATGTTGCCATTTTCATTTTTTACAGTTGCAAGGATGGGATGTTAAAATTAATGTTTTTTGACGTTTCAGTCATTCCAAGGCAGTCAAGGCCGAGCATATTTATTCAATTCAGTGTAAGTATTTATTTTTTATTAATAATTTTATATTTTCACTCTTTTAGAAACTTGTTTTTGAAACGTATTATTAAAAATACATTAATTAGGTGAAAATTTATTAGAAATCCATTAATTGGTCTTGTAAAGTAATTTTTATGGTTGTTTTGTAAAATCTGGTGATTTCTAGGGTTTTTTCATTTTTAGGGTAAACGTAGGTTGCGGGCCTGCCGAGGAGCGGGTTCTACTCACAGGCCTTCACGCTGTTGCCGATATTTACTGCGAATGTTGTAAAACAACGTTGGGCTGGAAATATGTAAGTTTGCTAAATGGCAACGTCGCATTATTTTGAAATTTGTTGTTTTTTTCAGGAACACGCGTTCGAATCCAGCCAAAAATACAAAGAGGGAAAATTTATAATCGAACTAGCTCATATGATTAAAGAAAACGGGTGGGACTGACAGTTTTAAGACGTTTTAAATAAAAAAACGAAAATTTTATTAAGTGTTGAACGCGTTTCAGTGACATTTTTTCGTGGTTTTGAATGTTTTCGAGACGCAAGTGGAGCTTCGTAGGACTACTGTACGTAATTTCTCACAAAAATACGTCTTAAATAACGAAAAAAGCATTTAAACAAAGTCGCTCACAAAATGACGTTTTTATAGATTTTAGTCATTCCGTTTTTGAACTAGCGTAAAGAAAAACAATAAATTATGGTTATTTTTGGAAAAAACGTAAAAAATACGGCAAACCAAATTTTTTTTCGTCAAAATCGCTCCACTAATAACAAAGTTAGAAATATGGCAACATCGCATTTTTTAACTTCTTCATTTTTCGTCCGATTGACAAAATTTTGACATTTTTTGA
The DNA here is from genome assembly GCA_921294245.1 of Brassicogethes aeneus. Lineage (NCBI taxonomy): Eukaryota > Metazoa > Arthropoda > Insecta > Coleoptera > Nitidulidae > Brassicogethes > Brassicogethes aeneus. Next base: position 2,606,605 of record OV121140.1, read on the forward strand.
GAGAACGCCCCTTCAATTTAATTAAAATCGCTCGAAAAAAAAAGGTTGCGATGTTGCCGGTTTTCGCATTTCCTCGCGCGAGCTCATTGAACCCCGTACAATGATTGGACCAATACGAATTGATTTCCCGCTCAAATTTCGTTCTCAAAGGCGTATTTTTGCCCTTGAACTTCTCTTCTTTCTCTCACATTTTTACCGATAATTTTTTCGATATAAAAAATGTTGAAAGCTAATCTGTGGTAGATGAACTGTGACTGTGTTAATGAATCTGTGGTAATGAATGATGAATATTTTGTAAAAATGACTAAAAAAAACAAGATCCCTATGCACGTGTACCTTGATTTTAATTATTTTATTTTTTGGTCGATTTGGCAACACTGTAAGGTTGCCAAGGGCTAAAAGTTAACATAAATATAATTAGGTTTGTGTATAAGGGCATATTTATTTTAAAAAATGACAAAAATTATTTTCATACACTTAAATTTTGATCATTAGATGATTTTTTTTTGGGAAAATAGTACTAGTTTTTTAATTTTTTGTCAAATGTACATATCATGCAAAAAAATCGAATTGGTGTCATTTTTCAAAATATGTTAAATTTCATGAAAAATTTTCATGAGAAATCGGCAATTTTAGGAATTTAACTAACCTTACATATACTTCGTGTAAAATGGTTTTCATTGTGTGGTTTTTTTATTATTTTTTATATGCGGCAAAATTTTTATTTTTTTTATTTCACTAGGTATATAATATATTCTGTTTTAAGAATATAAAGGATCTCATTTCGAACTTGAAATTTTATATTGGAATTTTTGTGATTTTTTGTGATATATTTTCTGCGAATTAAAAAAATAACATTATTATTCATTTTAAATGAACCTTGTTAGTAAAAATAGCTTTAATTATAATACTAGTGTTATTTTTTTAATTTTCAACCCTTTTCTTTATTTTTACCCTTAAAATGAAAACCACTAGGTTAAGATCACGCGATAAATCATAAAAATCATCAACGTGTTAAAACTTTAAACCAAAAATCCCTAGTGATAAAATCTAGGGACTTTTGCTTTAAAATTTACAACCATAATACTGCCAGTAGCGTAGAGGTGTCATATATTATCATTCATATTAATATTTTTTATTGATTTTAACTATTAAGCCAGTCCCTAGTTAATAGGGATTATAATATATTATGCAGAACACTCTGTATATCACAAAACATAAATCCTCAAATTTTGACAGGTAGTTTGTAGTTCCAACTTAACTTTGACAGATAGGCAATGTAGTAGTACCAACTGTTATTATAATAATAAATGTCACCGTGGTTTTTTGAAATTTTGGGATTTATGTTTTTATGTTTATATTAATGATATAAACAAAATGTATTTATTTAATATAAAAACTTGTTTTCTCTGTATTAAATAATAAACTTAAATAAAAATGTGCTTTATTTTATTTGGGGTAATAAAAAAAGTTATTAATATATTTTTTTATTTAAATATATAAAAAATCACATTTAATTAAATTATATGTTATATAATGGGGGACATTATTGGTGAACTAATAAAATCATATGTAGGCACTTTTATTACTACTATTATATATGATTTCATTATTTTTTCTTGATTAAAATAATATTTACAAGCTTTAATATACACTTAAAAATATAAATATTATTATTAAAAAATACACAAATATAAAGAAAAATATTTTTCATAAAACTGAAAAAATCGTTTTAGGGTTTTATTTTTTTAAAGTTGGTACACAACCGTTTTGCGCAATATATCACAGTATAATAGTACGGAACAAAAATACTAAAAAAATGTTAAAACCAGTCTTAATTTATAAAAAAAATGATATGTTAAGGCAGTTAGAGCGTATGAACACAACAAATAAATACTAATTTTTCGACATATTTCCAAAATACCCTGTATATAAATAAATTAGGTCGCTACTTTCAGAAACGACCCGTTAAAAATAATAATTTGATACCGTAACTATGATACTTAAAGGCAAAAAAAACGCTAAAAATGTCATTTTTAAATCCACTCGACACCACACCTTTATATGGCAAATTTTCTCCTATATCATTCGACTCGAAATTATTCGAACACCCCATCCAAAAAGGCGCTGACAGTTTTGGTTCCTTATGCTCCACGCGCATATGCTGATCGTTGAATTTCCAGTAATATTTTCCTTTGAAAAAATACGTTTTTCCTGCAAAAATTTTTTTTTATCCCCCAATTTTTTAATTTTTTCTCACTGTGCGTGCCACGTTTCTAAAACTTTGCCACACTGTGCGGGCGCACCTTGTGTCATATTTTTCGTAAAATGGCACGCACCATGGGACAAAGTTACAGAAACTTGTCATTTTTTAAATTAATTAATAAAATTATTACCGTCTCTCCATTGGAAGACGGCGTCTATATCCCTACCAACGCCCTTCCACATCGCCATATCTCGAGGATAGTCCAATTCCACCTTTTTTTCGCTTTCATCAAATCTAAAAAACAAGTTTTATAAAACATCTATATTTTTGTTTAAAATGGTGGTAGAAGTGCGAAACAAAAACTATATTGTAAAGAAATATTGTGGCTTTAAAATAAATACCCATTAATCACGTTATTATTGTACAGGGCCTTGTGAACTAGGTAGTAGATTTTGGCTTAAAAAATGTTTCTATGGTGTAAAATCGAGGATAAAATCGTCAAAAATGAAGATATAGTGATGAAACAAAAACTAAAATTTAGAGAAATGATGGGGGTACAAAACAAATATACATGGTTTCCAGAAATTAATATACCGGGTGAATGAAATGACGCCAAAATCAACATATTTTATTTGTTATTGTGAAGCTAACAACTAGTTGTTTTTGTACAAAATATGTTGTAAGGAAATATTTAAGCTTTGATATAATAACATATTTATTATGTTACTTTTATACAGGGCGTTATAAATCACCGTGTAAACTAGGTAGTGTATTTTTGCTTACAAAATGTTATCATGGTGTAAAATTAAGGATATAATCATCAAAAATGAAGATATGGTGGTAAAACAAAAACTAAGATGTACAGAAAAGATGGGGGTACAATATAAATATACATGGTTGCCAAAAATAAATATGGACGGTCAGTAAAATGACCCCAAAAATCAGCACAATTTTTTTGCTATTGAGAATCTAAGAACGTGTTACGTTTATTATTATACCTCTAGTTTTGTTTAAAATAATGATACAGATGTCAAACAAAAAACATGTTGTAGATAAATATTTTAGCATTAATATGATAACATATTTTGTATGTAAATATTATACAGGGCGTTGTTAATTACCGTGTAGGTAAAGTAGTGTATTTTGGGTTACAACGAGTAATATTAAGGATATCTACGTTGAAAATGAAGATATAGTGGTGAAACAAAAACCAAATTGTGAAGAAACAATGGGGGTATAAGTTAAATATAGGCTGTCACATAAATAAAATATACAGGGTGTTTAAAATCAACAAATAAATACCTCCAGTATATGTTGCCGCTGTAGAAGTAGGTGTGTCCATTATGCCCCCAGACCATGGCGCCATCTACTTTCGGTAAATCTTGTGGTAGACCTAAATGCGTTAAAGGTTTAGGATAGCCGTGGTTCAATTTTTGGCCAGTGAAAACGTAGTATTGCTTCCCAATGAAGAAAACTATCTTGTTGTCTTGTCTTTCGTAGACGGCATCTAAGTGGGTAAAATTTCTGGGTAGATCGCGCCATAACCTTGTGATTTCCGCTGGGTAACCTGGGAGAAGACCTTGGTCGCTGATCCGCCAGAAGTACTGTGGAAAAAACAGTTAAATCGGCCAGTAAGAGAATGTGATGTATCAACTTACAGCGTCTTTGAATACAAACATCTCTTTACGGATGGTAGCGACAGCGTCATAGCTGGTATCGCAAGTGTCAGGTGGTTTTTTCGATGGGTGATGTGTCGGGGTAACTTCCGGTCTTTCCGGCGCTCCGGGGCGCGGTCCGTTCCCCGGATACGGCTGCTTAGGGTGGTGTCTTGTAGGATGTTTTTCCGGATTTACTTCTGGGTAGTTGTGATGTGTATTTCTGGGGTCTTTTGTGGGGTGGTTGTAGTGTTTTTTGGTGGGGTGCATGGGTTGTTTCCTGGGGTAATAAGGCTTCTCGGTTCTCGGATAGTATACAGGGTGATTGTGACCGCTGTAGGGGTTATAGGGGTGATTTGGTCTTGGAGTGTACCTGGTTCTCGGAGCTTGAGTGGTGGTTGTGGTTGTTCTAGGTTTAGGGTGGTATTTCGGTATGTAATCCCAATTCTGACCACCATTTCGTCTACCATACAACTGCTGGATAGCATGTTTATCATCTTGAGGCAACTGATACCCTTCACCGTCACTTATCTCCTGGTACCATGGGTACATGAGCGCATCTTCCACACTGGAATGTTGCAAACCCAGCGAATGCCCGAATTCATGGGCAGCAACGTTAAATAAGTTCGTACTGCCTAGAAAAAACACCACAGTTAACATTTTAATGCTGATAACTTGACCTAACCACTCTGAATGCCATCTAAATTTAATTTCGGTTATGAGGGAGCTAAGAATAGTTTCACGCACAGGTTGTTATGTATTGAAACGTCTCTATTTTTGTTTGGACTAGAGTTACGAGTGTCGAACAAAAATTATGTTGTAGATAAATATTGTAGCTTTAATATAATTACAAATTTAATACGTCTATATTACACAGGGCGTTGTAAATCGCCGTGTAAACAAGGTAGTGTATTTTTGCTTACAAAATGGTATGGTGTAAAATCAAGGATATAATCATCAAAAATGAAGATATAGTGGTGAAACAAAAACTAAAATGTAGAGAAATGATGGGAGTACAAAATAAATATACAGGGTTACCAAAAATTAATAAAACGGGTGAATAAAATGACGCCAAAATCAACATATTATTATGGTGAAGCTAACAACAAGTTATTAAACATTTTTGTGTTTGTACAAAATATTTATACGAGTCTCAAAAAAATATATGTTGGAAGGAAATGTTTAAGCTTTGTTATGATTACACATTTATTATGTTAATTATATACAGGGCGTTAAAAATCACCGTCTAAACTAGGTAGTGTATTTTTGCTTACAAAATGTTATTATGGTGTGAAATTAAGGATATAATCATCAAAAATGAAGATATAGTGGTGAAACAAAAACTAAAATGTAGAAAAATGATGGGGGTACAAAATAAATATAGATGGTCGCCAAAAATAAATATGCACAGTCAGTAAAATTACACCAAAAATCAGCACATTTTTTTTGCTATTGCAAATATAAGAACATGTTACGTTTATTATTATATACCTCTAATTTTGTTTAAAATATTGATACGAATGTCAAACAAAAAATATGTTATAGATAAATATTTTAGCTTTAAAATGATTACATATTTTGTATGTACATATTATACAGGGCGTTGTTATTCACCGTTTAAGTAAAGTAGTGTATTTTGGCTTACAAAACTTCACCAATGAATAATATTAAGGATATCCACGTTAAAATCAAAGATATAGTGGTAAAACAAAAACCAAAATGTAGAGAAATGATCGGGGTTCAAAAGAAATATACGTAGTCACCAGATATGAATAAAAAGGGCGAGTAAAATGATGTTGAAAATCAACAATTTTTTTAGTAATTATTATAATCCTTATCTAAAATTGTTAGTCATAAAAACAAATCACATGGTGAAGTGGGCGTAGGTATATAGTTATCAACGGAAGTAATGCATGTATTTGATAACAAAAAACATATGGTTTTGATGATAATAAATAAAAAAATGTAAATCATGTTTTGGTACCTGGGTCTGGGTTTCCGTTGGTGTTCCAAATTTCATCTGAATCGAAATGGACTTCGACGCTACTTCCGCTTCCGGTTGGAAAAAAGGCGTGCGCCAGGACTTGGCCTTTGTCGTCGAAAGGAAATCGATCACCATGATCTTTACTGTATTAAAAATGAAGTTTGCTGACCAACAAAATTTTACTAAGCTTTGTACAAACTTAATAAAATATTGATGGGTCGTTAACCTGGATATTTTATTGCGTATTGAGTGAACTTAATGAAACAGTAAATTGTACAAACCTGTAAAAATGTATAATTATGTCGGCTCTACTATAATCATGCATATATCTGAACTCCAATTTGGAATGATTGGACCAAACTTGAAAGGCCTTGGTGAATATCCGTCTCACGTCATTTTGGTTCAAGTTACCCCAACTCCTAACTCTAGAAAAAATGAAAAAAAAATTGAAAAAAATTAAAATAAATTTTTTTTTTATATCTACATAATTTTAAAAAAATTGTAGATTTTTTTATCGTAATCGCTCACTCAAGGAGGTTGTGACGGATAGTAAAAACATCACACCCAAGTTGAGTGAGTCACCACAATAAAAATTACTATTGTCCATGGCTGTACCTAACATAAAATATAAAAATATGGCTATAAAACGGAAAACCAAATTTGGCACATAAATGTGAATTTTACTTAAATATCTCTATCCTCGAGATATTTACTGTCAAATTTAGTAGATAGTAAAAACAATTGAAAGTAAAATGAAAATATAACTTTTTTATTATAAGTTTTACAAAAAAAACATTCTTCTGATTGTTTAAAAAATGAGATTTCCAATAAAAAAATTTGACTTAAATGTACACCCTGTACTATTACTATTTTCCATGGCTGTACCTAACATAAAATATAAAAAAATATGGCTATAAAACGGCGTCACCTACGAAAACCAAATTTGGCACATAAATGTAAATTTTACTTAAATATCTCTATCTTTGAGAAATTTACTGTCAAATTTAGTAGATAGCTAGTAAAAACAATTGAAAGTAAAATGAAAATAAAATATATACAGAAAATATAACTTTTAAGATAGACTCAAATGAATTATAAAAGAAACTTCTAATGGACCAATTGTATAAATTGGTAAGAATTATTTTAATTTTTTCTATTAATAGAACAATATTGATTATTTTCCCTGGGCTATTAAAATTTTATAGCTGTCCGAAATTTCGTGTACAATTAACCCACATGCGTTCTAATAATTTATTTATCCCCACAATGCGGGCAAAGTTTGTGAAATATTAATAATATAATTATGTTTATAAGGGTAGCTATAGATTGTTGACTATGGGAACTCCAAAATTAATTAAAAATATTTTTAGAATCACAAATTTTATGCTTTTTATTATAACCCATAAGTACTTTACAATGAATAAGAGTTTGTAGTGTGCTGTGCTGATTAATCTGACAGACAGATGTAATCAATTATATTCCATTAGTCAAGAATTTAAACCAAGTACTTTTATTAATAATAATAATTTATTAGTTATTATAATCATAATAGTTATAGGAACATGTTATAATTAGTAGTAGGTACTTTACCTTTGTTAATGAAGAAGTCAAAATCACAAAAAAACTTTTCTTTTAACATTTGAAACGTGTTAAGTTCTGAACAACCTCAAACAGCAGTATAGAGAGTGTGCTACGCGACTGATAAGTTGAGAGGCGCAAATTTCGTTTTATAGCATATTTAGCGCTTGCGCACAACCTAAATTACCACCCAATAAAGATGAATTAATAAAAAGACTTTTAATATGATTTTATTACCATCGAGTAAATCAAATAAATCTGCAGTAATACGTTTTTGTAACGAAGAATTAATCAATTTTTCAGTATCTACCATTTAAGTTTGTTAAAAAAACATTGTTAATGACGATAAAAACAAAACAAGTTTATGATTTCCTCTTCGAATGTTTTCCCACGAATTTTCGCGAAAATTGAATGAAAAACAAAGCGGAAACATTAAAAAAAATCGGAAATAAAACTTGATAAAAAATAAAACATATTTTAAGGAGTTTCAAACCGCGTTTTAATATTAAATAAAGGAGGAAATGGAAAATTTGTTTCACCGAGAAAGAAGCAATTTACTATGTACAGGGTGTTTTATTTAGGATGTTTAAATTTTAACATGTGGTGTCAAAAAGCTGCCTGATAATTTTTGGTGTGCTTGGTACACAGAACATCGTAGATCCCTAATAGCAACAAGGGACTAATTTGCCCTTTAGACCTAAATATCATCCGATATAAATGCCAACAACATTTTTAAGGTTAAGTACACAACCCCACGTACTATATTACAACGTGATATAACAAAATTATTCGACTAATTTCAATGTGAAACAATTTTGTCGTTCGATGAAGAAAAGGCAGCATAGGCGGTAATCTAATAAGAGATACGAAGTGATGGGTCTTGGGATGGATTGATGAGGGAAATAGGGAACTAAAAGTAAGATGCGCCTGCCAAAGTGTCTGTGGTTTTCCGTCTAAGTGCTCGGTTTATATTTTTCAATCTCTCGACAGTCTCAAAGTCAATTACCCGATATGGCTTTAGGATTAAAAATTCAAACACCTTCTCGCGATTTTTTATTAGAGTTAGAGTTATACGTACTCATAATATCGATTAACTTGAACATAGTTACAAAAAAACGTCGACTAACTAAACAATAACAACTAAATTCTATGGTTCAGTGGAACAAACGGCTCGTGTACAAAAGATCGGGTAAAATTAATATTCCGTCAAATTGAATTTCAATTAATTTTTTCGCGGTCTGCACCTGACGTTATTACACCAATTACCTAATAAAAACAATTTTAATTGAATATATTTGTCCGGATTGATCCGACACTTCTGCAAAATGTCACAGACACACATACGCAAGTTAAGTTGGCCGATTTTAGTGGGACAGGGCCGGCGTCAGCGAATATGACAGTGTGGAGCTTTCTTTAGTTAATATGTATGATATGTATACATATACATTAGACGGCCAAAAAAATCGACTATTTTTTTTCTAAAGCATATCGAAAATATTGTTTGGGGTGACAAAAAAAATTATGGTGAAAGTTTCAGTCCATAATATTAATATTAAGAGGTCTATCATCGCAATTTAAGATTTTTTTTCTGAGACAGTTTTTGTCATTGAGTTTAACAAAATTGACTTAAGAATATTTCTTGAGGAAAACTGAATGTTCTACAAAAAAGGTTTGATTCTAATTTCCCGTCAGATGAACCGTTTTCTTACAATCATGCCTTAAAAATTAGTATAGTTTTACAATTTGATCTTTTAACTTTGGAATTTTGTAATTCATGTAAAAATAAGTACCCGGAAAAAACCGATAGATATTCTTATGGGAAATCAAATGCTCTACAAAAAAAGTCTCGTTTTTGGCTAAATCGGTTTTTTCTGGATACTGATTTTTACATGAATTACAAAATTCCAAAGTTAAAGATCAAAATGTAAAACTATATTTTTAAGGCATGATTTTAAGGAAAAGGTTCATCTGGGTTGGAAAAATAATTTTAACCTTTTTTCTAGAGAATTTTCTTAAAAAATATCAATTTTGTTAAACTCATTGGTTTGGGAGTTCTGAGACAAAAACTTGCTGAGGAAAAAAAAATAAAATTGCGATGATAGACCTCTTAATATTAATATTATGTACTTAAACTTTCACCATATTTTCGCTATACTTAAAAAAAATAGTTGATTTTTTTGCCCCAGTCTAATATACATTGTATATATACAGTGTGTCCACGCATGAAGTTGACAAGAGGAGGAATATCTTTAATTTTAATTCTACGAAAAAAAATAATTCTTTTTAAAAAATTCTGCTTGTCGAAAAAATGTGTTTACCATAAAAAAAAATCAGATCAGATATACAAGGTGTTAATAAATTGGGAAAACAAAATGCTTCTAAATTTTTTTGACACTATTTTTAAATTAATTGGTAAACCATTTCTTTACAATGCAGGGTGTTATGTAATAAATGTAATATATTAAAATGGGTAGTTCCTTAGGGTCCATAAAAAAGCACCTGAAACTTTTTTTCTAAATTCTAAAGACTAAAAATAATTTATAATAACCTTTATCCTACCAAAAGTACGTCACTGATCGACTAGGAAATTTAGGCTAATCTGGTTGCCTGACAAACCTCAATTATTTTAATAGTCAAGGACGCAACTGTCAAACTTTGACATTTGTGACCTCGATCAAAAAAATTGCTGTAATTTCTTTATTTATTAACGATTAACGAATTTCGACAAAATTTGAAAAGGATATAAAAAAATATAGGTACTGTTAATTGTTTTACGTATCGCTCTTTTGTGTCCCCAGGGAGGAGGCGGAGTGTTATGGAATTACAAAAATGAATTTAACATTTTACATTTATCTACTCACGAATTAAGTGATATCGTGTCGTAAAAGAATTATGGATTATATTAATTAAGACCTTTTAAAATGAGTGCTGTAAAAGGAATTTTAATTTGGTTACATTATATTCTTGAATAAAGTTAATTAATATTTTGCATTAAAGAAATTGCAATTTAATAAAAAAACATAAAATACATTTGTAGTAAAATTAAAAATCAAACAATTATTTTGGAACTAATAAAAAAAAACTGCGGCGACGAAAGGGTTGATTTGGGGGGGGATAGGGGAACGTTCGCACTCCATTCGCGCGATTGAGAGGGCGATGACGTCACAAACACGATGACAACTCGCGAGCTACACAAGCACCCTCTAGCGCACTTCACATCAAACACTTCACCTGTGCCATGGTCTGTAATATGGTGTGCCTACGAGGTTTTGTTTCGCGTAGAATAAAGGCCGAAGCTAATTAACCTCATGAAAATGTCGAAAACGTGCTTTGTCGATTTTTCCCACCACGAATTTTGAGATTGTTTAGAGTAAAAAAACATAAACAATATTTATTTTAAACATCTGTCATCTGTCAAAGTCAAGGTCAGCAGAAAAGGGGTGGATAGAGGATGGGATTCTAAGTCGAATAGTCGTTTACTGATCAGACGCACCATTAATAAGTTATTAATAAAATAAAGTAGCCAATCACAGGCGTGCTCTAGCAGAATGATTAGAGGTGGGACAACACAAACTTTTGTAGAAATGTCATGGCCATGAACGTAACATATTGTGAAATTACTTTAATTTTATTTTTTCACTGTCACTGACAGTGTTTTGGTTTTTTAGGTTCAGGAGAAATGTTCATTTTTTTTGTGTGGAACAAATAGACCTACCTTTTCTTTTTGTTATTTTTTTTTAACTTGCGAGTCGCAAGTTGCGACTTAATAAATAAGTTAATACAAGGTTGATTGTGATATACTTTTTTTTTAATACGTTATAGTATATTATGTATCAAGTTTGATAAACGCCATTTTATACACGAATTTAATTTAGGCACGAGCGAGCTTGAGTGTATAGAAAAGTTTATAAACGAGGTGCATACATACATACATATATGTATACAGGGTGTTATGTAATTAATGTTATATATTAAAATGGGTTGTTCCTTAGGGTCCATAAAGAAGCACCTGAAACTTTTTTTTCTAAATTCCAAAGTCTAAAAATAATTTATAATAACCTTTATCCTACCAAAAAGTAGGTATGCCACTGATCGACTAGGAACTTTAGGTTAGTCTGGTGGATTTATTATGTTATGGTTGGTAACAACAGTTTTTCCAAAATCTCTCAAAAAAGTTGACAAACATTGTTTAAATTTAGCTTAATTACAAAAATGACAAAATTAACAATGCAAATTGTCAATTTGGCGTTTTTATTAATTGTTGGTTATTTCATTTTTGTACTGAAGGTAAATTCAAACAAAATCTGCCAACTTTTATGACATAATCTAGTGCATTTCTTTTAAATTTTAGGTTATGTTTTCAAATTGTAAATATCTTAACTAAGGGAAGTGCTTGTGGATTTATTTACACAAATTAAATGTTTAAAGTTTAACCTGTGAACTGGTCCCAATTTCATCTGAGTAAACAGAGAAAAAAACTGATGAAAAAATTAATTTTGTGGTTATGGATTTCAAATTTCAAAGGTACTAAATTTTCTAATCATTGCTTAAGCTAATAGCTGGATCAGTAAATAAATACAGAAGGGTATTAGAGCTTTAAGGGCATAAAACTTTTGTATTTATTGAGTTTTTATTTATTTTTTGCAAGAAAAATATTTAGTTACAATTTTTTACATCTGGCAACGCATAGCTACTTTGTTGGTTGGTATCTATCATATCAGAGCTGTCATCAAACTATCAAATTAAAATTTGTGGGTTATGGTAAATTAACTTTAAAATTGACATTTGACAGTTTAAAGACAGCCCTTGTTGTGTGGATTGTGGTCACAACTTGTAAATATGAAGTTTTAAACTTCCAATTATTTTATTTTTTCAATACAAAACCCTCTCGATATCGCGCGCCTTTTTTAATAGCTCCCCCGCCATCAAATTGCCATGAGTTAATTCTGTTAGAGCCTCGTTGCCGCTCGCTGAGCGAAAACCTGGAAAATCTTGATGATTTTCGCTGGCTAAAGCTGTTAGCAATAATTACGTCGTATTAGCGAATCGCCCCCTTTTCACCCCCATCCCTGACCCCCGTTTCTCCCCCCAGCACCCTGGATAGACTACACCGCAGTGATGCCAGAGTTACTTATTTTTAAGATATCAACTTTTGTTATTTTCTTCTGTTTCTATCGCGATATTTTGTTACGTAAAGAAAATTGCACTAAAACTGTCTTAGAACCAGCAAACTTTGTTAAACATGTCAAAAAGTCCATTATATAACGAAAACTGTGTTAAAACGTAAAGTTTACTCTATTGTCTTAAATCCGACAACACTGCTCCGCATAGGAGGCGATCTCCACTAATTCAGTTAGCCTCCAATCTGAATTTTATTTTATTTTAGCTTGAGCCTTTAACAGACAAATCAAAAAAGACGCCAATTTACATGAAAAATTCCCACCCAACCGAACATTTAACATTCGTACAAATACGAGATTTTGGTCTAGCAACAACACGAGATTTTTAGTTGATTCTGTCTGAGAAAAATATTCCACGGGTGGCAACCCTGCATTGTTTGGAATTATTATTATAACACTTCGTCAAGTAGGCGACATTTAGATGAAATTTATGTCAAAAATGTTTGAAACAATAAAAATGGCATCAAATTATATTTTAAACTAAATTTCCCCCAAGACTTGGGGCCTAAGTAAAACGCCCAGACGTGTTAATAACAAGATTATAAAACAAAAGGAAGTCAACCAATCAAAATAACCCTCAAAATCAATTAAAACTTCACAATACTTTCACACCTTTTAAATTCGTTAATAATGCCAACCTAAAAACATAAAAATCTTTTTTTCACTTACGTCCAAGTCAAGTCGGTTTTGGGCCACTTGGACCCGTGCAGTGCAAATCTTTTTCTCCGCCTTCCGCTGGTCTGAACAGTTTTCTTATCGGGCATTCCGCACCGTGGTTTTTTCAGCAGTTTTTTCGTGGTTTCGTCCAAAATACCCGTCACGGGTATGTGTGCGAAATCCTAAAACACAAAACGTCACAAACCATCCGAACACCCTGTATATATCGCATAAATACCTGTAGCTCCTTTATCGCGCTCCTAATTGAATGCTCCGTGATGAAGGCACTAGCGACATCTTCCCGCTTCTCCATGTACCCGAACTGCATCAAGTAGCCTTGCTGCAACAAAACACAACCGACTTTAGCTATCGTCCACTAGATGGCGCCAGTTATACGTCAATAAGTTTATATTTAAATAAAAGGTTAATACAACCATAATAAAAACGATTAAATTTGTGTTTAAAAGAGCAAGTTTATTGGAATTATTGCTTGCTTAAATGATTATCGAGTTTTCTTGTTATACATCTTTGTTTTATGCCGATGACTAACATTTCCTTTTGTATATGAAGTGTACAGACGTAAACACAAGAAAAGTTCATTGAAAGGGGTCAAATATTAAAAAGGAAGTAATTTTTTATAATTTTACCGCATTTTTTATTGTATTTATTCAAAAAGGTTTAAAGGCGCATGCGTTAGAAAGCCGGCTGTCAATTTATGATTGCCTTTTGTTTTTAGCTGTTGACAGTTGTATTTCTACAATAAAATGTTTTCTTTTAATAAAATGTGGAGTTAAATTGTTACATTCATAGTTTTTTTTATCTAGCGGTGGTTTTGTACCTACCACAAAAAATCCATGTCATATCTCGGTAAGTCGGTTATCATTTTTTAACTTATAGGTACCTATTATTAAATGTATTGAATGCATTTTCCGTTGTAAAGTTCTTATCTATTTATAGAAATAGATTTCAACCCTAGTTGTCATTTCGTAATTTACTGCCTTCTATTTATTTTAAAATACTTACAACAAACATTTTTTAGAACTAAAATTATTAATAAAAACGAAATTAATATTATTTTGCACGTTAAGGTGCCTGTAACCGGGTAAAATTGCATTCAAAATACACCAGACGTTTATTTATAAACTTGAATTTCACCATTCACTAGTCTAACTAAACTAAATACCCTACCTACTAAAAATGCAGTTATCAAGCAGTTTATGGCAACACTAAAATTTTGACTTATCAAAGCATGCTTTGTACTTGGTTACCTAGCAACGGGGGATTTAATGGCTGCCACTAATGTCAAAAACAGAGCACCCTCGATTTTTTCGCATTTGAGATGTGAAAAGTTAAAAACAAGGTTCAAACTTGTTTTGAAGTAATAAAAAGTGTACCAATGGCTTTATTATAATGGGATCAGTGTAATAGGTTAATAACATCTTATCTCGGCTATAAAAAGATTTAAATATTGAGTTCTTTGGCAAAACCTAAGTGTTTTTCGTACTAAAAAGTTTTAGGTTTTAAGTAGGGTACTAAGTTTTTATTGTACATGTCACGTATTACATAAGTAAAAGTGTGCTAGATGGACTCAAACATGATGTAAATTAAAAATAGATCTTTAATGAATGACTCAGGGTTTTTTTGTCACAAAAAAACTCGTGTGATTCATTAAACTTAAGATGTTATATTTTAATATGATTTTTATGTTTATTATAATGTTTATATGTTTTAATCGTTTAATGTTAATATTACAAAGAAATGATAAAAAATAATTGCAAATTAAAGCTAATTAAGTGTATAAATTGCTAAAATTATCGTGGCGCCACAAAACAGTCATATACGTTTATTAATATATCCACAAAACCATTTATAAGACAAATGTGATATTTTAAAGGGATGCTAAGCAAATATATGACTTGTATTTTCGTTGGTATACCCTTAAAAACGTACTTAACTGTTAATTGCATAATGTAAGTCCTTTTAAGGCAAATCAAGTAGCCCAAAAAGGCGTGTTCAATTGTTTTGGTATGCCGAAATGCACTGTGGGGTAATTTTTGTTCTTACTTGTCAATTCTTTTAATAATTTTCAAGAATTATGACAATATATAAAATATTGTGATTCATCGGAAAACACATGTATGTCAGTTTTTTAGGTTCTCATAATGATTATACTAAAAATAAATGACTATAACAGATTTCCTCTATTATAAAAAATTAGATTAACTAACTGCGAAGGTCATACGCATGCTGGATCAAAATTAATTTAAACAATGCTTTGTATTGTGATGTTTTACTCTAAAATGATAATGATTGACCTTACTGAATGTATACGGGGGGATACAAGATTGTAGGCATTTTTTTCTTAATAATTTTTTTGTATGAATTTTTAGTGTTTATAAAAATTTTGATAAACTGTTCTTTTAACAATATTTCCTAATTTCTTTTGCTTAATTAATCTAAAAATAAAAATAGTTTTAAATACAAGTAAAAGTCTATGAATGTATTGCCACACAAGAACGAATGACTGAACACAGATTTTCTTTGTAATAATAAACAGTCGTACACCGGATATGTGCTTTTTTGTAACCCGTTTCGATTCAATGAAAAATTACTTTGCAAATAAAATGTCATTCTTATTAGTAATATTAATGTGTGTTTTTTTACTCATTCGGTTACTTTCAATCTTTATCTATGTACTAATTTTTTGTAGATAAGGTTTGGAGCGTGTCTCAAATGGAAACATAACTTCCTATTAAGAGTTATCTTTGTAAGATAAAGTAAGAAGTGAACTAAGTTAAAATATCGAAGATAAAAAAATTATATTGTTCAAGAATCATCATTTTTGCGAAATTCGGAGTAACTCAACAATTGTAGAAAAAGCAAATGCAAAAAAAGATTTTGCAATGTTCTACGCTTAGGACATTTTTGCTAAAAAAACAGTATACACCATTGAAAAGGAGACACTTTCTTGTGTGAACCCCAAAAATTTCACCAAAAAAACTCAAAAATTGTGGAAGAAACGACCGTTTTAAAAAGGTGGGCGCCAATTTTGGGACCTTATTTACAAATTAATCAATTAATTAAAATAAAATTAAAATACGATAAATTTGCGGTTATAATAACCAATAAGTGATTAATAATAAAAAAAACTGTATTTCCATCATTCTTGGTATTTTATTGAAGTCTACCGGAAGTCTGTGGAAATATAAAAATCCTAAGGTGAATTTTAATGCTTATAATCTCCAAATTGCGTTAGGAATACTAATGTTTTAAGTTTCTGCAAAATTGTATATATATTTTTTAAAATCTCACGACATTTTTGCTCCAAAATCTGTATACACCATTGGAAAAAGGAAACTTTTTCATACAAACCCTGAAAATTTCATCAAAAAATCTCAAAATTTAAAGAAGTTACAGCCATTTTCAAAAACAACATGTTGGGCGCCAATTTGTCGAAATCGCAACTCCGCTATTTCGGGTTCGATTACGACAAAATTTTCGGGGTGCCGCAAGTAAGACGAGCTGATTTCACCGCCGTCGTCCATTTTTAAGTCTCCATGCATGTTTAACGGCAATTAAGCCTTTAACATTTCGCGACATTCGGGATGATTAATGGCGGCCATGCGCTTTGTCGGTTTTATTTAATTTGGTCTGGACGAAAAAGGTGCGCGTCAAAGCGAAATTGGTTTAATAACCTCTTGACGATCGCTTAACCCCTGATTTTAGTCGAAAAAGTTAACAAATCGCTTTATAAATAACAAAGTTAAAAATTTGACAAATTGGCGCCCAACTTTTTTTTCTTGTTTATCTTCCGCAGTTTTTGAGTTTTTTTGGTGAAATTTTCAGGATTTATATAAAAAAGCGCCCTCTTTTCAATGGCGTATACTGTTTTTGGAGCAAAAATGTCAAAAGTGCGTAATTTTGCAAAATACAATTTTCTGAAAAATCGCTATATCTTTAAAAATGCTTGTTATTTTTCGTTGAAAATTTTGGGGTTTATTCCAAAAAATGTGCTCTATTCAATGTAACGGACAGTATTCGAAGCAAAAATGTCGTAAGTGCATAAATTCTCAAGTTTATTTATATTTTTATTTGGGTTACATCTCAATCGTTGTGTAACTGATAGTTAAGCCGTGTTTACGCATTTTTCTTTAGGGAATTCCATTTAGAATGACTGGCGCCTTTAAGTACAAGGGTATTATTTTTATGTCTTCTATCGATTGGATAGTTAATGCCCTTAGTGGCTTGTATCACGAAAACATGCATTTCCAGGAACAAGTCAAAGCAATTTGTCACCTCCTAACAAAAAGTTTACCAGTCAAAAGAATATTATATCTATTATAGTATACATATTATGTATATCTATAATACATTATTCATGGGTATGCATTTCTATTAACTTTTTTGACAACTCCATTGAATAATACAATTACAAGCCTATTGATTGTATTTTTTTTTGGGGTCAATCCCAAATGACTAATATAATATATGCTAACAGTAAAAATATCGATTTTGTACACACCGTTCTTTATAATTATAAAAGCTATAATTTTAACTAATTAATATCCACGTAGGGGTACAAAACAAAGAAGTTTTGTTAATTGGTTGTTCGTACTTGAAAGTTGCAATAAATTTTGTAAATATAGCGAATAACAAAGAAATTATTTATAGATATAATAATTCTCAAAATCGTTGCTTTAAGCATTTTAAAAATGTGTATAAAACATGACAATCGAAAATAGTTTTTTTGTTGTTTTGTTTGTGTCAAAATCGGCCGAGAAATAGAGAAGTTAGGATTTTGATAAAGTGGCGCCCACCTTTAATTTTTTTGATTTTTGAGAGAAAATGCTGTAATTTTTGAGATTTTTACCTGAAATTTTTTGGGGTTGTACAACAAATTGTGCTCTTTCTATCGGTGTCCATAGTTTTTAGCGCAAAAGTGTCGTATGTGCCAAAACTTCGTTTTAAAGAAATTTGATATTTTTTTTATTTTTACTTATAGTTTCAACAATTCAAATGCTATTAGCGTAAAATTTTCAGGGTATACTAAAAAAATGTTGGCCTTTCTAATGGTTTTAACAGATTTTGTTTATCTTGATTTATTTTCGTTTTTTGACCACCTGTTGATTTTCCACTGGAAAAAATCTTACCAAATCGTCTCCAAGGAATTCCCTTTTGCTCCTCCCCTGTGCACCTTCGGTAAAATCGTAGAACAACAACACAATAACAAACAACAACAACCTGGCACCGGAAAAACACTTTATTTTCACCGTTAAACACATTTTCACCAATTTTACCAGCCAATACAAACGAAAAACTTGAAAATCATTTTACTTTCATTTTTCGTTATTTTTTTTTGTTGTTTTCAGCGACTTATTTTTAGCCTGCCGCACGGAAAGAGTAATGCTCTTTGCCGAGACTTGCTACCCATACACTGAACAGCAGTGAACTAAAGCCTTCCCCCCCTACCAAGCTAGCGACTAGACTGTCACAATCATATGGTCGAATTCTGAACCTTTAACGCAAGATACATACACCCTGTTTAAAACGCATTGCACCGTGTACAGGGCTCCACAAAATTCCGATTAAAATTTTTTAAGTTTGAGAGATTAATTAAATGATACATAAAGCACAATCCACACAACAAGGTCTGTTCTATCTCGTACTAAAAATACAAAAAATCACTGCAACACTGCTCAGTTTAACGGCGGCCATTTTTGTTGTTTACAATTTTTGTGCTTTGGGTTTGTGCTCTGTTTATACAGATTAATAATCGTTTTAAACGTTGTGTCTCATAGTAAGCCTTAAAAGAGGCCTTAAAGTGCTAAGAACAACCATTTTACTCCTCTATTGTAAAAAATAAACTTTATTCCATCAGGGCTGTCATAAAACTGTCAAATGTCAATTTTAAGGTTAAATTATATATCCACAAATTAACCGTCAAATTGTCATTTGACAGCCCTGATAGAATAAGGTATATTTATTATAAAAGAGGAGTAAAATGGTTGTCCTTAGCACTTAAAGGCCTTATTTGAGGCTTACAAGTGCCTCTGTAAGAAACACAACGTTTAAAACAATATTAAACAGCACAAACCCAAAGCACAAGAATTGTAAACAACAAAAATGGCCGCAGCATGAGATAGAACAGACCTTGTTGTGTGGATTGTGGATATTATATAATTACCTAACAAGTAAATTATCAATAATAAATATTACTGTCAATTTGACAGTGTCAGAGTATTTAATTGAGGTCTTCAGCAGAAGTACCATTTTTAAATACTAAAAATACTAAATCAAACTGGCATAAGCTACCAACTTAATAAAAATATCGAGCAATGTTGCCAGTTTTGAAAATATTGACACAGAAGACTTTCATTTTACACTGTATAAAGCTTATAAACACTATTTCTTTGTTAAATAGTTGCATATAAGGAAATACTGTTAATTGTTGTTTACGTATGTAAATTTAAAATTTTTTTTGACATTATAATACTTTCCCACGTTTAATAATAAACATATAACTCTATACCTACCTATAGTAAAAATATAAGTTCAGACTATAATTTAAAATTATAACGCAATGTTTAATTAACATCAATATTATTTGATGTAAACATATTTTAAAACTTTTTTTTATTATTTATTGTTACGAAATAGATTAATAAACAAAGTCTGTATTACATCCTTTGATATATAGACGCCCATATGAGCCTTGAAGTATTTTTTTTTCGAAAATGTATATCAAAACACACAAATTTAGCATTTCACCCACTCAAAAACAAAATTGACTTATTTCCTTTTTAACTTAGTAGTGGGTAATTGATACAATGTTAATTTTAGGAACATTGAACCTATTAGTATATTAATAAATTTGAAAATTATTATTTTTATTATCTTAACACGATGATTGCGATATTTTTTCGCTGTGTTAAAAGGTTCAAGAACTTGTCTTTGTTTTAAAAAATTGAGGGAATAACATTGTTATTTATTAAAATAAAATTGAACAATTTTAAAATGCCTTCTATAGGCAACCAAGATAACACGTTTTGTTATTGTAATTGCCTAGTATTACAAACGACAAAAACGGTTCTTTCCTTATCTATGGGCATTTTTTAAATTATACTCGTACATAAATATTTATTTTGATGATAACGTGCATTTTTTTTGCAAATCTATTACCAAGGTTATTCCATCAAGTGTTTTATTATTATTTTGGCCTAAATAGTACCCAATCATTGGCGTTGATATTATTATCTAAATTTTACATTTCGAGTGATTATTCAAATGTGCAATGCCCTAATAAACCTTTTATCTTTTAAATGTGGTTTGTATAAGTACCGACCATGTAAATAAAAATATCTTTAAAGGAAGTGACACCAAAGTATAAATATTTCCTGTATATTTTTTGTGTCAACTTATTTAGGTGAGTATTTTTTAAAACTACACAAATTAGTATAATAGTATATAGTAAATAATGGTACAATTGAAAAAATGAAGTTGGGCGCCAATTTGTTAAAAATGTAACTTCGCTATTTATGGGCCGCTTTTGACGATTTTTTTGTGGGATTGTTTAAAAAAATACGCTTATTTTAAAAATGTTAATTAAACTATACAGGGTGCGCCGAGTATCCTTCCATGTAAGGTTATCTTTTTTATTTGAAAAGCTACAAGGTCGTTTAAATGAGAAAAAAGTTGCGTCATAACAAGCCTTTAAAATGAAAATAAAAAAAAATTTTAGTTCTAAAAATAGAAAATATAACTTTATATAAAAGTATATTTGGTGCACCCTGTATATTTAAATTAAAAATTTTTAAAACAAGCGTATTTTTTTAAACAATCTCGAAAAAAAATCGTAAAAATCGGTCCATAAATAACAAAATTACATTTTGTACAAATTGGCGCCCAACTTTTTTTTTAAATGTCCATATCTCCCCCAATTTGACGCCGATTATAACGAAAATATCAGGGTACGTCGAAAAAAACGCGCTTTTTGCAACACCGCATTATAAATATATAAAAAAAAAGAATTTGTAAAACTTGTTCCTAGTGGTATCTTCAATCTCTGCTTTGATATCGCGCTCGCTTACATAGAAACATGTCAGTTAGTGTGAAACGTTTTCAGAGTTAACATGTTTTGTTTTTGGTTTTAAAACGTGCTTTTGCTGTATTTGAGTACTTTGGAAGGTGTAAGTCAATATTATGACATTTTTTTTTATTATTTGAGACTACAAAGAATTTTTGTGTTAATATGTTGTTTATTTGTTTTTGCAATATTTGACTGAATAATAATTTTGTATTAAGGACAAAATCGATTTATTAAGGATTCAGGACAAATCTATTAATAAAATAAGTTTGCATGACAAAATTTAATTCATATCATGCACCTTTAAATTACTTTAAACTCAAAAATATAAAGACAATTAACAAAATTAGTCTATTCTCTAATCTAACTCAAAATAAGTAAACAAATAATATATTATACAATAAGTTTATACGCCTCAAATAAACTTTAACATTTATCAAATTAATCAAACAGTAGGTATAAAATAAATGTAATAATAGTAATTAATAAATTACCTAAGAATATTCGTTTTTTATTTTTATATTTGTATAGATAGATACTTAACATTTAACAGTGAAAGTATTATAATTCCTAAACAAAACAACAAAAATAAATTTAAAAAATAACAATTTTTATCTGTCTATTTTAATGTACATATATCCCCTAGGCATTTTCAGGGTATATTAAACAATTTCTAAATAAAAAAATTGTAAATGAATGTAATTAAAAAATTAAACCTTAAAACAATTAAAATGTTAATATCTTTAATATTCAATTTAAAACGAAGGTTAAAGTTCTTACACAGTTTATCTATAATTAACCAAATGTTAAAATATTTATAAAAATGCATTTTATTGATGACTTAGTAGTATTATTTCTTTTTATTATATTCGGTTATTACTACTTCTATCTTAGAAACAGGATACACTGTATTAATAAATTAATTTTCTTACAGGATTTAATAAAAAAACACGTTAATATGGTTTTATTAAAATTTATAATATACAGCACATACCTGTTATTGTATTCAGCTAACAGTGAGATTCATCTGGGTGGAATTCTATTTCCAAAAGAATCAGAAACAAGACAAGTTATTTCTTTGGATGGCTTATGGAATTTCGTCGTACCAAACACTCGAAAGCCTTTTGAAGGTTTCGAAGACCATTGGTATAAAAGAAGCCTAAATGAAGTAAATCCAAATCAAATCATTTTTATATTTTAACCAGCAACGATTTTTTTAGCTGGAAGACAAAAAAGTTATTCTAATGCCCGTACCATCCAGCTATAACGACATAACCACAGATCCCTCAATACGTGACCACGTCGGTATAGTCTGGTACGACCGAACATTTTTTGTACCCAAATATTGGTCCGACATTGGTCGTACATGGATTAGGTTCGAGTCTGTGTCGTATGCTGCACAAGTGGTAGGTTGAACTGAAGCTGAGGCGCTCTTTCAAACAAGCCCCATTTTGTCAAAATCCCTCCAAAACTGTAAAAGATGGCATAGCTTCAACATGTTGAAGCTATGTCAACTTTCTTAGTTACCGTTCGATTTCAACGAAATTAAGTGTGTAAACTGAAGCTGAATCCCCCTTTCAAACAAGCCTAACTTGGTTAAAATCCCCCCTACAAATTCCATAGTTTGGTACGCCGAACCTTATTTTATCAAAATATTGGTCCGATATTTGTCTTCCATGTATAAACTTCGAGTCAGTTTTAAGTATTAAAAAATGAAGCTGTGGAACTTTTTCAGTTTTCAACATATATTGACTGTAGCTGAAACGCCCTTTAAGATAAGCCTAATTTGGTCCAAATCGCTCCAAAACTGTAGAAGTTGACTTAGCTTCAAGATGTTGAAGCTATGTAAACTTTCTTATTTACCGTGCGTTTTTAACGAAATTTAGTGTGTATACTGAAGCTGAATCCCTCTTTTAAACAATCAAATCTTGGCGAAAATCACACGATAACTAGAATTTTACACAGCTACGAAGCTATGTAAACTCGCTTATTTACCGGGCGATTTCGATAAAATTTCCAGTGTTTACTAAACAAGAAACGGCGATTTTGAATTTTTCAATATTTTTTGTAGTGGATCAACGGTCAGCTAGTTATGAGCCACGAAATCGGTCATTTACCGTTCCATACCGAAATTACAAGTTTCCTGAAATTTGGAAAGGAAAATAGGGTAACTGTAGCTTGCGATAATACTTTATTAGCTGACACTATACCACAAGGGAAGGTTGGGGAGTTGGAAACTGGACGTTTAGTGCAATCTTATACATTTGATTTTTTTAATTACGCTGGTATTCATAGACCTGTAAAGCTATACACTACGCCAAAAAATTACATAGATGATATAACAGTTAATCCATTTGTTCAAGATAATAAAGCGTGGTTGGATTACAACGTCTCGATAATCAAGAATGATAACATTACATGTAGGGTAAGCTTAATTGACAAAAAAGACAATGTGGTAGCTTCAAACTTGGATGGGGAAACTCATGGTTTACTAACCATAGAAAACCCCATACTATGGTGGCCGTATCTTATGGATCCCAACCCTGGTTACCAATATAACCTAAACGTGGAGTTATATGACCAAATAAGTGGTGTTTTAATTGATAAATACGTACAAAAAGTTGGCCTTCGAAGTTTGAGTTGGGACAACACTACCTTCACAATAAACGGTAAACCTTTATATTTACATGGCTTCGGAAGACACGAGGATTCAGACATAAGGGGTAAAGGACTTGACCTACCTTTGGTCATAAGGGATTACAATTTAATACAATGGGTGGGAGCAAATGCTTACAGGACTTCACATTACCCATATGCCGAGGAAATTATGGACCTAGCTGATGAATATGGTATAATGATCATAGACGAATGCCCAGCTGTTAATACAGAGTAAGTCCCAATTTGATTGAAGCTGTGTAACTACCAAAGTTTTTTTTAATATTTTAATAACATTTATTTTATCGACTGAAGCTGAAACTATCTTTCAAACAAGCCCAATTTGGTTAAAATCACTATAAAAATGTAGAAGTTAACATAGCTTCAAGATGTTGAAGCTATGTAAACTCTTATTTACTGCTCAATTTAAACTAAATTTAGTGTGTGTGCTGAAGCTAAACTCCTCTTTTAACAAGCCTAATTTTATTAAAATCCCATGAAAACTGTAGCTTTTTCCATAGCTTCGAAGCTATGTAAACTCTCTTATTTACCGTGCGATTTTAACAAAATTTCGTGTGTGTACTGAAGCTGGACCCCTCTTTTCAACAAGCATTCAACATTTTTTCAGATTCTTTTTGGAAACCCTACTTGCAAAACATAAGGTATCTTTGACAGAACTCATAAAAAGAGATAAAAATAGGCCGAGCGTTGTTATATGGTCAGCTTCGAATGAACCCAGGACCCAATACACACAAGCAAAAGAATATTTTAAATCTGTCATCGAACATATAAAATCTATTGATAAAACACGTCCAACTACCATAGTCGAAGCTCAAAGTGTAAACGTGGTTCAATCAGTAAGAATAATATAACCAGTATAAAACTATATTTTTGTAGTCCTATTTTGTAGACATAATCAGCTTCAATAGATATAACGGTTGGTACAGCAATGGCGGTAATTTGGATATAATACCCAATGCTGTCATTTCCGAAGCTAAGGAGTGGAATAGAAAGTTTAATAAACCTGTTATAATGCAAGAATATGGTGCTGATACTTTGGAAGGCCTCCATTTCGTATGTAACTATAATTTTAAAATGTAAACACTTATAATGAAGTATTTTTAGGAACCTAATTACATTTGGTCTGAAGAATACCAGGTTCAGTTAATGTCACAACATTTTAAGGCCTTTGATTCGCTAAGAGAGGAAGGTTTTTTCATAGGGGAATTCATATGGAACTTTGCTGACTTTAAAACAGCTCAAAGTAGGCTTTCTTCTAAACAATGTTGCCTAAAAGTAATTATTTTGTTGTAGCTTATACAAGAGTTGGTGGTAATAAAAAAGGTATTTTCACGCGGAGTAGGCAACCAAAGGTGAGCGCACATCACTTACGACAAAGGTATTGGGCGCTAGCTAAAAGTTACAACAGCAACGTAACTTTACCAAACGATTTGACTAGTTATGTTATTAGTAAACATGATGAGCTGTGATATATTTTAATTGTAGTTAACAAAAGATTTTAGTATTTTTTTCGCTGTTTCATTTGAACCCAACTTGGTGCGAATCGGAGCAAAACTGTAGAAGTTAGCCTAGCTTCAAGATCTTGAAGCTATGTAAACTTTCTTATTTCCCGTGCGATTTTAACCAAATTTGGTGGTATGCTAAAGCTGAACCTCTCCTTTAAACAAGCCTGATTTGGTTAAAATCCCATAGAAGCTGTAGGATTTTACATAGCTTCGAAGCTATGTAAACTTTCTTATTTACCGTGCGATTTTAACCAAATTTGGTGGGTATGCTAAAGCTAAACCTCTCCTTTAAACAAGCATGATTTGGTTTAAATCCTATGAAAGCATGATTTGGTTTAAATCCTATGAAAACTGTGGAATTTCACATAGCTTCAAAACTTCGAAGCTATGTAACTTTCTTATTAATGGTCGGAGTTTGATGAAATTTTCATGGTTTGCTATATTGAACATGGTGATTCAAAAATATAACTAAAAATTACTTTATTAATCTTTATTCAATATAATACTTATACAATTATACAATAATATGGGTTATGTAAATTAAAATTCAAAAATTCCCTAAAGATTCTCTACTTTTTTTTCTTTAAATATGCTAGGGGCATATTTATACATATATAGCTCGTTTTTGAAAGCATAGCAGTGTCTAAGGGATAAATTAATATAGAGTAATTAGAAAAATAAAGTATACGTATTTTTTTGTCAACAAGCAGTAATATGTAATTGTCCCAATCTCCATCCAACATTTTTTCATTTTTAAAAACAATAAAACAGCTTCAAAAAGTCGTTGCTAGGTCATAGCTGTAATAATTATTTTACACATGCCAGCAACCGTAACGAAAATAAATATTGAGCTACTTACTGATCATATAATTTTTACGATTTAATATATACTTTTTTTTATTTAAAAGATGTCTGTCAAATTAGATCAGAATTGTTTTAAATTGCAAAATAAATTAATTAAATCATAAAAATTCTGTATACAGTCGCCCAATACATGCAAATAATATTAAATATTGTGCTAGAATAGAACCATTATATACATTTTTGCCAAAGTAATAGTATAATATTAACTAGAATTTCGTTATTTACAACAAAATAACAATAAATTATAATAAAATCAAAACGCCATAAAAAACGTAGTTTATTTAGTACACCATGAAAATTTCATTGAAATCGGACTTAAGATAAAAAATTTATACGGATTTTTTTAAAATATTGACATATGTCACTAAAAACAACAAATTTTGACAGCCGTCACTTGAAAACGTCACATTTTGACATGTGTCACCAAAAACGTCACATTTTGACAGCCGTCACGTAAAAACATCACCTTTTGACATCTGTCACTTAAAAACGTAACCTTTTGACAGCTGTCACTTAATACGTCACATTTTGACAGATGTCACTTAAAAAGTCACATTTTGACAGCTGTCACTTAAAGGTTAAGACGTTTTTTAGTGTGCTGTGCAATTTTTTTAACAAAACGATTTGACGTTTGTAAAAAATCGTAACTTTCTTAATAATGAAGCGATTTCGACGAAATTTTCAGTGCATACCAAAGAGAGTGCGCCAAATTTGATGACGTCATCGGATTTTAAAAACTCCTAACTGTTCGTTCGATTAAACCCTGTACAATACACCGACAAGTGCCCGTTTGTATAGCTATAATTGTGTTAACATTGCACATAAATTATTTAATTAATTGAGAGGGTTGAGGCCTTAAATATTTTTGGTAGGGGTGATAGATCTTATAATAAGCTTAAACACCGAGATCATTAAAAATAATAAGCTTTTTTTTAATTATTATTATTATATGTCATTCATACAATTCCTTGGAAAGTTGCCTATTTGAGATTTTTATTTTAAAATTAATATAACAGCTTTATGACTAGAATTTTTTCACTATGTTATGGAATCCGAAATAAATACGATTGGGTGTCGTCCTCTAAAAACAGCGTGTCATTTTTTTTAAATAAACATAGATTATACAGGGCGACATGAAATGACTCCCTGCTTAGAGTACACATCAAGCTTATGTATGTATTAGGTATTTAGTTAATAAACCAAAACAGACTCCATCGAGAGTAATTCTCATTTGTTGCTCACCGTGACCTCCGTGACCTCCTTAACGGGGTTGCTCCTCGAGGATTTCGACCTTATTTGGCCGGCCAATAGGGGGTTTATGGCGTACAGCCAATCGTGCACCTCCTTTTCGTGCAGCGTTTGGAGCAGATAGCCCCTGTGCTTCGAGACCACGCTGAAGGTGTTCGGCACGCGCACCATGGCCAACTGATCTTCCGAGTACTCGACCTGCGCGGTTGCCAAATTTATCAGCGCCCTTTCCACGGGGTCCTTTTCGTCTCTGAAGATGAAAACGTAGGGGCGACGGACAGCCTGAAAAAGTGTTTATCGGTTTCCTGAAGTTGTGTTTTTGGCATTATTAAAGGTGTTTTGCACATTAAAAATATTTTTTTAAGATCTAGAATATGGTTTAAAATTGTAAATGGGTTTTGGATATTATATAATATTTTTTTTACATTGTGAAATTTGGTTTTCGACATTTTAGGGTGTTTTATATTCTAGAATTCTAAAGTGTATGTTTAATACACTAAATTGTGTAGAGGGTTTTTTTAGGATCCAGAATATGATTTGTAAATGTGTTTTTAACAATATATAATGCTTTTTTACACTCTAAAATTTTTAATACTCTATATTGTATTTTGAGTGTTTTTTACATTATCGGATATTTCTGATATTCCATTTTAAAATTTTGGTTTTGACATTCTAGAATATAATTCAAAGTGTAAACATGTTTTTTTATAAATTTACATTCTCAGGTATTTCTGACATTCTAGAGTGTTTTTTTAAGATAAGAATATGGGTTAAAATTGTAATGTGTTTTTAAAATTATATAATGTTTTTTTACATTCTTAAATTTGTATTTTGATATTCTAAAGTGTTTAACATTTTAAAATATGGTATATGCTTTTAATACAATAAATTGTGTTTTAAGCATTCTAGAATGTGCATTTGAACCTCTACAATGTTTTTACATTCGCAGATATTTCAGGTATTCTAGAGTGTTTTTTTAAGATATAAAATATGGTTTAAAATTATAATGTGTTTTTGACATTGTATAATGTTTTTTTTACATTCTTCAATTTGGTTTTAGAAATTCTAGAATATGGTTTAAATTCTAAATATGTAATAAATAAAGAAGTGTTTTGAGAATTCTAGAAGGTGAATTTTAATTTTTTTTACATTCTCGGGTATTTCTGATATGCTAAAGTGTTTTGTAAGATCTAGAATAAGGGTTAAATTTGTAAATGTGTTTTTGACATAACAAAATGTTCTTTACATTCTAAAATTTGGTTTTTTGCATTATACAGTGTTTAACATTTGTTTGTTTTTTTTTTGAAAATTTTGACATCTGTCACTTAAATCGTCAAATTTCAATTTTGACAGCTGTCAATTAAACATAAACCATAATAATGTTTTTACATTCTAAAATATGGTTTAAATTGTAAATATGTTTTAAATACACTAAATTGTGCTTTAAAGATTCTAGAAGGTGCATTTAAAACTCTAGAGAGTTTTTTACATTCAAGAGTGTTTTGATCTAGAATATGGTTTATAATCGTAAATTTGTTTTTGACATTATATAATGTTTTTTGCATTTTTAAATTTGGTTTTTGACATTCTAGAATATGGTTTTATTTGTTTTTAATACACTAAATTGTGTTTTGAGCATTCTAAAAGGTAAATTTGAATCTTACATTCTCGGGCATTTCTGATATTCTATAGTGTTTTTGTAAGACCTAGAATATGGTTTAAATTTGTAAATGTGTTTTTGACATTACAATATTTTTGACATTTTAAAATTTGGATTTTGACATTCTACAGTGTTTAACATCCCAGAATATGGTTTTTTGAAAATTTTGACATCTGTCACTAAAATCAACAAATTTTGACAGCCGTCACTTAAAAACGTCACATTTTTAATAATAATGTTTTTTTACATTCTAAAATTTGGTTCTTGACATTCCAGAATATGGTTTAAATTGTCAATATATTATGTTATGTTATATACACTTGTGCATTTAAAACTCTAGGGTGTGATCTAGAATATGGTTTATAATTGTAAATGTATTTTTAACATTATATCATGTTTTTTACATTCTTAAATTTGGTTTTTGACATTCTAAAAGGTGCATTTGAAACTGCATAGTGTTGTTTACAATCACGGGTATTTCTGATATTCTGGAGTGTTTTTTAAAAATCTAGAATATGGTTTAAAATTGAAAATGTGTTTTTGACATTATATAATGTTTTTTACATTCTAACATTTGGTTTTTGACATTCTAGAGCGTGGTTTAAATTGTAAATTTGTTTTTAAAACCCTAAATTGTTTTTGAGTATTCCAGAGGAGCATTTGAAACTCTGGAGTATTTTTTATATTCTCTGGTATTTTTGATATTCTAGAATGTTTTTCTTATTATCTAGAATATGGTTAAAAACATGTTTTTTGTAATTTTAAAAAGTGTTTTTGACATAATATAGTGTTTTCAACATTCTAAAATTTGGTTTTTGACATTCTAGAATGTTTAACATTCTATAATATAGTTTAAGTGTTAATATGTTTTTCAAAAAATGTCACTTACCACCCATCGCTTCTTCCAGCCGTGAGTTTTGTGCTCCAAAACGTTCAAATAACCTTTTCTAGCAACAACAGGGCTGATCCTGATCTCCTCCATATCCGGGACGTACAAAACCAACTCTGGGTCTCTAGGACCCGGGCTTGAAGCCTGCAGAGCCGGGAATGGAGCGCATTCGCCTGGCAGCGGAGCTCTAAAATGTTTCCCATTCAGTATACAGCATGTACGCGTAGATATATTTTACCTTTCTGGAGAACAAAGTTCTATAGAACCGTTGCTCATGATGCTGGATATCATGCTGGTGCTCATATCGGTAATTTCGTCCGAAGGACTTGTCACATCGTTATCCTTAACCTTACTGTTGGTTTCGGCCCGACTACGGCCCTGTATCAACTTTACACACTTGTTTACCAGATCCTTTTCTGTCTCATTGTAGTCATACGAGTCCAAGTTACCTTTAATTTAGAAAAAAGTGCCATTGAGACAAATTCTAATGTGTGTTTGGAGTTTTTTTTTTAATTTCTACTTATGGCATGTTTGCTTCAAAAACAGTGTACACCTTGGGAAGAGGAAACTTTTTATATAAACTATGAAAATTTCACCAAAAAAACTCAATTTTAAAATAGTGGGCGCCAATTCGTCGAAATCGTAACTTTTTTATTTATAAAGTGATTTGGACGATTTTTTTTTACATTTTTCTGTCTCATTGTAGTCATATGAGAATAAGCTATCCTTAATTGGGAAAAAAGTGCCATTCTAATGTATGTTTAGAGTTTTTGCAAATTTACTTATGGCATGTTTGCTTCAAACAGTCACACCATTGTAAAGAGGAAACTTCTTTATATAAACCATAATAATTTCACCAAAAAAAACCTCAAAAATTGTGAAAAATACTACGATTTAAAAAAAGTGGGCGCCAATTCGTCGAAATCGTTACTTCGTTATTTATAAAGCGATTTGGACGATTTTTTTACTTTTTTTTGTCTCATTGTAGTCATACGAGTCCAAATTACCTTTAATTTTAAAAAAGTGCCATTTAGACAAAGTCAAATGTATGTTTGGAATTTTTTGCAAATTTCGGACTTATGGCATGCTTGCTTCAAAAACAGTGTATACCATTTTAAAGAGGGAACCTTTTTATATAAGCTATGAAAATTTCACAAAAAAAAACAAAAATTGTAAAAGATACAACGATTTTAAAAAAGTGGGCGCCAATTTGTCGAAATCGTAAGATCGTTATTTATAAAGCGATTGGACGATTTTTTTTACTTTTTTCTGACTCATTGTGGTCATACAAGCCCAAGTTACGTTTAATTTAAAAAAAGTGCCATTTAGACAAATTCTAATGTATGTTTAGAGTTTTTTGCAAATTTCGGACTTATGGCATGTTTGCTTCAAAAACAGTCACAGCATTGTAAAGAGTTAAATTTTTTATATAAACTATGAAAATTTCACCAAAAAAACTCAAAAATTGTGAAAGATACAACGATTTTAAAAAAGTGGGCGCCAATTCGTCGAAATCGTAACTTCGTTATTTATAAAGCGATTTGGACGATTTTTTTGTACTTTTTCCCGCCTCATTGTAGTCATACAAGTCCAACTTACCTTTAATTTTAAATAAGTGCCATTTAGACAAATTCTCATGTATGTTTGGAGTTTTTTTTGCAAATTTTGGACTTATGGCATGTTTGCATCAAACACAGTGTTCACCATTACAAAGAGGGAACATTTATATATAAACTATGAGACTTTCACCAAAAAACTCAAAAATTGTGGAAGATGCAAAGATTTAAAAAAAGTGGGCGCCAATTCGTCAAAATCGTAACTTCGTTATTTTTAAAGCGATTCGGGCGATTTTTTTTTACTTCGTCGATGTTTTAGCTTACCAGAGTTGCTGTGGTTGTTTTTGGCCACCATATTGCACACATCCTTCTCACTTTTAGTATACTCCAACTGATACTTGTTACAATTCATCGCTTTATCTAGACCGAGCCGTTCTCTGAGCATAAGGGTGTGTCGAACCCTCTCCACCTCCTCCAAACGCGTCAACTTCTCCAACTCCCATTGGTGGTCGAAAATTAGAGAGTCTCCGCGCGGCCTCCAACCGTGGAGGTTCTCTTCCCCACGTACGTAGGTTGAAGAGGTGTCCAGAACTCTCCTTTGGCGTCTCTGCACTCCTAAAAAGAAACTTGGTGCGTCAGAAAGTGTTGAAAATTGTGTTGTCGACATTCTAAATTGTGTTTTTGACATTCCAAACTGTGTTACGACTATACATGCGTTTCGGGAGGCAAGGGGGTGTGTATAGGGGCTCCAAAAGAGCACACCGGGGTTCAGGATGGGGATAACTAATCAGGGGATCTACCTGGACTACCTGCTTCACTAGCACGACGCAAAAGTATCTCGTAGACGCCGGACAGTCGGTTGGCTTCCGCGTTTCTATAGCTTCCGGAGAAGAGGTGCTTCAACGACCTTGGACCGGTTCTAGCGTCTCTGCCGTACATAACCATGCTGAGGTCTTTGGTGATGATGGCTGGTCGTCCACAATTTTCGAGCTAAAATATGTCATCCATAATATGGGAAAAAAGTGTTTTTGACATTTTAAAGTGTTAACATTCTATAATACAGTTTAAAGTGTAAATAAGTTTTAGAAACATTCTTACCTCTAAATAGGCAGATATAGTCATGAAAATCTGCTCTCCTTGCGAGGTGACTCTATTCAGTAAAGGAGAGTTATGCAGAGAGCTGTCCCAGGCGGCTTCAAACCTAAACATAACCCTATCGTCGCCTGGAATCTCCAGGTACTCCCCTGGGAATAAACCCAGCGACAGCACCGAGCTGTCGTTGTCTTCATCCAACTCAGACTCTGGGGAGTTCCTGATCCTACCCACGACGAGCTCTCTGACGTCGCGCCATTTTATTTCCGCAGCTTGGTCGTGCACTATAGTTATCCTGATGCGCCGCTGTAAACAAATATTAATAATGATATTTTTTATGATGTTTTTTAGGGAGTCAAGCTAACCTGTATACCCTGGTGTAGCAAAAACAAGCCTCTGCAGGGCAACTCGTCGCTATGTTCCACCACTACAGGGACATACTCTCCGTTTGGAGCCAACTCGCATATTTCAAACCACACAAGAACGTCTACCTTGGCGTGAATATGAGCTGGAAGGACGTAAGTTTTTTTTCATTAAGAATGCTTTCAAAAATAAAAAAGCAAACCTTTGTCTTTACCTGTACAAGGTGAGGGTAGAGCTCCGAACTTGCTGGACCTCACAGGCTGCGAAATCGGGATCGAAGGTGGCAGCATGCGTCGAGGTGGTTGCCTAACCGACCCCTCCAGCTTGGCGTCCTTGTGCAAAGGGTGTTGCTGATAGTGGCCGAAAACTTCGAACACTATCGGTTGAGTTTTGATGTACTCGATGAAGGATTTCGTGGTTGAGACCGTAATCTGTACATTGAGGGTTAGTGAGGGTTTTTTTGGCGGTGAAAACTTACGTTTTGTACGTGGTAGAATCCAAGCGGTGTGCCTTTGCCGGTGTTTTTGACCGGCTCGGTTGAAAACGCCTCGTCGTGCCTGTGTAGGAAGCTGAATACAAAGTTTTAGATTTGAGGAAAATATAGTAAGACAAACTCTTACTTGAACTGGCAGAAAATATCGGCATACTCGGTGGAAATGCCGACCGCTTGAAGCACCGTCACTCTGAAAGTGAACTCCCTCCCAACAGCTAAGTGTTCGGGGATTTCTTCTTCCTTCAGGTCGGAGGAGACAGAGCTGTCGCCTCTTCCGGAGTCGGCATCGCATTCTATCAACTCATCGAGCTTGATGGGGTCGATGTTGTTGTGACCCTCTATGACCCTCTCGTCCATGTTGTGGATGTTTCTGTCCATGATGGTCTTCTGGGCGCCCTCGAAGGCGATTCTAGCACTCTGCCTGACCCCCACTTGGTCCGAGTTGTCTTCGTCCATTACAGCCTGAACTGCGACCCTCAAGTAACCCCTGACGTCGCCTTTCTCGCTCACAACGGCCACTTTGTGTATCAACGTAACCGGGTACAGAAGGTTGCTGAGATAGACAAAACCTCTACCGACCATTCTAAACCAAGGGAACCGGTCGTAAAAAGGATCGCCCCCTGTCAGGGACTCCACGTTGTAGTCAGGGGAGGTGGGCGACATTTCCGCCTCGTTGTGGTACATCTCGCGCATCAGCTCCAATCTTTGTCTGCGGGGTAAACAGCGTGGTTTTAAACTCCCCATTCAAAGCAAGGTGGAAGAAGGGTTTGAAACAGACACGACCAAGCAAGTTATTTACTTTATTTTTGC
This sequence comes from Brassicogethes aeneus, assembly GCA_921294245.1. Classification (NCBI taxonomy): domain Eukaryota; kingdom Metazoa; phylum Arthropoda; class Insecta; order Coleoptera; family Nitidulidae; genus Brassicogethes; species Brassicogethes aeneus. The sequence goes on from OV121140.1 coordinate 2,641,104, forward strand.
GATAAACATTTGCCAACCATTTTGGACATTGAAAAACGTTTGGCGGTTCAACACTTCGTCGGCTTAGATTTCTCTGCGCGTGCGCTGTGGTTGTTTTAGTTTGTTACTGTTTGCACAAAATGACGTCAAAACATGTTTTTAGGAGGTTTTTGGGGAAAGTTAAGAGCGCACAGTAGGTAAAATACTTTACAATGTGGACAAAACAAAATTTGGGCAGTACCATGGTGCAAGATTGGCGAATACGTGGGAGCACCCAGTCGCCGCCATATTGATTGTTTAAATTTTGATGTAAGTTGTTTTTTGGGATATTTTAAAGTTTTTCAAGTGTATAAATGAAAATCCAATACATTGCCTTAGTATAAGCTTGTATTTGTTCCATCTGATCTATGAAAGGAAAAATCAAGTACTTACTAAAAAATTAAAATAAAATTGGAAAAAAACAATACAAATCATAGTACTTTTTACAGTGTACAGGGTGATCCCCTATAATGTCGCCCCCCTTTAACTTTTTTATTTTAAGTGTCCCAAAAAATTTAAAAGTGTGGTTATGTAGGAACTAAAAAATACTTTTTTTCTACGTATAAAGAAAATTGGAAAATTGATCAGTATACAGGGAAAAACAAAAAGTTTATTTTTTTTTAAATGGATCACCCTATATTTGAATTTATTTTTCGATTCCTTGTAAAATTCTGAGCATAATTTATATACAAACCATATACCTAAACTCAACCGTTTCTGAAATATTCGCATTCGAAATGTCATCATTAAATGTTTTTTTAAACTGTTAAAAATCAAGAAGCCTCAGTATACCAAAATTTTTATTGAAAATAAATTACTATAGTGACATTATGTCAATAAGTGTTGTTAAATAAGTAAAAATGGCGTACTCAGACAGAGAAAGACAAACTATTTCAACTTATTATCTTAAAAATAATTTAAATATTTCAGAAACGGTTGAATTTAGGTATATGGTATGATATATGAAATATGCTTAGAATTTTACAAGGAATCGAAAAATAAATTCATATATAGGGTGATCCATTGAAAAAAAAAATAACTTTTTGTTTTTCCCTGTATACTGATCAATTTTCCAATTTTCTTTATACGTAGAAAAAAAGTATTTTTTAGTTCCTACATAACCACACTTTTAATTTTTTTGGGACACTTAAAATAAAAAAGTTAAAGGGGGGCGACATTATAGGGGATCACCCTGTACAAGAAATAGTACAAAACCAAGAAGCTTAATATGATCTTTGAAGACAAACCTTAACAGAATATTAAACTCTAAGAAATCAAGTACTGCATTGTAAGAAATTAAAGTAAAATTTGAAAAACAAAATTAATAAAAATTAAATCTTGTTTTTGCATTGTGCAGAAAATGTGCCAAGGCAAGGAAGCTAATGATACAATTTTGTAATAAATAAATTTATAAAAAATAAAGTTCATTTTTTTTATCTGGACTGCGGCAACGTTGCAAATTTAGGGTTTTGGTTGGTAAATACAGTTGTGGTTATGTATAAATTATTGTAGGTTACATTGTGCAGTTGTCAAGTTGAATTGTCAAAATTCGTAGTTAAAAATGCAATTAATTTGGCTTTGGTGGTGCTTGGATGAGTAAACTCATATAAAAAAAGTAGTTAAATATAGGTTGCTTTACGGCCCAGAAGAGAAAGTATTCCTAGCGGATAATAAACTTCGCTTTGAAAAGAATTTATATAAAAGAAATTAAATTTTTTTTGTGAACGTAAATGGAGTCCAATGTGAAAATAATGTGTGATGTAATATTTATAAAACCAAATTCGTTACTTTTTTACTCCAAAAATGTCCATAAGGCGATGTACTTTTTCTTTCATTGTGGCATTTGGCATAATTTCATCAAAATGAAGTTTTGCCTTCAAAAGGGCTTTTACATTCGAATTCGTTGCTATTATTTTTGGCATAATTATCTTTTTATTTATAATTGACAAGGAAATTATCAATAATAAATATTATTGTCAATTTGACAGTGTCATATTTAATTAAATTCTTCAGCAGAAGTACCATTTTTAAATACTAAAAATACTAAGTCAAACTGGCATAAGCCACCAACCTAACAAAAAAACGAGTCCAGATAAAAAAATAAACTGTATGTTCTTAACATTTTTCTTGCAATGTTAATGTTGTTACTTGTCACTTTTCATGTAAACTAAGATGGCCTTGTTTTCTTGTACCACGGGTGGTCCCCATTCAAAGCAAGGTAGAAGAGAAAGGCTTAAAACAGGCAAGTAAATTCTACGAGTTGGTAAAGTTATTTACTTTATTTTTGCGATAAACAGGGGCGCCAACCATTTTGGACAGCTCGTCAAACATTGAAAAACGTTTGGCGGTTCGACACTCCGCCGACTTAGATCTTCTCTGCGCGTGCGCTGTAGTTGTTTTAGGTTGTTACTGTTTACACAAAACGACGTCAAAACATGTTTTTGGGCAAAGTTAAGAGCGCACAGTGGGTAAAATACTTTTAAATGTGGACAAAATTCTTACCGTAGTTTATCCAACGACCAATAATGGGTGGCGCCATTTTTCGTATCTTGTACTTCAACTGCCACAATAGTGCGCGGCACATTGACATCTTCTTCTTGGTCGTAGTCTATGCGGGGTTTTAGATCGGGGGGCAAGGGGGAGTACAAAGTGTCGGTGAGAAGGGTGAATTGGAATTGAACCTAAAAATAAAAATTTGACTTTTTTCTCTTCAAATTCGATTTAATTTACTTTTTTCTTTAACTCCACAGAAATAGCGTTGGCTTCTTTAAGGAAAATCGCGTTTCCCCACAAATCGTCTCTAAGCGACGTGAATTGATGGTGCTTCCATTTTCGCCACGCGTGTGCAGCCATTTCGAACTCTTTTTCGGTCCAGGTACATTCTGTGTCAAACAGTGGATTAACTGTGAAAAAATTCAGTAAAAATGCGGTACAAGCAAATAATAAAACAAAAAAAAAACAATTTAAATAACTGGGCGCCAAAATATATGGGTGAATCCCCCAAGTGAAAATGATTATTTTTGGTTGTTTCACTGTTAGTCTAGAATGGGGTTCTTGGGAAGCCATCAGGTCTAGTAATAACATAACATAACATAAGTGGTTCTGGTTTTGCTTATTTAAAATGATTAAAGCGCCATCCGTTGCACTACATAAATGGTTATAAAAATTATTATATAATTTTTAATAATATTTTATATTTGATTCGATTGTTTTGGATGTGTTTGATTTACTTAGTGAACTGATATTTTTAGTATACTTTTACTACCTCAGATATTTGAAAACATATAGGTTAACCTAGAAAGAGTAACAGTCACGGAGGATAGGTTTTAGACTTTTAAAGCATTGTAAAAAATAATTAATTGCGGTTAAAAATCTGGAACCTACTTAATTATGAAAGATCAAAACACAATAAAAGTGTAGGTCAAACTCATTTAGTTTTATTAAATATCACGGGGGACATTTCGTGAGATTCACCCATATAAAAACGTCATTTTGACATTTTGTGATAAAACGACATAAAATAGAAAAAAAATAGAGCGACTACTAAAGCGTTTAAAAAAAAATGGAATCTTACCGAAAATGTCATCGTCATTATTAAAATCTTCAGGGGTGTACGAACTGTACATCGACATCGTCATGCTTTGCTCCTCCACTTGTTTTTGTAGGGCGTCGATTCGTGCCTCGTAATTCTGTTCGAAAAAAAAAATTATCGCCACTTTTTCGAAGTTGTGACTCAATGTGCGATTTTTTGGGAAAAACCATTTATAGACCAAAATTTGTGATTTTTTTGACGGATTTTATTTTTTCATTACATTTCAACTAGAATAAAAAAAAATCCATCCAAAAAAACCTTAATTTGACCTTGATAAAACGCTTTGAAGTCTGCAAATATCGCACATGGGGTCAAACTTCGCGCGAAAATCTCACCTTTCTTTGCTCCTCGAACAGCTGATCGGCGGTCTCTTTTTCCTTCCGGTACTGCTCCTCCAGGGTGACCAACTTTTTCGCCATTTCCGCCTTCAAATCCACCCCCTGCTTCTCCAACAACTCGTTCTGAGCGAAGGACCAATCGACGGTCTCCAGGGGCGTGTTTTTTTCGCGCATCTCGCGCGCCTCGTCCGGATGCGTGAACCGGAACACGTGCGTCTTGCCGAGGATCACGCGACTTCCGGTCGTCAGCAAAATTGGTTCGGTCACCTAGAAAAAAATTGCCATTTTTTAAAATTTTTGTCCCTCTGTGCGTTTGCCGAGTTTTCTTGGATCTGTGCCACTGTGCGAAGATTAATGATCGTTTTAAACGTTCTGCATTTTAAGTAAAATATTACTTAATTTAAGTAAATATTTTGTTAAATTAACCTTAAAAATTTTCTTTGAAGTAAAACTTTATTTATATTTTTGTTATTTTTACCTATTTTAATAACCCTTAAGTTTCAACACTTTAAAGTATTATGAGGGACGTAATTTTTACGAAAGAAAATTACTTATAAGAGTATTTTACCTGAAGGAAAATTTAACGGTAACTTTAACGTCCGAATTTTTACTTAATGGTAAATGGTACTCATAAGTCATAATTTTACAATATGAAGACCACTTTATAACCGTAAATAATTCCTATTCGCCTGGTATTTTTTAGGGTTATTGGTGGTAATAAATACTATTAATATTGACTAAACAAGGAAAAATAAGCTTAAAGTGAAAAATAAAACTTTAAGAAAAAAATTTTTTCAGGTCGCCATAATGAGTTTTTTACTATCTAAACATTTATATAAAAATTTTTCATAAATATTTTTCTAAAATATAATAAGGAAAGTTTTAGTTATTAAAAAATAATTAAAACTAAATGATCTTTAAAACATTTTATAAAATTTTGTATGTTTAAAGTTTTGTTGAATTTTTACCCAAGCAATAATTTTTCTTAAACCCGTAAAACATTTAGAGGGCATATAATTTTTAAGATGTAACGTGTATATTTTTATCGATAAAATAATGTGCGTTTGAGTTTTAATGCAAAATATTATTAGTTTTGACAATTTAAGTTATATTTTTTAATTTTACTTTAGGGTGGTCTTTATAACTTTGTAAGTACCATTTTCTAAAATATAAATTAAAAGAACAAAGAAATTACGAATGTCAATGTTTTAGAAAGAGAGAGCAAACACTTAGTAATTATGGCGTTATATTTACGTAAATTTGTGGCATTTATATTGTTTTTATTATGTTATTCTTTTAGTAGATCAAAAAGGTTATATGTAGGTAAAATAACGAAATAAACCATTCCCCAAATTTGGTAATTTTTCGTATCTATACCGTTATAAAGCCGTTTTGGTTAACCGTAAAAAATACTTTAAAGTTGACTTGGTAGTTATTTAATGCGCGTAACAAAATAGTGTCGATTGTGTTGGCAAGTAAAAAATACTAACCTCTCGACCATTGACGTAGATTAAAGCGCCATTAAGGGGCACCAACGTCACTTTGTTATCCTTATTTTCAAAAACGCAATGCTCAGATTTTATGTGAGAACCTGACAATTGAACGTCTTGAGGGATATTAGCTTCGGCTGAACCGATTCTGGTAAAACCATCCTGAAAAAAACATGTATAAAAAAACGTGTTTAAACAATAAAAAAACCTCACTTTTATGTAGTATATCAAACATTCAGACATGAACGGATCTTCGTTCAAGTTCACCAAATGCGGTGTTCTTTTGGGGGAGAAGACCCCTACAGTGTTGCCATCCTCCTTGACGGCCACGCCCATTTCGGCGAAGACGGCCTCGCGTTGAACCCGAATAGCCTCGGTTTTCTTCAACTTTTCCTCCCAAGTTTCGTTCAGCTCCGCTATCAACTTTTCCGAAGCTTGAAGCTGATCGACAGCTTCCTCGGCTATCGTGGTCGACGTAGTACGCGACCTCGAGTTTTCCTTGTTGTTCCTGGCAACCATGTTTTCTTCTGATCCTAGGAGGTAAAAAGTTATTTTCGCTATTTTAATTTTTTTAGTTGCCGGGATGTTGCTGAAGCTTATGATTTGGAAAAATAAATGTTTTTTATAGTGACGGCCCCATTTTTGAAGGTTTCCCAATTTTTTTTGTTCTGACACAATGTGCGATTTTCGGTTTTTGGAGGTTTGTATAGAGATTTTTTAACTTTTTTGATCCATTTTGTGTCAAATTATCTGACAAAAACATAAATCATCGAAAAACATTTTTTTTCATTGGAAATGGCGTTTAAAAAAAACGCACATAGTGCCAGAAGTTTAAAAAATTGGCATTATTCGTAAAATCTAAAAATAAAAAACACTGGGACCGCCATTGCATGTATATTTTTGTGTAAGCAAGACCCAAGTCAAACATTGCACAACATTCCTAAGTATTTGTATGATAACAATCACGTTGTGATTCAAACAAACTTTTTTTAATGTATTGGAGGTGCCAAAGCATTTTGTAACGTTCTTCGACATGTAATACTTACTGGCCGAACTTTTTTCGTACTTAATTTTACCATCTGCCCCTATGTTGCGTAAAAGTTTACAAAAGTACATTATAATGAAGTCAGAAAAAATGATTTTAGAGGTTTGCCAATCATAAAAAGGTATAATTTTGTGTCAGGTGGTTTAAATAATATTTTTTTCACCGGGGTGAAAAAAAAATGATTTTTTTTAATAAATAAAAAAAAGTGTTTGATGCTGACCTTCTTGAACTTCAATGCCCTCTGCCTTGAGTAGTTCGCGCAATTTCATAATCTCCTCCTTGAGTTCTCTGATAAGTTTAGCATTCGCGTCTTCATTGACCACAGCCTTGCAGACAATCTGTTTGGCTCTATCAGCGTATCTAAAAAAAAATGTGCCAAAAGTTTTGTGTTTTGTCCTTATGTGCGGTTTTTCGAGATTTCTAGGCTAAACAAGGATTATTTTATTTTGTGTTGGTATGTCTTATAAAATCATAATCCATCACAAAAACAAAAAAATTTGGCGTGGAAATGGGTTTTTCGAAAAAAGCGCACATAGGGTCAAAACTTCGAAAAAGTGGCAAATATTAATAAAAATAGCAATAATTACCTTAGAGTCGACAATGTTTCATCGTAATTAATATCAGCAGGCGATATAGCAGCAATCATGGCAGTCTTACTGTTACCACCCAAATTTTCTCTTAACAACCATGTCAAAACAGAATCTCTATACGGTATAAAATCAGCCTTTTTCGATTTTTTATTCTTTGTTGCCTATAAATAAAAAAAAAATAATAATAAAATAAAAATTATGTTAAAAACAGTCAAAAACTTACCGACTAAAAGCAGCGTAATAAAACAGTCAAAATATTAAAACACGTTCTTAAAAAAACACACAAAAAATACTCACGATTTCAGCCAAAGCAGAAATAACTTTTCCCAGCGTGGTTAAACTTTTGTTGATATTGGCGCCCTCCTTGAGACGCGTTCCCTTCGCCCCCGTAGAATCTGCACGTTCCGAGCCCGCTAGATCCACCAGTGAGATCTTGGAAACTTTTTCTGTGGTCAATTGTGTTGTATCGTCATATCTGAAAGAGTTTTTTAGATTTTTACAGCCGTTTTAGGAGGCAACATGTTTTTTCTTGATATGTAAAAATTTGATAAAAGCCTATTAAAAAATCAAGATTTGTGTATTTTTGAAAAAGCGCACATTGGGACCAAAGTGCAAAACTTTCAAGGTCATTTTTTTCTTATCTGTGTTTAAAAGTTATGTAGAATATGAATCCGTCAAAATTAATCTAGAGCAAAAAATTAAATTTTGAAAAGCCGCACATTGGGTCAAAAATATAAAAATTATAATTTTTGGTGAAATTTTTTATCAAAAAAATCTTCACCTGTCAAAAAATTAATAATTATGATTAAGAAATACGATTTTTGTCGAATTTATTATAAAATGTCGGTGAATCATGTAAGAAAATATAATTTAAAATATTACTAAAATGTTTTTGAATAAAATCCTTGAAAAAATACAAAATTTGAGTTAAAAATATTTATTTCTAAAAAACCTCACATTGGGACCAATCAAATTTTGACGTTTTTTTCATGTATTTAAAAATTATGTAGAACTTTGTTATCTACGATGTAGAATTAATAAAATTAATAAAATTAATTTAGGGCTAAACATATAATTTTAAAAAACCGCACATTGGGTCAAAAATATAAAAAAATGGCAATATTAAATTTGTGTTCTTCCCTGTATTTAAAAATTATGTAGAATATGAATCCGTCAAAATTAATAGGGCTAAAAATATAATTTAACAAAAACGCACATTGGGTCAAAAATATAAAAAATTGACAATTGTTAAATTTGTGTTTGTGTATAAAATGTTTTTTATTGATATGTATAATTGAAGATTTGAGTTAAAAATGTTTTTTTTAAACCCACAAAGTGCAAAATCGTAAAGTAGTTTTTCAAGGTCAAAATTTTTTACGGCTTTTTCTTTCCTGTATTTAAAAATTATGTAGAATATGAATCCGTCAAAATTAATTTAGGGCCAAGAAAATTATTTTGAAAAACCGCACATTGTGTCAAAATATAAAAAATTGGCAAATTTTAAATTTGTGTATAAAATGTATGTAGGAACTGAACTCGCTAAACAATTTTAAATTTTGGTCAAATAATGTGTCAAAAAAATCTTCACCTGTCAAAATAATTACCAATTAAGATTAAGAAATGAGATTTTTGTCGAATTTATTATAAAATGTATTTTTATTGATTCGTCAAAATGTCAAAAACGTTTAAAAATTTCAATAAAATAATTTGGAAATGTAGTTTTTCAAGGTCAAAATTTGAGATTTCTTGACGTTTTTTTAATGTAACCAAGTTTAAAAAGTGTCTAGAATATGAATCCGTCAAAAAAATCATTTAATACGGGTTGGAAATACGATTTTTTTAAAAACGCACATTGGGGCAAAACTAAAAAAAATTGGCAAAAGTTCATTTTTTGCTGTTTTGTCGAAACTGTAGTCAAAGAAAAATCGCACATAGGCCAGAAGTGTGAAAACGTGGCGACTTACCTTTGTTGTGTGAAAAAAATGGTGAAAACTGCATGTGATCTAGAACTGGTCTCGTTCATGTTTGTAGCTGCTACAGTTCTAGCCTTATTTCCCTCGTCTATCAAGTAATGGATGTCCTCGTAACTCGTGACGGCCAATTTACTTAAATCTTCCACATACGGGCCGAGCAATGGATGTTCCCGCACCCTTAAGTTGCCCTTGTTCTTCGGATTCAACAAATCTCTCACACGCTCGCAGTAGATCTCCATGTAACTCACTTCCACGGAGTATTTTATGTCAGCGGAGCTGTTGGTGCGAATCTTCAAGAACAAGTCCTGGCATATTTGCGGAATGATCCCCTCCTGGGCTTCCTCCTGCTTGCCCATCATCGTGTAAGATTTCCCCGCGCCCGTCTGCCCGTAAGCGAATATGCAGACGTTGTAACCGTCAAACGAGTGCTGTAGCATCTCTTCGCCGATGTCTTTGTAGACGACCAGTTGCGAAGAGAATTCCGGGTCGCTTTCCTGCGATGAGAAAAATTAGCCTCTGAACCAATGTGCGGTTTTATGGCATAAAACAAAAACCGCACATTGCTTCAGAACATCGAAATCGTGGCACTTACGTCATGCGACCAGTACGAGTAATCGAAGTTGAACGAGTGGATTTTTTGAGCATCTTTTCTTTCATCACACTTGGGATTTTGAATGGCTGAAAAGAATTGTCAAGATTTTTTTTTTCGTAGAGAAAATGGCTTACTTGTTGTATTTCCACCCATTTTTATAATGCACCGTGCGTCCCTTGCTATTTCCCTATTGTTGAAGGGCCTAACCCTTACAGCTACCTTAACAGACGACATCTTGGATTTTTTCCTTTAATTTACTGAAAAAAAACGAAAAATCTAAATTTACGGAAATAACTAGATTTAAGTTGGCAATATTGCTGTACCGTTTCATATTATTGAGTTGGTAGTACTAAAGTTACTATATCATTAAAAATTTTACTATACCCAGAGATATCTCTGCTATACGGTATAGCCTATACCTATACCGGATTTCTATTCATCACAAAATATTCAATGACTATGAAGGTAAAAACATTCACAAAATACCTATAAGAGCAGTATTCGGACATAAGCTGCGAATATAAAAGATCAATGTGCACTTTTGGTGTTCATATCCTAAACTAATCGATTTTACTAAATTATTTAAAGGTAACTTTTATATTTCGTATACCCCAGGGTAATATATTTTTTTTACCACATTTAATATATTATTCAAAGGCTGTAATGGAAGTAAATACATTTTTAATTATACTTAAAATTTTATAACGGGTCTTTAAATGAAAAAGGCATTTTTATGTTCAATGTATATACAGGGTGTCTAATAAATTGTCATTGTCAATTACCACTGGATGTCACTGACCTATCCTATATATACACTCACAGGCAAAATAATCGATCCACACAAATTTTCGATGAATTTCAATCGCAAATAACTTTTTTATTTGTTTTCGGATTTAAACAAATATTAAAGAATATTGTAGATACATTAATGGAGAATTGCTAAAAAATACACGTACGTTTATAATATACAGGTTTAAACAAAAAGATGTTTTTTACCATAATTTTAAGACACTCTACAGCTGTAGAGTGGCAAAACCGTATATTGTTCTAAATTAAGTTTTATTTATCAAGTCACATCTATTTTTAACAGTTTTGTTTTTGGTTCACCTTGATATATTTAATTTGTGGAAAATATGGATTTTTAAAAATTAACATTGCAATTTCCAATATTTTTCCTGTATGAAGAACTAAGGTTGCTATGGTCCATCCATAGCCTATGGAGGATGACAGTGACAGTTTTGTTGAATCATCCCATACTTGGACATGTCATATACAGCTTTCAAAAGCTATCAAATTGTTTTTTGTAAATTAATGTGTTAATTTTGAGGTGTCTTCTTACTTTTAAAAATGTCTCCGACTGATGTTGCCCTTTGTACTTTACTTCTTGGGACCTTTAAAACACTTGCCACGTAATACTGTGACCGTCCATCCTGGATTAAATCAGAGCTGTCACAAGTCACTTCTAAAAAGACTTAAGTCATAAGTCGTAAGTCTTTTTTGAAATAAAAATGACTTAAGTCTTAAGTCATTTTTTCTATAAAACAGAAAAGACTTAAGTCTTTTTTTTAAGCCTTAAGTCTTATTAAAAATGACTTAAATCAAATATATAACGACTTAAATCTAGAAAAAGACTTAAGTCATTTTTAGGGACTTAAGTCCCTAAAAATACTTAAGTCGTTTTTAGATTTAAGTCGTTTTTTAGATTTAAGTCGAAAAAAAAAGATTTAAGTAAAAAAAAACAAATACCTTACTCATTTTGAGAGATTCAAAACAAGATCAAAGAGTATATATCTAATAGATACTCTTTGACAAGACTTTTAATGAAATTTATTTTTAAAATAGGTGCATAACAAAAAGTTGATCACTTAATTAGTCAATTATTATTATTATTAATATTGTACTGGCACACAGTGTTGGAAATGCCCAAAAAGCTGGCCAAAACCTATAAAATCTACATTAATATATTTGAGTAAATTTAATTTTTTTTCATTAGTAAACTAATAAAGGTATGTTAAAAACATATAACAAATTTCTTAAGTTTCATAACTGATTTAGTAGAGAAGGTCAAATTTGAACTTTCTTGAAGTGATTTCAAGTAACCAGTAAAAAAGGTACTTTTTTAAATATTATTTTTTTAATTATCATTAAAGTATAATATACTATTATGCTATTTTTTATTACTTATTTTGGGTGAATAAAACGATTTTTTAGTGAAAACATATTTATTATATATGTAACCAAACTTATGTAAAATTATTGTAATTTTTAAAAAATGATTTTGTTTAGGACATCCACGAGCCGGAGCTCAAATTTTGTCATGATCAGAAAGTTAGTACCTTGGTGTGTTAGTACCATGAAAAATTGGATCCGGTTTGATCCGGTCCTGGGTGCTATCCATAAATTACAGTTTGCTTATTTAAAACTTATGTGAAAATTGTTTAATAACTTTTAAAGTAACTTAATAATTTTTTAATATAAAAAATACTAGTTATAACTATAGTTAACTTTTAAACACCTTTGGCGTATTTAGTTCGCCAGGGACGGACTAGCTTTAATTTGATTATGTCAATTTTTTCAAGCGTGTAACATTGTTACACTGTAACAATTTAAGCCTCTATACATGGTGCTGCATGAGGAAACCGACATAGCTTAAGGGTAGGTGTAGTTTTCAGAGGTGAATCCGAATCTGGCTTTGAAAAAATTCGGAGGTCCTTCGTTTAAGAGTTACAGGGTGATTTATGTATTTTGTCGAAAATTTTGAAAAATCATATCTTGGGAATGGATCAATAGAATCGCATAAAATTTTATATACATACTTAAGTATAAAGTACCTACACAGCGCTGTATCGGACATTCAAAAAAAAATCAGGACCGGACCTCAAATTTTTTTTTATTTTTTTCCCACTAAAAACACCTTGTATATATTTTTTTCTAAAATCCAAAGTCATTTTCTGAAAAGTTCTACCAAAATGGCCAATAAAATTTAACGGCACCATCAAGGCGTTTCAAAAAAAATTATCGAAACATTTTACAGTTTTTAATTTTTCTTCAACTTTTCGAATATTCCAATAAATCAGCAAGCTAACCGATTTGAAATCATCAGTTAAGGTTTTTTTGCAATTTAAAAAAATGTTTACTTATTCTAGTGAAGCTTCAAGACCGTAATTATTTGTTTTGTGGACATTAAAAAAAATTGAGTAAAAAATATTTTATCCATAATCACACCAAAAAATTATTAAATCATTATTTATTTATTTTTTTAAGAATTTAATTCTTATCTATTTTGTCATTTTAAAAAGAATTAAATCATTATTTTGACTTAAGTCATTTTAAAAAGATTTAAATCATTTTTAGACTTAAGTCATTTTAAAAAGATTTAAATCATTTTTAGACTTAAGTCATTTTAAAAAGACTTAAGTCATTTTTTTGTTTTAAGTCATTTTAAAAAGACTTAAGTCCTTACGCAAATGTAGAAAAAGCTTAATAATACAAATCATTTTGAAAATGACTTAAGTCTTAAGTCTCAAGTCGTCCAAAAAAAAAGAGACTTAAATCAAATGACTTAAGTCACAAAAATGACTTAAGTTAAAAAAAAGACTTAAGCTTTCTGATGTCTGACAGCTCTGGATTAAATTAATGGCTCTGGCAACATTAGTCGGAGACATATCCATTTTTTAAAGTACGAAGACACCTCAAAATTTAAACATTAATTTGCAAAAAACAATTTGATAGATTTTGAAAGCCGTGTATGACATGTCCAAGTATGGGATGATTCAACAAAACTGTCACTGTCATTCTCCATAGCCTATGGATGGACCATAGCAACCTTAGTTCTTCATACAGAAAAATATTGGAAATTGCAATGTTTTTTAAAAAAATCCATATTTTCCACAAAAATAAATATATCGAGGTGAACCAAAAACAAAACTGTTAAGAATAGATGTGACTTGATAAATAAAACTTAATTTAGAACAATTTACGGTTTATGGTAAAAAACATCTTTTTGTTTAAACTTGTATATTATAAACGTACGTCTATTTTTTGGTAATTTTTTAAAATGTGAGCGATTGTTCAATAATTTATCTACAATATTTTTTAATATTCGTTTAAATCCGACATCAAATAAAAAAGTTATTTGCGATTGAAATTCATCGAAAATTTGTGTGGATCGATTATTTTGAGTGTAGATATATATCATATATATATTCTTTTTACCTCTGAAAACAATGATATTATTCATCAAAGCAAAAACGAAACAGGTATGCGCACATATCATAAATCATACGGGTATGATGGCAAGAGCGACACATCATAATTTTCACTGTGCAACATATTTTGCGTCAGTTGCCATAGGTCAGAAACAACCAGTGGCGACCCAAAATTTCTACTTTAATTATAAATGTCTTAATCAACAAGTGTTAATTTTCTTTCACGAATTCGTAAAAACATAAATTAGTTAGAATAGCGTGACTCGATAAAATCAGTTATTTACATGGCGCCAATCCGTCGCCATGCTGGCGCCAAAATTTCTACATCTTTATTGTTCAAAAAGATCGTAATTTTTTTAGTATACCCTGAAAATTTCAAAATAATTGGGTCAATATTAAAGGAGTTTTAAAAGAATTAACACGGTGGGCGCCAAAATGCAAAAAAATTATAATTTTTTTAGTTAAAAATTGATTTTTTTATCAAAATGTTTAGTTTTTTAAAATATAGGTATAAAAAATCATAAGGGTACATTTAATTTAATCTTATTATTTAACACCCACAATTGTCTTTACAAAAAGGCAAACCCACGCAGAAAAAAATTGTTTTAGTACAACATTACTCAACATAAAAGGTCAGTTAGCCACCATATTTAAATGTAAATAAGTTGGAATACATACTAAATAAATCGATTTTTAACATTTTCTGGAAAACACTTTCTAAATCTGAAATAAAAACTACTTCAAAAAAATTATACGCAAAAAATTACACCCCATCCCTCCATACGATCCAGATTCACCCCGTATCGACTAAACCACGAAAAACAATCGACTACATACCCAAAAATATTCCTTACAACTTAAAAACCCAATCACTGCACCAAAGAAGGTATTAACAATATTTTGCACATTTTTCGTATATTTTTATTCGCGAAGTAAGCACAGAAAATTTCAGTTCTCGCAAGGACTGACGTTACCAACTAAAGGCGTCGGCGCCGTGTGGTCATGTGACGTCCAATCAATAACGCCGTCTTCGCAGGAATCAATATGTTTACGAAAAAAAAATAAAAATAAAATAATCTTACTTTGTTTTATTATATTATTTAGTTTTACAGCAAAATTAAGTAAAAGATATGTTGAAATTATTATTTTGTTACCCTGGGGTTTGCCCCAATAATATGCCAGCCACAACAGGCTGACAACCTCAATATATTAATCATTTTATAGGTAATAAACAGAATATAGTGTTTTGGTTATTCATTAGTTACCTCCTCTATTAATAAACGCTATAAACAATATTTAAACAAATGATATGAAATGTTCAAGAGTCTGTAACATTTAGAATTTCAAAGGATTTATAGTAATACTATTTTACATAATAAAGAAATATATCTCATGATAACGTTTATCAAATTTACCAATAAAATAAACAATTTTTTAAAACCAAACACGACAAAAGTAAAATCGTTTAAAATCCTAAAGAAGGCTTTGACATGTCACTTTTAGATCAAGTAGGTGCTCGATTTTCTTTTGTTAGATGAAAGCACACTTGTAAGTTGGTTTTTTATTAGTTTAAAGCAATTTTTAATTTACATTTGGATAATAAAATTAACATGGTTATTTCCCATTATTCATCGTAAAAAAATAGTGAGTCATCCACCCTCATAATCCAGGGGTGTACAAAAATCAATGAAATGCTTCAGTCTTGACCTATAATACTAATAAGTTAATTGGTTAATCTCTAATATATTTTTAACAATTATTATTATATTAAAAGACCCAAAAACTATATTTGTAATAATACTGTTTTATTTACCTTTAGATAAGGAACAAAAACAAAAATAAAAGTACACCCCTGCGCAACACATCAATACATTGTCTTTTTCAATTTATTAACGAAACAAACCAAGTTGAAGCGTCATTTAACAATCAACCCAACATTTAGTGTAAATTTTAAGTGATAAATACGTAAAACTTACCTTATTGTCTTTAAAACATCCGAAAAACGCACTTTTTCAAGCAGCACCAACTATTTGACATTTCAAGTCGATATTGGTTGCGCATGCGCATTCCGCGCGCAGTGACATTGGACAGGACCGTACGCAACAAAATTTATGTTGCGGGATTAATAATCGATTTTATGCTGCTATATTGTGTGGGGGTTTTTGTTAAATTTTTAGGTTGAATAAAAAATAGCGCCATTTCGAATTTATTAAAGGGTTTCATGCAAATTTTAAAAATTTGTAAAAACACAAATTTTGTTGCGGTTATTCATACAAAGTTTTTAATTTTTCGGTTATATAGAAAATGCATTATTTTTAGTGGGAAGATTTATTTTTCCAACATTAAATATTAATAGAAAAACTAGGTCACAAAAATATATGTATACATACATTATAACAATATTAGTAAAAGCAAAATTCTATTTCTTTTGTTTATCAGCGCTGACACTTTTAGCGTTAAATTTAAAAGTCGGCAACGTACTAAAAAAATCAATGTTAGGTTTTTCTCCAAAACTAGTAGTTTGACTGAAGTTAAATGTAGGCTCTTTGGGAACTGTAGCTGGGAATTTTGGTGGCTCAGGTCTTTTAGGAGCCTTCTTTTCAGACCTCTCCCCGTTTTCGCAAACAACCCCTCCGTAAATTTCCGACAAATTCACGTCCAGTCTGCAGTTAATGCTGTCTACATCGTTCGATATACTTGAGAATGGTACAATGAATTCATTGTTAATATTAACAATGTTTGTACACTTTTTAACATCTGTGGAGTACAAAAGCTTGTCCTCGCTGTAAAAATGGAACTTGTGCTTGATGGATTCAGCCCTACTAATGGGGCCCACGTTAATATTGAACAAATGTATCTGTTGTTTAACAAAGTCAACTTTAACCATTATTATAAACACAAAATCTTGTGTTATATACATGAAATTACTCTCATTGTCCTCCTTGAGGTTTAAAAAGAATATCGGGTGGCTTAAAACCTTTTTGTGTACGTTTTTGTAGTGGTTTATTAGATCAAACGACACTCCCTCATACTCGTTACATATGACACATTTGTATGTGTTTCCTGTGCATTTCTCTTCGTGTTCCTTCATCTGACTGGCATTAATAGCCAGTAGACATCCGTCGTATCTGTTTACACACCTGAACAACGTTGTAGTTATTAATTTTTCGTACAAGGATTTGACACCATTGTCATTTTCGTCGCAGCATCTTCCACACAGCGTTTGTCGGTTGGGGTACACTTTCACAGGCAAAACTGACAAGTATTTGTTGCATTTGTTGCATATTAGTTGGTTTAAAACGTTGTCTGGAAGTAATAAGGACGTCATTTTAGGTTATGTGTACGAAAACAAATCAAATGGCGGCCATCTTGTTTTTGGTGGCTTTCAGTGTTGCCAACACTAAGTAAAATATAATCGGTTTGTTCCACATACTTTCTAGATATGTGGTTTGTTCAATAATTTTACAATAATATTTTGTAATCAATAAATAACTTATTGCGTGTTTTGTGGCATGTATTGTTTATTATTTCGGACAATAAAATGTTTTCTTTTGTGTTTTAGCGATAGATGATCTTGAAATCAATAAAATATTAATGTTGGCTTTATAAATTTATAATTTAATATTTTCGAAAAATGATCACCATACATTCGTTTTTTTTTATGTGCTCTGTAAGATGTGGCTCTATTTTTATAGGAGTTGTAACATTTGTAAGTGATTTTACAATTTGATATTTTTATGTTAATAAAATTGTTTGCAGACTCAGGCCATTATTTTGCTTATGATGGTTTCTTTAAATTACGAGAATGCTAATTATGTCGCTGATTGTACATTGAAGACGTTACAAAAAATTAAAATTTATGAAAATATTGTTGAGTTTTTAAAAATTAGGGATGGTATATATCTATATTGTTCCATCCAAAATAGTTGCTAATAACATGGTATATTTTTAGGAGCTGAGACCTACATGATTTCTTTTGGGGTATTGTGTGGTTTATTATTATTATCCTCAACCTTAGTAATAATTGGGGCTTATCAAGTAAGATATTAAAGGCAAAATTTGGGCGTTTTCATAATTTATTTATTTTTTAGTGCAAGCGTAACTATATGTACCCATTTTTAATATTTTTTGGTGTTTTTATAGTACTAGGAGTGGGTTTCATGGTTTTATTGATATTTTTCTTCAAAGCAAACAATTTGGGACTGGGACACTTAATTTTTTATTCCAATTTGATGGTTTTCATTTTTAGTAAGTATTATAATATATATTAGGCACATGTTTTAAAGAATTTGTTCCATACTTATATACAGGGTGAGGCATTGAAATGACTCACCCTCTATATGTATAATATATATTTTTTAGTATTTTATTTGTATAAATGGGCTTGCGTTTATAGCTTTATACACATAATTGACAATTTGGAAAGAAGATTAGACGACCAAATGAAGTTAAAAAAACCAACACCTGAAATAAAAGTTTTATACAAAAACAACTTATATCACAGATAGGTAAATGAAAGGCGTATTTTCTCGACTTTGTTTTTATTGAATAAACTGATTTCATCTTATTCTTTTGCTGCAATTATCGCTAATGAACATTACATGTTTTCCTTTTCTTGATTTTTGTTTTTGTACTGGCCCACCAAAGTATCGTAAATGTCAATTTTCGGGGTGATATCGGAATTGCTTTCATCGAAAACATCATTTTCAATGGGCTGTCCGTCAAAGTTCTTGAGTTCGATATTTCTGAAATAAAGCCACAAAGAAGCACATTAAGAAATTTGTTTTTTATTATCAACTTTTGTATTGAGGTAAATTTAGTTGCATGTTGTTTTTACCTTTTTCCGAATCCACCACCGCCTACTAGAGAACTGGACACTCTAAAAATAAAGAAAATATATAAAATATAGTTTTTGATTTTTAAATGTTTTCTACCTTTTTCCAAATCCTCCCCCTCCTACAAGGGTACTAGAAACCCTAAAAATGTTAATAATTAGTAAAAAAAATATTTTCCAATAATTATACCTTTTCCCAAAACCACCACCAGCCATCAGTGAACTAGGAACCCTATAAAAACAAAATTTATATCTGTACTTTAAAAATCATTTATTTTCCTACCTTTTCCCGAAATTTCCCCCAAACCTCAAACTTGACGTGGCCCTCCTGTTATACTGATTCCTCATTTGTTCCGGTATTCTATAAGTAAACGATCTACAAATTTAAACGTATTTGTATATTTATACAGAGTGTCCTTAAAAATCCAAAATTGTCGATTTTTAAATTAATTTGTCTTGTTTTTTGCAAAAATGGCGGATGCGCCATGATTAATTTATAAAAACCTCGTAACTGTTTTAAAAAGTATTTTACGAAAAATCTGTTACCGTCACTTTAAAAATAGCATTTTTCTTGATATATTTTTCAACTATCATACAATTCTTTCCAAAATTGATAGATACAATTTTGTATGTAAAAAAATTAAAATTAATTATAAATACGTATATTTTTCACAATTTTGCTTTAATTTTGATGAAATTTTTAGGGTATACTTTTCAAAATACGATTTTTTTATTAATTTTATTTGTATTCCAAAATATTACAATATTAATATTAAAATATAAATATGTTATTTTTTGCAAAAATGGTGGATGCACTAGAATTAATTTATAGACTTTTATAGAAAGTACTTTATGAAATATCTGTTAACGCCAGTTTTAACTTTTATAAAAATCTTTTCAAAATTGAGGAAAATACAATTTTTCATGTATAAAATTAAAAATATTTTTTTTAATTTTTCACAATTTTGCTTTAATTTTGATGCAATTTTCAGGGTATACTTTTCATAATTTTTCTATTAATTTTATTTGTTCTCCAAAATTTTTCAAAAAATGTTGTTTGCAAAAATGGTGGATGCGCTAGCATTAATTTATAAAAACATCGTAACTTTTTAAAAAAGTATTTTACAAAAAATCTGTTAAAGTCACTTTAAAAAGAGTATATTTCTTAATATATTTTTCAACTTTTATAAAAATCTTTCCAAAATTGAGAAAGATACAATTTTTTATGTAAAAAATTTAAAATTAATTTTTAAATAGGTATATTTTTCACAATTTTGCTTTAATTTTGATGAAATTTATAGGGTATACTTATCAAAATACGATTTTTTAATTAATTTTATTTGTATTCAAAAATATTCAAATATGTTGATTTTTGCATAATGGTGGATGCACCAGCATTAATTTTATTTATAAAAATCTCTTTTTTAAAAATTATTTTACGAAAAATCTGTTAACACCAGTTTAAAAAGAGAATATTTCTTTATGTATTTTTTAAACTTTTATACAAATCTTTTTAAAATTGAGGAAGATACAATTATTCATGTACAAAATTAAATATATATTTTTTTGTATATATTTCACAATTTTGCTTTAATTTTGATAAAATTTTTAGGGTATACTTTTCAAAATATGATTTTTTAATTAATTTTATTTGTATAAAATCTTTCCAAAAATGAGGAAGATACAATTTTTTATGTACAAAATTAAAAATAAATTTTTAAATACGTCTATTTTCCCCAATTTTACTTTAATTTTGATGAAATTTTAAGGGTATAGGTTTCAAAATACGATTTTTTAATTAATTTTATTTGTATTCCAAAATATTCAAAAATGGTGGATGCGCCAGCATTAATTTATAAAAACCTCGTAACTTTTTTAAAAAGTATTCTCCAAAAAAATCTGTTAACGTCACTTCAAAAAGAGCATTTTTCTTGATATATTTTTTAACTTTTATAAAAATATTACCTATATTGAGGAAGACACAATTTTTAATGTAAAAATTAAAAATTAATTTTTTAAATACGCATATTTTTTACAATTTTGCTTTAATCCTTATAAAAATTTAATAGTATATTTTTTAATTAATTATATTCGTAATAACATACCTTAAAGCTCTACCCAATGTCCCCCCTTCCATTAGATTGGATGCCATGCTTCTTCTAAACTTGTCAGCCCTAAAACTTTTGTTTTTTTTGGTATTTAATTTTTATATTGTGTTTTATATACCACCTATCAGCTTCTGATCTTTTATCCTCTTCTAATATGTCGTTTAAGGATGGTCTGGATAAAATATCCTCCACTGTTTATGGTAAGTAAGCATTGCAAAATATAATACATGGTAATAATTTTTAAATTATTAAGGTTGGGGTGAAATTTAATAAAAAACGTGTGATATGTAATATTTTATTTCCTGTTTATTATAAATTCAGTTATTATTTCATATTATCAAATTTGTCAGTTATATTTTGGTTTTCTATGTTCGAAATGTTTTAGATATTTTTGAATTTGTCGTTTCAAAATATCGCCCCCAATGTCGTCCATGGACCTTTTTAATATGTCTCCTCCTAAAAATCAAAATGATTAAATCAAAATTTAAAAAAATCAATAAAAACGTGACTTGGAGCATTTTTACTTTCATAATTTTTTTTAATCGTTAAAATTTTATTAAACATAATTTAGTTTCATTAAAATACCTCCATAAATAACAAAATTACAAATTTAACAAAATGGCGCCCAACTTTTTTAGATTAATTATTACCAATATCGTCCATGGAACGCTTTAGAAAGTCACCTCCAATATCATCCATAGATCTTTTCAATATGTCGCCACCTATTAGAAAAATATTTTAAATAAAAAAACATAAAATATAAATATTAAAAAAAATTACTAAGAGCCTTTTTACTTTAAATTCTTGATAGTTTTTAGAAACATAATAAAAAATTTAAAAAATAAAAATTTGTTTTGTTAAAATCGCTTTACAGATTTTTTATATTACATATTTAAAATAAAAAATATATATCTATTAAAAAAAATTACTTAGAACATTTTGTTACTTTTTTAGAAACAGAATAAAAAAATAGGCAATAAAGTTTTGCTTCATTTCAATCGCTTTATAAATAACAAAGTTATTAATTTGACAAATTGGCGCCCAACTTTTTTAAAATTTTTATTACCGATATCGTCCATTGAACGCTTTAGAAAGTCACCTCCAATATCATCCATCGATCTTTTCAATATGTCGCCACCTATGATATAAAAATATTTTAAATAAAAAAAAAATTAAAAAAAATGACTTGGAACATTTTTACATTAAATCTGGTAAAATTTTTAGAAATAGAGCAAAAAATATAGCATATAAAATTTTGTTACATCAAAATTGCTATATAAATAACAAAGTTATGAATATATAAATATTTTGAAGCAGTTTCGATTTAATTACCAATATCGTCCATGGAGCGCTTTAGAATGTCACCTCCGATGTCATCCATCGATCTTTTCAGTATATCGCCACCTTCACAATGAAAAAAAATATTTAAAAATAAAAAAAACATCTAATTTTTTATGGCTGCTATTTTGGCGAAATTTTCATGCTAATTTCAAATATTCCAACAAATTTTGTAATAATAAAAAAATATTAAAATAATAAAAAAATTATGAAAAAATTGACTTGGCACATTTTTACATTAAATCTGGTATAATTGTTAGAAAACCAGCAAAAAATATAGTAAATAAAATTTTGTTTCATCAGAATCGTTTCATAAATAACAAATTTAGAAATTTAACGAATTTGTTAAAAAACATCAAAAACCCATGTTAGGTGCTATTTTAACAAAATTTTGCTGATTTCAAATATTTCAACAAATTTTGTAATAATATTAAAAAAAAATATACAAAAATTGACTTGGAACATGTTTACATTAAATCTGGTACAATTGTTAAAAAAACAGCATAAAATATATTAAATAGAATTTTGTTTCATCTGAATCACTTTATGAATAACAAAGTTAAAAATTTAACAAATTGGCGCCCAATTCAAAAAAGATCAAAAACCTATATTATGTGCTATTTTAACAAAATTTTGCTGATTTCAAATATTTCAACAAATTTTGTAATAATATTTAAAAAAAATTATACAAAAATTGACTTGGAACATTTTTACATTAAATCTGGTAGTATTGTTAGAAAAACAGCAAAAAATATAGTAAATAGAATTTTGTTTCATCAGAATCGCTTGATAAAAGACAAAGTTAGAAATTTAACAAATTGGCGCCCAACTGTTGTTAAATTTTGGTCTTATTTTGTTTTTATTACCTATATCGTCCATGGAACGCTTTAGAAAGTCACCTCCGATATCATCCATCGATCTTTTCAGTGTATCGCCACCTTAATAAAAAAATAATTTCAAAATAAAAAAAAACATAAAAATGTTTATATTTTTTACCGATATCATCCATAGATCTCTTCAGTAAATTGAAAAAACTGCGCCTGTTTACATCGTTTCTATTATGATAAAACCCTAAAATATCGCCAAAAATTTCGTTAATCAACGTGCGTAAAAGCAACGTAAAAACAGATAATACTTACCGAACAAAACACATGTAAACGCGACACAGAACATCACATTACATGGATAGTTTTTAAATTCAATTTTGATACGGACAATTTTATTTTATCGACATTACAGAAGCGAACACACCTGAACCCGAGATTTAAACGAATTAAACATTTTATTCCCAATGGCAAAAACTCATTTACTTAAAGCAGGACGTATAATACTTACGGTATTTCGGTGGGAAGTCGTAGGAATTCTAAAAAAAGAGAAATATACGGAATTAGAGACTACAACGAGGCATATCTGATTTCAGTTGAGTTTGGTTTAGTTAATTGGCAAAGTGGTTAATTGATTTTAAAGGCAGTGCTCCAATGTGTAGTTAAAGGATTATTTTACGAATTTCCTAAAAGAAAATAAATAATAATAGTAAAAACAATGCCACCTTTAAAATATTAAATTACGTTAAAGGTTTTATAGCAACTACTTACAAATTATCCGGTTCTTTACTTGCTCGATACAAAGTAGTTTTTGTCAAAGTTTCTTTTGACGGTAAAGTAACCTAGCTATATAATTGACTGTATGTACATGGGTAATAATTATTAAAAAAGTCTTTCACGCGTTTTGCTATAATTTTCCTAAAAAACGTGATTTTTAAATTACTTTGCTTGGATGGCTCGCAGTTTGATCTTTGGTTGTTTGATTCATATACCATTAAAATTTAATGGGATGTTAAAAGACAAAAATTAATATTCTTGAGATACGTTTTTACACAATTTTTGCTTTTATATTGATAAAATGTACAGGCTATAATTTTAAAAATACAATTTTCTATTTGTGTGTCAACATTTTTTTTAGAAAAATAAATTTTTAAATACGAATATTTTTTACAATTTTGCTTTAATTTGGATGAAATTTTTAAGATGTACTTTTCAAAATACGATTTTTCAATTAATTTTATTTGTATTCCTAAATTTTTTAAAAGGTTTTTGCGAAAATGGTGGATGCACCGGAATTAATTTAATAAAACTTTTTTAAAAAGTATTTTACAAAAAACTGTTAACTTTAAAAAGAGCATTTTTCTTGATATATTTTTTAACTTTTATAAAAATCTTACAGATCTTACAGAAGTTACAATTTTTTATGTAAAAAATTAAAAATTAATAGTTAAATGCGTATTTTTTTACAATTTTGCTTTAATTTTGATGAAATTTTCAGGGTTTACTTTTTAAAATTTTTTTTAATTAATTTTATTTGTATTTCAAAATATTCAAAAATGTTGTTTTTTGAAAAAATGGTGGATGGGCCTGCATTAATTTATAAAAACATCGAAACTTTTTTTAAAAGTATTTTACGAAAAATCTCTTAACGTCACTTTAAAAAGAGCATTTTTCTTGAAATATTTTTCAACTTTTATGAAAATCTTACCAAAATTGAAGAAGTTACAATTTTTTATGTACAAAATTAAAAATAAATATTTAAATGAGTATATTTTTCACAATTTTGCTTTAATTTTAATGAAATTTTCAGGGTATACTTTTTAAAATACGATTTTTTTATTAATTTTATTTGTATTCCAAAATATTCAAAACTGTTGTTTTTTTCAAAAATGGTGGATGAGCCAGCATTAATTTAAAAAACATCGTACATTTTTTAAAAACTACTTTACAAAAAATCTGTTAACGTCACTTTAAAAAGAGCATTTTTCTTGATATATTTTTCAACTTTTATAAAAATCTTGCCAAAATTGAAGAAAATATATAAAAATGTTGTTTTTTAAAAAAATGGTGGATGAGCCTGCATTAATTTATAAGAACATCGTAACTTTTTTTAAAAGTATTTTACGAAAAATCTGCTAACGTCACTTTAAAAAGAGCATTGTTCTTGAAATATTTTTCAACTTTTATAAAAATCTTACCAAAATTGAATCGAAGTTAAAATTTTGTATGTAAAAAATTAAAAATTAATATTTAAATGCGTATATTTTTTACAATTTTGGTTTAATTTTGATAAAATTTTTAGGAAATACTTTTCAAAATGAGATTTTTCAATTAATTTTATTTGTATTCCAAAATATATAAAAATGTTGTTTTTTGAAAATATGGTGGATGCGCCTGCATTAATTTATAAAAACCCCGTAAATTTTTTAAAAAGTATTTTACGAAAAATCTGTTGGGGAAGATACAATTTTTTATGTAAAAAATTAAATTAATATTTAAATACGTTATTTATACTATGTTTATTTTTCACAATTTGGATTTAATTTTAATGAAACTTCTAGGGTATACTTTTAAAAATACGATTTTTCTATTAATTTTGTTTGTATTCCAAAATATTTAAAAATGTTGTTTTTTGCAAAAATGGTGGATGCGCCAGAATTAATTTAGAAAAAGCTCTTAACTTTATAAAAAGTTTTTTACGAAAATTCTGTTAACGTCTGTTTTAAAAGAGCAGCTCTTGATATACCACGCAATTTTAATAAACAAAATTGTTAAATATAGGTACAATTCTTATAATTCATTTTTGTATATTTTGTATACTTAATATTTATTTAATATATGTAAATTTAATGCATCGGATATAACAGTAAAAAAAATGCACTAAAGGTAAAGTTAAAACAAACACAACGCGTTATAGTCAATTATTGACATCAAAAGATAAAAGATGTTGACACGTTTTTAAAAAACCCTTTTAACCAATTTCACTCCCTTCACTGTTACTCATTGAACAACATTGTAAAAGGAATTTAATATCGTACGCATTTTTAATAAAACACGGTAATTTTGTCTCTTAACTTGTCTAATATCAGTTCAGAATTTAAAAGTTTTTTCTTGATGTGTGATTATTAAAAAACACGGCTTGAAGCGTACTGTTTGGTTTAAATGAAATTTTTAAAAGTCAACAAGCAGGTGAAACCATACTTTAAATTATTATTACAATGCGTATTGTGCAGAGACATTTAAACAAAACAAAATTGTGGTTATATCAAGGAAATTTAAAATACAAAGTAAATATACATTTTCCAAATATCAATCACAGTTAAGCACGGCTCAATCAAAATTTAAATGACAATTTTAATTGTTAATTTCTGTAAAACCGACCACTCATTATGCAACACTTAATATTCATAGTTTAAAATCAACATCAACAATATTTTTAATAAAATAGTCAAAAATTAATACGAAAATTTATTATTATTTATATTATTATTATATTTCCCTAAAATGGCATGTTAATTTCAATAAAAATACAAAATATACGATTTTACCAAATTGGCGCCCAACTTTTTTATTTCAATTTTTTGCTTTTAATATATGTAAAAATACGCCAATTTTAATAAAAATTTTAGGGTATACTAAACAAAACACGGTCTTTCAACTTATTTAAACCAAATTAATATCAAAAAATGCTAAGTCCCTTAAAAATAAATAAATATACCAAAATAGTTTTTTGTATGTAATTTCTTTAAAAATTCATCGATTTTAACAAAATTCTCAGGGTATACTGAAAAAAACACGCTTTATCCAATAACATAAAAAAATCTAAAAAATCGACTTACTTCACTGGGCGCTCCCTGCACCAAAATGAGCGTCAAACTTGCTGCCAGAACCAAAACGAAGGACTTGGACCACATGTTGCCTCTGGTAGATTCAAATTTTGACTCTGCTTTCTGCCTTTGAGCACCGCACCTTTATATGGCCGGTGAAATGGACGTAACTCACGTATTTAGGTGGGGGGGCATTATTTTGCTCCCCCCACGCCTCCTAATGAATTTCACGGCAATTACTTAATTATTGGGGGGGGAGTATAGAAAATGTTTTTGGTAATAATAAGTTGTCAAACGATTGCAGATGTAATTGATTCTTTGTTTTTATCTCTATAAGTGGACTTGGGGTGTTTTGTCATTAATGTGGTTTAAATTTTTGAATAAAGCGTCTTTTATTTAGTGTATTCTGAAAATTTTGTTCAATTCAAACTATAGCGAAAAACGTTTAAAACTCTAAAACGTCAAAATATGGACTTGGAACGTTTTGATTTTAAATCTGATATCATTTTTAAAAAAAGGGCATTGATTTCAATATACCCTGTAAATTTCATTGAATTTCGTCCACTTTTAAAAGATTTATAGCAAAAAATATATTTACAAAAAGTTGGGCGCCAATCCTTTAAAATTTCAACTTTTTAGTAAATTAGTTATTAATATTTGATTGTTTTATGTATAGGTATTTTTTTCACGAAATTCATATTTCATGTATTTAATTTTTTTTCCAAATATTTGTATTTGTATTTTTAACAAAGCCAATTATCAACGCTAATAAAAGCTAAATCAGCTTGATTTATTGCAATGGTCTGCAAATAAAAATGTTTGAAGAAAATAAGACATAATAAGTTATTTTTTTAGCTTTTAATTAAATAAATAAATGCGCAATGAATAATTAAATAAGTGTTTACATAGTTTTAGTTTTTATCGTTTTTGATATACTGGGTACTTGAAAAACGGTAGCCCATATGTTATTGTTTGTATAAGTTAATACACCACTTATAATAGTAATAATAAACAAACAATTTTTTTATATATTATATACAGGGTCCTGTAATAGGGGGTCTAAAAATTAAACAAACATTTTTAGATTTAATTGTTTATTTTTTTGTGTAAAATTTAAATTAAATCATAGAAATAATCCAAACCTTGACCAAGCTCCCATATTGAAATCCCTGTCCCCAATTTTTTCGCCATATCTATCCTAGAGTTAACAGAATACAGGGTTGGATAAAAAACAATATGTTGGCTATTTTCATCCCTAAAAAACATTGTTATGCAAAGTGTTGATTACTTTTATAATTTAACATACCTATATTCAAAAAAATGTTCATCAAACTCAGGCTCAAACTCTATGGTCCCCTTTTTGGTCTTAAGCAGTTTTACGTAGTCCCGCCCTAAAATAGGAACTCCCCCCTGCATAGAGTAATGGTTGCCGTAAAAATTCATCCCTGTAAGAATTTTTTTACGTTTTTTTTGTGTCGGTGGTAAGGGCGGATACGCATTTTTCCACCCAGCTGATTGGCGAGTTTGGACCTTGAAAAAAAGGAGTTGGGATTTTTTTGCATCAAACTGGTTTACATATTTAAAAGGAGCGTGTTTATTTTTGCAATTTCTGAAAATTTCATCAAAATCGCAATTAAATTAACAAAGTTACGACGATTTTTAGAAACTAAAAAACTATGGGCGCCAATTTGTCAAAATCGTAACTTCGTTATTTTTGAAGCGATTTTGACGATTTTTTTTGCAATACACTCGAAAAATTGTAAAACCAACAAACCTGGTTTCAGTGGAGTGGAATAATCGTAGGTCATCAAAGAAAATGCTGTAAAATGATCATAAAGAGCATCAAAATGTTTTTTATTAAACAACTCTTGATTTGCCCGCTTTGGCGGTATGACTAGAATAGTTTCAAGCTTCTCCAAAGCTAATTCATCCGCTGAAATAATTTTTTAGCACAAAAAAACTAAAATATGGTATTTTTTTACCAAAATTGCGTAAGAATTCGACTAGAGCCTCAAAAGTGATCCTTGTGGCTAACTGAGGGAAAACTTCAATCACATAACCATCAAATTTGTAGTATTTTGCGTTTTTAACCAAACTTTTTGTCAGGGCTTGAAGTTCATCACGTTCTGTTATTACTTTTGTGAAATCTAAGCCCGTCCACTCTTCAAAAACAACTCTAGGAACAACTGCAATATAATTGGCGTTATATCAATGCTTTTTGTTGTTTATATGTAAATACTTTTCAGGTTTCTTTCTCGACCAGCATTTTTAACATTGGAGATCCACTGAATGTCAATATCGTGTGTTCCAGCTAATTTATAGTTATAATCACCATCTTTAAAGCTTTGCAGCCATACAGGGCTTATGTGAGTGAATTTATTACCGAAAATTTTCGCCACATCATACCCATGATTGTTCCACTGTAAAAACCACATTAAAAGAAGAAAATTAAAGAAATTTAAACACTTACAGGTGTAACATAACCTAACACAATACCGTCGAAATTATATTCGTCAACCTCCCTAAAAAAACCTGCGTGGTTGATAATAATATCGGAAATATCTGGGTTTTGTGTTATTAAATTCTTAGCAAAAACTGTGTAGTTTTGGGGCCCTTTATGCGGTTTTTCCTGCTTTAACTTCACTTCTTTCGGCTGCCCCTTCGGAGATTTCTTCGACAACGTTGTATAAACATAATTAAAGCTAAGTGTTATTAAAAGAACGTACAAAATCGTATTTTTGAGCATATTATAAGCGTTTTTTGAATATTGACATTTTCGGTACTATTGAACTACTGCTACGTTGACAGTCGAGTAGCAGTGTTGCCAATATGTGAGTAATTCCTCATACTTGTAAGGAATTTGTGAAAAAAGACGATTGTAAGTAAGTATAATGGAAGTTATCAAAATATAACGTTTATTTTGCTATAATTTTCTGTGTAAATTTGTAAGCTTTTGAAAGTATATTGGTAAAATCCGTTGGTAACACTGTCGAGTAGATCGAATGTAAACAATTTGACAGCAAGAGCATTCTAACCTATAAATGCGACGTTTGACAGTGTTTGGTAAATAAACAACGAATTTATACGTAAAATAGGACACATTTATACGAAAAAAATTCAAAAATGACCGCGCCCCCGCAGGCTTTGGTGAATCGCAATAAAAAGCACTTCCTGGGGGTCCCAGCTCCTCTAGGTTACGTAGCGGGTGTTGGAAGAGGGTATACCAACAAAAACACAACTTATATGGTTTTTCATTGTTTTTTTTTTGTTTTAGAGCGACCGGTTTCACCACTAGATCTGATATTGGTCCGGCTAGAGACGCAAATGATGTTTCGTAAGTATATTAAGAATTTTTATTTGTAAAGGGTTCAACAGGGTTTTTTCTCAGTGATGATCGCCACGCGCCCCCAGCAGCCAAAAGAACGAAGAAGAAAGACGAGGAGGAGGAAAAAGAAGAAGAGGAAGATTTGAATGACTCAAACTACGATGATTTTAATGGTTATGGGGGTTCTCTGTTTTCAAAGGACCCTTACGATAAGGATGATGCCGAAGCGGATGCGATTTACGAGGCCATCGACAAAAGAATGGATGAAAAGCGTAAGGAGTATCGAGAAAAACGTCTTAGAGAAGAATTGGAGAGGTATCGTCAAGAGAGGCCAAAAATCCAGCAACAATTCTCAGATTTGAAGAGAGACTTGGGTATGGTTTCTGAGGAAGAATGGAGAAACGTTCCGGAAGTGGGAGATGTCAGAAATAGAAAGCAGAGGAATCCTAGGGCTGAAAAATTCACCCCCTTGCCTGATAGCGTGCTGGCTAGGAATTTAGGGGGTGAAGCTTCTAATAGTATTGACCCCAACTCTGGATTGGCCAGCATGGTGCCAGGGGTGCAAACTCCAGGTAAAAAAGTCACTATGAATGCAATATTTTATCTCTACAATTTGTTTTTTAGGTATGTTAACCCCAACAGGAGATATGGACCTCAGGAAAATAGGCCAGGCCAGAAACACTCTTATGAATGTCAAACTATCACAGGTAATTAAAAAAACAAAAAAAATTCAAAAAATCTTTGTTTTTTCCTTCCTAGGTTTCTGACTCTGTAACAGGCCAAACAGTAGTTGATCCAAAAGGTTACCTCACTGATTTACAATCAATGATACCAACTTATGGAGGTGACATTAATGACATTAAAAAGGCCAGACTTTTGCTTAAATCAGTCAGAGAAACAAATCCAAATCACCCGCCGGCCTGGATTGCCAGTGCGCGTTTAGAGGAAGTAACAGGTAGTTTTATAATTAATGCAAAAAATGCCGCTGGGTTTTTTTACATCAAAATGGTTAAAATATTCAGAAAGAACTTGTTTTAATTCTTATACTCTCCAAATTTCATCAAAATTGGTGCTTTTTTAGAGAAGTTATAGCAACAACAAAAAAGTGGGCGCCAATTTGGTGAAATCGTAACTTCCACAGTTACGCACTCTGATATGTGATATTTTTAGGGTATACTAAATAGAACACGTATATTTTGGAAACATTAAAGTTTTTGTTGAGAAAATTACAGTAAAATTATGACTAAATTTTAATTTTTTAGGCAAAGTTCAGGCAGCTAGAAACTTAATTATGAAGGGATGCGAAGTGAATCCGCAAAGCGAAGATTTATGGCTTGAAGCTGCAAGATTGAACCCACCTGACACCTCCAAAGCTGTCATAGCCCAGGCTGCAAGGCATATACCTACTTCGGTGAGTAAAAAAAATGCCATTTTATTGTCAATGTGGAATTTTTTATGTTTTTAAAGTGTGAATTTTGTATCTTACTTCATTTTTATGAAAACATAATTAAAATTGCATTCACCGTTTTGAAGATATATGGGAAAGTAAGGATCCTACGATTTTGTGCCTCAGTGTAGGTCGTTTGAACTACTCGATGTCGTATACACTCAGCCACAAAATGTTGGGTTCTTTTTCGATAAAATCGTGTTTTTTATTAACTTTCAACGTTGTTTCACAAGTTTTAAACTATATTTATTGCCAATGGGAACTTTTTATGTTTTTAAAAAGTGTATTTTTTATCTTACTGCATTTCTGTAAATTGCATTTACCGGTGTGAAGATATTTGAGAAATTAAGAATCCTAAGATTTTGGGTCTCAGTGTAGGTCATTTAAACTACTCGGTGTCGTATACTCTCAGCCATAAGATTTTAGATTCTTTTGATAAAATCGTGTTTTTATTAACTTTTAACGTTGTTTCACCAATTTAAGGATATTTTTATCATCAACGTGGGACTTTTTGTTTTTAAAGTTTGTATTATGTAAATTACTATATTTCTGTGAAAACAGAACTAAAATAACATTCAAGGTTTTAAAGATATTCGAGAAAATAAGAATCCTACGATTTTGTGTCTCAGTGTAGGTCATTTGAACTATTCGATTTCGTATACACTCAGCTACAAGATTTTAGGTTTTTTGATATAATCGTTTTGTATCAACTTTTAACGTTGTTTGACTAGTTTTGAGCTATTTTTATTATCAACGTAGACATGTTCATGTTTTTAAAAGTGTGTATTTTTTATTAACACCATTTTTCTGAAAATACAATATAATAAATATTGCATTTGCCATTTTTAAGATATTTAAGAAAATAAGAATCCTACGATTTTGTGGCTCAGTATAGGTCATTTGAACTATTCGATTTCGTTTACTCTCAGCCATAAGATTTTACGTTCTGATAAAATCGTGTTTGTATTAACTTTTAACGTTGTTTCATAAATTTTATGATATTTTTATTACTTTTTTGTTTTTTAAAGTTTGTATTATGTAATTTACTACATTTCTGTGAAAACAGAACTAAAATAACATTTAAGGTTTTAAAGATATTCGAGAAAATAAGAATCATACGATTTTGTGTTCCAGTGTAGGTCATATGAACTACTCGATGTCGTATACACTCAGCCACAAAATCTTAGGTTATTTAGACAAAATCGTGTTTTTATCAAATTTTAACGTTGTTTATTTAACCAATGCTTAACATTCTTATAGGTTAGGATATGGATAAAGGCTGCTGATCTGGAGGACGAGACCAAGGCGAAGCGCAGGGTGTTCCGCAAGGCTCTCGAGCACATCCCCAACTCCGTTCGGCTCTGGAAGGCGGCCGTGGAGCTGGAAAATCCGGAGGACGCCAGAATTTTGCTGTCCAGAGCCGTGGAATGCTGTCCCACGGCCGTGGAACTCTGGTTGGCCTTGGCCAGGCTGGAAACGTACGAAAACGCGAGAAAAGTTTTGAACAAGGCCAGAGAAAACATACCTACAGGTTGGTACACTTTTTTTTACGAAAAATAACGTAACCTTTGTACTTTATAGACAAGCAAATCTGGACGACAGCGGCCAAACTGGAGGAGGCCAACGGCAACCACCACATGGTGGAAAAAATCATCGAGAGAGCCATAACCTCACTTAGCTCTAACGGGGTGGAAATCAACCGCGAGCACTGGTTCAAAGAGGCCATAGAGAGCGAAAAAGGCGGCCACGTGCACTGCTGCAAGGCCATCATAAAATCGATAATTACGTGCGGCGTGGAACCTGAGGATCAAAAACACACGTGGATGGAAGATGCAGAGCACGTGAGTTTTGTTTTCATAGTCGTCTCCATAAATGTTGTATCATCCAAATTATAAAACCTACATTTCTTAATTTGGTTACATAAATATTTATATCACTCTATATACCCCTTAAAGAGCTTATTTGGGGAGCTATCTTATTGTCATCTTATTCATTAACTTGTTTAAACCACGTGAATATTTTGAGAAGCCAAGTATGGCGAAAATATTAATGGTATATAATAGACTGGGCCAAAAATATCAACAATTTTTTTTTGAAAATATCGAAAATATGGTTTGGGGTGACAAAAAAACTATTGTGAAAGTTTGAGTCCATAATATTAATATTAAGAGGTCTATCATCACGCACTCTGATATGTGCCTTTTAATATTAATATTATGGACACAAACTTTCACCATAATTTTGTCGCCCCAAAAAATATTTTCGATATACTTTCAAAAAAAAAATAGTCGATTTTTTTTTCCCAGTCTAGTATATAATTAAAATCTAAGATTTTTGACTCAATACGACTTGAAGTGCGAAGTAATTTTTTTGTAAATATGTACACAATACTTTTTTTAAATTAAATATTTTTTATACTATTAAAAAATATATAAAAATATTTTTTTTAAATACATAAATATCTTTCTGTTGCTTACATTAAAGTAGTGGATTTTTTACCTTGGTTTGGTCAATTAAGTTGTTTTTGTAATACAATTCGATAAACATTTATTTTATGTAAAGAAAGAATGTATCAACCTTGAGCCCTCTTATATTGCTCATGGTAATTTTTTTATAACCCAAGGTGCTAGTTCAGTTTTATAGGACTATCTAAGTTACTATTCCCCCCCTATTATATAATTTTGAAACTTTATAAAACTCCTTTATAAACCCACTGTTAACGCTTACTAAAGGTTATATAAAATGTTTGTAGAAATATAACCTTATTATATACTAGAGTTTACAGTAATCTTGTTAAACTCTTATATAATTTGACAATTTTATATAACCTTTATATAATTTATCGTTACCATAAGTAGTAAAAATTGTTTATTGGGTTGTAAACTACTTTTTCGTTTTAGTGCGTGAATCAAGGCGCTTATGAGTGCGCACGCGCGGTTTACAGCATCGCTTTGGTGACATTCCCGGGCAAGAAATCAATATGGCTGAGGGCTTCCTACTTGGAAAAAAACCACGGATCCCGAGAGAGTTTGGAATTGTTACTGCAACGCGCTGTCGCTCATTGTCCGAAATCGGAGGTACAAATAAATAAAAAAAAAGCGAATATTGTTAAAAAACATTTTTTCAGGTTTTGTGGTTGATGGGGGCCAAAAGCAAATGGCTCGCCGGGGATGTCCCGGCGGCCAGAGGCATCCTATCGCTGGCCTTCCAAGCCAATCCCAACAGCGAAGAGATTTGGTTGGCCGCCGTAAAACTGGAGTCGGAAAATCACGAATACGAACGGGCTAGACGCCTGTTGGCCAAAGCCAGAGGTGAGAACCGTCAAACGTCAAAATCGTAACCTCATTTTTTATTTTTTTTCAAGGTTCCGCTCCCACGCCGCGCGTCATGATGAAATCTGCCAAGTTGGAGTGGTCTTTGAACGACTTGGGCGCCGCTTTAAATCTGCTGGACGAAGCCATCAAGGTCTTCCCGGATTTCCCGAAATTGTGGATGATAACCGGGCAAATCTACGAACAGAAGAACGATTTTTCCAAAGCTTTCGACACCTACAACGCCGGGGTAAGAGTTTTATGTCTATGATTATTTTTTCTACTTTTTTTACGTCTGTTGTATTTTTCTATGTCTTATACGTCTAAGGTTTATTTGTAATTCATCATTTTTTAGAAAGAAGACAAAAGTCTATTTTTTTCTGTTTTATTTGTTTATAGTTTGTTTTTTTTAGGTTTTTATATGCCCATGACTAATTTTTGTACGTTTTATACGTCTATGGTATTTTTATAAATATATTGTTAATTTTTTCATAATTTATGTCTATGGCTAATTTTCTAAGTTTTATACGTCTATCGTCTATTTTTCTATAGTATTTTTTTATAGTTTATTTTTCTATGTTTTATATGTCTATATGTATTTTTAGTTTTTCTGTTATTTTTAACACGATTTTCCAATAGTCTAATTTTTAGTCTGTTTTATTCCTTTATGGTTTGTTTTTATGTTTTTTTTGTCAATTACTATTTTTTTAGGTTTTATACGTCTATGGTCTTTTTATGATTTTTTCATATTTTATATTTATGGCTATTTTTCTACGTTTTATACGTCTATCGTCTATTTTTCTATAGTTTTTTTTATAACTCCATTGTTTATTTTTCTATGTTTTATATGTCTATATGTATTTTTCTATGTTTTGGTATGTCTATGTATTTCGGTTTTATTCGTGTTATTTTTAACACGATTTTTCAAAAAACCTAGGATTTTGTGGTTTATTTTTCTATGTTTTATTCATCTATGGATAATTTTGTACATCTGCATACACATGTATTTTTTTTAAACCTAGGATATTGTGACATAGTGTATATGACAGCAAGTAGTTCATATGTTTGTTTTTAAAACGATTTTTAAATCTAGCATTTTGTGGCTCAGTGTATACGAGTAGTTCAAATTACCTATACTTGGTCATAAAATCCACAAACTTTGTATGTTTAATGTCTGGTGAATTTTTTATAATTTTTATGTTTTATGTCTATGGCCAATTTTTTTATGTTTTAAGAGATTTATTCGTTCATAGTTTGTTTTTACATGTTTTTATATGCCGATGAATAATTTTTCTACGTTTTATACGTCTAGGGTCTTTTAATACATCCATTGTTTATTTTTTCTATAATTTTTTCTGTTTTCGCATGTCTATGGTATCTATGTTTATTTCTCTATGGTTAATTTTTCTACGTTTTTTAAGTCTGTTTTAAACGTAATTTAAAAAAAACCTAAAATATTGTGGCTCAGTGTATACGACAACGAGTAGTTCAAATCACCCACAATGGGCCACAAAATAGGTCTATGGTTGGTTTTTCTATGTTTTCGCATGTCTATGGTTTGTTTTTCTATGTTTTATTTGTCCGTAGTTAATGTTTCTACGTCTGTTTTTTAACATTATTTTATTTTAAACCTTTAGAGATTTTGTGGCTCATTCTAGACGAGTTATTATTATTAAATTACCTATAATGTTACAAAATTCACAAAACTTGCATGTTTTATACGTCTTTGGTGTATTTTTTACAATTTTTATACGTCCATGGTTTATTATTTGTATATTTTTATTTTTGTTTTGTACGTCTATGGTCTATATTTCTGTTTAAAATGTTACTTTTTCTACGTCTGTGGTTCCCATTTAACACAATTTTTAAAACCTGGGATTTTGTGGCTCAGTTTAACGACAGCAAGTAGTTCAAATAACCTATACTGAGCCACAAAATCAGAGGTGTTTTCAAATTTTTATTATATCTCCGTAACGGTTTAACCTAGAAGATTGAAATTTAAAATATTATCAAAGTAAATTATGTTGAACAACCCCTTTAAATATAAACCCTCTATATTGAACAGTTTCAGAGATATTGTAACCTAATGTAAAATATCTACATTTAGATCAAAAAATGTCCAAATTCAATCCCACTGTGGATCTTACTGACAAGGTTAGAAGAAAAACGTGGTTTACTGATTAAAGCACGTTCCGTATTGGAAAAAGCGCGCCTAAAAAACCCCAAAAACGATCAACTTTGGTTGGAGGCCATACGAGTCGAACTCAGGGCTGGCATGAAAGATATCGCCAACTCCATGATGGCCAAAGCGCTGCAAGAATGCCCCAACAGCGGGATTTTATGGTGCGAGGCCATATTTTTAGAGCCTAGGCCTCAGAGAAAAACCAAATCAGTAAGTTTGATGTACATGTGAATTTTTGGGGTTTTTAACGTATGTTTTTGTAGGTTGACGCTCTGAAAAAGTGCGAGCACGATCCACATGTATTATTAGCAGTCAGTAAGCTGTTTTGGTCTGAGAGAAAGTTGAACAAGTGCAGGGAATGGTTTCAACGTACATTGAAGATCGAACCTGACCTAGGAGACGCCTGGGCTCACTGGTTCCGGTTTGAACAGTTGCACGGTACAAAAGAACAACAAGAGGAGGTTAAAACACGCTGTTTAGCTGCTGAACCTCACCATGGAGAGTTATGGTGTAGTGTGTCAAAGAATATTAAAAATGTAGGGTTAAATATAGAGCAATTACTTACTGCTGTTGCTGTAGAGGTACCTATACCAGTGTAATCAAGAAAAAGGATTTAAAATAAAAAAAACGTTATTTAAGTATTTTTTTGTTTTATTTTTATAATAATAATAAATAACTAACCTAACAATTCTTTTTTATATTCCTTCAACTGCTTTAATTTCACACAAGTCTCCTCCAATTTTCTTTGCACATTAACACTGTCGACAACGTAATTAATAGCCTGCGTGAACATTTTTTGCGCGTTGTGCAGATTTTGAGGCACCAAAACCCCAAACCATTTCAAAGGGTTCGGTACATCTTCCCCACCACATTTTTGTATCTCCACCGCCTTGCAGTCCAAATATTTCTCACTTTTATCCACCACTTTAACATTCGCCGTCATTTCTGCATCTTCCGACGGCAACTGCAGCACACTCACGCTGTTTTGGCCCAAAATATAGCGAGTTTTGGCCAAGTTTGATTCGCCGGCAACCATGGCATTTTCGAGGCTCAATTTGAGTTGTATTTGCTCTTCCATCAGCGTTAGAGCGTCCAAAGTTAGTTTGTCCAACGTTTCGCACACTTTTTCCAGCTCTTCGGACATTTTTTCGCAAGATTTGACGTTATAAACGTCAAAACCATATGACAAGTATTACTTCAGTCATGCTCGAGAAGATGGCGTTGCTTTTTTATCAAATTCAGAGATATAAGTTTCGTTAGGTTGGTAGTAGTAGTTTATTCAACTGTCAAAAGTTTGAATCTGTTGACGGTTGTGTTTTCAAACTTATTAAAATGGATTTCACGCAAAGTATTGAAATAGTTTTGAAAAGGTACGTTAATATTGTTGTAATATACGGGGTTTAACATTATTTTATTGTTTTAAGTGAGAAAACCGGTTTAAAAACCACGATAATCCCCGTGGTGCAAAAATTCTTGGAAAAGGGGAATTATTCGGCAAATTCTTTAATTTCCAAGTTTAATAGGGATGAATTCTCGGTATTACACGACGAAGTGCAGCATATTGTTATCGGTGACATCAAAAATAAGGTATGAAAACATATATGCCACTATAGA
This sequence comes from Brassicogethes aeneus, assembly GCA_921294245.1. Lineage (NCBI taxonomy): Eukaryota > Metazoa > Arthropoda > Insecta > Coleoptera > Nitidulidae > Brassicogethes > Brassicogethes aeneus. The sequence continues at coordinate 2,679,760 of OV121140.1, forward strand.
ACATATTTTACATGATGTATTATTCGTTTAGGATGAAAACAACATTGATTTCATTAATAAAGTTAAATATTACGTATACACGTTGGATACTTACGGAGAACTGGAACAATACTCAGATGATAATGAGTTGCTCTATGGGAGTCAATACATACTCCCATCGGCGGAGTTATTTGATATATGGGAGAATTTATACTATGAAAGCAATATTAAAGAAAATGTAAGTTTTACTTTCTGAAGTATTACAAAATGGTGATATTTTTACTTTTAGTTGCTTAAATATGCCCATACAATGATGGAATTTTCTGATAAAGGTGTAAACTATAACATTGTGACTTGTAATAGGGTTATTTTGCTGCATGGGCCTCCAGGAACAGGAAAAACTTCCTTATCCAAGGCTCTAGCACAAAAACTGTCAATTATTATGCAAGACAGGTACCCCCAGGGTATTTTCATTGAAATTAAAACTGATTGTTTATTTTCAAAGTACTTTTCAGAGGTAAATATTAAATATTTAATAAAGTAAAAGTGTTATGTTTAAAAATATTTTAGAGTGTTAAACTTGTCACCAGAATGTTCAGAAAGATACACGAGGTGATAGAAAACTCCAATATGCTTGTCTGTGTTTTAATTGACGAGGTAGAATCTCTAGTGCATGCCCGTGACTTGTGTACAGATTCCGATCCCAGCGATTCAATAAAAGTAGTTAACGCAGTTTTAACGCAAATTGATCAGCTCAAAAAACACCCGAATGTGCTAATATTCTGCACTTCAAATATGACTAACACGATAGATGTTGCCTTTGTGGACAGGGCGGATATAAAACAGTATTTGGGGTTGCCTAGCATGAATGCCACATACAAAATCTACCATTCTTGCTTGGAGGAGTTGATTAAGGTAATTTAACTACCGGACAACCTCTTGTATTTGTACCTTGGTAAATCAAGGTGCCAAGTGTAAGAGGTAGTCTCATAACTTTTTTTACAGGCCCAAGTGATTTTTTGCGATAAAAACATAGAGGATGTTCAAAATATCAACAAAAATGAATGTATGGATGAGGTGAGCAAAAAACTGTTGGAGATTTGCAAAAAAAGCGAAGGATTGAGTGCTAGATGTTTAAGAAAAATACCTTTTATAGCACACGCTTTATTTGTCTGTAGTAAGTTTGTACAAATCAACGATTTTTTGGACGCCATGGAGAAAGCTATTGATAGAGAACACGCGGAAAGATCTTACTTTTGTAAAAGTTAGTTTTAAAAATAAAATTAAGTTATAATTTTAAGGAATAAATTTTTTAAGTTTAACAGTTTTTTATTAAACAATTATGCTTTGTATCAAAATATTTCCAGCCTCCATTAAAAGATTGTAATTTACAAATTTGGTTTGTTTTTGTGTCTCAGTATAAATGACACACATTTTATGCATTGCAGTGTAGGTCATTTGAACTACGGTGTAAAAATACACTGGGTTGCATTAATCTGTTCTAAAATGTATGATAGAGAGTAGGTACTCTAAATATGTAAGTTTGATACATCCTTAGATTCCTTGATTTTTTCTCTTTTAATTTCAATTCAAAATTTTATCAAGAGTGACGTTTCTTCTAAAAATTCAAAATAAAAATCCATCCTGGCTTATTCTATAGAATCAACTATTCTTTTTAAAACTTCTTTAAAAAAACTAGAAATAATAATAATTTTGATTTGAAGTTCTAAAATGCGTTTTGACATTGCAAACAAGTTTTTGACATCTTTAAATTTAATTTTGATTTTGTGCCTCAGTGTAACGCAATGGTGGTAGTTCAAATGACATATTTTCTGCATGTTTAAGTCATTTGAACTACTGTGTAAAAATACAGTGGGTTGCATTAATCTTTTCTAAAATGTATGATAACGAGTTCTCTAAATATTTTAGTTTGATATATCGTTAGATTCCTTGATTTTTTTCTCTTTTAATTTCAATGTTGGTAATTTTTGTATCCGGGCTTATTAAAATCAACTTTTCCTTACAAAACTTAAAAAAAAAATCAATTTCGTCTTTTCCTAACTTTTGAACATCCTGTAGATTTTCTTTAAAAATAATAATTTGGATTTGACGTTCTAAAATGCGTTTTGACATTGTAAACAAGTTTTTAATTTTGATTTTGTGTCTCAGTGTAACGGAATGGTGGTAGTTCAAATGACACATGTATAGGTCATTTGAATTACATGGGTTGCAAATCAAATTAAAATTTAACAATTTTTTATTATACAACAATGTTTTTTATTAAAACATTTCTGGCTGCTATAAAATTCCCAGCGTTTTTGTAAATAATATGCAAATTAAAAGCCGCCTCTCGTTTTAAACACAAAATATCCGGGTACTGTTCAAGTAGACTATTTTCGACGTATAAAACCCTATTATAGTAGTGTTCGGCCAAATAAGTGATCCCCAATTGTTGATACATCCTTCCTAAATTATAGAAAACTTCTTGCTCGGCCGACTTCGTCCTAGATTTCTTGTAGTTCATAAACAAATACGTTGCCGTCTCCGCAAACAATTTTTTTCTGTGCTTGTTGTACTTCTGCGAGTACAACTGCAGTATTATGATCCCCAGCATGAGCGCACTAAACGAGGTCTTGCTCCTCTTGTACTCCTGCATGAAAAACGTCAAGCAAGTCATGTAATTCCCCACCGAAATGTTGTAGTTCGCCTCTATGACCTTGATGGTGGGCGCGCTGAACTTGTTCTGCAGCCTTTCCAGGAACCTGATGTACCTGCAGTCTTCCGGCTTCTGCAGAATCACGTTGAACCAATTCCAAGCCAAGTTGTTCTTGATGTTTTGATAGTTGTGCTTCAAAATTATATCCCTGATCGTCGTGTAACCGTGGAAAATGTCCCCCTTCAGCATGCACGAGTAAAAGGCGGACAAAAATATCTCGTCTGCAACAGAAACACCCGTGATTTTGCGCCTCAGTGTTTTTACAGCACGAGTAGTTCGAATGCTCATCTTAACATTTTATGCATTTCAGTGTAGGACATTTGAACTACTGCCTCAGTGTTTTTACAGCACGAGTAGTTCGAATGATCATCTTAACACTTTATGCATTTCAGTGTAGGACATTTGAACTACCGCGCAAAATTACACTGAGCGGCATTAATTTTAACCACTCACCGGTGAATTTGAGGAATCTTTTCGAGCATAAACCCATGAACGAAAATTTTTGGTACATCGCGTAATTTTCCGTGTCTTTTGCGAATTGCAAGATGTTTCTGTAGAATGAGTATTCCTCTTCCACGGAAGGCTCTTTGATGCTTATAAAATTGGACTCTATATCGGAATTATCGCCTCGAAACTCGCGCATTTTTTTTAATTTTGTCACTTTTTCCCTACAAAAAAATCCTATTAACATATTAATGTTAAATTAAAAAATTATATAAAACACACCTAACGGAAAAATTTATCGTAACTATTTTCAATTCTTCTGGATTTTTTAGTACAACACAGTGCCTGGACAAAAGTAGTTCGGCCGATTTCCAGTAGTCCTCCAAATGGTTGATTTTTTTCAGTAACTTCATTCTTTCCATCAGAACTGCCACGTCCATTTTATTTGTTGTTAAATCTTGCGATAAAACGTCCAAAGCTTCCTGTTGTTTACCTATTTTTTTAATAAATAGTTCACATTTTATCCACCGGTGATTTAAATTTGAAAAAAGTGAGGTTAAAAACGTTGGACAGATGACATATTGGGAAAACGTGAGGTTAAAACCGTTTCACCCTTAAGGAGGGGTAGGGGGTGGCTAGCGGTAGCACCAAATAATGTCCCCTTTAGTCACATTAACCTTTTATTTAAGACATTTTTCCGTGAAATGCGTATTTCTCGAGATATTGAGCTGTCTCAAGTTAAAAGAAACACCCTGTATGCTTGTTGACATTTCTTAAAGTGTCTTTGACATTCTTAAGTATGTTTTGACATTCCTAAGTAAGTTTGAAATTCAGAAATGTAGGTTTCCACATTCTCAATTAATTCTAAATTAGGTTCTAAAGTTTGACATTTTAAAATTTGGATTTGACGTTTTAAATTGTGTCCAAATATGATTTTTGACATTCTCAATGAAGTCTTAATTCGTTTTTAAACTTTCTAAAGATTTTTAAATTTGGATGTGACATTCTAAAATGAGTCAAAATATGCTTTTTGCATTTCTTAAAAGTGGGTTTGACATCCTTAAGTATGTTTTGACATACCTACATAAGTAAGTTTGACTTTCAAAAATTTTGGTTTTGACATTCTCAAATGTCTAATTTCTTTTTAAAAAATCCAAAGTTTGACATTTTAAAATTTTGATTTGACGTTCTAAAATGTGTCCAGATATGCTTTTTACATTTTTTAACATTTAAAAAAAAGTTTGTTTTGACATTTCTAAGTAAGTTTGACATTCATAAATGTTGGTTTTGACATCGTCAATTAAGTCTAAATTAAGTTCTAAAGTTTGACATCTTAAAATTTGGATTTGACGTTTTAAAATGTGTCCAAATATGCTTTTGGACATTCTTAAATTTGGTTTTGACATTCTTAATTCAGCCTAAATTCGTTTTTAAACTTTGACATTTTAAAATTTGGAAGTGACATTCTAAAATGTGTCAAAATATGCTTTTTGCATTCGTTAAAAGTGTTTTTGACATCCTTAAGTATGTTTTACATTCACAAGTATGTTTTACATTCACAAGTAAGTTTGACATTCACAAGTAAGTTTGACATTCAAAAATTTTGGTTTTCACATTCTCAATTATGTCTAAATAACTTTTTGAAAATTCTTAAGTTTGACATTTTAAAATTTGGATTTGACATTCTAAAATGTCTACAAATATGCTTTTTACATTTTTTTTACATTTAAAAATTTGGTTTTAACATTTACAATCATGTCTAAATTTATTTTTTAAAATTCCAAAGTTAAATAAATTAAAATTTGACGTTATTAAATGTATTCAAATTGGACATTTTTTAAGTGTGTTTAACATTCCTAAGTAAGTTTGACATTCAGACATGTTGTTTTTGACATTATAAAATGTGTCATTCCAAGACATATTTTTGACAATATTAAATGACTTTCTTACCTTGATTTAAAAGTAGCATGGCCAAGGGATATAAAACTTCCACATGTTGAGGTGCTAAAGCCATCACAGTAAAATAGGCTTCAATGGATTGTTCAGGCATTTCACACATTGATAGGCACTCTGCGTATTTCAACCAAATTGCGGCAAGAGAAAAATTCTTGGATTTAACCAATGGAATGAGTAACTTTAAAGCTTCTTGCGGCATTACAGTGATGAGAGCCTCAACTATGTCCAAATAGAGGTCACCGTAAATATCCACATCATCATTTATGATTATTGAGTCTATTAGTTCTGGGACTAAGTGGAGAGATTGGAGTTTTATAAGGCATATTATGAATTTTACTTTTAGGTCTACTTGGAGGTTTTCTGGAAGGGTGTAGGAATTTACGGTTATTTTTTGGTTGTCTTCAACAAAAACATCAAACTCAAAGCTGCAATACCTTATGAATAAATCTAAACATTCAGTGAACCTATCGCAATATAATAATGATTCCAACATCATGTTTAATAAATCTAGGGTTATTTTTGTCGGTACGCGTTTAAATGGTATATCTAAAACCTCCAGAGCTCTTATGTAGTTTTTTTGATTAAAAAATTCCTTCCCCAACTCCATACATATGCTAATAATACCCTCAAAGTTTTTTATGGGCAAATTTTTGGCTAGGGTTTGCTTGCAACGTAGCACCTGCTTTATATTGCAATGTTTCTCCACCAAACTCAACCTCTTGTAATGGATGTCCATATTTTTCCCACATGTTCCATTCCTTAGCAGTTTTGTGTAGCAAGCTATAGCTTCCAAAGGTTGATTTTCTTGCAAATAGGTATCAGCCAACCTGCACATAATATCCTCCCCGCTGGGGTTCATATGACTCGCCAACAGCAAATACCCCCGGTACTTCTTCAAGTTCACATTCTCGTACATTTGACTCAGAGTCAAGTAAGGCTCATAGGCATCGGGACAGTTCCTTATCACCTCATAACACATCTTCTTGGCCAAAACCAAATCCCCCCTGGCAAACCTCAGGTTAGCCTCACCCATCAACCCCTTAAAATGCACTGGTAACTTTGAACTCGCGACTTTTTTGCGTTTTCGTATTTTACTCGAATTCTCATCATCCGATTCGCTATCGGTGTTGTGTAGCGTACTGGGCCCCGCCATATTATCATCCTCCTCGATATCCATTGGAATTTCATCAAGGGATAAGTCCATTTTTGCGATTTTGTTGTTTACTTCTTAAGTGAGGTTATGTACTGTTATTTGTGAGGTTAAGGTTTGTTGACGGGTCATTTGAACTACTACGGTTAGAATGTTTATTTTGCGTTAAAAATGTTGTTTTAATATGTTTTAAAGTGTTTTTAGTGCTGTGTTAGTATTATTGTATGACGAAAACAATTTAATATAAGTAACAAACATAAAAAATCAAAAAACATTAATTTGGAGGTTATATTTTGTTTTCTTTATATTTTGGCTTAAAAACAGTGAAAATGAAGCTGGTAAGCAATTTTTAATTATACTTACATAAAACGTTGTCATTAACAATCCATATTTTCAGTATTGCTTAAGTAATGACCCTAATAAACCATGTCATATTTTAACTTTTCGAGAGATAACAATGATGTTGGATTGTGGCCTTTCTATGCAGTCGGTGTTGAATTTTTTGCCATTACCATTTGTACCATCGCAGAAACTGCAAAATTTACCGACTTGGATGCCTATTGACGTTACAGATCCCGAATTAGACGGGGTAAAGTATAGATATAATTTGTAATTTTTTATTATCTAATTTGTTGTTTTAAGGAGTTAAAAGAGAATGGGGAGCGGGTTTTCGTCGACTCCCCTCCCGAGTTTTGTCCTCCTCTGGATAAATTAATCGATTTCGCGCAAGTGGACGTCATTTTAATCTCGAATTACTTGTGCATGATGGCATTGCCGTTTATTACAGAAGGTACCGGTTTTCAAGGTAGAGTGTATGCAACCGAGCCTACACTGCAAATTGGTCGCTTATTACTGGAAGAGTTGGTGATATACATTGAACAATGCCCAAAAGCGAGTTTTGCCTCACAATGGAAGAATTTTCTGCATAAGTTGCCATACCCTTTGAGCGACTCGTTTAAACCTAAATCTTGGAAGCAAATTTTTAATATGCAGAGCGTCAATTCGAGTTTGAGTAGGATACAGATGGTGGGGTACAACGAAAAAATCGTAAGTGTTTTCAATTGTGCTTTAGACATTTTAAAAAGTGGTTTTGACCAAATATGGTTTTTGACATTTTTAAAAGTGTTTTTGACATTCCTAAGTAAGTTTGACATTTTAAAATTTGAATTTGACGTTCTAAAATGTATCCAAGTATGCTTTTTATAATTTTTTGACAAAAATTTGACATTTACAATTGTCTGAATTTGTTTTTAAACTTTCTAAAGTTTAAAATTTGAATTTGACGTTTTTAAATGTATCTAAATATGCGTAAATGTCTTTGACATTCTTAAGTATGTTTTGACATTCCCAAGTATGTTTGACATAAGTCTAAATTAAGTTCTAAAGTTTGACATTTTAAAATTTGGATTTGGCGTTCTAAAATGTGTCTAAATATGCTTTTTGACATTCTTAAATTTGGTTTTGACATTGTCAATTAAGTCTAAATTTCGTTTTCTAAAGTTTGAAATTTAAAAATTTGAATTTGACGTTCTTAAATGTAACCAAATATGCTTTTTGACATTTTTAAAGTGTCTTTGACATTCCTAAGTAAGTTTGACATTAAAAAATGTTGGTTTTAACATCCTCAATTAAGTCTAAATTAAGTTCTAAAGTTTTATATTTTAAAATTTGGATTTTGACGTTCTAAAATGTGTTCAAATATGCTTTTTAAATTTTTTTGACATTTAAAAATTTGGTTTTAATATTTACAATTATGTCTGAATTTGTTTTAGAACTTTTCAAAGTTTAAAATTTGAATTTGACGTTCTTAAATGTATCCAAATATGCTCTTTGACATTCTTAAGTAAGTTTGACATTCAAAAATATTTGGTTTGTCATTCTAAATTAAGTCTAAATCTCTTTTTAAAAAAATTAAACTTTGACATATTAAAATTTGGATTTGATTTGTCTTTGACATTCTTAAGCATGTTTTGACATTCCCAAGTAAGTTTGACATTTACAAATGTTGGTTTCGACATTTCAAAATTTGTATTTGACTTTCTAAAATGTGTCAAAATATGCTTTTTGCCTTTCTTAAAAGTGTTTTTGATGTGTTTTAGACATTCCCAAGTAATTTTGCAGTTTAAAAATTTGGTATTGATATTCTCAATTATGCCTAAATTTCAAAAGTTTGACATTTTAAAATTTGGATTTGACGTTCTAAAATGTCTCAAAATAGGCTTTAGACATTTAAAAATTTGGTTTTGCATTTACAATTGTAAATATGTCTAAATTTGTTTTTAAACTTTCCAAAGTTTAAAATTTGAATTTGACTTTCTTAAATGTATCCAAATATGCTTTTTGACATTATTTAAAGTGTCTTTGACATTCTTAAGTATGTTTGACATTCCTAAGTAAATTTGACATTTAGAAAAGTTTGTTTTAACATTCTTCATTAGGTCTAAATTCAGTTTGACATTTTAAAATTTGAATTTGACGTTCTTTAAAATGTTTTTGACATCATTGGTGAAGTTTTAGACCATGGAGCCTACACAAGGAGCCCGAACTTAATAGGGAAAATTGACAAAACCTGTCCACTAAATTGCACAATTTAAGTCTTTTTTTTTCACCACCAGCGGCGCTGCTTGTTAATGCGTCCGAATGACGTGAAAATAGTATCGAAAATACATGTGAAGTAAGCAAGTAAGTTTTGACAATTGATTTGCAATAATGTTTTGACGTACGAATCGTTTTGTTATTTATGGCAGTACCTGGTAGGTAGATGCTAATGAAAAGGTTTTGGTTGTGAAATATAAGTGATTCTTTATAATCTGTGAAGTGAACCAGGTACATGGGTACATTGTTTTCAGAAAGTGATAAACTGACAGTTGCATAACCTCAATTATTTGCACAATAATAAGTGGTAGGTAGTGGCGCCATCTCTGGTTATACCCCTCTACTGTTTTGGACCGGTAGTACACCAGCGCCCTCTTATCTTAGGAAGATTCTTGTTTACATGAAGTTCGGGCTCCTTGTGTAGGCTCCATGTTTTAGACATTCCCAAGTCATTTTGACATTTAAAAATTAGGTTTTGACTTCTAAATTTGTTTTTAAACTTTCTAAAGTTTGACATTTTAAAATTTTGATTTGACGTTCGAAAATGTGTTTTAACATCCTAACCTTTTACATTTTTTTAACTTTAGGACGTATACGGGGCTCTACAAGTGGTCCCAGCGTCTTCAGGGTACTGTCTAGGGTCAGCAAATTGGGTTATAACTTCGGACCACGAAAAAATCGTGTACTTGAGCGGCTCTAGCACGCTGACAACTCATCCCAGGCCCATGGACCACAATTCCATAAAAAATGCCGATGTTTTGATAATGACGGATCTAACACAGACTCCCATAAGCAACCCAGATTCGATGCTAGGGGTTTTGTGCGTCGTAGTCGGTATGTTGTCTAGTGTTTTGTCATTGTTGCTACGTTCAATGCACTGCCCTTGTGGAATTTTTTCCCTGAGAAAGTCTTACTTTCTGGAAGAGTTAATAAGACTTTTTAAGACTTAATAAGACTTTTAGTAGAGAAATGTTAGGTACCTATGGCGATAAAAATAAATATCCGAAATAATTTATAGAGGTTGTATTTGGTTATCGTAAAATAAAACACATAGAAAAGTATTTATTAACATTTTTGCTGTTGTTATAAGCCAAGTTTATTGCATAATTACCTATATAATAACATAGGTAAGATGTAATAATTATAACAATTATAATTTTATACATACGATGCGCTTGACATGCTTTCATTGTTTCCACCATAGAATTAACTCTTCCAGAAGACTTCCAAATCTTGCTATTAGTCTGACTTAATAAGACTTATTCAGACTTTTTCCGACTTAATAAGTCTTATTCTGACTTTTTCCGACTTAATAAGTATTATTCAGACTTTTTACGAGAAAGTAAGACTTTCTCAGAGAAAAATGTCCACAAGGGTGCACTTTTCTCTACAATTTGGGTTCTTTTAGGTATGACCCTGCGCGGTGGGGGTAACGTTTTGATACCGTGCTACCCCACCGGGGTCGTTTATGATTTATTCGAGTGTTTATCGGTGAAAATGCAAGAGTTGGGGGTGTCGAATTGCCCCATGTTTTTCGTATCGCCGGTTGCCGATATGTCGCTAGCGTATTCGAACATTTTGGCGGAATGGTTGTCATCAGCGAAACAAAACAAAGTTTACGTGCCGGACGAGTTGTTTCCGCACGCCATGCTGGTCAAGAATTCCAAGTTGAAGCATTTCAAGCACATTTATTCCGACGGGTTCAGTACCGACTTCCAAGAGCCCTGCGTGGTGTTTTGCGGCCACCCCTGCTTACGCTACGGCGACATAGTGCACTTCATAGAACTTTGGGGCAACAACCCGCGAAACTGCATAGTTTTTACAGGTACCCCCACTCCGCGCTTGTGACGTCACGTGCGAACCATATTCAAATGTTACAAACAGGCATGCGCTATGCGCGGGCGTTTTACTACGATTTCTTTTGAGTTTTTTTCGAAATTATTTTGTTTTCAAAGCATAAGCAACGCCAGATCGTTTTGCAACGTTTTTCGTACTGCATTTATTGAACAAATTTAAATAAATTTGTGCTTTAGACATTTTAAAAAGTGGTTTTGACATCCTCAGGGATGCTTTGACCAAATATGGTTTTTGAGATTCTTAAAATTGTTTTTGGCATTCCTAAAAAGTTTGACATTTTAAAATTTGGATTTGACGTTCTAAAATGTGTCAAAATATTCTTTTAGCCTTTCTTAAGAGTGTTTTTGACATCCTTAAGTATGTTTTGACATGCATAAGTAAGTTTGACATTAAAAATTTTGGATTTGACATTTACAATTATGCCTAAATTTGGTTTTAAACTTTTCAAAGTTTAAAATTTGAATTTGACGTTTTTAAATGTATCCAAACATGCTTTTTGACATTTTTTAAAGTGTCTTTGACATTCTTAAGTATGATTTGACATTCCTAAGTAAGTTTGACATTAAAAAATGTTGGGTTTGACATCCTCAATTAAGTCTAAATTAAGTTCTAAAGTTTGATATTTTAAAATTTGGATTTTGACGTTTTAAAATGTGTTTTGACATTTACAATTATGTCTGAATTTGTTTTAGAACTTTTCAAAGTTTAAAATTTGAATTTGACGTTCTTAAATGTATCCAAATATGCTCTTTAACATTCTTAAGTAAGTTTGACATTCAAAAATATTTTGTTGTTTGTCATTTTAAATTAAGTCTAAATTTCTTTTAAAAAAATTTAAAGTTTGACATATTAAAATTTGGATTTGATTTGTTATTGACATTCACATTTTAAGCATGTTTTGACATTCCCAATTAAATTTGACATTCACAAATGTTGGTTTTGACATTTCAAAATTTGTATTTGACGTTCTAAAATGTGTCAAAATATGCTTTTTTTCGTTTCTAAAAAGTGTTTTTGATGTTTTAGACATTCCCAAGTAATTTTGCAGTTTAAAAATTTGGTTTTGACATTCTCAATTATGCCTAAATTCAGTTTGACATTTTAAAATTTGGATTTGACGTTCTTTAAAATGTTTTTGACATCCTTGGTTAAGTTTTAGACATTCCCAAGTAATTTTGGATTTGACATTCTCAATTATGATTAAATTTCTTTTTAAAAATTCTAAAGTTTGACATTTATTGAAAAAATTAAAATAAATTTTCGAATATGCAGTGCAAATAACATTCCAACCCAGTTACCTGCCAGCTTTTGGTTCGCACATGACGTCACACGGCGCAAGAGAGATAGCTATAACATGCGCATCAGTTTTTGTGTATCGTGGGTACACCAACAAAATCACCAAACTTAACACCGCCTTATTGACATTTTTAGAACCAGATTTCGACTATATAGACGCTTTAGCGCCATACCAACCCCTACAAATGAAAGTGGCGCATTGCGCCATAGATACCTCGTTGAATTTCACCCAGGCCAACAAACTGATTAGGGATTTAAAACCCGCCACGTTGGTAGTACCAGAATGTTACACCCAGCCACCTGTGTCGGCGCCTCACTTGACAGAGTACACAATAGAAGCGGGAGGGGATAGAACTTTGATACCCTACAAATGGGGAGAGGTACGTTTATTTTGACGTTAAAACATATTTTTGACGTTCCAAATTTAGGTAATCAATCTACCATTGAAAAGAAAACAGGGGCAAGTGTTCATAGAAACAGCGGTGGCCCAAAAGATCGTCCCGGTGGAAATCAAATCCGGGGTCAGCCTGTCAACCATAACCGGGACTTTACAGGTTAAAGACAACGTTTACAACATACAGGTAGGGTTGCCAACGTACGAAAAAATCACCAGATTTTATTTACCGGTGTATCTTACAGGATTCCAACGATAAGCTAAAAAAATACGTGAAATACGAATGGGGTACGTTGAATGTAAACGAGTTCATACAAAAATTATCCCATGAAGGTATCAATGACGCTAAAGTTGAAACCCATGGGAGTGTTGTTGTGGTACACCTGGTGAGTGTCAAATTTGACAGTTGTATAACCTTAAATAACATTTTTATTTATTTTTTAGCAAGATGAGGACGCCCTTATACAATTGGAGGACAATAGTACTCATGTCGTCTGCAGTGGGGATGAAAAGGTTAGGACCAAGTTAAGAAATGCTGTGATGCAGTGTTTGAAAAAATTTTAGTGTAAAAATAAAAAGCGTTTTAAAAATAAAAAAATGTATTTTCCTGTAAACATAATCAACAAAATAATAACAACCTAAGCAACAACTTCTTCTGCGTCGATATTCGGTAGTTCCCCGTTTTTCGACTTCTCCCACGCGTTGTCGAAATTGTAACCAGATTCCACGCCAGGTCTGCCAACCAAATGCGGTTTTGGCTTAAAGTTCTCTATAATTAAATCCAAAGCAACTCTGTCTTCGTAGGAATAACCGACTATGTACTCGAACAATTCTTGCGGTGTCTTCATTTCTGGTACGCCTTTTTTGGTGAAATAATTGGTGATATTTTCGCAGTCCCTCATCAAAAAATGAAAAGAATTTAAGTGCGAAGGTTCCACGGATTGACTGACGTCGATAAAGTAACACGTTTTTTTGTGGTACAAAATGTTGTATTCGGATAAATCTGCGTGAACCAAATTCGCTTTTTGGTACAAAGATTTCATGTCCTCTATTATCTGAAATTAAGAAAAAACACTTTTGACATTATGGCCAGGGTTGCCAACTTCAAGTAAAAATTGGAGATTTTACTCAAGAAAAAGTAAAAAAAATTAAAAGCAATCAAAAAAGTAAAAAAAAAGTCCCTGAAACATCAGGTTAAACTTGAAGAGCTGGAAACCCTGCTTATGGCTCGAAATGTCTCGAAAAACCGTTACGGTTGCCATGGCAACCGTACGGTTGCTAGTCACTTATTAACATTGCTAGGGAATTAAAAAAAGAAGTAAGCAAATCACAAAAAAATTAGAAAATAAATTTCAAAAAAAGATAAAAAGGTAAAGGTAAAAAGTTTAAAAAAATTGAAGAAAATCAAAAAAACTTAAGAAAGTTTTTTTCCAGAAACCTGAGGATTGGCGAATCTGCTTATGGCTCGAAATGGCACAAAAAAACGTTACCATGGTTGCTAGGAACTTTTACAGTTGCTAAGAAATAAAAAGTAAAAAAATTACAGAGGCAGAAAAATTAAAAGAAAAGCAAAAAACATAAAATTCAAACCAAGCCAAAAAGTCAAAAAATAAAATAAAAAAGGCAAAAACAAAAAAATATAAAGAAATAAAAAAAAGTAAAAAGAAGCAACAAAGAATAAAAAGAAACAAAATAACCAAAAAAGTTTAAACAAATTAAGAAAGTATTTTTTCCTGAAAGGATTGGCAACCCTGCCTCTTACTAAACGTCACGTATCGAAAAGCGTTAACGTTGCTATGGCAACGGTTTCTATAGCAACTGTATACAGTTGCAATATATTGTTGCTAGGTACTTGTTTACCGTTGCTAGGGCCGCTATTTTCCTTAGTAACCGCTACGTTTTTCGAAATTAATAAAAAAAACGCCGATTTTTATTATTACTATTACCTACTGAATAAAACAAAAAATTACCTGTTCATAGGCGACTATGTATTCAGCATCCGTCAATTTGGTATCTTTCAACTTGGGAGCGGCTCTATGATTCTCGCCGATAAACGACATAACCAAAACGTGTTTTTTCAATTCGACAACGTCGGGGCAAGGTATACCGGCCCTTTTGAGCCTTATCAAGTTCGCCATCTCCTTTTGAGCCCACAAATTCACAGTCTTCCTCGCCTCCAAATTCCCAATACGATTTTTAAACCTATGGTCGTCTTTTATGTACTTATCCCGCTGTTTGAACTCGCTCAGAGTCGTTTTGAACACTTTAATGGCGCATTCCTTCGGCACTTGGACTTTCTCGTTGGTGCTGTCGCCGTCCGCGTGTATGATCACGGCCTCTTTGCCTTAAAACCGCAAAAAATGATTTTACAACCTCAAAACGTCATAATTTGACGGTTGCATAACCTCAAACGTCAAAATCTGACATCTCTTGGCCCTAAAACCGCAAAAATTAATTTTATAACCTCAAACGTCATTTTTGACAATTGCATAACCTCAAACGTCAAAATCTGACATATATTTGCCTTAAAACCGCAAAAGTTGTTTTTATAACCTCAAAACGTAATATTTTGACGGTTGCTACCTCAAACGTCACGTTTTGACAGTTGCATAACCTCAAACGTCAAAATCTGACATCTCTTTGCCTCAAAACCGCAAAATTGATTTTTTAACCTTAAAACGTCATATTCTGACGGATGTTACCTCAAACGTCAAAATCTGACATTTCTTTGACTTAAAACCGCAAAAATTGATTTTATAACCTTAAATCTTCACATTTTGACGATTGCATAACGTCAAACGTCAAAATCCGATCTCTTTGTCTTAAAATTGCAAAAAATGATTTTATAACATTAAAACATCATATTTTGACGGTTGCATAACCTCAAACGTCAAAACAGACATCTCTTGGCCTTAAAATTGCAAAAGTTGATATTATAACCTAAAAACCTCATATTTTGACGGTTGCTTAACCTCAAACGTCTAAATCTGTAATCTCTTTGCCTTAAAACCGAAAAAGTTGATTTAATAACCTTAAAACGTCATATTTTGACGGATGTTACCTCAAACGTCAAAATCTGACATTTCTTTGACTTAAAACCGCAAAAATTGATTTTATAACCTCAAAACGTCACATTTTGACGATTGCATAACGTCAAACATCAAAATCCGATCTCTTTGTCTTAAAATTGCAAAAATTGATTTTATAACCTTAAAACATCATATTTTGACGGTTGCATAGCATCAAAAGTCAAAACTGACATCTTTTGTCCTTAAAATTGCAAAAGTTGATATTATAACCTCAAAACGTCATATTTTGACGGTTGCATAACCTCAAACGTCTAAATCTGTAATCTCTTTGCCTTAAAACCGAAAAAGTTGATTTAATAACCTTAAAACGCCATATTTTGACGGATGTTACCTCAAACGTCAAAATCTGACATTTCTTTGACTTAAAACCGCAAAAATTGATTTTATAACCTCAAAACGTCACATTTTGACGATTGCATAACGTCAAACGTCAAAATCCGATCTCTTTGTCTTAAAATTGCAAAAATTGATTTTATAACCTTAAAACATCATATTTTGACGGTTGCATAACATCAAAAGTCAAAACAGACATCCAGCGGCGTAACTAGAAAAAGTGCCGCCCGGGGCAGCAGTGGCTGTCGCCATCATGTTTTTTTTGGGGGGGGGAAGAGAGGTTAGGTTAGGAGTCAGTTTTGAGGACCGTACGCAAAATTAAAAATATATAATTATATATATAACATATACACTATTGGACAAAAGTAAAGCAACAACTGTATAAAAAATCTAACCCCAAAACGCCTTTATTATTCTTTAAGAAATTTTGGATAAAAATATTTGAACTTAAATTTCAGTTTACGTGTTTAAGGGTTTTTTGTATTTTTAAAGCCCATTTTTTAATATTAAAAAAACCTTCGAAAAATAATTTTTACGGAAATTTTTTTTCAAGTAAATAAAAAATATACTGTTAAATACCGTATTTTTGTTAGTATACCCTGAAAATTTTGTACAAATCAAATGAACAGTAACGAAGATACAGCGATTCAAAGTCGTCAAAAATGACCACTTTTCAGCAAAATAATCAAAAAAGGGTCATTTTTACCGACTTTGAAGCACTGTATCTTCGTTACTGTTCATTTGATTTGTACAAAATTTTTAGAGTATACTAACAAAAATACGGTCATTAACAGAATATTTTTTATTTACTTGAAAAAAAAATTCCGTAAAAGTTATTTTTCGAACGTTTTTTTAATATTAAAAAAATGGGCTTTAAAAATATTTTCTCAAAAAACCCTTAAACACGTAAACTGAGATTTAAGTTCAAGTATTTTTATCCAAAATTTCTTAAAGAATAATAAAGGCGTTTTGGAGTTGGATTTTTTATACAGTTGTTGCTTTACTTTTGTCCAATAGTGTATATATATATATAACATTAAATTGTAATATTTTAAGAATTAAAAACAAACAAAAATTCTTAGACCTAGGTAAAGAAAAACAACAAATAAAATGTGCTTTAACATAATTTATATGAAAAAAACAGAGATAAATTCTCAACCTTATGTAAAAGTACCTACAAAAAAAACTTAAACCTGAGTAAAAAATAAATAAAAATGTTTAAATATTTAGAATACCGGTCTTGTTTCTATTTTTTGCTAGCTTTATTTGATTTGGAATATTTTGGGAGTAATTGTATAAATCTCAAATCTATTGGAATTTGAATTATATTATTTCCAAAGAGAATATTTAATTATCAAATATTTTTTTTATTTTTATATTCTGTCTTCCAGTTTTTTTCGCATTTTCTCTCACGATTTTTGCCGCCCCAAGAAGTGCCGCCCGGGGCGGACCGCCCCCCCCGCCCCCCCCCTAGTTACGCTACTGCAGACATCTTTTGTCCTTAAAATTGCAAAAGTTGATATTATAACCTCAAAACGTCATATTTTGACGGTTGCATAACCTCAAACGTCTAAATCTGTAATCTCTTTGCCTTAAGACCGAAAAAGTTGATTTAATAACCTTAAAACGCCATATTTTGACGGATGTTACCTCAAACGTCAAAATCTGACATTTCTTTGACTTAAAACCGCAAAAATTGATTTTATAACCACAAAACGTCATATTTTAACGATTGCATAACGTCAAACGTCAAAATCCGATCTCTTTGTCTTAAAATTGCAAAAATTGATTTTATAACCTTAAAACATCATATTTTGACGGTTGCATAGCATCAAAAGTCAAAACTGGCATCTTTTGTCCTTAAAATTGCAAAAGTTTATATTATAACCTCAAAACGTCATATTTTGACGGTTGCATAACCTCAAACGTCTAAATCTGTAATCTCTTTGTCTTAAAACCGAAAAAGTTGATTTAATAACCTTAAAACGCCATATTTTGACGGATGTTACCTCAAACGTCAAAATCTGACATTTCTTTGACTTAAAACCGCAAAAATTGATTTTATAACCACAAAACGTCATATTTTGACGATTGCATAACGTCAAACGTCAAAATCCGATCTCTTTGTCTTAAAATTGCAAAAATTGATTTTATAACCTTAAAACATCATATTTTGACGGTTGCATAACATCAAAAGTCAAAACAGACATCTTTTGTCCTTAAAATTGCAAAAGTTGATATTATAACCTCAAAACGTCATATTTTGACGGTTGCATAACCTCAAACGTCAAAATCTGACATCTAACCTATGCTGATGATGCCGTTGACTTGGTCCAGCAGAGCCCTGTTGATCATCTTGTACAAAATGAGCTGCGTGTATTCGTCCATTCCGAATTCAGCGGTGGCTTGATCCTCCTTTTTGTCGTGAAATTTATGTCTGCGCGCCTGCTCGTTTTTCGAGTGCATTTTGAGGCTGTTGAAAACTTTGTTCGATATTTTCAGGTCGAAGTCTTCGCCGTCACCCGTGCAAAATTCCGGGGGAAACGCGAGCAGCTTGCACGCGTTTTTTCTTCCGTTCATGTCGACGTCGTGTTTTGTGACAATGCTGCCGTCTGGATTTACTTTGTACCCGGTTTTCGGGATGTCGTTGTATTTACGCAGAACGTCGTCGAATCTGTCCCAGTCTTTTCGGTCCAATATGTCCGTTATTTCTTCTTCCTCCGAGTCAGATTCGAAATCTGCAAAGATTTTGACGTTTTAAAGTGTTTTTTGACATTCTTAAATGTGATTTTGACCAGTGTTGCCGCGCTGAATTTCTAAAATGTACTTTGCGGAAGCAATAAAATGTACTAGATTGTACTAGATTTACAATAAAGTGCAACATTGCCGTTTTTCATAGAATGTACCTTAGGGTGTTGCAAAAAAAAACTAAAATTATTTTTTTTTCTAATGGTGTTGAAAAATTAATAGTACATTAAAAAAACAAAAATTTTGGCGCATATTTGAGCTCTTAATATTAAGGTTTGCCTCAATTCATTTGTTGTTTTTCCATTTCAATAACACGGGAATTTTTATTTTTTAAATTTTGAATTCTTATAACTTTGGAATGGTTTGTTTTTGCAATACCCAAGCGAGAGGAGTTATAGACAATTTCACGCTCTACAAAAAACATATGAAGGTCAAAGTTCTTCAGGTCAACCGTTTCAAAGATATCAGCGATCAAAAATAACACTAATAAAAAATTTCAAATATTTTCAAATAAGATACAAAAAAATATCATATGCCATATTTATATTATTTTTTATACTACATTCGATGCTAGTCATTAGGTTTGTTCGGGTTGCACTGGCAACGCCGCACTTCTTATGTCAATTAAACTTGACGTAAGCAATGCGATGTTGCCACACAAAATTTGATGCCGCGTTATTCAAAGTCAAAAATTGCCGGTGTCGTTTTTTTCGGTAATTCTCCTTTATTTTTCACAATGTTAAAATGTACTAGACTAAGGGACATTTGTAAGAAAATGTACTTTTGTACTGAGTTCTTCAAAATGTACTAGATTTAGTACAAATGTACTAGAACGGCAACACTGATTTTGACATTTTAAATATTTTTGACATCCTATTAAGCTTTTGACAATCTGAAATGTTTTTGACAGTCCAAAACATTTTGACACATGAAAATTTGATGTGTACAATATTTTAGAAAGAATTTAAACGAAAAATATACTTTTAGGTTAAAATGAGGTTATATTTACCAAAAGAATATGGGGCTCTCTTATAATTCTCGAAAGATACTGAAACTTTGGAACCCCCATTATACTTTTCTGCGGTACGTTGTAAATTATCGTCGTACTCTTTATTAAACTGCATCTGAAGCATTTTTGCAATCATCTCGTCTGATTCATAGGTTTCGCTCGAAATGGCTTTCAGCACATCAACGGGAATATTTTCTTCACTCTTCATGGTTTTCACTTCTTCGGTTGTTTCCACGTTTTTAAAAGATTTTTTTTCTTCTTTTGCCTGCAAATCTCTTGCTACCTCTTCAGACATGATGTCTTCGAAGTTAACAGGTTCGGGTTTCTCAATTTTAGCCCAAGGGCACGACATTCTGTTTTTATTCGTTGCTCTTTAAACTCTAAATGATACTAATGTAATAAACAATACGCTTAACTATAAAATAAACACAAAAACAGTTAAGAAATGTTGTGCAATATTTTGAGAAATGTCAAGTGTTTAAGGGTGATTCACAATAATATTTTGAATGAGATAACCAACAAAAAACGATTAAATTACTTTTTATTGGACAATAAACTGTTATTTTACTGTTATTTTGTTAACTTGTGCAATATAAGTAAAAATGTATCGTTATTTGGACTTTTTTAGTTAAATATTAAATGTTATAAAAAGTGTGAACCTGTAAAATTAGTAGTTAAAATGTACCGTATATGTCAAATATTTATAAAATAAATGTTTATTTTTGAGAATAAATAACATTTTAATTTGTCATTTTTTTACAATAAAAGTGAACTAAATATCTAATTTTTAGCATTTATTCTCTATTTTTGAGTAAATATGGCGCAATATTAGACATTTTAAGCAAATAGTTCGTTTGACTTATATATGTCAAATTCCCACATTTTGGCAACACTGGATACACAGATTGGATTGTGATTGGATTAGAGGTGGGAAGTTTAGTTCACTTTCCTGATTTCGATCTTTCGATCTCGTTCATTAAAGTGAATAGTACAAAAGACTAGTTCGTTTAGTTCACTGATTTATAATCGGATTTGTCGGATTTACGTAGTTTCGTTCGCGAACTACACTTCTCTAGTAGTTCAAGTGAACTATATTGAGATTGATTGATTGATTTGCACCAAAGAAGTGTTCTTGGAATTGCACTTGCTGCTGGTCAAAATGGTACGCTGTTGCCAAAACCATTAAGTGGTTGATTTGGTTGCCTATTTTAGGGACAATTACGAATTTGCGTGAAAAAAAAATCCATTAGTAAATACGGATATAATGAAATATATCTACGGATTTTTAGTTTAGTTCGAATTGATTCGCTCTTTTTAGTTTTGGTGATTGAATCTTTTAGTTCAGTTAGGAAATTCGATCTTTTGAACTAGTTCGTTCGCGAACTACACACCTCTAGATTGGATATAAAATCGACAAACTATTAATAATTAGGTAATTTCTCGGTACCTAATATTATTGCAATATTTCGTCGATAAAATCGAAATAAATGACTCAACATCATTAAAAGAAACTAAATACCTAGATTATTATCTCATTACAATGGGATAAGCATAAAATTATAATAATCCCGGTAATTAGGGGAACGAAAAGAAAACATTAAAGGTCATTCGATTGCGCGTGCGCCCGCTGTCGCAACGAGTTTTTGACAGTTGTACTGTCAAACGCGTAGCAATTGACGTGTTCAGTTTCGGGCGAATAAAAATGTTTGCCAGCACAATTTGGGCAAAAATTGACTGATTATGACTTACATTTAACGTTTTTAGTGCTTAGTTTAAGTTAAATTACCGCAATACGTACGGGTTCGGTGATTTTTTTGGGTAAAAATAAACTGTGATATATTTTAGTGCGAATTGTAATGTTAACAGTGTTTTAAACGTGTGTTGTTGTTTTAATTTGGGACAATGTTGCATGGGAAATTGAGGATACACACCTGCAGGGTTATACTGTTGACCTCTTTAGTATGGTTTTTAGTTGATGTGGTTATTTTGTCGTTTTACTCGGAATGTCTGGGAGGCAGTTGCAAAAAAGGTGTAGAGGACAATGTTATAGCCGAGAAATTAATCGGCGAAGACTTTGAAAATGTAGAAAACAATGCCGTGGAACCTGTGCATCATAGGGCAGCCCCCAGTCAAAGGTAGGGGTCAATTTTATTGATATAACTGCCTCAAGAGTGTCAGTTGCCTTTGGGATGTTAATTTATACAAAATATCCAAAAAAATATTCTTTACATTGGTTCCCCCCTTAATAATCAATTAAGAGCGTAAAATTTATTTTTAATTACAATTATTTGAATTCAAATTTATAATTTAATGCTTTCTTGTAGAAATAATTAACCACAATTAAGATGTGGTTAATTTTATGTTAACAAACACTTAAATAATTACTGTAATAGGTAGAGAAACCATAATTTTTATATACTATTTAGGTAAGTGAAGTAAGCCCACATTTGCCTTATCTAAATCTGGGTATTTCTAAACAGTTATGTTAATAGCCACATTTGCATTTTTGTTATTTACATGTGGTTTAAAAATTGATAAGAACGTAAAAATGAAAATGAAAATACATTGTTTTGAAATATCGTACATTTTAAAACTACTATTGAATTTGAAAATGTTTTTTTACTTTAAAAAATGGTCCAAACTCTGAGATTGTACAAAATTATTTTTTTTTATTTGGACTTGTGTTTTTTTATTAAGTTGGTAGCTTATGCCAGTTTGATTTAGTATTTTTAGTATTTAAAAAATGGTACTTCTGCTGAAGACCTTAATTACTCCGACACTGTCAAATTGACAGTAATATTTATTATTGATAATTTTCTTGTTAATTATTATATAATATTGATATAAAAAGATAACTAGGTATGTCAAAAATAATATCAGATTCTAAAGTAAAAGAACTTTTAAAAAATGCCCCAAATGGCAGAAAAAGTACATCGCCTTATGGACATTTTTGGAGTAAAAAACTAACGTTTTTGGTTTTACAAATAGGTATTAAATCACACATTAAATCAGCTAAGCAGATCAAATTTTTTTGAAATTTTAAAAAATAAGGGTAAATAAAAAAACAAAAAATAAAAATTATTTGCTGTTAGGTTTAACCTTTTTGTGAAAAATCTAGTAGTTAATTTTCCTGTCTTTGAAAATAGCATTTAATTGGTTTGAAAAAGATAAGAAATAATCACGAAACTTTTTCTTCTTTCAATTTGCAAGTTACAGTCCTGGACAATATATAAATTATAATTATTATTAAGCCACTACAAGTATAAACGTCCAGTAGCTTTAACAAAATACCCATTCACCATTGAAGTCCAATGATTGGACAACATTCACGTGTGTTCACATAAAATTTTAATTTCTTTTATATAAATTCTTTTCAAAGCGCAGATTATTATCCGCTAGGAATACTTTGCCTCTCCTTGGCCGTAGTCACCTATATTTAACTATTTTTTATATGATTTTACTCATCTATGCACCACCAAAGCCAAATTAATTACATTTTAACTACGAATTTTGACAACTCTACTTGACAACCGTTCAATGTAACCTACAATAATTTAAACATAACCACAATTACATTATAATTACATTTATAACAGTTAACCATGGTTTAGTTTGTTTTAATCAATGCAACCAATTTTGGTTTCGTATTTACCAACCAAACCTCTAAATTTGCAACGTTGCGGCAGTCCAGATAAAAAAATTAACATTTTTTTAAACGTCAAAACTTTTTGACATTTAAAATATATGTTATAATTTAAAAAAAATGGCTTCCTGAACTGTTTAAAAGTTTTACATAAACTATAGTTTGAAACGGTATTTTCAAAAATAAATAAGTAAAATATGACATCTGTCAAACAGTTCTAACCTTAATGGAAACCATTTTTTTAAATAAAAAAATATATTTTAAATGTCAAAAAACGTTTTAATGTTTTTGTCAGATTGAATTGTGCATATTTTGACATTCCAAAACAAGTTTTTGACATCCCCAGCGTATTTCGACATTCTAGAAACCTGTATCAGACATTTTTTACGTTTTTGACACACAAAACTTTTTCTTAACACACAAAACTTTTTCTTAGTAGGCACCACGTGTCCAGTATATCGCGGACGTATCAGACGTCGGCGTTGCGTCGCTGGAAACCGGCGCCTACTGTGATGCCGGTGGGAAAGCGCCCGGGTGAGCACGGAAAACCCGTTCACATACCGTCGGAAAAGGAAGCGGAAATGAAGGAAAAGTTCAAGCTAAATCAGTTCAATCTGCTGGCCAGCGACATGATTTCGCTTAACAGGTCCTTGTCCGACGTCAGATTGGAGGGGTAAGTCGAAAAAAATCGTCGAAAAAAAATGCTTTTCCCTCAATATGAAACATAAAGTCTATTTTAGACCACTGTGTCTTGTACATTCACCAGAGATCAACCTTCTTTTGCTGACCTTGGTATTTAGATTCTATAGCGAGAATTTCACATTTTTTGCATACTTAAATGTTATTGTTTAAATAAAGTTTATTCTTCATATACGCTGAGATAAATAAACCTGATATGGGCCATTCCATGACGAACGATACTAAGGGTGAACAAATAAATATGTTTTTTTCGCATTAAATCTGATGAATTTTGAAAGAAAATATTCCGAATTGCAATGTGCGACAAAAAACACGCGAAGCGATGGAATGACCCATATGTTTTTTACATTTTAAGATGTATTTTTAACATTTTTAACATTCTATAGCGAGAATTTCACATTTTTTGCATAAATGTTATTGTTTAAATAAAGTTTATTCTTCATATACGCTGAGATAAATAAACCTGATATGACAAACGATACGAAGGGTGAAAAAATAAATATGTTCTTTTCGCATTAAATCTGATGAATTTTGAATTGCAATGTGCGACAAAAAAAACACGCGAAACGATGGAATGACCCATATGTTTTTTACATCTTAAGATGTATTTTTAACAATCTTTTGTGATTTGTATAGGTGCAAATACAAAAAATACCCGACATTACTACCCACAACGTCGATAGTTATAGTTTTTCACAACGAGGCGTGGTCTACCTTACTGAGAACGGTTTGGAGCGTGATAAATCGCTCTCCGAGACCTTTACTGAAAGAAATAATTCTCGTGGACGACGCTAGCGAGAGGGATCACCTCGGTAGAAAGCTAGAGGAGTACGTCAAAACTCTGCCGGTCAGAGTTTTCGTTCTGCGTACGGAAAAACGATCGGGTTTGATCAGGGCCAGACTGTTGGGTGCGAAACACGTCACCGGGCAGGTCATAACGTTCCTGGACGCCCACTGCGAATGCACGGAGGGCTGGTTGGAGCCCCTTTTGGCTAGAATCGTGCAGGATAGAAAGACAGTGGTGTGCCCCATCATAGACGTCATCTCGGACGAGACGTTTGAGTACATCACAGCTTCAGACATGACGTGGGGAGGTTTCAATTGGAAGTTGAACTTTAGATGGTAAATTTAACGTTTTTATGGCACGCCGTTTTAGCTTTTATTAGATTGTTTGAACTCAAAACAATTTATATATTATCCCAGATAGCAAAATGAATTCACTATGAATTCACTACGAATTCACGCGTGAAAATTAAATTCACGCGTGAATTCATATAACGCGACAGATGAGTCCTCAATTGATGCTCAATTTGCCATCACGCGTGAACTTTTTATTTTTTGCGCATGCGCTTTTAGAATATGGATTTCATTTTTCAAAATAATTTAATCTGTCGAAATATTTATTTTAACACCTTAAAAAAATACACAAAAACTTGGTTTAAAAGGCCATAATTGAGAAGCAATCAGACTAAACCAGGTAAATCCATTTCGACTTTTTGAATGGTTCCTATTTCTTTTGTTCAGATAAATCCATTGGAAATATCTATTTCAAGCTAAACTTGTTATCATAATATGATATGATCATAATATTAATATTAATATTATATAATAATTATTATATTATATACTAATATTAATATTAGTATATAATATATATATTATTATAATAAGTTTATCTTGAAATTCACTTTTCCAATTGATTTATCCGACTAAAAGAAATATGAATCATTCAAGAAGTCAAAATGGATTTATCTGGTTTTGGTTGATTGCTCCTCATTTATAGGTTATACATTACAATTATAACCTTAAGGTTAACTAATTAATTAATTAATATATAATATACATATATTAATTATTAATGTACCTATAACTGTTATAGGTACATTAATAATTGTTATAGTATAACATATGTTAACATATAACATATAACATATATATAATTGTGACCTTTTAAACCAATATATATTATGTAATTATATATATTACTATAATATATATGATTATAATAATATATATCAGTGGCGGATTGGGGATTTTGGGTATACCAATATCTCACTTATTAGACGTGGGACCCACTCCAAATTTATAATGACATTAAATAGACAAGTTCTGCGCAAACAGAATTTAAATTAAAGTTTGCGAAAAAAAGTTAGTTTTTTGTGTCGCCTTACCTGGCTTCTGGCCCCCCCATTTGGGATAATTCAAATTAAAGTGGTGCAATTTATACTCCACTATAATTTATCGACAAATTTAAAATTTTATTTAAAAAATTTAAATATTACAGATTTTATACGATTTTAAATTTTTATTATTTATTTTATTATAATAAAAAAATATTTAATATGGTATAAAATCTGTAATATTTGGATTTTTCAAATAAAATTTTAAATTTACCGATAAATTATAGTGAAGTATAAATTGCACAACTTTAATTTGAATTATCTCAAATGGGGGGGGCCAGAAGCCAGGTGAGGCGACACAAAAAACTAACTTTTTTTCGCAAACTTCAATTTAAATTCTGTTTGCGCCGAACTTGTCTATTTAATGTCATAATAAACTATTATAAATTTGGTGTGGGTCCCATGTCTAATAACTGAGATATTGGTATACCCAAAATCCCCAATCCGCCACTGATATATATTATAATATATAATTATATAACTACTTATAACTTAATATATTATATAATTAATACATATAATAATTAATTTGTGTATTTTAAAACATTTAAAATAAAGATTGTGACTGAAAATGTCTTATGACATGGGGAAAGGGAGGGTGTTACCAGAGATAATTATAATTTATTATAATGACATACAATATTAAATGAAAATATATTAATATAATATTTTTGATATTAGAATATTAATATTCTATTTATATTTAAACGTGCAGTTTTTAATCATGCAATCCATGTATTTTAAAATAAAATCGATTAAATCACACGAGACTATAATATGAATTCATAATCTACTCACGTGTGAATTACGAGTTCAAGACTTCACGTGTGAAATCATATAGCACACATTATTCACTCACGCGTGATTTCGTATTCACGTTTGCTATCTGGGATGATTTAAGCATTCTAAGTGTAATTTTGACTGTCTTAAGCCAATTTGGACATTCTAAATTTGTTTTTGACGTTTTGAAACATTCTAAAATGTGTTTTTAACATTCTACATTTGATTGTAACATTCTTACTTTGAAAATGTGTTTTGATTTCTGAATATTCTAAAGTTTGCTTTTGACATTTAAATATTATGATTTAAACATTCTAAGTGTAATCTTAAACCCACTTGGAGTTTCTAAAATTTGTTTTTGATGTTTTGAAACATTCTAAAATGTCTTTTGACAGTTTAAAATATGTTTGGACATTCTAAAATTGCTTTTTGACATTTTAAAGCCGTTTGAAAATTCCAAAATTTGTTTTTGACATTCAAAATATTTTTTCTGAATATTCTAAAGTTTGCTTTTGACATTTAAATATTATGATTTAAACATTCTAAGTGTAATTTTGACTGTCTTAAACCAACTTGGAGATTCTAAAATTTGTTTTTGACGTTTTGAAACATTCTAAAATGTGTTTTTAACATTCTACATTTGATTGTAATATTCTCACTTTAAAAAAGTGTTTTGACAGTTTAAAGTGCTTTTTGACATTTCAAATTATGGTTTTAACATTCTAAATGTGATTTTGTAATTTTAAAGCCGTTTAAAAGTTCTAAAATTTGTTTTTGACATTCTTAATGCGATTTCTGAATATTCTAAAGTTTGCTTTTGACATTTAAATATTATGATTTAAACATTCTAAGTGTAATTTTGACTGTCTTAAACCAATTTGGACGTTCTAAATATTTTTTTTGACTTTTTGAAACATTCTAAAATGTGTTTTGACAGTTTAAAATATGTTTGGACAGTCTAAAACTACTTTTTGACATTTCAAATTATGGTTTAAACATTCTAAATCTGATTTTGAAATTTTAAATCCGTTTGAAAACTCCAAAATTTGTTTTTGACATTCTTAATGTTACTTCTGAATATTCTAAAGTTTGCTTTTGACATTTAAATATTATGACTTAAACATTCTAAGTGTAATTTTGACTGTCTTTAACCAATTTGGACGTTCTAAAATTTGTTTTTGACGTTTTGAAACATTCTAAAATGTGTTTTTAACATTCTACATTTGATTGTAACATTCTTACCTTAAAAATGTATTTTGACAGTTTAAATATGTTTGGACATTCTAAAATTGCTTTTTGACATTTTAATTTATGGTTTAAAAATTCTAAATGTGATTTTGACATTTTAAAGCCGTTTGAAAATTCTAAAATTTGTTTTTGACATTCTTAATGTTATTTCTGAATATTCTAAAGTTTGCTTAATTAAGAGATTTAAATATTATGATTTAAACATTCTAAGTGTAATTCTAAAATTTGTTTTTGACATTCTTAATGTTATTTCTGAATATTCTAAAGTTTGCTTAATTAAGAGATTTAAATATTATGATTTAAACATTCTAAGTGTAATTTTGACTGTCTTAAACCCACTTGGAGATTTTAAAATTTGTTTTTGACGTTTTGAAACATTCTAAAATGTGTTTTTAACATTCTACATTTGATTTTAATATTCTTACTTTAAAATGTGTTTTGACAGTTTAAAATATGTTTGGACAATCTAAAACTGCTTTTTGACATTTCAAATTATGGTTTAAACATTCTAAATGTGATTTTGACATTTTAAAGCCGTTTCAAAATTCTAAAATTTGTTTTTGACATTCTTAATGCGATTTCTGAATATTCTAAAGTTTGCTTTTGACATTTAAATATTATGATTTAAACATTTTTGACTGTCTTAAACTCACTTGGACATTTTAAAATTTGTTTTTGACGTTTTGAAACATTCTAAAATGTGTTTTTAACATTCTACATTTGGTTGTAACATTCTTACTTTAAAAATGTGTTTTGACAGTTTAAAATATGTTTGGACATTCTAAAATTGCTTTTTGACATTTGAAATTATGATTTAAACAAATTTGAATTTTACATCTAAAGGGATTTTGACGTTTTAAACCATTTTTTCAAAAATTGATTGAAAATAATATTGAACTGTTAGTTAGTAAATGTCTTTCAATAATGATATTTTAAAATTAGGAAAATTTTAAACCAATACAATTTTAAATTAAAAAATGATTTAATAAATGTTAAAATAGCGTGCCATACGTTTTCCTCTGAAATTCTCGGATCGACATCGTTCATTTTAGGTACAGAGTCCCACAACGCGAGATGGACAGAAGAGGGGGGGATAGAACCGCCCCCCTGCGCACCCCCACCATGGCAGGGGGGTTGTTCTCGATAGACAAGGATTACTTTTACGAACTAGGTTCGTACGACGAGGGAATGGACATTTGGGGCGGCGAAAACTTGGAGATGTCCTTCAGGGTGAGTCTAACCTCAAAATTACCGCTTTCTCTTGCAGCGCAACGTTGCCGCTTCGACTTCGTTCGCCGTATTAAACGTGTAATTTTGTGACGTTAGGTGTGGCAATGCGGCGGCATTTTGGAGATAATCCCGTGCTCGCACGTTGGGCACGTGTTCCGCGACAAGTCGCCGTACACGTTCCCGGGGGGCGTGTCCAAGATAGTGCTGCACAACGCCGCCAGGGTGGCCGAGGTGTGGATGGACGAGTGGCGCGACTTTTATTACGCGATGAACCCAGGTTTGATCATTTTTGCGTTTGTTCTGGTCGAGATTTAAAAAAAAAACAAAAAAAAAACAACTACGAAGCGAACAGTGTTGCCAAGTTTTGACAGGTAGAAACACGTTTAAACTTGCCGGATGTGAGGGGGACTGGAGCCAATGCCACTAACTGATACTAATATTTTTTTGAAAGCTGCTTGTTGCTCGTAATGAATACTAATATTTGGCTTTTTTACTTTTTGTATGTGTTTTTGACAGTTTTAAACATCCTTGGACATTCTAATATGATTTTGACATTTTTAAACATTCTAAAATGTGCTTTTCACAGATTTAAATATGTTTTGACATTTGGAAATTCCAAAATTTGTTTTTGGCATTATAAATGTATTTTCCGAATATTCAAAAGTTTTTTCTTGACATCCTAAATATGAATTTGACATTTTGAAACATTCTTAAATGTGTTTTTAACATTTTTACATTTAAAATTTTGCGTTTGCATAGGTACATACATTCTTAATATGATTTTGACATTTTTAAACCCATTTTGAAATTCTAAAATTTATTTTTGACACATTCTAAATGTTTTTGACAATTTAAAATGTGTTTTTGGAGTTTTAAATATCTTTGTGAACTAAAATGATTTTGACGTTTTGAAACATTTAAAAATGTATTTTTAACATTTTAAATTTGTTTCGAAAATTGCTTTTTTACATTTCAAATTATGATTATTAAACATTCTAAATGTGATTTTGACATTTTAAAGCCGTTTGAAAATTCTAAAATTTGTTTTTGACATTCTTACATTAAACAAATTGCTTTTAACATTTTAAATGTGATTTTGGCAAAAATCTTTCTAAACTCATTAAAGATTTTGACGTTGTAAAATTGATTTCAACATTTTTACATTTAAAATGTGTTTTTGACAGTTTAAAATATGATATTCCTTTTTGACATTTCAAATTATAATTTAAAAACTCTATATGTGATTTTGACATTCGAAAGCCGTTTAAAAATTCTGAAATAAATTTTTGGCATTCTAAATGTGATTTCCGAATATTCTAAAATTTGCTTTTGACATTTTATGATTTAAACATTCTAAATGTAATTTTGACTGTTAAACCCATTTGGACAAATTTGATTGTAACACTTTTACTTTAAAAATGTGTTTTGACAGTTTAAAATATGTTTGGACATTCTAAAATTGCTTTTTGACATTTTAATTATGATTTAAACGTTTAAAAAAATGTTATTTTTACATTCTGAAGCCATTTGAAAATTCTAAAATTTGTTTTGACATGTGATTTTGACAGTTTTATACATATACATACATATTTGTACATTCTTAAATGATTTTGACGTTTTGAAACATTCTAAAATGTGTTATTAACATTCTTGCATTAAAAAATTTGCTTTTGACATTTTAAAATCTGTTTTAAGAGTTTTAAACATATTTGTCAACTCAAAAGTGATTTTGACGCTTTAAAACATTTTAAAATTGATTTTAAGATTTTTACATTTAAAAATGTGTTTTTGACAGTTTAAAATATACGTCCACATAAACAAATTGCTTTGTAAATTAAAATTATTTTAACATTTTGAAACATGACATTGATTTTAACGTTCTTACATTTAAAAATGTGTTTTTGACAGTTTTAAACATCTTTGTGAAGTCTAAAATGATCTTGACGTTTTGAAACGTTCTAAAATATGTTTTTTAACATTAAAATTTGCTTTTGACATTTAAAATTAGGATTTAAACGTACTAAATTTGATTTTGACTCTCTGAAACCCATTTCGACATTCTAAAATTTGTTTTTGATGTTTTAGAATGTGTTTTGGCAGTTTTAAACATCTTTGTGAACTCTAAAATGATTTTAACATTTTTAATTTGATCGTAACATTCTTACTTTAAAAATGTGTTTTTTGAGAGTTTAAAATGTGATTCTTAATATTATTTTGACATTCTAAAATATGATTTTAGGATTTCTAATGTGATTTTGACATTCTAAAATGTATGTTTTACAAGATAAAATGTTTTTGACATCCCAAACCATGATTTTGTCATTCGAAACTGTCGTTTAAATGTTTACTAACTCGAATGGGTTCAGGTATGGATGTGCGGAGGCCAGCTGGAGATCGCCACGTGCTCGCACGTGGGCCACGTGTTCCGGAAGTCGACGCCGTACTCGTTTCCGGGCGGAACTAGCCGCATCGTGAACCACAATAACCGCCGACTGGCCGAAGTGTGGTTGGATCAGTGGAAAGAGTTTTATTATAACATAAATCCAGGTGTTTTTTTATTCACTAGGTGTTTTGTGCATGTCTGGTTGTGGTACTAACTTTTTTCGTGTTTATTCTGTTTCTGCCTTGTTTTTTTGTTATTATTTTATGATTTATTTATTTGTTGTCTGGCACCACTGTTTTATATTTTCAGTATTTGCAAAGTAGTCGTTTATTAGTCGCACAGGCTGTTTTAAATTATACTCACACAAAAAAACGTGTTTAGGTGCCAGAAACGTGGAGGTGGGAGACGTGAAAGCCAGGAGAGATCTGCGGGAAAAGTTGCAGTGCAAAAATTTCCGATGGTACCTCGAGAACGTCTATCCGGAATCTCAGATGCCTTTGGAGTACTTCTATCTCGGTGACGTAAGTAACCACACAACCTCTCGCTCTTCGCACCTTGACGTTTGTCGTTTTCTCGACTTAGATTCGCAACGTCGCTAGTAGGAACTGCCTGGACACGATGGGCCGCAAATCGGGCGAGAATCTCGGCATGACGTACTGCCACAATTTGGGCGGAAATCAAGTTTTTGCCTACACGAAACGTCAGCAGATCATGTCCGACGACAATTGTCTGGACGCTAGCAACAAACGGGGCCCCGTGAAATTGGTGCGGTGTCACGGAATGGGCGGCAACCAGGCCTGGGTCTACGACGAACAGGTAAGTCTTTAAATAGGTATACGTCATTATGACGTACATCAACAGTTTTACATTTAAACTCTTTCCATTCCATTTTTGACATCCCAAAGCGTTACTATGGCTAAATTTACGTCAATTTGACATTTTAACGTCATTTTGACGTCTGGCATATATTTTTTTGATTTCCAGCGTTTTCTTTCTTTCTTTCTTTTTATTTTACAGTTTTGGCAGTGAAGTTCATATAAATGTCCATTAAACGTCATTATGACGTTTATTAAGGATTCGCCATTAATAACTATTTTTATTCCATTTTTGACATCCTCAAACTTAATTTTGGTAATATTTACGTCAATTTTACATTTTAACGTAATTTTGACGTCCGACAACTATTTTTTCCATCTCCGACGTTTTCTTTATTTATTTATTTTTATGACAGTTTTGGCATTTTAGCTCATATAAATGTCCATTAAACGTCATTATGACGTTAATTGCTAATAATAACATAAATTTGACATTTTTAACGTCATTTTGAACGCCTAGCAACAATTTTTTGATTTCAGCCGTTTTCTTCATTTATTCATTTCAGTTACAGTTTTATGGCATCCTTAATAGTTATTTTGATAATTTTAACGCCTTTTTGACATTTTAACGTCTTTGTGAATATTCTTTATTGCTGTTTGACAATTTTATTTTTTGTCCCGCTATAAAAGTATTAAACGTCACTATGACGTTAAAAATGTCAGTTTGATATTTCCAATATTTTTATTCCATTTTTACATCCTTAAGCGTTATTTTAATAATCTTAATGCCATTTTGACATTTCAAACGTCATTTTGACATTTGCCAACTTTTTTGATTTCGGACGTTTTCTTTATTTATTTATTTTAAATTGACAGTTGTATGGCATTTTGGCGCGTCATAAATATCTCAACGTCAGTATGACGTTTAAATAGTCAGTTTGACATTAAATCTAATTATTCCATTTTGACATCCTCAAGTTATTTTGATAATCTTAACGCCATTTTGACCTATGACGTTTAATATTAATTTGACATTTAGAACCATTTTCATTTTTGACAATTTCTTTATTCAATCTTTTCTGTTTGACAGTTTTATGCCATTTTTGCCTTTTACATTTAACTCTTTAATTCGAATTTGACACCCTTAAGCGTCTTTTGGTAATCTCAACGTCATTTTGACATCTGTTTGACAATGTTATGGTATTTTAGCCTTTATAAATGTATATCAAACGTCATTATGACGTTTAATATGGTGGTTTGACATTTACCATTAATAATTTGACATTCAAAATTCTTATCATTCCATTTTTAACATCCATAAATCTCATTTTAAAAATCTTTACGCCAGTTTGACATTTTTAACGTCACTTTGACCTCTGTCAACTATTTTTACAACTTCTGACATTTATTTATTTCTGTTTGACTGTTTTATTCCCTTTTTTGTTTTTATAAATGTATATTATGACGTTTAATATGATATGGTATTATTAATTTGACATTAAGAATTCCTTTTATTTTATTTTTGACATACGAAAACGTTTTTGGAAATATTTATGCCAGTTTGACTATTTTTACAATTTCTGACATTTTCTTTATTTATTTACTTCTGTTTGACAGTTTCATGCTATTTATAACTTTATAAATGTCTAATAAACGTCATTATTGGCAATTTGACATTTAAAACTCTTTTTAGTCGATTGTTAACATCCTTAAACGTCATCTTGTGACCAGTTTGATAATTTGTCGTCTCGACTATTTTTTCGATTTTCGACGTTCTTTTTTTTAGGACAAAACGATAAAACACGTGAACACGGGCAGTTGCCTGCAAAAACCCGACCCGCACGATGTGAATTTGCCCTTATTAAGGCCCTGCAACTTCGACGAGTCGCAGCAATGGATAATGGACAGCGATTTCAAGTGGCAGGCGCGAAACAAGAACACCATAGAGGACCCGGAGGACAGATAGTCGGCGATCGGGTTGCCTACCCAACATTTCCTGTAAATACTGTGAAAAAAGAGTGAGGCGCAAGATTATTTTTTTTCGATTTACTAGTCAATTTGACGCGTTTTATGAATTCGAAATTATGCCGCGCACTTTTAATTTGATTAAATTTAATTTACGAAAACTAAAGTTTTCGTATGTGCGATGATTTTAACATGTTTATATTTATTTTTTTATCGTTTTTTATTATGGTGCCCAACTATATAGTTAAATCATTCCATTTTTACGAAATCCCAAATTCAGCAGCTTTATTATCGATTTTAACCGGAGCATTCCTTTTTAATTACTGTATATGTACAATACAGGGTGATTTTATTAATTTTGCTCAAATTTTGCGTATAAAATGGTTGACAATCCCGTTTTTAGGACTCTTGGGTTGTTTTTAACGATGTATTTCAACTGACATGTACATATTTTCTATAGATTGACCAAACAGTACGAAATACACTAAATTAATCAACTTAGATAGGTTTACGTGATTTTTTAACATATCCGAGCTTTTTTGTATTTTTTTTAATACAGCATATCACCCATTTAGTAGCTTTGAAGACTGAAAAACGACTTTTTAGCCTTCCAGTTTTTTTCAAACAGAATCTTCCGCAAAATGTTTACGAGCTTCCACATTTTTAACCAAGAGTCAAATTTTTGCTCATATGTTGTATAAAGTTATTTTTTATATTAGTTGCCTCGATATAACATATCATATTATGATTAAATTGTTTTATGATTTTTAATATATCAGAAATATTTATAGAATTTTTTGTAAATGATGAAAATGTTATAGGCTAGGTGGTGGTGCAATAGCTTATTCTAAATTAAATTAATTATATAAATTATAATATTAAAGTTATTTAATACAAAAAACTGTTTTTATTTTACCCTAACAAAATTTTTTAACTCATTGTGCGAATTTTTCATTTTTAATTTCTCCTTTCTCCTGTGCCCCTTTAATAAATAAATCTTATTCTTAAGCGTTATTTTTATTAACTTTTTATTCGATTTCTAACGTTTTCTTAATATAAGAATTCTCTTAAATAACTTTTAAACGTCATAATGACGTTTAAAATGTTAGTTTGACATTATACCCTTTTTTTCGGAAAATCTTGAAAACTTCACTTTGTCAAATTGTTAAACTCACATTTAAAGGCTAAAATGCCATAAAGCTTTGACATGTTTTACGTCATTTTGTCAACTATTTTTTCGATTGATGACGAGTGTCAAATTGTTAAACTGACATTTTAAACGTCAAAATGACGTTTAATAGACATCTAGGCTAAAATGTCATAAAGCCGGCAAACAAATAAATAAATGAGGATATTTACGTCATTTTGATTAAATTTAACTATTTTTTCATTTCAGACTTTTTCTTAATTTACTTATTTCAGTTTTATGGCATTTTAGCGCTATAAATATCTCTTGAACGTCATTATTACGTTTAAATTGTCGGTCTGACATTTTATTCCATTTTCTTAAGTTATTTTCATAATCCCAACGTCATTTTGACATCTGTCAACTATTCTTTCGATTTCTGACGTTTCTGTTTGACAGTTTTGGCATTTTAGCCCTCTATAAGTCTATGAAAGGTCATTATGACGTTTAAAATAATAAAAATATAAACAATTTGACATTTACAAGTTTTATTTTATTTTTGACATTATTTTAATAATAATTCAATACATGTTAATTAAACGTCACCATGACGTTTAAAATGTCAATTTGACATTGAAAATAAACAATTTCACATTCAAAACCGTTTTAATAACATCCGTAAGCGTTATTTTAATAATCTTAACGCCAGTTTGACATTTTAAACGTCATTTTGACATATGTCAATGGTTTTTGATTTCGGACGTTTTCTTCATTTATTTTTTTCAGTTTGAGAGTTTTATGGCATTTTAGCGCTTCATGAATATCTTTTGAACGTCATTATGACGTTCAATTTGTCAGTTTGACATTCACAACTCGTTTTATTCCATTTTGACATCCCAAAGTTATTTGGATAATCTTAACGTCATTTTGACATCTTTCAACTATTCTTTCGATTTTTGTTTGACAGTTTTGGCATTTTAGCCATCTTTAAAAATATACGAATCGTCACTATGACGTTTAAAATTAATAAAATACAAACAATTTGACTTTTAAACTCTTATTTCATTTTGAAAATTGTTATTTCAATAAAAAATTATTAAAGGTTAATTACACGTCGATATGACGTTTAAAATGTCAGTTTGACATTGATTAACAATTTCACATTTAAAACCCTTTTAATTACATTTTTGACATCCGTTGTTTTAATAATATAAACGCCAGTTTGACGTTTTAAACGTCATTTTGACATCTGGCAATAGTTTTTGATTTCAGACGTTTTCTTCATTTCTGTTTGACAGTTTTATGTAAGCCCTCTATAAAAGTCACTATGGCAGTTTGACATTTAATATTAACGCCATTTTGACGTTTGTCACTTTTCTTTATTTCTGTCGTTATCTTTATTTTTGTTTTACAGTGGGATAAATTGGGGGAAAATGGGAAAAAATACAACACAATTTTTTCAAACTAGTTTATTACAACTAAAAATCTGTATTTTACAGCTGCAAATAAGAACAAGTGTTGAGTATACATTTTCCTCGGTAAATAATATTCATTTATTTATTTATATGTATATGGAGCAAAACTAAAAAAAATAAATCCTGCCTAAATATTAGACAGAAAAATATTTGGTCAAAAATCACTATTTTTTATTATGAAAAAGACGTATATGGACAGCACAAGACAAATTTTAGAAGATTTTCCCGAATTAATATAAAAAAAAATGCAAGGTCGACAGCAGGTGATTCACGGGGTGTTCAGTTTATTCTGAGACACCCTGTATAACCTGTTTGCGCACCTTGGCCCGAAACCGGTGAAAAATTAAATATCACAACAAAAAATTAAAACTACGAAGTTTCAGTCCAATTGACGCGGTTTCATCGTAAATTTGTATTATCATTGAAAATAGTCTTCGAGTATGGCACAAAAACTATTTTTTAGGTTAGAAAACCCCATCTGTGTGTGAAGAACACTTCAGGTACTAAAAGTACCGAGTATGTTCTACTCGGTACTTTGATTTTTTTCATTCAATTAATTGAATAAACGTGGAAAAATACAGCAAAAAATATCAAGCACCTATTTCATTTTGATGTATTTTTCAGTGAATTTAAAACGTCCATTTTTGCAGAATTGATGTACCTGCTAAAAAAACTCTGTAAAAAAATGGACTTAGGGTGTATATGAAAAATGAGCCTTAAAACAAAATACGAACGTGCATAAATAATACAAAATGATGATAGCGATGCAATGACATCAAAATTACATACAAACTAAATGACGGACTGAAAAGTCACAATTTATTTATCGACTACCTACAAAACTAAGGCCTTTTTCATATTGCCACCGTGGCTAGAAGCACGGTTATATCGTCAGGTTTGCCACCTGAAAAAAAAAACGTTCCATGGAGAACAAGTTGTGTTTTTTTTATTTTTACTCACCAATGGTGTTAATACCGTTAGCAAATGCACTTTCGGCAAAAGGCGAAATAAAAGTTTCGTCGAAGGACAAACTTCTAGCCATCCAGGCTATTGAGTTTGCCACCATTTGCAGTCTGGATGCGCTTCTCTCCCCTTGAACCTAGACGAAAAAAAAAATTGTACCGAAAATAAGCCTAAACATTATAATTATCATAAAGGCAAAGCAAAACAAATTTAAGAGTGTAATTGACATTTTACAATGTAAAATCATATCAAAGAATGTCAAAAACAAATTTTAGTACATTAAAAACACCATTAAGAATGTTAAACCATTTTTAAGAATGTTTAAAGCGTATTTAAATATGTCTTAATTTTTGTAGAACGCCCAGAGCAAATTCTAGATTGTCAAAAACATTTAAGATTGTTAAAAGCAAATTTAAAATTATAAAATGTAAAATCATATCAAAGAATGTCAAGAATATAATTTAGAATGTCTGAAACATTTTAGAATGTTAAGATCACATCAAAGTGAAGAAAAAATTTAAGAAGGAAATTAAAAACACCATTTAGAATGACAAAACGCAATTTGCCATGTCAAAAGCACATTTAAGAATGTCAAACCATTTTTAAGAATGTCAAACCATTTTTAAGAATGTTTAAAGCGTATTTAACAATGTCTTATTTTTCTATAATGCCTAAAGTAAATTTTAGATTGTCAAAGATATCCAAGATTGTTAAAAGCAAATTTAAGAATATAAAATACTTTTAAGAATGTCGAAATCATATTTAAGAATGTCAAAAATACAAAACGCAATTTGCCATGTCACAGCACATTTAAGAATGTCAAACCATTTTTAAGAATGTTTAAAGCGTATTTAACAATGTCTTATTTTTTTAGAATGCCTAAAGCAAATTTTAGATTGTTAAAGATATTCAAGATTGTTGTTAAAGCAAATTTAAGAATATAAAATACTTTTAAGAATGTCAAAACCATATTTTAGGATGTCAAGAATACATTTTAGAACGTCAAAAACACATTTTAAAATGTAATTGAATGTCAGAAACATTTTAGAATGTTAAAATGCCAAAAACAAAATTTAGATTGCCACACCATTTTAAAAAATATAAAATACTTTTAAGAATGTCAAACCATATTTAAAAATGTCAAGAATACATTTTAGAATGTCAAAAACTCTTTTTAGAATGTAATTGAATGTCAGAAACATTTTAGAATGTTAAAATCACATCAAAAAGTAAAAAAAAATTAAAAACACCATTTAGAATGACAAAACGCAATTTGAAATGTCAAAAGCACATTTTAGAATGCCAAAACAATTGAAGAATGTCAAAAACAAAATGTAAGGTGTCAAACCATTTTTAAGAATGTTTAAAGCGTATTAACAATGACTAAATTGTTTTATAATGCCCAGAGCAAATTTTAGATTGTCAAAGGCATTTAAGATAGTTAAAAGCAAATTTATGAATATAAAATACTTCTGAATGTCGAAACCATATTTGGGAATGTCAAGAATTAATTTTAGAACGAAAAAAACACATTTTAAAATGTAATTGAATGTCAGAAACATTTTAAGATGTTAAAATCACATCAAAGAGTAAAAAAGCACCATTTAGAGTGATAAAACGCAATTTGGAATGTCAAAAGCACATTTAAGAATGTCAAACCAATTAAAGTATGTCAAAAACAAAATGAAGGTTGTCAAACCAATATTTAGAAGGTTTAAAACGTAATTAATGTCAAAATTAAGAATGTCCAAAGCAAATCTTAGATTGTCAAAGCCATTTTAGAATGTCAAAAACACATTTCTCAAAAAATGGTGGTTAAAACATGAAAAGTTTAAATACTGACCTTGACTAATTCGTTGACTATGATGCTCTGCGGTAAATTGTCGAAAACGCCATCTGTGGCGACCAAAATAACGTCGCCATCTTCGACGGGAAAATTGTCGGTAATGGCGGTATCTGGAGTGTCGCTTAGCACGCCCTCTTGGTAACCCGGAGGCGGCAGCGAAAGCTGAAACGGCGTGTTGAAGTAATGCTGCTGCTCTTCGGAACGATGGATGACCTTGCCACGTCTGACAACCATGTAACCGCTGTCGCCGATGTTGGCCGTATAGAGGGTGCTGTTCTCCTTATTTAGCACCACCACGCAGGCGGTACTGGAACCTACGTAAGGTTCAAATTTGGTGAACATTCTTAATAAGACGTCATTTTGTCGATGAATTTCAATCGCAAATAACTTTTTTATTTGATGTCGGATTTAAACGAATATTAAAGAATATTGTAGATAAATTAATGGACAATCGCTCACATTTTAAAAAATTACTAAAAAATAGACGTACGTTTATAATATACAGGTTTAAACAAAAAGATGTTTTTTACCATAAGTTTAAGACACTCTGTAGAGTGGCAAAACCGTATATTGCTCTAAATTAAGTTTTATTTATCAAGTCACATCTATTCTTAACAGTTTTGTTTTTGGTTCACCTCAATATATTTATTTTTGTGGAAAATATGGAATTTTTAAAAAACATTGCAATTTCCAATATTTTTTTGTATGAAGAACTAAGGTTGCTATGGTCAATCCATAGGCTATGGAGAATGACAGTGACAGTTTTGTTGAATCATCCCATACTTGGACATGTCATACACGGCTTTCAAAAGCTATCAAATTGTTTTTTGCAAATTTATGTTTAAATTTTGAGGTGTCTTCTTACTTTATAAAATGGATATGTCTCCGACTGATGTTGCCAGAGCCATTAATTTAATCCAGGATGGACGGTCACAGTATTACGTGGCAAGTGTTTTAAACGTCACAAGAAGTAAAGTACAAAGGGCAACATCAGTCGGAGACATTTTTAAAAGTAAGAAGACACCTCAAAATTAACACATTAATTTACACAAAACAATTTGATAGCTTTTGAAAGCTGTATATGACATGTCCAAGTATGGGATGATTTAACAAAACTGTCACTGTCATCCTCCATAGGCTATGGATGGACCATAGATTAATAACCTTTGGGATGGACCATAGCAACCTTAGTTCTTTATACAGGAAAAATATTGGAAATTGCAATGTTTTTTAAAAAATCCATATTTTCCACAAAAATAAATATATCGAGGTGAACCAAAAACAAAACTGTTAAGAATAGATGTGACTTGATAAATAAAACTTAATTTAGAACAATATACGGTTTTGCCACTCTACAGAGTGTCTTAAACTTATGGTAAAAAACATATTTTTGTTTAAACCTGTATATTATAAACGTACGTCTATTTTTTAGTATTTTTTTTTAAATGCGAGCGATTGTCCATTAATTTATCTACAATATTCTTTAATATTCGTTTAAATCCGACATCAAATAAAAAAGTTATTTGCGATTGAAATTCATCGAAAATTTGTGTGGATCGATTATTTTGCACGCGTGAGTGTAGATAATAGTATAATAAAGAACTAATGCCATAAGACGTAATTTTGTCGCCCGTTATTAGGTTTAGAATTAAAAAAAAATTTCAGGTGCTTCTTTATGGACCCTAAGGAAATACCCATTTTAATATATTACATTAATTACATAACACCCTGTAGTAAACGTAAAGTAAAACAATTTAAAGAACGGTTATTATTTAACGGTTGGCTCGTTTCGTTTTCTATTTTCGTTGGATTTTGACGAGCAAGTGAAACTCACGAGACAAATCATATGATTGCACTTAATGACGACATAATCACAAGTTTGTTTCCAAAAACTATTAATAGATTTATAAACGTGGAACGAATCGAAAAAATGGTATTTTGGGATTAATTTTGGCACGCAAACAACATATGGTCGACACATTTTTACAAAACAATAATAATGCACTATTCAAATCGAAATCATCGTAATTTTTATAAAAATGTCAAATTTTTGAGCGATTTTGATTTTGATCTTTAAAGTACAAAAAAACAAAAATTTTCCTGAAAAAAAAATTATTATTATTATTTTAATCACTGACGTAAGCCGCGTTATCTAAACCTTAGTTCATTGAAATCGCATATCTCGATATTATGCAAGTCCAAACAATTAACTGCGTTTTTTTAAATAATCAACATACTATCAACTCACCTAAAATTGACTTTTTGTGGTGCAAAAGTTCGTAGTAACTTTTGGCCAGCAATTCAGACGGATTTGTGGGTTGAAATCTGCCCAGATTCACTAGTCGTTCGCAATTTTTCATTAGGTGCAGCGAAAATTCACCCGGGTCTATGCCGTAAGCCCTCCATCCCCCGACCCCATCGGCTACGCCTGAAATTACATTTTAGAATGTCAAAAATAAATTTAAGATTACCACAAACATACATATACATATAAGAATTTCAAACATATTTAATTTCAGAAAAATATTTCAGAATTTTATAAATACTTTTGAAAATCTTATAAAAACATTTTGGAATGTCCAAATGACATTTAAAAATGTCAAAAATAAATTTAAGATTACCACAAACATACACTCACAGGCAAAATAATCGATCCACACAAATTTTCGATGAATTTCAATCGCAAATAACTTATTTATTTGTTTTCGGATTTAAACAAATATTAAAGAATATTGTAGATACATTAATGGAGAATCGCTCACATTTTAAAAATTACTAAAAAATACACGTACGATTATATTATACAGGTTTTAACAAAAAGATGTTTTTTACCATAAGTTTAAGACACTCTGTAGAGTGGCAAAACCGTATATTGTTCTAAATTGTGTTTTAATTATCAAGTCACATCTATTTTTAACAGTTTTGTTTTTGGTTCACCTCGATATATTTATTTTTGTGGAAAATACGGATTTTTTTTTTTTAAATTGCAATTTCCAATATTTTTCCTGTATGAAGAACTAAGGTTGCTATGGTCCATCCATAGCCTACGGAGGATGACAGTGACAGTTTTGTTGAATCATCCCATACTTGGACATGTCATATACAGCTTTCAAAAGCTATTAAATTGTTTTTTGTAAATTAATGTGTTAATTTTGAGGTGTCTTCTCACTTTTAAAAATGTCTCCGACTGATGTTGCCCTTAGTACTTTACTTCTTGTGACGTTTAAAACACTTGCCACGTAATACTGTTACCGTCCATCCTGGATTAAATTAATGGTTCTGGCAACATCAGTCGGAGACATATCCATTTTTTAAAGTAAGAAGACACCCCAAATTTAAACATTAATTTGCAAAAAACAATTTGATAGCCTTTGAAAGCTGTATATGACATGTCCAAGTATGGGATAATTCAACAAAACTGTCACTGTCATCCTCCATAGGCTATGGATGGACCATAGCAAACTTAGTTCTTCATACAGGAAAAATATTTTTTTTTTTAAATCCATATTTTCCACAAAAATAAATATATCGAGGTGAACCAAAAACAAAACTGTTAAGAATACATGTGACTTGATAAATAAAACTTAATTTAGAACAATATACGGTTTTGCCACTCTACAGAGTGTCTTAAACCTATGGTAAAAAACATCTTTTTGTTTAAACCTGTATATTATAAACGTACGTGTATTTTTTAGTAATTTTTAAAATGTGAGCGATTCTCCATTAATGTATCTACAATATTCTTTAATATTTGTTTAAATCCGAAATCAAATAAAAAAGTTATTTGCGATTGAAATTCATCGAAAATTTGTGTGGATCGATTGTTTTGCCTGTGAGTGTACATTTTAGAATGTCAAAAATAAACTTAAGATTACCACAAACATATAAAAATATTTAAGAATTTTGAATGTCCAAATGACATTTAAAAATGTCAAAAACAAAATTAAGATTATCCAGACAATGTTAAAACCATATTTAAGGCCATCCTAATTACATTTTAGAAAGTCAAAAATAAATTTAAGATTACCACAAACATATATTTACATATAAGAATGTTAAACATATTTAATTTTAGAAAAATATTTCAGAATTTCATAAATACTTTTGAAAATCCTATATAAACATTTTGGAATGTCCAAATGACATTTAAAAATGTCAAAAACAAAATTAATATTATCCAGACAATGTTAAAACCATATTTAAGGCCATCCTAATTACATTTTAGAATGTCAAAAATAAATTTAAGATTACCACAAACATATATTTACCTCGATATTTACATATAAGAATGTCAAACCTATTTAATTTCAAAAAAATATTTAAGAAATTCATAAATACTTTTGAGAATCTTATAAACACATTTTGGAATGTCCAAATGACATTTAAAAATGTCAAAAACAAAATTAAGATTATCCAGACAATGTTAAAACCATATTAAGGCCATCCTAATTACATTTTAGAAAGTCAAAAATAAATTTAAGATTACCACAAACATACATATAAGAATGTCAAACATTTAATTTTAGAAAAATATTTAAGAATTTCATAAATACTTTTGAGAATCCTATAAAAACATTTTGGAATGTCCAAATCACATTTAAAAGTTTAAAACCAAACTTAAGAATATCCAGACCATATTAAAAAAAATGCATTTTCTACTGTAAAATGGTTTAATACCCACTAAAAATAAAAATA
This sequence comes from Brassicogethes aeneus, assembly GCA_921294245.1. Classification (NCBI taxonomy): domain Eukaryota; kingdom Metazoa; phylum Arthropoda; class Insecta; order Coleoptera; family Nitidulidae; genus Brassicogethes; species Brassicogethes aeneus. Next base: position 2,724,374 of record OV121140.1, read on the forward strand.
TAATAAAATAATAATAAAAAGTGAAAATTTTTAGAAAGTTGTTAAATTTTTACAATAGAAACATAATATTAAACGCATTAGAACTTTCCTTAATAACTTCTGGCCTGGACCAGTTTTAATTTAGTTATTTTATGGCGTCAGTCAAATACCATTTTTCAATTAGTAAAGGCCAAACCGGTTTAATTTTTACCTACTAGCTATGCTTTATTGCTTTAATAGATATACATGAATAAATCCTTTAATTATATTTGGATTATACCTGATATATTTTCAATTCAACAATGTTATTGACTAAAAATTGTAATACAATATTAAATTGACGAACCTTAACTGCTGTAATTTTATAATAATGAGAAAAGTACATAATATTATGAGAATTGTTTGACCTCAGTTTGTCATTATATTCTCGACAATTAAGCTAATAAGGCTAGACAAATTAATCAGTTTTTATTTAACAAAGAATAAAACGAATGTTTTGTATTTTTTGGCATAAACACTTGTTCTATTAATACAAATCCTTATTCGCGAAAATAGCAAAATTCATTTTGTAATCTTTATAATCTGTTTTTATTTGAAAACTGTCAAATAAAACTTATGTAAAAATGTTTTTGACATTCATAAACATTTGACACTCTAAAATGTGTTTTTGACATTCTAAATTATGTTTTTAGATGTGTTTTGCGTTTCTGCGTTTTAAAATAAAATGTTTGTTTTGAAAGATATCAATCTAAAAGCTTTTATTATTAAAATAAACACGGTTTATTATTGTCAATATTCAACAGTTCAAACCCGAAAATTATGCAATTATTGGGACGAAAAACAAACAACACTAACGTCACGAATACAAAGGTTGGAACCTTATGCTAAAAGTGAGGTTATGATTGTGGAACATACCCAAAACATCTGCGTTTTTTTGTTTGGCCGTGAACCAGGCGTCGTCCCCGAACGTCCCTTTCAAAAGCCTCTGGATTTTCTTGTCTTTGCTGAAGCCGCAGACGGCCGAGACCAGGCAAGGTTCGCTTTTCTGCTTCAAAGCTGGATCGGCCGAGCTGGTCGAATAGTTGGATAATCCATTCCAGATTGCTCGCGATAAAAGTCTTCCCGTCACCCAGATCGAGTGCATATCGAAACGCGGCACTAAAATCCAAACGAAATCAACCTGTACTCCACATTTTTGCCCCCAACACTGCACGAGATCTGTCAACTGCAAACAATTTGACGTTTGACTAATTGCGCCGAGCGCGGCGCCATCTCACCGCGACTCGTCCAAGCCTGTGTTGTTCTAATTTATGCAACCCAGTTTGCACAACAACCTATAAAATCGATATGTTGCTCATTAAAACTAATTAATTTTGAACCCTTGAAAACAATTTAGTTTTATTAGTTTTTGACACGCACAAATTAATTTACACACGCCAACTGAATTGAAATCGACAACCACAGATTATTTATATGTACATAATTTCGATAATTTAGGATTTTATTAATTTTTCCAAAGATAATGAACAAAAAGAAGCACACGAGTTTGGAAGTTATTATTAAACTATGAAAATAACAAACATGATAAGCCAATGCGCTTTATTTATGAAAATAATTTTCATTGAAAATGTTTAAAGTAAACTTTTGTGTTATAATTTTTTAGCAACTTTGATCAATTTTTTGTCGAATTAATAAAATCTAAAACTAGGTGAAATTATCGACTGCAGAATTTACCAATCTAGGTAAATCAAAATCATTTTCTGGTGATTCACAAAATTCAATGGAATTTATAAAAACTAGACGTTTATCAGTTAATTTCGGTATATAAATCATTCGTCGGCAATTTTTACTAAAAATATAAGATTATTTACTTCGTCTAACCCAAATATTATAACTTTTATTTTAAATACGGACTTTGAAAGTAAAAATATTGAAAACTCATGTATTTTTGAATAGATAAGTATATGTTTGTTCAAACTTATTTGTACACAAAACATATCCGGTGTATAGAAAATGAGAAACAAAAGAATTAGGTTTATATAAATTCCATTCAAGTTGAGTGTCTAAATAAATAATTTAAAAATCATTACCAAATATGTAAACAAGTTTATTAAAAAGTCTATTAACTAATTAATACATAATGAAATAAGCGTAGGTGTAAAGTACACCATTTACATACATGCAGGGTGCCCTGAAAGAGTTTTTTTTTTATCAAAAAATAACTTTTTTTTTAATTGCAATATCTTTCACATTTTTAATTAAATTTTTATCTCAAAAAACATGTTTATATTCTCTAATAATAGAATAGAATAGGCTCTAAATCTTTACAAAAATTTCAGGGCGTACTAAACAAAACACAATTTTTTCTATGAGTGATATCAGTTTTTACAAAATATATCTTAAACACTCTGTATCTCAAAAAACATGTTAACCCTGATAGCAAAATTTGATTCTAAGAATCTTCTAAGAAGATATGACCCGGAATAATGTAATATTCTTAGAACCTTCCCTTATTGCTAAGAATGTTCTTAGGGACTTTTAAAACATTCAATAGATACCATTTTAATGATGGAATTAGATTCTTAGAAGCTTCTTAAAACCTTCCTAAAAAGCATTCTAAGAACATTTTAAGAATACGTTTTTGGAATGTTCTTAGAAGGTTTCTTATGGAGCTTCTAGGAAGCTTTTGAGAATATTTCCAAATATGTCAGATAGGTACCCACGTTCTAATATGTTGGATTCTACATTCGTAAAATTCTTTAGGAGGCGACAAATACGCCTCACTGTCATAATATGACAGTGAAATGTATTTGTCGTCCCCTTAAAAAAATTGTTTTATTAATATATATTTATTTAAAAATATTAAATAAACAATTTGACCTCTAAACCATAAGTTGTATGACATTATTTCATAAAAAGTAAAATTGGAAAATTTTGTGGGATAAGTCAGATTAGATTGAAGTTGAAGATAGTTAGGATTATTATACTTACATAAAAATGTTAATTCAGAAATAAAAAATCGGTATACAAATTAATAAATATTTATTTTTAACATAAAATAAAATATAAAAAAACAAAATATTTCCTTATAAAATAATTCTTCATAAAAGAAAAAACCAAATAATTCTTCATAAAAAAAAACATTTTTCATTGTATTTAAGTTGGATAGAAGATTTTATGTAAAAACCGGATAATTTAGATACCTATAGTAAAAGTATTTTTTTTATCAAATATTGTTTTAATTTGACAAATAACTATAATAACTATATGGGATGGGTTTTTTACTTAGTATTTAATACTAAGTATAGGTACCTTTATACGTAGATTATGGTATATTTTACTATTATATAGGTACCTAACTGAACAGAATGTTCCAGGAATATTCCTTAATAAACTTTCTATAGCAATTACTTTCTCAACATTCTAAGCATATGTTTAGAGTGGATTAATTTTTACCACTAAACTTTGCACCTTCTAAGAACCTGCATATAGGCCAGTGAGAATATTCTTAGGATTATGCTATATTTCTTTTAAGCATGTTCTTTAAAAGAAATATAGCATGATCCTAAGAATATTCTCACTGGAAGGTTTAAAAAACATTCTTAGAACATGACTAGAATAAATATAGCATGATCCTAAGAATATTTCCACTGGAAGGTTTAAAAAACATTCTTAGAATAAACTGTGCTATCATGTAGGTACTTATTATTATAAAAAGAATTGCGTGACTTTTGGAACACCTTGTATACAGGTAAAATCAAACATCAGTGGAAGAAACTTCCGCCAATAGAACAGCACGGACCGGAAATCATTCACCGACACGTGAATTCATCATTCGTGTATTTTTAATCGAATGTTTTTGTAGTGTTCGAGGCGCTTAATATTTGTTGTCATTGAAACAATATAACATCATTAAACTATCGACGGAGCACGCAACGCATTCTGGTTAGTGCGAAAAAATGTTCAGAAAGCGAAGTAGGGCGGAAAGTTTCAACAAAAGTGCCAAATTGAGGAAGCTGGAGGAGTTGGGTCTTCCCAACGCAAAATTAAAGTTTTGCCCTGAACAACTGTTGAATATTAATTACATTTTTAATGAGAGATTAGAGGAAAATGCCGCTCATTCAACAGGTATGATTTTTTGTCAGTTAATATTTGCAAATATCTCGATAAAACTAGAACAATTAAACGTTAGTACAGTCATTGTCCTTACTATAAAAATAGATCTAATGTGACGTACAATTTTTATTAATTGCTTCAATAATTCGTATAGCAGATGTTATTTAATTAGGCGACATTTTTATTGCAGATAAATCCATTTTACTGGCTAAATCAGTTTCGGAAAGATTGGTGCAAAGACTTTTGTGTGGAGTGGGCCAGCTGGACCAGAGATTTTCGTCGAAATTCTTGATATGCAATCATCAACACAGAAATGTAAAGACCAAAGACCAAGACTAAGACCAAAGACTAAGACCAAGACTAAGACCAAGACCAAGACTCTTAGTCTTGGTCTTTGGTCCAGTGTTACCGTTGAGTCATTTTTTTTTTCAGAAATCCCTCCCTCTAAACCTCAAATATTTGGTACGTCTGGACTCTCTATCAACCCCAGTAATCTATGAGAACGACCAAACTTTAAAGTACTCAGTCATAGAGACGGATTCTGATTACCCAGCTGGTTATGCCAGAATAAGACTACACACTTCCTCATTTCAAACGTGGGGGGACTACACAAGCTCCAACGGATACTTGAGAAGGTACTAAAATACATTTTTTTTGCAATTATACAAAAATATTTTGTAGGGACAAAGTGCAAGCGAAATTCGTTGAGCTCTTGGCCCAATCGGCTGCCAGAGATCTACCAAATTCGCCTTTACAAGTTGATGAGTCCACATCTTGCGGAATACCAGGGAAAATTCTTGACCCGGCTACTCTACATTTCATACTGAACTTGGACTCGAAATATCAAGTCTACTATGGACCAGGTAAGTCAAGAACATTTAATGGGGTATTTTACAACATTTTTAATTTAAAGGAGGTAACGTACCCAGATTTCCGGACCCAAGAGACATCAGACTGGCAATTATCGACGAACCCAACGGTGTCAAACTCAAAATCGAGTTTCTATCACCAGCCTTGTCGAACATTTCGATAAACGTTCGCCTATTGGTGGCCATAGGCATAGACGCCTGGCCCAGCACTACCAACTTTCCATCCAGAGTGTCCCTAGGCCACTGCGACTGTTTGTTGTACCATAGAGCGTCCCAGACGGGGATGTACTTGGTGGGTTATGGGGTTCAGTCATCGGCATGGCAAATTAGAACCCCTGCTGCCGAGTTCATCATGTTGAACCATTATGGGGTCAATAGTACCGTCCGGACGGTTCTGGATGTGCTGTATTACATCATGGATGAGATTGATACATCCAGGAAGTTTAAAAAACAAGTAAACATGATGTACTCATAAATTATATTTAATATCAATTTTCCTAGGTTTGCTACAAGATTTTGAACAGATACATCCTCCTAACTCTTTTGCTGGAAGAACTGGAAGAAAACAGCGTCAACCATGGCAGTGACGTCATTTATTGGTCGCCACTATATTTATCAACCATAGTGTTACAATTAATGGACAGAATAATTCGTCGATTGTACACCGAACAGCAACCAAATTACTTCTTCAAAAAGTCCAACCTATTCATCAACCCTGGACATTTATCCGACGAGGACTTCATCATCGAAGCTAACAACGTCAAAAATTATCTGGGGAGGCTGTTCGATAAATCCCTGATGTCCACTAAGGGTACCACAACACAAATTTATATACACTCCGTACTTAATTAATAAATTTTAGATAATGAAGCCTTTCAGAGGATGTCGCTGTCTCAGCAGAGCGAGGCTATGCTTTTGACGAGATGGAGGGATATTGTACAGGGGTTGTTGCCACCTTCCGGCACCAGGGGGCGCAGGTTTTGCTTTGCGGGGTCGAAAAATCGACAGGACGTCGTGCACACTCAATACACCAACAGGCAGCTGGAGTACATAGGTTTGCTCCTCAAGAATATGCTGTTGGTGCATCAAAAGTTATTACAGGCTGACCATACTGCAGTTGACAGTACCATAAACCACATGGATTTTGATAAGGGCGACCACATGGAGGACGTCATATTCATTTTGGTGACCATTATGGAGCAAGCTAGAGACCAGTACTTAGCCAATGCAACCAATCCAAACATAGTGAAGAATAAGAGCAAAATCCGAAGCCACTACAACACGTACACCTCAAAATTGGTGGATATCATACGTAAGGATAAAGAGATCAAACATCAAGATTACTCGGACGATACAGTCTTAGTGAAAATCATACTCAAGTGGCTTTATAAAGCGATGGACCAAAACAAAAGGCATTTGGGACCGATCTTACGTCCGTATTTAAACATTTTGTTCACCACCTCGCACGCTGTATCGTGGCATCTAGAGTCCATAAAGCAAAGGCAATGCGATGCGGAAATATCGTCCCTGAACAAGTTCTGCGAGCTGGTCTACAACGGCAAAATCACCCCAGCCGAGGGTCTAATCGATGCAGTGAACAAGAACTGGGATTGGGCCAAGAACATGCTGAAAATGGTCGAAAAGAGCACCTTAAGGATTGTTTTTATTTGCGACAGGGGTAAGGTGTATCGCCACATCCTATCCCTACCCTCCTACGACAGAAAAAAGGAGAATGATGGAGGATCGAGGACTCTGGAGAGCGAGAGAAAGCGCAGGGACATCAGACGACAGAAAACTTTGCCCAATAGAAGTTATTTCGCTTCTATAATGAAAGATAGTAAGTTTCCTCTTTGGGAAAAACATTTTTTTAATGTATAATGTATTTTTTAGAAGAGATCTTCAACAATGAAGACCTAACTCCTCAGCATGACTTGCTAAAATTATCAAGCCCTTTGACATACGTTTTAACCAGCAAGCATAGAAAAGGCGAACATAGGGGTTGTGGAGACGTCTTAAAAACCCTAATATCAATGCAAAAACTGAACGTAAGTTTGTGGAAAAAAAATTGCAACAAAAATTGAAACTTTTTTCTCAAGGTTTTTCAGGAAGTTACCAGCTGCCTCCCGCAGGAGGACCGTGTGGAACTCCTGGAAATAATACACGAGCTGCAGATTCTGAAGTCCAAACAGAGCGGCAAGAAGTGGTCGAATACGTTACCGCATTCGAGCAGTAAGGCAAATGTTGAGTTTTTTTCGAAGTACACGCCGAAAGAGGAGAGCGCAGGCGTGAAAATCGTTGCGGATGGCGTGGCAGATGAGAAAAGAGAGGAGTTGAAGCTGAAAAATGTTAATTTGAATAGCTTGATAGGGACTTGTAGAGCATCTAGGATCAGAGAGGACAGCAACATTTTTCTACTGAATGACAACTTCAAGATAAAATCTTTGCTGAACTCAAGTGATAGCTTTAGATTTTAGATTTTTTTTAGATAATTAAATAGAGATTTGAACGTGTTTTTGTCGTTTTACAATAAATATTATATTATACACTTTTTCACCATCAGTTTTTACTGGTCTACAAAAAATATGGTTAAAATCGATCCATAAATTAGAAAGTTACTAATTTGACATTTTGGCGCCCAACTTTTTTGTTTATTCGCTTTAACATCTACAATTTTTATAAAATTTTCATATCAGTGGTAAAAATTGATAACCGTACAAAAAATGGTGAACTATAAATTAAAAAGTTACTAAATTAACATATTGGCGCCCAACTTTTTTTAGAAATTTCTGTAATTACAATTTTTGTGCGATTTTTATAGTTTTCAGGATATATCAGTATATATACTAACAAAAATACACTGTATCCAAAAGCATTATCAGTTTTTACTGGTCTACAAAAATATGGTTAAAATCGACCAATAAATAAAGAATTAACAAATTTCACTTTTTGTCGCTCACAATAGATGTCAGTGTTAAAAATTAATAGTTTTTCAAAAAAAAGTGGTGAAAAAGGAACTATAAATAAAAAAGTTACTAAATCGCCATTACATCTGCAATTTTTGTGCAATTTTTATAAAAATTGTATCAGTTTTTACTAGTCCACAAAAAATATGGTTAAAATTGACCCTTTAATAAGAAAGTTGTAAATTTTTTTTTAATCGCTGTAAACTATAAAATTTATCATTTATTTCATATAATAAAAATATCATTTTACAAAAAAAGTGGTTAAAATCGACCAATAAATAAAAAAGTTACAAATTCGACCTTTTGGCGCCCAACTTATTTTAAAAATCCTTTTATTAGCTACAATTGTATTAAAATTTTTATATCAGTGGTAAAAATTAATAATAATTATTATACAAAAAGTGTTGAAAATCCAACAATAAATAAAAAAGTTACAAAGTCTTGGCGCCGAACTTTTTAAAGAAATTGCTGAAATATTTATAATTTTTGTGCGATTTCTATAAAATTTTCAGGATATGCTAAAAAAATACAATTTATAGAATAGCATTATCAGTTTTTACTGGTCTCCAAAAAATATGGTTAACTTTTTTATAAATCGCTGTAAAATGTACAATTTTTATATCCATGGTAAAAATTAATAATTTTACAAAAAAAGTGGTAAAAATCGACCAATAAATAAAAAAAGTTACAAAGTTGACATCTTGGCGCCCAACTTTTTATAGAAATTGCTGTAATATTTACAATTTTCGTGCGATTTCTATAAAATTTTCAGGATATACTAAAAAAAATACAATTTATCGAATAGCATTATCAGTTTTACTGGTCTACAAAAAATATGGTTAAAATCGACCTATAAATAAAAAGTTTACAAATTTCACTTTTTGTAGCCGAACTGTTTTTAAAAATCTACAATTTTTATGCGGTTCTTTTAACAATTGTAATAATTTTAACTGGTCTACAAAAAATATGGTTAAAATCGACCCATAAATAAGGAAGTTACAAATTTGACATTTTGGCGCCCAAGTTTTTTTTAAATCGCTGCAAAATGTACAATTTTTATATCCGTGGTAAAAATTAACAATTTTACAAAAAAAGTGGTAAAAATCGACCAATAAATAAAAAAGTTACAAAGTTGACATCTTGGCGCCCAACTTTTTATAGAAATTGCTGTAATATTTACAATTTTCGTGCGATTTCTATAAAATTTTCAGTATATACTAAAAAAAAATACAATTTTTAGAATAGCATTATCAGTTTTTAACGGTCTACAAAAAATATGGTTAAAATCGACCCATAAATAGGAAGTTACAAATTTGACATTTTGGCGCCCAACTTTTTATTAAATCGCTGTAAAATGTACAATTTTTATTTCCGTGGTGAAAATTAATAATTTTACAAAAAAAGTGATAAAAATCGACCAATAAATAAAAAAGTTAAAAAGTTGACATCTTGGCGCCCAACTTTTTTATAGAAATTGCTGTAATACTTCTATAAAATTAACGAATAGCATTATCAGTTTTACTGGTCTACAAAAAATAATAATTTTAAAATAATATCATATTATACACTTTTTCCCTAAAAAATACCCTGTATAACAGAGCTTCATGGGGTAGTTTGCGCTACTGTGCATCCCCTTTACAGTTGAACAGAATCAATCTCGACTCTGCGACGTCGCAGTCGAGATTCTGGACCAACACACAGTGTTTCATCTGAAGGTGTGTCGATTGAAAAACCGCAAGTGTTTCACTGGGGCACAAAATGATCCGAAAAACTTCTCTGGCGGGGTAAAAACTGTAACAGTTCGACACGAGTGAGTTTGACCGTTAAAAATGTGATTTTTGGTCTAAAGTTTTTCGTTCGATGGAGCATGGAGCAGCAACTTCTAAATAAAACAGTAACACAAAATAGTTTTAATTTGCAAAGTTTTAACGCAACTTTAACGAGAAATGGTAATATACCGAGTCTACACATAACACCCTGTATAATACTATCCAATTTCAGAGGTAACCACCATACCGAGTGTTGGCAATGTAACGCAAAAGTCAATTAAAGAGTTAATCTACAATGGGACAGGATTTTTTATTGAGGATGAAGGGGACACCTCTGGAAGCTTAAATGATATACAAACACTTTTTTTGGCATGTTTCGCCACTTTATTACCTTTGGTTTTAATTTTACTCGCCGCTTTTGGTATAAGGTAAAATTACTTTCTTTAAAATGTAAACAATAACAAAGTTTTGACATTTTGGCGCCCACCTTTTAAAATCTCCCTTATTCTTTGGGCGATTTTGACAAAATTTTGAGGGCACACCAAACAAAAAGTCTATTTTTAAATAATAACACATTTTTCTTCCGAAGAATACTGTGGACGAAATATAAGCGACGCAAAGAGAACGCTCAGTATGATGGAATACTTCCAAGGGATCAAACCAGCGATTCGATCAACAGACCTCTGCATTCGCATTTGCTTAACGACAAGGTAAGCTGGGTTGCCTAATAGTGCCAGATTAAATCAAATTGTTTTTTAAAAGCTCTTTAAAAACACATTACTTAAATTATTCTTTTTAAATGAAAATCGCAAAAAAATTACTGCAACTTAAAAATTGTTTTGTTATAATATAAAACTTGAATGGTGACCTCAATTTGGCACATTTTTATAATTGCCAAATTACTTTTTATTATTTGCATCTTTTAAAAAGCCTAACAGCTTGACTGTGTGACCTTGTTTTGCAGTTAATAGTTTTTAAACCGCATTAATATATGCAATTTAACAAATACAAGATTTTGACTGCATAAGTGCAATGCAATTTGTATGCACTTGTAACATGTTTTCTTTGTGGTAATGTATTTAATATTAGTTTAGAGCCTCCTACTACTAAGGGTCAGTTTTTTTTTCGATAAAATTACATTTTTAAAATCGTTGGTAAACATTTATAGTTTACAAAAGAAAAATGGTGAAAATCAACCTATAAATACAAAAGTTAGCATGTCGAAATCTTGGCGCCTAACTTTTTTTTTAAATCGCTGTAAAATATACAATTTTTATATCTGTGATAAAAATTAATAATTTTACAAAAAAGTGGTGAAAATCGACCTACAAATAAAACAGTTACCAAGCTGACATCTTGGCGCCCAACTTTTTTAGAGATTGCTGTAATATTTACAATTTTTGTGCGATTTCTATAAAATTTTCAAGATTTACTGAAAAAAACATGCTTTATCAAATACCTTTATCAATTTTTACTGGTTAACAAAAATATGGTAAAATCGACCCATAAATAAAGAAGCTACAAATTTGACATTTTGGCGCCCAACTTTTTTTTTAAATCGCTGTAAAATATACAATTTTTATATCAGTAATGAAAATTAATAATTTTACAAAAAAAGTGGTGAAAATCGACCTATAAATAAAAAAGTTACCAAGTTGACATCTTGGCCCCCAACTTTTTTTAGAAATTGCTGTAATATTTACAATTTTTGTGCGATTTTGATAAAATTTTCAGGATATACTGAAAAAAATATGCTTTATCGAATACCATTATCAATTTTTGCTGGCCTACAAAAAATATGGTAAAATCGACCCATAAATAAGGAAGTTAAAAATTTGACATTTTGGAGGCCAACTTTTTTTTAAATCGCTGTAAAATATAAAAATTTATATCAGTAATAAAAATTAATAATTTTACAAAAAAGTGGTGAAAATCGACCTATAAATAAAAAAGTTGACATCTTGGCGCCCAACTTTTTTATAAATTGCTGTAATATTTACAATTTTTGTGCGATTTTAATAAAATTTTCAGGATATACTAAAAAAACACGCTTTATCGAATACCATTATCAATTTTTACTGGTCTACAAAAAATATGGTAAAATCGACCCATAAATAAAGAAGTTACAAAGTTGACATATTGGCGCCCAACTTTTTTTTTAAATCGCTGTAAAAGATACAATTTTTATACCAGCAATAAAAATTAAATAATAGTACAAAAAAGTGGTGAAAATCGACCAGTTATTAAAAAAGTTGACATCTTGGCGCCAACTTTTAGGTTTTTTATCAGTTTTAACTGGTCTACAAAAACTTTGGTTAAAATCGACCCATTAATCAAAAATTTGCAGTTGAATAAATTGGCGCCCAACTTTTTTTAAAATCGCTGTAACATCTACAATTTTATCCCGATTTGAAATTTTTTTTAGGTTATATTAATAAAAATATTTATTTTTAAATGACATTAGTTTTTTTAATGTAAAATAAAAGATAAGCAAGATGGCGCGTAATATTTTTAATCCCGACGCATTCGCCATTTTTGACACTTTCCATATAAAATGATACTGAAATAATTGTCTTAGATAAAAAATGATAATATAACAAGGATAATAATCTAAAACCAAAAAACTTAATTATGGTTTATGAAAGACGTGTTCAGCTTGTGTTAAAAACAACAGAAGATCGCCCCTTGCAAGCAAAGTGCGCACCTGCATTTGTCGAATCCCACCTCTTTCGAAAACTATCGAAAAAAGCCTGTTGTGCAGAGCTTACGACAAGAAAGCAGGTTATTGGCCGGTCATTTCTCCCGAAAAATCGCCGAAATTTGCGATGTCCCTACTTCAATGCACCAGGCAAGTTTAAATTGCGTATAGCCGTCTCGTTTGTGGGCAACAAGCTGAAAAGAGACGGGCCCATTGTGCCGGAAACATGGTCCAGCAAAAACACCCATGGGTGCATGGGCATAATTCTGCACTGCAACGATTGATGGGCAATTTTAAAAACCAAAGAAATTATATAATAAACCTGAGATTCTTTCAAGAAAAAAAACGCCTAGAAAATTGGCCAAATCTCGAAAAATATTTGTTATATTAAAACAAAAATTTAGTATGTTTTACATCATTACATTGTTTATATCCCCTGTAAATTTCAAATATTTAACATAAACCCCCACTGAGATACAGGGTGTTCAAAAATGGTTTACAAAAATGAACATAATATCTTCAAATATTAATATCTCAAAAACTGTAAAAGTTATATTATTCAAATTTGGGTATGTTGTAAAAAACAATACTACTATACTCCACACAAAATTATAAATTATTACAATTAAAAACCTAAAAGTTACAATACCGCAAAGTCAAACAAACTAAATTCCTAAAAACCGCATTTTTCGATTTTGCCAAATTGCGAGATAGAATCTTCTCGTTCGCACGCCAATGATTTTGGAGAGTCGTTGCCCTTCCCAAACGGCATTCAGTTTCAAATATAATGCAATTAAAGCCATATTATTTGGTAATACGTATGGTCTGCTTGGTTTTTTTAAGAAGGGTGCAATCGCTCGACTGGTTTTATTTAAAATGTTTACTTTTAAAATACGATTTCACAGATTATTATTATAAATAATTTGTTAACTTTAAAGCACAAGGACAATAAAAACTTTATAGTTAATAAAATGTACGGTAAAAAATAGTTTTAAGGCCCCGATTTTGATCTAGATTTATTTTTATGTTGCAAAAATAAGAATTCCTGGTAAACCTATAAACTTTTTGTGTTTTATGCCATTAAATGACGTCACGTTGTTATTAATTTAAATAATTTTATTATTATGAATGCTTAGTGTGTCTGGTATAAATTTGAATAGGTTTTTAACCTGAGTAGACAATAATATGTCTAGTAGGTATTGGGACAAATAATAAACAAAAAACAATAATATAATTAGAATAAATTATAAAATGTTAAAGACCCCATACGTCAGACAAATTATATGCAATTTTATTATTAGTTGAGTAAATATAAATAATTTTGGGTTAATATTTATTCAGGAAAAAAAAACAGAAGTTTTTTATTTAATATTTACATAAATATTACTCATATAAAACATAAAACCTTCCTAGAATATTAATTTACCAATATTTACTAACATATTTTATCAGGGACATTATTTTTAAGGGGCAATTCTCAATTACCCGAAAATATTTAGTTACCGTCTCCTCTAGTTCGGTTTCTGTAATGCAACCAAATGAAATTGAGGTCACCAAATACGCCAAGGACATATTATTTGACTGTACCCAGACTAAACTAAAATTAAAATAAGACCACTCTTACATGTTGTGCATTTGCAAGAAAAAAAAAACAAAAGAAGATCGTTTGAAATTGACGTTGTGAAAAAATGGCGGACATTTTTTAAATCACGGTGATTTTTTGTGTACATTGCAAAAAAAATCATCAAAATCCGTCTATAAATAGAGAATTTGGAGATTTGATAAATAGGCGCCCACCTTTTTAAAAAATGTGTAACTTTTTTGTTTTTAGAGCGATTTTTGTGTTTTTTTATATTTTTAAATATTTAAAAAATTGTACAATTAAAATGTATTTTTTTGGCATATTTTTTTAAATTAAAGTGATTTTTTGTGTTAATTGCAAAAAAATCGTTAAAATCCGTTTATAAATAGAGAATTTAGAGATTTGATAAATTGGCGCCCACAATTTTTTTAAATGTGTAACTTTTCTGTTTTAAGGTCGATTTTTGTGTTTTTTTTAGATTTATTGTAAAAAGTGAACTCGTTTTGAATTAAAAAATACTCTAATATATTTTATCTCAAATAAGATAGTATTTTAAGAAGATCGTTTGAAATTGATGTTATGAAAAAATGGCGGACAATTTTTAAATCAGAGTGATTTTTTGTTTATATTTAAAAAAATCATCAAAATTGGTTAATAAATAGAGAGATTTGGCGCCCAACTTTTTAAAAAATGTGTAACTTTTTTGTTTTTAGAGCGATTTTTGTGTTTTTTTAGATTTTTGAATATTTTAAAAATTGTACAATTAAAATGTATTTTTTGGCATAATTTTTTTTTTCTAATTAAAATAATATTTTAAAAAAGATCGTTTGATTTTATGAAAAAAATAGGATATCTTTTAAATTAAAGTAATTTTTTGTGTATATTGCAAAAAATCGTTAAAATCCGTTTAAAATTAGATAATTTAGAGATTTGATAAATTGGCGCCCACTATTTTTTTAAATGTGTTACTTTTTTGTTTTTGGCCCGATTTTCGTGATTTTTTTTAGATTTACTGTAAAAAGTGAACTCGTTTTGAATTAAAAAAATCTTTGATATTTTTTTTTTATCCCAAATAAGATAATATTTTAAGAAGATCGTTTGAAATTGATGTTATGAAAAAATGGCGGACATTTTTTAAATCAGGGTGATTTTATGCTTATATTTAAAAAAAATCACCAAAATTCGTTAATAAATAAATAATTTAGATATTTGATAAATTGGCGCCCACCTTTTTTTTAAATGTGTAACTTTTATGTTTTTGGGGCGATTTTTGTGATTTATTTTAGATTTTTGAATATGTTAAAAAATTGTACAATTAAAAAGTGTTTTTTTTTGGCATAATTTTTGTATTCTAAATAAAATAATATTTTAAAAAATATTGTTTGAAATTGATTTTATGAAAAAATTTAGGATATTTTTTAAATTAAAGTATTTTTTTGTGTATATTGCAAAAAATCGTTAAAATCCGTTTATAAATAGATAATTTAGAGATTTGATAAATTGGCGCCCACTATTTTTTTAATTGTAACTTTTGTTTTTAGGTCGATTTTTGTGACTTTTTTTAGATTTACTTTAAAAAGTGAAATCATTTTGAATTAAAAAATTCTTTAATATTTTTTTATCTCAAATAAGATCGTTTGAAATTGATGTTATTAAAAAATGGCGGACATTTCTTAAATCAGAGTTAAGTATTTTGTGTTTAAATTTAAAAAAAAATCATTAAAATTTATTAATAAATAGAGAATTTAGACATTTGATAAATTGGGGCCCACCTTTTTTTAATGTGTAAATTTTTTGTTTTTGGGGCGATTTTTGGAATTTTTTTAGATTTATTGTGAAAAGTGAATATGTTAACATTTAATTGACAAATATTTTTTTATTACAAATAGATATCATAATATTTTTGACCATATTATTAAAAAATATGTAAATTCACAAAAAATCGTCAAAATCGGTGAAAAAATAACATAGTTAGGATTTTGATATTTTGGCGCCCAACTTTTAAAAAATTGCTTTAACTCCCTTATTTTTAAAGCAATTTTGATGGGATTTGTTGTGGTCTACTATTAAAAACAAGCTCTTTCCAATAATGCCAAAATATTTTCAAAAACTTAATTACTTTTGAAGATAGCTATTCCTTCCAAATGCACCACCAAGTGAAACTGACATACAGCATTTAGTTTGTGTAAGTGCATCGAACGCGTAAGCGTTACCACCAAAAATTCTCGCCAAAAAAATCCTAAAACGTCATCGCATCGCATCTCTCTCACTAAACAGGAGCATTTGAAAGAAAAAGATAAAATGCCTTCAACCCCCTCTACTCGCGAAATTCGGCGCTCAGTTCATAGTATTTGACATTGCAAATTCGGAATGTCATGTGCAACATTTTTTTTCCGGCACGTAGCTGCCCTAGCCCGCGCGAAACCATAGAGTCAACGGAGATGGAGAGGTCAGGGCGTGCGGAAAAAAATCGGTGCATTCGTCGGGTTTGTTAAACCCGCATTTCGGCCGGCATTATTTGCTATCTATGCACTAATAGGACTAGACTAAAACAGTTGAATGTATTTTTAGCGCATTCAAGGTCAACCCCAGGATGTCCAAAATGACGGGTCAAGAAACTTATTTGTTATTCTCCGAGCTTTGGTACCTCATTGAAAATATGTTTACAACTTTTTTTTATTTTATTTGAACAATAACTTACTAAATATATGCTGATATTTTTGGTAAGATAATCTTTGACATAAATCATCAAAAACAAAACCGACAAATATTGCGTAATTATGTCAAAATCATGTCAAATATTAAACGTTTTGGGGCGATGAAAGGCTTTAATGCTTTCAGGCCACTGAAATTCGCAAAATTGCGTGTTTATAATACGCGGTTTGCCCAAAAAACTAATCCAAATTAGCGTTAGACCTTTACAAGAATTTCGTGCAATTTTCTAAGAATTTGGACTTGCCACCATCTGGGGTTTCCACCATACTCACCAGCTGGGGTATTGGTTAACCAAAATCAATATCTAATTAATTTAAATTTGGTACATATGTTACCAAATTATACAGTAATCGAAAAAATTATGGTAAGGTATCACTCCATACTCATAGAGAAACATTTCTGCTAATGTTGCAAAAATTTCAAATACTTCATATTCTCTCACAAAACAAACTACAAACTGAAAAATAAAATTCCTATAGCTAAATCTAATAATATTGAAATATAATTCAACATCAGTGGCGGCCCGTCAGGGGAGGCAGAGATAATTAAAAAATTAAGTATAATTTAAATATTTTACTTTTTATAATATACTATAAACTTTTAATATTTGGATTACATGAATGGTGAAATAGTCAAAAAAATTGATTGATTTTATACGTGGAATACCCAGCAACATTTAAATTATTTGAATTTGAAACGACCGCAATTTAAACTAATATTTATAGCTAGATGATTGGCTCAGAAGCACGCCTGAACTAATTTAGACTCACGATTTGCGTTAGCCTTGTTGTCTCGTTCTATCACAATGCGATATCATAGTTGTCTCCTTCTCTCGTATTAGCATACGCGAGGCAGGCACGCCTACATCCAAGGAAATAAGCAGGTGTTGTGGCAACACTGTTGCGGAATTTTAGATAAATTATACTTCACACGTTTTTCAAAATTCAATAAGTAATAAATGGTATTATTTTTCTTATAATAAATCGATTTAATCGAAATTATATTTCAATTCTAAAATAAACATATTTTAACACTATCGCCATCTTGTAGCCATCACAGTAACCAATAAAATAAATTCCTTCTTTAGGTTTGTTTTGGTTATAAAATTCTGAACTGTTTAAAGAACAAATCTGTGGTTATTTACGCAATATTTTGTTTATTCTTTTTCTATGAGTTTGTCTATTTTATGATTCTTTGGTAAGTTGTTTATTCTGTGGGTTTAGTTTATTGAACTTGGTGATTTATGTGAATTTAGTCATTATGGATATTACGGTTAAGGAATTTGGTGTCCCTCATCCAGATTTAAGTAATCTATTAATCAATCCACTATTCAACATGTGCGTCTCAACTTATTACAAATGTCGATAGATTAAATATGTATTCAGCGACCAACACAAAGATTTTTGTAAGGGTAGAATTAAGTTAATATAAACTGAAACCATAAAATAAACATAAATTATAAACTAAAGTAAACAGTAAACTGATCAATAATGTAGCACAGTAGGAACATAGAAACACTTTTTATTCTCATTTGATCACCACGTGCGAATACCTACCTACCTATTCGGAAAAATAATATTCAATAATTACTTACCAGAAAAGTGATTTTTTTAGGAATGCGGTGAAACAGTTTTACCCATAAGTAATGATGAAGTGGAAATTTGTGAAAATGTACCCTATAGAAGTAACAACCACTCCAACACCAATGGCAGCATTATCACAATGACCTTGAAAAACAACCATTTGATTGTGGAAACAGAGGAGAGAAATGTAAGTCCAGAAACATTTTTCCTGGACAAATTAACATTTTTTTTTAGGATATCGAAGAAGACAGTAGGGAGACTACCATGAAGTACTCTCCGAGCGCTAAAGATGGAGTCTTCGTCGTTGAAGTCCAGCAAGGGGTCCGCCGAAGTCCATCATCGACAAAAAACGAAGTCTCAACGTTGAGCGCCTTGGTGCACAGTCCTCCGGAAAGGTATGCAACCCCTTGAACATCACAAAAAACTTAAAAACAATACTTTTAGATTCTCGGAAAGCAACTCAAGTCCAAAACTGACAAAAACTGGACTTGCAACCAGCGATTCCAGCCTCAGCGGCAACAGGCAGTCGTACTGTTACACGAATCAAGAGTGCTATCAAAGCGGTAATTACGGTTACACCAATTACGTGTACGAGGAGTCCAAAGTGAGGCCTCTAGATGACGACACGAAGCCCAAAATAACGGCGGCCGTCTACAAGAAAAATTTTTCCGACAGGATGAACAGCGAAGCTTCTATGGACTTTGATAACAAGCCGTACGAGGTGGAAATTTTCGATGAAAGAAATTAATTAGGGGTGTTATTGTAAATATAAACTGTAATATGTTGTTATATTTTATGATGATTTTTTGGAGGTATGTTTATGTACACAAAATTTCGTTAAAATCGCATCAAAATCGCCAAAGATAGAATTTTGACATTTTGGCGCCCACCTTTTTTTTTTGAAAAATCGCCATAACTTCAACAATTTTGACGCGATTATCACGAAATTTTGAGGGTATACTAAACAAAACACGCTCTTTCAAAAAATCTTGACAGTTTTTGTGTAAAACAAAACGCAATCGAATTCGACCGGTTCGATTTCTCTCTTGTATGTGTATTTATTTTCTTGCGTACTCATAGGGCCTTCATAGTGTGTGTATAGCCAAAAATATTTGGCAGGTCATAAAACCAGTTTTCGTTGCAGCACGCAAGTTTAAAGACCTTTAGGTCATTGAAACTAGCCGAAAATTTCTTCGCACGAAATTGTTTTGAACGGACCCCCAAAAAATTCACTACTATAGAGATAAAATAGCAATCTTGGAGGGATTTTTTTTGGAGTTAACATTCAACTTAAAAATCTCGCTTTCGGTGTACAAAATAGCATTAAATGATATTAAAAATTGTACATAGACCTTAAAAGCACTCATTAATGCATTTCTTTGCACAAAATAACTCTAAAATAGGGAAAATTAAAGTAAGGGAAAATTTTATTGTATTTTTGTATATTTTTGTTTGTTTCTTTGTTACTATAGTGGAGCAAAGCAATAATATTAATAATATGTTTTATCCCCTGTATATTTTACAAAAAGTGAGATGGTATTATTAATTCCTAAATAATATTTGTTTAATATACTACCGTCCGTTAAAAAATACTCAATGCTCTTTGTTATACGGGGTGTAAGAAAATGATGGGCGAAAAGTTGCTGTTTATTTTCAAAAGCCCTGTATTGTTGATGATTTTAAATTATAAAACAAACAACTTTAAATTTTGTTGATTATATTATAAGTACGTATAGGTATAAGTAAGGGATGAAATTTTAACTTTTAACAACGATCGATGGTTTAATAATTTTTAATCAAAAAGGTGCCAAATATTCATTAGAGTTAAAAAATTTTAACATTTTGTAGGAAAGAAATAATTTCTTTATCATTATTAATTAATAGACAACTCGTGATAAATTTTATAAAAATAACAAAAAGCATAGGTTTAAAGATATATCTATAGATTATTGTGAAACCAAATAAACAAATTAAAAAAAATCAGTTTACTTATTTTTTCTACTCCCACCTTTAAAACGCCCTTTATCGTGTTTCCATGACACTAAGTGACCTTTTAAATACACATTGACAAGTTGTGGCTTTATGGCGCTTTAGTCACGGGCTGAAGTTAGCAACAGGTTTTTAGTCACGGGCTGAAGTTAGTTTTAAGTTGGTTGACAGTTGTGAAATATCATACAATCGTTAATATAAAGTGCCTTTCTTGTAAAATAATACTAAATGTGAAAATTATTTTATTATCTCAATACAAAAATACGAAAGTATTAAATAGTTTCTCAACGCCAATATTTGAAAAGTTTACATGAACATTGTACTGACCTTTTAATTTCCCGGCAGTAAACTATAACTTAAATTCGGACACGGACTCCACTGTAAAGTCCTCATAAAACATTTTCTTTACTTTCACTGTGAAAAACTGTCAATTTTCAAGAAATACATTTCGATTTATAACCTTTAAAATCTGTGTTTATAAAATATAAAAATTTGACATTTGACGGTGACCTATCGTTTCATAGATGGCGTTCTATACAAATTTTTGATTTAAATCACGCTACAACACAACACAACCGGCAAAATGAATATTAGAAATACCTATAATAGAATTACAATATTATATCACTGCCCCTAGAAAATGGCGAATTGCAAGTTGCAATGATACAAAACGTACTAAACACGTGTGCGCAAACGGTGTGCTCGTTTGAAGCTACCAGATTTTGTTGGAAAATTGACATGCTATTGGGATAATTGTGATGTATCTTAAATGAAATGCGTAAATATGAATAATGTCATGTTATTTTAGGAAAACCTGATTATCATCATTTTTTTTCAGAGATCTGCAATCATTTCCTATAATTAGTTGGTAACTTATGAATTAAAGTCGGCTAGCCAGTTTCCGTTCCATATAATTCCTAGAAATACCCAAAAACTTACCATTCCCTTTAAAAAAGCCTATGAATGTAAATAAAGGTTTTTTTTCAATCAAAAAATATTTTTGACCAATCTACTGTCAGATCTAACCTTGAATCTAATCTAACCTCACTATATACTTTTAAAAATCATAACCTATAAATTGTACGTTTTATGTATTGTTATTATGGTACTTATTTCCTAAAAACCCGGTATAAAAACCTATAAATATCCGTTTAAAAAGAGACTCTATCGAATGTGCATTTTGGAAAGTTCCTTTACCAAAATAAGTCGCATTATTTTTTTGTTTTATTTTTTTATTATTTAAAATGCATCATTTGTAGAAGAGAAAGTTCGCCAAATGATTTTGCACGGTGCAGCCAGCGCACAGTGGGCGAAATTTTTTTTTTCGGTCGGATAGGACTCAACGCAAATTTTCAATGCACGCTTTTTTTCTTGGTTTGCCACACTGTGCGCGTTTTCTAAAAACCAATTAACAGGCGCAAATTATTATTGGCCCGGTGGTGACCCACTTTTTTACCCACGGACAATTCATGCAGTTTATTTAGTAAATGTGCAATATGTACCTATACCTGAAAGGATTTTTAAATTTCTCAAAAAATTAAAACATCAAGTGAACTTCTTTATAGGGAACACCCTATAGATATGCGTTGTTTTAAAAAATACGAAATGCTTTAAGCTACTGACATTTTAAATTTTACATTTTGCTTTACGCAATAATTGTTATACAATTTAACAGATGCTAATTTAAATCATTAATTTAATATACGAGGTGTGTTCATAAAATAACGGGAATTGTTAAATTTCGCGGGTTCGGAGGGTCTGGTTGTCATAAAATTTTATTTATTATGCCCCCGAAGTATGATAAAAACTTTAGCTGTTTTCATTGTTTACTTTATTTGTGGCAGCCGCTAAGGTTAGGCGTGTTTTATCAGCTCGGCGATTTTTCGTTCGTAAAAGAAATGGATCAAAGAATTTGTATCCAATTTTGCTTAAAAAATGAAATAAATTCTGTGAAATGTTAACAAAGGCCTATAGTGAGTCTGCTATAAGTAAAACAATAGTTTACAAGTGGTATAAGAGTTTCCAAGATGGCCGTGAAGACGTTGAAGATGACGAACGCCCCGAACGCATAAGCACATTAACAACCGATAAAAACATGGACAAAGTGAAAAAAATGGTTATAAACCATCAGAGAAGTCGCTGATGATGTTGGTATATCGATTAGCTCATCCCATGAAATTTTTTCGAATGTTTTGGGTATGAAACGCGTGGCAGCAAAATTTGTTCTAAAATTGTTAAATTTTGAACAAAAACAATACTGTAATGATTCCCCAGCCTCCATATTCGACAGACATGCCTCTGTCTGACTTTTTCCTATTCCCAAAAATAAAGAGAATCTTAAAGGGCAGTCGTTTTGCAAGCATAGATGACATTAAAAGCGCATCGCTGAAAGAACTAAAGGCTATCCCAAAGATCGAGTTTTAGAAGTGTTTCTAGTATTGGAAGAAGAGCTGGCACATGTGCATAATATCCAATGGGGACTTTTTTGAAGGCGACAACATTTATGTAGACGAATAAATAAATATTTGTTTCAAAAAACGAAAATTCCCGATGTTTTCTGAACACACCTCGTACAAGGTGTTTGGAAAGTTTTAAAAGAAAAACGATTTTAAACCTCAAAAAAATCCACCCATCCTTATAAAAAACCCCTGTATACAAAACAAACGTACAAAAATGCCATATTTAATGAAATTCAACCTTTAACGTAGGACATAAGAACACAGGCATAAGAAGTTCTGTTTTTCCCTGGTAGCACCTGTTGAATCCCTTAATAATGATTCCAGCTCGAAAAAGAATCGTTTACGAATCAAATTGGCCATGTTTACAGTTATCTGTGCCTCCTTTGTGTTCTCTGTTCTTTTTAGCAACGACTAACGGTACAATCTGAAAGATCTGCCCGGCAGAAAAAAAAGCAAAGCAAATCTGCCAAGCAACATATGCTTCAAATAATTACAATAATTCTGGGAAAATCGCTTAAAATTTTGACGAGCAAGGGTTCACGAAATGCCTTTTAGAGCAACTTGAAGTCGTTCAAAAGTTAAAAATGATATGTCAAAATATTCCCAAAACAATATTTCATAAACATACAAAATATGGTGGTGGAATTTTGACGCGCTGAATTGTTATGGTACTAAAAATTACATTGATATTTTTTATGGTAAAACACAATGTTTTACAAAAAATCAGTTTTTAATTATTAAAAATTAAAAGAATATTGCAAATTATATTTCAATATATTCCTATAATAATTCTCTACACAAAAAACATAAAAAATAAAATAATAATAAAGCTGTTAAAAGTTATATACGTTTAAAAATGACAATGATAATGTTTTTATGTTAGCAGTAAAAAATGCAGGTTTCTACAAAATGTATCTTTTCACTGACTAAAAATTGTTCAAAAGTAAAAAATTATATGTCAAAATATTCCCGAAGAAATACATAATAAAACAAAAAAAACACAAATGTCAAATTCCAAAGCGTTCAATTGTTATACTTAGTCAAAATTGCTCTTTATATTTTTTGCAGGAAAATGAAAGAGTTTTGAAATAGCGATTTTTAACCACTAACAGTAAAATAAAAATTAAATGTTATTTATCAAAATAATCGCAAAAGAGTGGTCTTTAACACCAAATATTTATATTTAAAAAATATGATGAAGTTAACGAGTTATCACACTATTAATAAAATGATTTCTGTTAAATCGTTTCAGGCCTGCTTGGATCATAGTAGGCGAGTAAATAGTAAAAATTATGGATTTTTTTTTAATTTGCCTGGTGCGACAGGCTGCGCAGAATTAACAAATGTAGATTTTTAGGCGTGGTTTTTACATTTTCATCCTATTTAGTGAGATATGCATATTACCGTTCCGGCAGCAGGATTCTGCTCCTGCTGTATCGAATTTTCTATTTGCCATCATTTAATTGTTGTTTCCCTCTCTCTTTTTTCCCTCTTTCGCTCTTTTTACGCATCTAATTCCCCTTATAATGTACTACTCTTTTAAAAATGTCAAACTAGTAATTTTAAAAAATAACCCTGTTTTAAAACTACCAATATCTTTGACAAATGATAATATTTTTTTATAATTTTTTTTTCATCCTATAGCTCACCTTTTAAGGATTTTTTTTATGTATTGTTAAAGCTTGTAGCTTAATTTAAAACAAAAGCAAATCGCGATTTTGTTAACCTCTACAAAAAATGTGGATAATAAGTTGGCAAGAAAACACAATTTACAGCGATTTGAACAAAATTTAAAAATATTGAACATGGGTTAAAATATTCTTTATTAGAGTCCCTATAAAACAAAAAAATAACGGTTTTTAAATATTAACGCGTTTTGAAGTTCCCAAGAGGCATTTTAAGTAAAAGCGTAGAGCTTTGAGGCAATATTACTTAATTTAGGTAAATGTTTTGTTAAATTGACCTTAAAAATTTTCTTTGAAGTAAAACTTTTTGAAGTTTTACTTATGTTATTTTTTCCTATTTTAATAACCCTTAAGTATTATGAGAGACGTAATTTTTACGAAAGAAAATTACTTAATTAAGTGTATTAAACCTAAAGGAAAATTTAACGGTAATTTTAACGTCAGAATTTTTACTTAATGGTAAATGTTACTCGTAAGTCATAATTTTACGATATTAAGACGACTTTATAACCGTAAATAATTCCTATTTGCCTGGTATTTTTTAGGGTTATTAGTGGTAATAAATACTATTAATATTGATTAAACAAGGGAAAATAATCTTAAAGTGAAAAATAAAACTTTAAGGGAAATTTTTTTTCAGGTCGCCATAATGAGTTTTTAAGATGGCATCCATTACTTATCTAAACATTTATGTAATATTTTTTTATAAATATTTTTCTAAAATATAATAAGGAAAGTTTTAGTTATTAAAAAATGTTTAAAACTAAATGATTTTTAAAAGATTTTATAGGTTTTAAGTTTTGTTGAATTTTTCTTAAAAACGTAAAATATTTAGAGGGCATGCCCTCTAAATATTTTACGTTTTTAAGAAAAATTCAACAAAACTTAAAACCTATAAAATCTTTTAAAAATCATTTATTATATATATTATTATATATACAGGGTGTCCCAAAAGTCAACGATATCCTTTGAAGGACTAATAGGTCAGCTCATGACTAATCAGAATATCAAAACCTGACCTTAGTAAAAAATCATTAGTTTTTAAGATATTGGCATTTTTATGAATTTTGTGAAACTTGACACATAAAATCAGTTTTTCGAGTGCCACAACCAGAACATTCTATATTCTTAGATTATATTTTATTTTGCGTAACCCTGAATAGGACTGCTATTAATTACAATTCAAAATTATATGAAGAGTAGATTTTGTAGCTGTGGTAAAAATGACTATATCTCAAAAACTAACGATTTTTTACTAAGGACATATTTTGATTTTCTGCTTAGTCATGAGTTGGTCTATCAGTCCTCCAAAGGATATCGTTGACTTTTGGGACACCCTGTATATGCATATAATTTTTAAGATATAAATTAGGTTATATTTTTTATTTTGACTCTATGGAGGTCATTATTACTTTGTAAGTACCATTTTGTAAAATATAAATTAAAAGAACAAAGAAATTACGAATGTCAATGTTTTAGAAATAGAGAGCAACAGTCAGTAATTATAGCGTTATTTTTACGTAAATTTGTGGTTTTTATATTGTTTTATTACGTTATTCTTTTAGTAGATCAAAAAGGTTATTATGTACATAGGTAAAGTAACGAAATAAAGCATTTCCCAAATTTGGTAATTTTTCGTATCTATACCGTTATAAAACCGTTTTGGTTAACCGTAAAAAATACTTTAAAGTTGACTTTGTAGTAAAATGTTGGTTTTAGAGAAACATTATTTTTACCCAGAAAAATTAATAAAAAAATTAAAATATTATGTCAAAATATTTCCCAAGAAGTGGTCCACAAAACAAAAAAATAAGGTTTTAAAAAATTGACCCCCAAAAAGTTGAAGACGTTTCAAAATTCGACTTTTTTTGTTATTTTTGGTGTTTGGAAAAAATGCAACGTTTTATAAAATGTTGTTTTTTATTACTTAGGACTGTCCAAAAATTAAAAGTGATATGTCAAAATGTTAACGAAGAATTATTCTATGAATGCGTTAAAAAAGAGTTTTAAAATTTTGACGCGTTCATTTTTTATCGGGGGGTCAAAAATGATATTTTTATTTTTGGCAGTAATATCGAAAAGGTATTTTTTGTGTGTATTAAACAAATTTTAAAAATATGTGTTATATGTGAAAATGATCCTTAAGGAGTGCTTTTTAATATAAAAAAATAATTACTAAAAATGTTGGGGGGTTCGTTATTTTATCGGGGGGTAAAAATTTTTTGTTCATTCGAGCTATTTCTTCCCTGATACCTCTGAGATTAGAATTACGAATATTCTCCCTAGATGTACTAAAATTGCAAAAAACATAACTCCCACCCCCCGGTTGCCCTCCACGACGGTTTTGCAGTCGCTCAGCTGCGTAGCGCCTCCGCAATTAATGCGAAAAAGGTAAAAAAGTAATAGTGAAACTACTCTGCGTAGTGTTGACTACGCATTTGGTAACGGGGAAACGAAGGGTTAAAAAGTTGCCGGGGGGGAGCGGAGGGAGGGGGGCGAGGCCTTAAAAAGTGCGCGATCGATATGAATATGCTTTAAAATGGGGATTTTATTTCAACAGGCGCCCGCGACGCCCGACGTCGTTTGCACCACGACGCCAAAATTGGCACACGCTTATGCTGGATGCTGCTCCTGCTGTTTGACTGGAAAGGGAAAGTGGAATTTTCGAGGACGACCGCCTGCTGGATGATGAAAGGGATGTGTATCCTGTTCCCACTTTTTTTCTGCCTTGTTTGTTTATTTTTTATAGTTGATTTTTACATGTGGTTTTTACCACATATCATAGTAAAATAGTTCGACAATTCGGGACAACCTGTATAAATTTTTTTTGTAAAATTTATAATAAAAAAGTATCTCATATGTAAAAATGTTGTTATCTTTATGAAAATCATCATCATAGAGAATTAAAAAATTAAGAAAAATTTAAATATTTTACTTTCTATAATATACTATAAATTTTTTATATTTGGATTACATGAATTGTGAAAAAGTCAATAAAATTGATTGATTTTATACGTGGAATACCCAGCAACATTTAATTATTTGAATTTGAAGCGACCGCAATTTAAACTACTTAATATTTATAGCTAGACGATTGGCTCAGAAGCATGCCTGAACTAATTTAGACTCACGATTGGCGTTAGCCTTGTTGTCTCGTTCTATCACAATGCGATATTATAGTTGTCTCCTTCTCTCGTATTAGCATACGCGAGGCAGGCACGCCTACATCCAAGGAAATAAGCAGGTGTTGTGGCAACACTGTTGCGGAATTTTAGATAAATTATACTTCACACGTTTTTCAAAATTCAATAAACATGGTATTATTTTTCTTATAATAAATCGATTTAATCTAAATTATATTTCTATTCTAAAATAAACATATTTTAACACTATCGCCATCTTGTAGCCATCACAGTAACCAATAAAATAAATACAGATTCCTTCTTTAGGTTTGTTGTGGTTATAAAATTCTGAACTGTTTAAAGAACAAATCTGTGCTTATTTACGCAATATTTTGTTTATTCTTTTTCTATGAGTTTGTCTATTTTATGATTCTTTTGTAAGAGGTTTATTCTGTGGGTTTAGTTAATTGAACTTGGTGATTTATGTGAATTTAGTCATTATGGATATTACGGTGAGAAATTGTACCGATATTGTTGACCTTCACGTGGTTCTTGCTGAACAATGAAATATTAATTAGACAAAAATGAGGTTTATTTAAAATAAACGTCATTTTTACAATAAAATATATTTCATTGACAAAGTAGAGGATTCCTTCCCCACCACAGTCTAAGTTTTTTACTTAGTTTTAAGTAGTCAATCTTTTTAACGATGTTAATATTTAGGCTTACACTCCCATCACTACGAAGGTCCTCGATTTTAATTGTTAAATGCATGTTTTAATAATTAAAACAAAAGGCCTATGTGGTGAGGGGAATTTAAGCTTAAATACTAACAACGCTGGTAGTTTCAGTGAAGATCAAAAGCGTTTGAATAAAGCAATACATACTATTGGACCAAGAGATATTTGCTCTAAATTCAAAATAAAATGTGGTTAGGTCAATAGTATATGCTTTTGTAGCAAGACAAATTTTCTTTCTTGGAAAGTTTTCTTGTTAAAATCGTTAAAAAACGTTTTCTTCATTCAAAAGAGAAATATCTTCCGAACAAATATTTTTAGTTCTTGTTCCAAGAAATCGCTTGCTCCCTATTCAAAAGCTCAAATCTTTTGAATCAAAGTGATTTTCATTTCTTTTAAGAGATTATTTTTTTCAGTGTAGCTTAGAATTTCATAATCTATTTGGATCTCCAAAAAAAGAGGGGAATTTGTAGCTGTGTGTTACAATAAATAATATAGGGATGTATACATATTTAAATATTGCCGTACAAAAATCGTTACATTAATAATTCGTCAGGATTGGTGCGGGTGGACCCCTTCCCCCCCTACCCCCCTTTCCCCCCGCGACCGCTCTAAAAACTATAAAATCAGTTATTGCGAAGCTCGCGGATGCAAAAACCAACCGTTTATCGACGTTTTTTGGGAACCACACCCAAAAAATGTTGATCAAGGGGCACCAAAGGGGGGCGGAAGGGGCGGCAGAACGCAGGCGGAGGGGCGGATATGAAACAGAACTTTAAAATATAAAACGAATAATACACATACAATTTCTAAACTAATTAAAATATCAGGGGATACGAGATCCGCGGAGAAGATGTGGTGCAAAAGACACGCCGATAGGGTGACGTTGGGACAAAAATTATTTTTGGGTGGAAAGTATAATATTTTTAGTTTTTTCGTAGAAATTAATTTAAAGATCTGAAACTTTGGGAGGACCATCCCAATAAACAATTTGTACTACGTATTGTAACGATACATTATATAAAGGTTATAAAAGAGTTTAACAAACTTTTATAAAATCTAGTTTTATAAGGGTCATATAATGTTATTGTAAACTCTAGGTATATAATTGTTTCTAAAAACATTTAATATAACCTTTGGTAACCGTTACCAGTAGGTTTATAAAGGAGTTTTATAAAGTTTGCGGTTATCTGTTTTATAAAAATACTGTGTCTTTAATTTTTTTAAATCAAAATTGTGAGTTATTAATTATTTATGTGCTTAATAAACCAAAAATGTTTAGGAATTGAAACAGAAATTAAGCATAGTATTAGCTTTCGACGCAATGCTTTTTCATAATTTTAATTAAAAATTGGTTGAAAAGGAAATATTTAGCATAGAATATATAAGTAATATAATATTATTAACATACAATTTTAAAAGTGAATTAAATCTAATGTTTAGTGAAATAAATTGAGTCCATTGCATTAAAACCATTATAAAACCATATAAAAATGGCGAACCTGACAACGCTAACCTGAGGGGTTAGATGGTTGCCTATCAAAAGTTTTATAACATCACTTGTAGTAACGACAGTTACTAAAATGTATATAAGAGTTTTAAAATTATATAATAACACTTTAAGTAACTTAGATAGTCCTATAAAACTGATCTAGTACCTTATAAGGTACTATAACCTATAGGTTATATAAAATTACCATGAGCAATATAAGAGGGCTCAAGGTTGATAAATACTTTCCGACATGATTGTTTTTACATAAAATAAATGTTAATCGAATTGTATTACAGAAACAACTTAATTGACCAAACCAAGGTAAAAAATTCACTACTTTAATGTAAATGTACTTTTAATGGTATAAAAAATATTTATGTTTTGGTATTTTGGTGTGGTTTAAACAAGTTAATGAATAAGATGACAATAAAAAAAGATAGCGTACCATAGAAATATATATTTTAAATATTAATATTCCTGTTATCTCTAGTTATAAAACTTGGGTTTTATAGTGTTACTAAAATAGGTACCGATAACCTTCATAAACTCCCCAAATAAGCTCTTTAAGGGGTATATAAGAGTGATAAAGATATTTCTGTAACCAAATTAAGAAATTTAAGTTTTACAATTTGGATGATACAACATTTATGGAAACCACGATAAAACAAAAATGTTTATTGGGACCAATTAAGTAAATAAACAAAGTGACAGTATTTTTTTTTCTTTATAAAAATTTTGACACATCACCCTTTACATTTACATTATTCAAAATTAAATTTCATATTTTATTTGTGGGTTTGCTTTTCCAATACCATGCTTTTTCAAAATCCCATTTTAATATTAAATATGTCAATTTTTGGTTTATAAAAAATCTTGAAGATATAAAATTTTACAATATCAAGAATTTTTTTTTATTAAATCGTCGAAAACGAAAAAATTAATAATAGAAGTAAAGTTTTTAATGTAAAAATATATACATAACATATTTTCGGTGGAAAACCTTTTTCTTCTTCCCACCGTGTCCAGGGATGCTGGATGAGTCCCCTCCCAGCCCCTCCTGTCATCCTAGTAGGGCATTTCCGCCCGGGGACTTTCCGCAGTTTCCCCCGCACCCCCTCGTCCTTTTTTCCGCGGCCCCCACCATCGCTTCCCCTCCCCCCCGTCTACGCACACTCCTACACAATTTTTGCTATCGCGCTCTACTCTTATTGTACATATTTCTCCTCTATTTTGCGTTTTTAGCTTTTCTCTCTCGATTTTATTATTCGTTTGTACGCTTTCCCTGTTTTGTTTAGCGCGCAGGGCCGCATCCAGCCGTAGGGGGCACCCGCTTGTAATTAATTATATAAATGTTATATCATCCAAAATATAAAACCTAAATTTCTTAATTTGACTACAAAATTTTTTATATCACTCTTATATACCTCTTATAGAACTTATTTGGGGAGTTTAAGAATCAATTTATTTCACTAAACATTCGATTTAATTAACTTTTAAAATATTTATGTTAATAATATTCCATGCTAAATATTTCTATTTCTATTTCAATTACTAAACATTTTTGGTTTATTAAGTACTATGCTCCACACCTCAAAGTCCCACCACGTGACCACGTACGGAAAATTTGGCATTTAAGGCTTTTCAGGTTATGTATCTGTCAAAGTATAGTCAACGAAAGAAATAATATTATGTTTAGGCTTTAAAAATGTATAAATCTTTATAATATTATAATAACAATGGATGGTTTAAGAATTTAAGAATATAAATACTGCATTTAATAAAATTCTAAAGTGTATGGTGCCAAATAAGTATTATTTTTGTGCATTTGTTCCAAATATCTGGTTTTCTCCATAAAATAATTTTAACTAAACAGCATTTATTAAAAAAATCTAGCTTCTCTATTATGGAATAAGAATATCTATTTTAAAGGTAGGTTAATATAGTATAACAAAAATATCATCTAATTTTGTAATTTTAAGGTTAGAAAAATTTATTTTGACCAAAATAAATAAGTATTTTGGATTATTTAAAAGACTGTATAATATGGAATTTAAAAATGTGGTAGTTTTTCTTATCCAGCTTAAAGTGTAACTACATAAAGTTTTGTCAATACAAATAGTTAAAAAGCTTCGACTGAACTTGATCTACATCGAAAAATCATTATAACTTTAAACATTTTAATAAATCACATGTCATGGGAGTATTAAATATTTTCACATTGCAAGAGTCTCTAAAAATTGTTTGTTTTTTATAATCTAACTTAAAGTAGGTATGCCAAGAGGTAAGTTTTGTCATTAGAAGTATAAAAGCTTCAATTTTTTTTAACCATTTTCAACAATTATTTAGTATACCTACATATATTTATTTATGACCATATTAACAAACTTTCAAATAATCCATTTATAGTCTAAGATCCCAAGTAAGGTCGACCTTCACCCATCTGCTTACCAGATGAAAATTATATTTTATCAAATAAAATATGTTTCTGAACATAAACCAATAGGGTTGCCATAAAAAATATGATCAAGGCTAGCTATAATAAATAAAAAATTAAAAAAAAATAATTAATTTTTTAAATTTCACCGACTTGCTTGCCAAATGAACGAAATTCCAATGGAAAGCATAAAACATACAGAATATGTAACAGCTAGGTTGCCTACCTTTTTCTGGTCCCTATTACCTGGTTGCTTTGTACAGGGTGATCCCCTATAATGTCGCCCCCCTTTAACTTTTTTATTTTAAGTGTCCCAAAAAATTTAAAAGTGTGGTTATGTAGGAACTAAAAATTACTTTTTTTCTACGTATAAAGAAAATTGGAAAATTGATCAGTATACAGGGAAAACAAAAAGTTTATTTTTTTCAATGGATCACCCTATATATGAATTTATTTTTCGATTCCTTGTAAAATTCTAAGCATATTTCATATATCATACCATATACCTAAATTCAACCGTTTCTGAAATATTTAAATTATTTTTAAGATAATAAGTTGAAATAGTTTGTCTTTCTCTGTCTGAGTACGCCATTTTTACTTATTTAACAACACTTATTGACATAATTTCACTATAGTAATTTATTTTCAATAAAAATTTTGGTATACTGAGGCTTCTTGATTTCTAACAGTTTAAAAAAACATTTAATGATGACATTTCGAATGCGAATATTTCAGAAACGGTTGAATTTAGGTATATGGTTTGTTATATAAATTATGCTCAGAATTTTTTTCCCTGTATACTGATCAATTTTCCAATTTTCTTTATACGTAGAAAAAAAGTATTTTTTAGTACCTACATAACCAAACTTTTAAATTTTTTGGGACACTTAAAATAAAAAAGTTAAAGGGGGGCGACTTTATAGGGGATCACCCTGTACAAAGCAACCAGGTAATAGGGACCAGAAAAAGGTAGGCAACCTAGCTGTTACATATTCTGTATGTTGTATGCTTTCCATTGGAATTTCGTTCATTTGGCAAGCAAGTCGGTGAAATTTAAAAAATTAATTATTTTTTTTTTAGTTTTTTATTTATTATAGATAGCCTTGATCATATTTTTTATGGCAACCCTATTGGTTTATGTTCAGAAACATATTTTATTTGATAAAATATAATTTTCATCTGGTAAGCAGATGGGTGAAGGTCGACCTTACTTGGGATCCTCTACTATTATTTATTTTGGTCAAAATAGATTTTTCTATCCTTAAAATACAACATTAGATGCTATTTACATTAGTTTTATAAAACAGGTAACCGTAAACTTTATAAAACTCCTTTATAAACCTACTGGTAACGGTTACTAAAGGTTATATAAAATGTTTGAAGAAACAATTATATAACCTAATTATATACCTAGAGTTTAGTTTACAGTAATTTTATATGACCATTATAAAAGTATTAAACTAAATGGCGATTTTATAAAACCTTCTTAAACTCTTATATATTTTCACAAATCTTATATAACCTTTATATAATTTATCGTTACCATAAGTAGTACAAATTGTTTATTGGGCATGCATCGTAACATTATTATTTTCAGAACACCCTGTATATTAAACAAATATTGGGTGTGTTTTTAAGTACCCTGTATATTGTAAAAAAGTTTTGGAGTGTCAAATTCCTTCCCTAAATTTCGACAAAAACAAAAGCAAATATTGTAAAAACTCAAAATTCCCCAAAAACATAAAACATAATTTTTAATTAAATAATAAATTTTTCCTCTAAAACGCTCCACAAAGGTTTAACAAAAAACATTCGTTCCAGGAGACGCTACTTATAGCCCCCTTTAACCCCCTTTAAACCCTCCTACTCTAGACGTATGCTTTACTTTTTAGATTTACAGGTTTATAATATTTGAGATGGGTCTGTTTTAATATTTCCGGCGTACCTACTAAAAACTCCCCCCTCGCCCTTCCCCCTCCTCCCGTTTCGCCCCCCTCCACTATTTTTATACGTGCGTATGTGCTACGCAACGTCGCCCCTTTTCTTCGGGTTTAGAATTAATGGAATGATGGATGGCGGTTCAACAAAAATAGTACCGAAAATTCACTATGTTTTAAAATAATAAAATTCCCTATGTATGAACATAATTTATCGAGCACGCCCATGTTTAGCGCATCCCCCCACCCCAAAGGCAAAATAAATTTAATATGTCCATGTTTTCGACATTTAAATTAGCTTTGATTTTAAAATAAAATTTATGTGAAGCGGGCTTAGAAACATATTTCCTGAAAATTGATAATTATAATTAAAACCTTTAAATCTTATTTTGTGTTTTTCTGACATCTCTATTAAAAACGTTCATTGGTTTTATCTAAATTATTTTTTTAACAGGAATAAATATGTATGCTTTGTATATTTTGTTTCCATGATGTTTCTTTGATCATGAACAAAAATTGTTTGTGTGTTTTAAATAGAGAAACTTTCTATTCAAAATTTTTAATCATTTTATATATACGAGTATATATATAAACAAAATAATGCAGTATATTCTTGAATTGCACAAATCTTTTTTGGCAACTCAAAAGTGCATTAACCTTATAGAAAACATTTATTTTGGCAAAAATAACTAAACACACATACTATTTTTAGCTTTTGGTCGAGTTAAAAACTTACATTTTCCCCCACAGTGCAGAAAATTTATTTTCGTGAACGATAAAAATACATATTTTTTAGCGAAAATGCAGCTCTATGAATATATAAATTGTTTGGCAGAAGCAACTTAAAATTCCCCAAACGATTTAAAAATAAAATTTTATGCACTCTATACTGCTATTTTTATCATTTGCAACACTGTACGTACTAAATTGTGCACATAAGAACAAAAAAAATCGCAAAATATCTAATTTATATTCATCACGTAAGAATCGTAAAACATGTCCTGTATGAAATGTTATCTAAAACTATAAACACCAATCGAATCGGTTTCAACGAAAACTTGGCAACACTGTGTGCGAATTGCACATCCATTTTTGACAATTTTAAGACTTCTTTTAAAAATTCTTAAAAAATGCTTTTCTCCCTTTTATTTAAATTAAAATGCAATTGCGAATCCATTAGCACTTTTGCAATAACTGTGCATGCATTTTATCATAATTGATCATTGTTAATTGTTAAATTTTTAAGGACAAGCACTAAAAATTTTAATTTGGAGGTCACGTGTTTCTTATGTTATAATTTAATCCTAATTTATAAGGTCATTTATGTATGTTAAAATTTATATACATGCATGTGATATGCATTGTTTTACATATAAATAAATATTTATTGTTGTTCTGTAAGTGGAGGTAGGTATCTAGAAATGATTATATTCAAATTTTATTATAAATATCATATAATATCGAGGTTAAATACACTCCTATATATTAATCATCATCTTTCGGAATATTTTTTATTGTGCAAAATGCCTAAAGAATTTTAATGCATTTATTACAGTTATTTTTGAATAGTTTCGAAACTTATTTTCCTACGAAAATAGTCACTTTAAAAAATAAAAATATTTTGTTTTTGGCTATCAAAAATTTGCAATTTAAATATGGGTGGCAAGTAATTTATTTTTTAAACGCAATAAAACAGTCTACAAAATGTTATAATAGATTGTCGTTTTTAAATTTAAATACAATTTAAAAATGATTTACTTAAAATATTATCTATTAAAATGTTAATATTATTATCTATGCGTTTGTTATAAATTACAATATTAATTATTATTAAAATACATGATAACAAAAGGTTTTCAGATCACTTAACAAAAAAATATTTTAATTATTATATGTAACTAAAATTTAAGTATATTTAAATGGAAAACCACAATAATTTATAGTGAGAAATTAATATTTATCAGCGGTAATGATAATGCTTAATTTTAAACATTTAACGTTTTTAAAAAACTTAACAGATAAGCTTAGATATCACGTTTAGAATAATTTTACTATGAAGTCAGGTTGGCCGAGCGGTCTAAGGCGCGAGATTTAAGCTCTGGTTCTCGAAAGGGAGCGTGGGTTCGAACCCCACACCTGACAAAAATTTTTTTTTTTATTTTTTTAATGGAATATATTTTTTTTAATGATTTCCAATGATTTTTTTGCACTTTAAAAATATTTTGACATGTTTAAACATTTTTAATTTTTACTTTTTTAATCCTAAAATTTAGTTACAGCCTGTTTGTCCATATTTGGCGGCTATTTTGAATAAATTACAATATTAAGTACCAGATTCTATTGTCACCTAAGGGGTGAAGACATAATCTGACATCTGACAAGCGACTTTAACCTCATTTTCTACTCTAATTTTATGAAAAAAAGGTTTGGATACTTTATCTACTCCTATTGCATAATACTGTCTTTTTTTATGAATAATGATAAACCTTATAAATGCCCTGCCTAATCACGTGAATAATGAACTCATTATTCACGTTGTTAGGCATCATTTATTGGCCGATTTCAATATTCACTCTGATTTGAATCAATCGGGTTTTAAATTTGTGTGACCTTTTAAATTCACATTGACAAGTTGTGGCTTTATGGCGCTTTAGTTACGGGCTGAAGTTAGCAACAGGTTTTTAGTCACGGACTGAAGTTAGTTTTAAGTTAGTTGACAGTTGTCAAATGTCATACAATCGTTAAAATAAATTGCCTTTCTTGTAAAATAATACTAAATGTGAACATTATTTTATTATCTCAATACAAAAATACAAAAGTATTAAATATTTTCTCAACGCAAATATTTGAAAAGTTTATATGAACATTGTACTGACCTTTTAATTTCGCCGGCAGTAAACTATAACTTAAATTCGGGCACGGATTCCACTGTAAAGTGTTTATAAAACATTTTCTTTACTTTCACTGTGAACAACTGTCAATTTTCAAGAAATACATTTCGATTTATAACCTTTATAATTGTGTTTATGAAATATAAAAATTTGACATTTGAAGGTGACACACAGATTCCCCTATTGTTTCATAGATGGCGCTTGTTGTAGAAAATGTATAGGTAGTAAGAATCATTTAATTATCTACTTATATTAAGATATTACGATAATTTTTACATTTACATTATTTTACAAGAAGAACACTTTATTTTAAAGATTGTATGGCATTTGACAACTTCAGCCCGTGACTAAAGCGCCATAAAGCCATAGCTTACACATACACATATAAAGTGTCATGAATGTACGACTTAAAAGTAGTAGTTTTTGTTTAATATAACTTTTTATCGTATTTTTAAAGTCAAAATATCCCATTTTTTATCAACACATAATAATATTAGCTTATAAATTATAAAACAGGAGATAAAAACCATGCTAAATAATATTTTGCGGTAACTTTTCCTGGTGATTCATTTCTAAGAAAACTGTGTACATTAAAAATTATTATCGTTTGCAAACTAAACAACGTCTGGATGCATTTATAAAAATAAATTTCATACAGTTGAATGTACCATTAACCTATTAATGACAAACTAAATTCCAAGGACTCTACGATCATTTTTTTTTTCGTCGTCGACGTTGTTTTGTTTTGTGTTGACCTATCCTTCAATACAATTAGATAAACAATTGATTTTTATAGGGGTTTTGTTATTGGTTGTTAGGTAGAAGATGTTATGCTTGAAACAAGGTCGCAGTTTTTTAAGATGGGCGCCAATTTGTCAATTTTGTCTCTTAAGGTCGATTTGAGTGTTTTTGCACTGTTTTTAACCCAAATTAATATAATTTTGCAATATTTAAAAATCGTTATAGGCAGTGGAGTTTTTTAGGCGTTTCTCAAGAGAACAGGAAGACACCCGATCTGCCCCCCCCCTAAAACCTCATTCTCAGTGCAACGACTACACCAAAGTGGCGACCAAGCTCCCCCCTTTTGTTTTGTCCCCCCCTGATCATTTGTTGAGCTACGAAATGTTCAACCATGCGTGCATAGCCACAGACGATGGCCCGAAATGCATTCAAAGGTCCATGACCATGGTTTCGCGGTCCCCCTTCACGCCGCGCGCCGCTCCCCCCCTCCGCCCCCCCGCGCGTTCGGCAACTTGTTGCTGCAGTGCAATTTCAACAAAGGAAGCAGCGTGTCGACTAACTAACATAGTTTACATAGACAAGGTTAATTTCAGGCTAGACGACCAGCTAGACGAACGTCTATTTCGAATTTCACTGTTACGTGTGCAGGCAACCTTGCACTACGATAGGTTAGCGGAGCGTTCAACTGTTTTTTGCAACGCCCACTGTTTGTAAACAAAACGCTATGATCTTTAATTGATATTTTGACGCCCTAAATTAAAAAAAAATAAAATTATATAAATATTCTAGTTACCCATTAAAAACTCTTCAAAACTATAAAAAAATCAAAAAAATCGCACCACAAATAACAATTCTATAAGGGTTTTTCTAATGTGACAAATTGGCGCCCACTAATAAAAACCCTTATAACTACCAAACTACTCGACTAATTTCGACGAAATTTTCAGGGTATACATAATGAAACGCGCTCTATGCCGTACGATAACCAGTTTTTATGCCACCGATAAAAAATCGTGCTTATTGATATTCAATGAAAGTAGGTTTGCGCAATGTTAGCCGACGATTTTTAGACCTTCACCAAAATTCGCATCGCCGAATAAATCGAATGCAGTTGTGTGCACTTTCACAAATATTTATGTTACATGAAAAAAAATCGAGTGGGATTATCTTATCAACAGCGCGGCCTGTTTAGTAATTGACATTAAACGCGACGCGTTGAAAAAAGTAGATCACATGAAATGATGATTAAAAATAGCATCGGCTATAATAAGTCTCCTGGGTTGTAAGATCGAAATCGACACATTTTTAAGAAAGTTACGGCGATTTTAAAGAAGTTGGGCGCCAATTTGTAAAACTGTTAATAATAATTGAATAATAATTGAATAATAATTGAATAACAAAAAATATTCTGCATATTTCAACACAGTACATGGATTTAAAAGAAAAAGTTGGGCGCCAACTTGTCATATATGTAACTGCGTTATTTATATACCGATTTTGACGATTTTTTTTTTCAAAAAACTAAAAATATTCTGCATATTTCAACACATTACATGGTTAAAAAAAGTTGGGCGCAAATTTGTCATATTCATAACTTCTTTATTTATGAACCGATTTTGACGATTGTGTTGTAAAATATAAAAAATCTGATTAATCTAGGTGAGAGAGCGTATTTTCTTTAGTATACCCTTAAATTTCATCAAAATCGACACATTTTTAAGAAAGTTACGGCGATTTAAAAAAAGTTTGGCGCCAATTTGTCATATTTAAAACTTCGTTATTTATGGACCAATTGAGGAGCATGCGCGCAAAACCAGCTAAATACATTTTAATAAAATGTTGTGAAAATGGGAAAAACCTCCGTTTCCTGGCCTTTACAGATAAAAAAATGCATCTTGAGTTTTGTGGGCACAAAACTCAAGGTGCATTTGTTTGGGCACAAAACTTGAGATGCATTTGTTATCTGTAAATTCCAGATAAATGGGAGTTTTTGCCATTTTCACAACATTTTATTAAAATGGATTTAGCTGGTTTTGCGCGCATGCTCCTCAATTTTGACGATTTTTTTTTCGAAAAACTAAAAATATTTCGCATATTTTTTATACAGTATTTAAAGAAATACCAAAAATTTTACATCTAAATAGTTTTTGGTAATTTTCCGCCAGACAATAGTTTTTTGTGACGTAACTAATATGTGACCTTGACCTTGATATGTATATAAAAAAGCTGATTAATTTGGGTGATAGAGCGTGTTTTCTTTAGTATACCCTAAAAATTTCATCAAAATCGACACATTTTTAAGAAAGTTACGGCGATTTTAAAAAAGTTGGGCGCCAATTTGTCACACTGTTAACTTCTTTATTTATGGGCCGATTTTAAGGATTTTTCAAAAACCTTAAAATAATCTGCATATTTCAACACAGTACGTGGATTAAAAAAAAAAGTTGGGCGCCAATTTCTCATATTTGTTGGGTTGTAAAATATAAAAAATCTGATTAATGTGGGTGTGAGGGCGTGTTTTATTTAGTATACCCTAAAAATTTCATCAAAATTGACACATTTTTAAGAAAGTTACGGCGATTTAAAAAAAGGTGGGCGCCAATTTGTCATATTTGTAACTTCTTTATTTATGGACCGATTTTGACAATTTTTTTTTCGATAAGCTAAAAATATTCTGCATATTTCAACACAGTATATAATTTTTAAGAATAACTTAAAATATTACATTTAAATAGTTGCATTTTTTGTGACGTAACTAATATGTCACCTTGACCTTGATGTATGCGGTTTTCCTATGCAAGTTATTGAACCCATTTATTATTTAAATACATAGGATTTTGTTTGAAGGTTGTCTTTGTCTGTGTGATTAGTTACTCACCCCACTATCTGAATATTGCAAATAAAAATGCTCCATTATATTTTATATAAGTAAATTGATTCGTTTTAGAAACTTTATTTTAAGAATTAATTACGAACACAAACAATGCATGCAGACTGGTTGTAAACAAAACTGCAATTTGGGTCATATTAATAATAAAATTCGATTTAAAGAAGTTTAATATTAAAATTGCGTTCCGCTCCTGTAAAATCAAAATCGTAAGCCTAATATCCGGTTTTTATTAAAAGGAAATTTTCTTTTACTCTCCGCTAGCAT
Source organism: Brassicogethes aeneus (assembly GCA_921294245.1). Lineage (NCBI taxonomy): Eukaryota > Metazoa > Arthropoda > Insecta > Coleoptera > Nitidulidae > Brassicogethes > Brassicogethes aeneus. Next base: position 2,765,289 of record OV121140.1, read on the forward strand.
ATTGATTGACTTTAAACGACATTAAGTCTTAAGATTGGAGGGAAACACTCATAGGGTCCTTGATTACTTGTGCTATGTTATTTTTGACAGTAACAGCTATTTTCATCAAAAAAATTTGGTTAATTATAGGTTTATTTTTATGTAATCATTAAAGTCTTCGGCAGGCACATTTCGTAACCCACCACTTGACGGCATCCCAAATTAATTTTTCCGCACGCCCAACCATCTCATAGCATCACACGCAGATTTTTTTTCCGTTTTGCCCAAAGTTCCTTAACATCGCGTTAATTTTTAGGGCGTATACATTTTATAGAACAAGGCAAATATACAAATTTTTGCCCCGAAAATCAATAGGCGGCTTTGAAATTAAAATGTGCGATTTTAATATTTTAAATTGCGCATGATTGCGACGTTTAATGATATTGTTTTAATGATTTTTATGCCCGGATTTTCGCACGAATATGTTTTATTGGCGAGGAATTTAATTCCGCGTCGAATGATGCGTTGCATGTTTGATTTGCGCCAATAGAAACGCTGGAAATTAATAAAATATAAAAACGTCTAGGTGGCTATGACGAAATGGTATTTCGGGAATAATTCGGTAGTTTTTGGTCGAAAGTGTACGTTGTGGGGTGTCAAACTTCATATTTTTTAATTTTCTATGATTATAGACATAAATTGTCAAAATCGATTTTAATGAAATTTAAATTTGTTGGTGTTTGTAATTTTTATATGATTCAGATACAAACATAACAATTCTATTTGTAAAATATAACTTGACCTCGATAAAAAACCCCCAAACATTCTAGAATAAGACTTGATTTGATTTAATTGCCAATATATCTCGTACATATGAAAGAGAATTAAGCAAAGCATACAGGGTTTTTTTGAAGTGTCCAAACAAATTCTATGCGAAAAAATTTCGCGCAACCGGTCTGAACCGCTCTGATAAATAGAACGTTGACTAGTGAGGGAGAGATTTCTATAGATATTGTACAGGAGTACATTCCCCTACAAAAATTGCCATCTTTTTTAAATATGTAGGTTTGCTAATTTTTTACAGAAGCAGAATCATTTAGAATATCTAAAACAAGGTTTTTTAGTCCATTATTATAATTATAATTTTATATTTACCTAAATCATTATTGAATTTTTTGGTTATGAAATTTTTTTTCATATTATAAAATGTACACATTTCACAAAAAGACTTACGGATGAAATTTAAAAAAAATGTAAATATAATTATTTAAAAACTTTGCGAATATTTTTTGCCACTGAATGTACAAACTTAAGATGGTGCAGACCCCTTTTCAAAGGCTTAAAATTCGCAAAAGGGGGCCCTAATGTTCCATTGTCTAATAATAGTAGAGACCAGTCTGCATTGAATTAAACAGGTATTATATTTTTCGCAAACAAAAATTGTCCTCTTTTTTAAAACTTACAACCCATCTCAAATATAAAAATATATTTTGATTATTCCGATAATATATTTATATAACAATTATTAATAACTGTTATAACGAGATTTTAATTATATATTGATCGGCATACGATTTTTTGCTTTCAGGCTGTACAAAATTTTATTTAATATGAATAAATAAATAAATAAATGAAATGAGAAAATTTATTTCCATTATTAAATACCCTAAATAATTAAATAGAATTCTCCAATTTTAATCAAATGCTCATGTTTAATTACGTTTTATGTGAGCATATTTTATTTGACCAAACCATACCGTACACTGGTCAAAAAAACAAATTTTTCTGATTTTTAGATAGTTCCGACGATTTTAGTTCGGATCGTGGTCGACTGCACAATATCCCACCAATAGGAAGGCTAGATTGTCTAAAATGGCGAAAAATCTAGGTGGCCATGAAATTTTAGTTTTTTCGGTTTATTTTGGTTGTTTTTCGTTTAAAGTGTGTGTTGTTGGGTGTCTAACTTCAGGAAATTTCGTTTTACATCTGTTTTGGATTTTGAAATGGTAGTAGGAGGCCTAGGTTAGCAAAAACAACAAAATAACAGTTTTTTGGTTATATTTCATCAAAATCGCCACGTTTTAAAGAAAGTTACAGCGATTTAAAAAAGTTGGGCGCCAATTTGTCATTTTTTTAACTTCGTTATTCATAAACCGATTTTGACGATTTTTTGTGTTGTAAAATATAAAAAATCTAATTAATCTTCTTTGGTATACCCTAAAAATTTCAACAAAATCGCCACGTTTTAAAGAAAGTTACGGCGATTTTAAAAAATTTGGGCGCCAATTTGTCACACTGTTAACTTCTTTATTTATGGTCCGATTTTGACGAATTTTCAAAAACCATAAAATAATCTGCATATTTCAACACAGTACGTGGATTAAAAAAAAAGTTGGGCGCCAATTTGTCATATTTGTTGGTCTGTAAAATATAAAAAAATCGGGTTAATGTGGGTGAGAGAGCGTGTTTTCTTTAGTATACCCTAAAAATTTCATTAAAATCGACACATTTTTAAGAAAGTTACGGCGATTTAAAAAAAGGTGGGCGCCAATTTGTTATATTTGTAACTTCGTTATTTATGGACCGATTTTGCCGACTTTTTTTTCGATAAACTAAAAATATTCTGCATATTTTAACACAGTATTTAAATTTCAAGAATGACTTAAAATGTTACATTTAAATAGTTTTTTTTTTGACGTAACTAATATGTCACCATGACCTTGATGTATGCGGTTTTCCTTTTCGGTTTATTTCAGTTGTTTTTCGTTTAAAGTGTATGTTGTTGGGTGTCTAACTTTGGGAAATTTAGTTTTACATCTGTTTTTTATTTTTAAATTGTAGTAGGAGGCCTAGGATAGCAAAACCAGTTTTTTGGTTATATTTTATTTGTTTTTCTTTCAAAGTGTATGTTGTTGGGTGTCTAACTTAAGAAAACTTTGTTCTACATCTGTTTTTGGCATAATTGAAGTAAAAAAAAACATCAAAATATCAGAGCTAAAAAAAGTAATAGAAGATACCTTTATTTAGGTTAAAATTAGGTTATGTCGAGCAGTTTTTGTAAAATAATATTTTATATTTCAGAATAAAATAAATGCGGTACACATTAAAATATACTGTAATAACTAAAAACATGACAACAAATCGATATTCGCAATTTTAAAGCTCTGGCTTTTTAGGCAGGGGAGATATAATTTTAAAAGCTCATAGATGGGGGTTGTGGGGGGGAGGAAGGGTTCGCGGGGGCGGTAGAACGACGAGGCCTTTTCGTTATTTTATATTTTCCCTCTATCCTCCCTATGACTAATAAAAGCGCTCTTAATTAAATATCAAATACAGACTTTCGAATTTTTCGCTATTAAAATGCGAATAAAGATTTATATTTTAATTTTCCCAGAACCTTGTTTATATATATATATATATATATATATATATATATATATATGTATATACGAATTCCGCATTTTATTCAAATTATTTTATTTGATGGAAAAATGTCTAAAACCATTCATGAAATGACATCCTTATACATATAAAATTAATTTGTTTTATAAATGTTAATAAAAAAGCGTCCTTTTTCATTCCACGTATAAAATTTAATAAAAAAAAAATGGGCGCCAATTTGGAAAATTCGCAACATTTCCATTTTAACACAGATTTCGCTGTTTACAGCTTTTAGCATGTTAATCTGCAGTTTTAAAACAAAAGACGCATTATTTTAATTCAGATAACAAATTCACAATAAATTAAAATATTATCGTTATTTTTTTCTTTGAATAAAAACAAAACACAGTTTTATTGTAACGTCCTAGATTTGTTGTCGAGAGGAGGCATTTTTATCGCGTTTTTTTATTTATTATTAGCAAATGTTATTTGCCTATTTCTTAGATAACCTTCAAACTATTCGCTCTTGTTTATTTAACACTATCAGACACGGTTAAATTTAGATTGCAATGCAATAATACGCATTTTTCATATGGGAATGAAAAATCATGGGCGGCTACACAAAATCACACCAATAGAAGGGCTAAAATGGCAAAAAAACTGAGGTGGCCATGAAATTTTAGTTTTTTCGGTTTATTTCAGTTGTTTTCCTTTTAAAGTGTATGTTGTTGGGTGTCTAACTTCAGGAAATTTCGTTTTACATCTGTTTTTAATTTTAAAATAATAGTAGGAGGCCTAGGATAGCAAAAACAACAAAATAACAGATTATCGGTTATACGTCATTTGTTTTTCATCCAAAGTATATGTTGTTGGGTGTCTAACTTCGGGAAATTTCGTTTTACATCTGTTTTTAGCATAATTAGAGTTTAAAATAATAATTGGGGGGAGTTTGGAGGTGTTGGGGTACAGTATTTAATTAATAATGAGGGCTTCAGGGCGCGTATAAGAGAGAGATTCTTTCCTTTGTAAAGGGAGTAGGTATAAGATGTGTATATATATTTTAAAATGTAGTTGGTCCCGAGCTCTAGCTTTATTGATTTTATGTAACTAAGACATTCTTCCCTTTCTACGAAAATTTAAGTTTTAAAACTAAGCGTCTCTCCACCGCCGGCCCGGGAAATGCAAAGAAAAGAAGACGGGGAAAACTCATGGGCGCGCGGGGGGGGGGCCGGCGGAACACTCGCGTTTTTACTTTCATTAGTGAATATTTTACTGAAACTGATATTTCTTTTGCTCCAAACGAAAGCCTTAAGGGGCCGTACCGCACTCATTCCCCACTTTTATATATGTAGACTTCGTCAACATTACTATTTTGTTTTGCAGACGCAAAAAAAATTACCGAAATTGCTGCAAAAATAAAAAAGTTACGATTTTGACATTTTTTAGACTCCTGGTGGGCGTTTTTTGAAGTTTGAAAGAGGTAAACCAATCACAGCGCGACATTTTCCACAGCACACTTGGATGCGATTGATAATTACGGGCTTAAATTGATTTAGGTATTGATTTCCATAGATTATTTCCCTCATTATAATATGAACCAATCAAAAGCCTTGAATTTTCGAATAAATTTCGTTTAAATAAGCGATTAAATCACTAGAACTATTTAACAGCGATTAAATTTTAGCCTCCATATTGTATTTTTGTTTACGATTTTATGGTGTTATTTAAGTTTTAACAAACATTTTTTAAAAAACAATAAAAAATAAGTTATCTACATAGTTTACGAAATATCAATTATTACTTATTACATACCTTAAATTAATGGAATTTTCTTTAAAAATATATTTATAAATTTTGAAGCATACGTCAGATTTTATGAATTGTCAAATAGTTTCCTTTAATTCGAGAAATAATCTAGACGTAAGTATATCACTCAACCTATAAATTTAATCTGTCAAACTATGCTCAGTAAGTTTTTTATTTGATTTTTCTTTTTGGAAAATAGTTTTATGCAAAATAATTAAAAATAAAACCCCTCGACCGCTACGCGGTCTCGTGATTTTATTAAATTATTTTGCATTCAACATTTTCCAAGAAAAACCAAACAAAAAACTACTGAGCCTAGTTTAACCGATTAAATTCATAGTTCTCGTGATATAATATATGATTTCACTTACAGATGCGATTGCTCTAATTGATTTAGGTATTGATTTCCATAGATTATTTTCTATATCCCAAGGTCGCAAATTTTAAAAAATTTTACCAAACAAATACGCTTATTGTGGCAATTTGTACAAATTTTGCAAATTTAATTTAAATCGAGCCACAAGAACAAAATAAAAGAAAATCAAGGGCGTTATAATTTTAAGAATAACAATTCCTAGAAATGTATTCGGTAGGTATTAACGCAAAATTTATCAAAACCTTATTCATTCCCATTATTTTTATAAAATCAAATTTATATTAGGCAATATTCCTATAAAAACCAAACATGCACAACAAAAAACTTCCAAGAACTAACTACTCACCGAACTTAACATTTCGTAGAAAACACTTCTACTATTTTCACAAACCATAACTAAACAACATAAACTGGACACTTTTAACAAGTTTTTTACTTATTTTTCACACAAAAAACCACTCTAAACGACTAGAAAATATAAGTGACGCTTCCACTGACAGCTTTCGTCTCATCTAGAAGGCTGTCATTGCTGTCATAAAACAAATGACAGTTTAATCCAATATGGCCGTGAGCAAGCTTTGATTTTTATAATTTGGTAGTTTTTTCACGTTTTCTTTAAGTGCTTTTCAGTTTGGTAAGTAATTTTTAGCTTGTAAATATGTGAGTCAACAAGTGTTCCCCTTAGAAGAGTTTTTGGTTTTGTTCTTTGTATATGTTTCTGGGTTTTATTGCTTCATTTTCCATTTGGATTACTATTAAGGACTTTAATATACTTTATGTACGAAATATTTGAGCCCTGGAAATACATGAAATATACATTTTTACGTTCGCATTATAAAAACATCTTAGATAAAAGATGTTTTTAATTGAGTAAAATTGTTTTTTATCCGGATATCGGCCGTTATGTGCACTTAGAAGAAGTGTCCTTGTTATGACCTTTGACATAGTCGTGTATTTTTAACATAGATTATATTTGTTTGTTATAAAAAATAAATTAAATTCACTTTTTACGGTATTTCGTTGAATTTATAAACAAAAACATTTTACCTACGTTTTATGGTGAAAGAATGCTAATTGTTGAAAAAATATTCCATATTTTGGGTGAGAAACCATAAAAAAATAATTTGTAGAACCTTGACCTTAAGAAATATTATTGTTTTTGTTATATTTAAGCAGATAATAATAATTTTAGTTGCACAATATCTTTTTTAGAAAATTGTTTTTGTATTTAATTCAAAATCGTTAATAAATTGTGTTTGCGTTTGTGGTAGGTTAAGGGCAGGGCTGACTCCAGGTTTTTTTAAAGGGCCTTTCACTTTATTGCTTAATAAATTGGTAGCAATTTTAGGGAGCGTTGCCAATGCGACCAAAAACCCCGTAATTGCGGGCAAAAATTTGGCAACATTTTTTTATGCGACGTAAAGGCCGATAAAGATGATCGAGAAGAGGCAGGATTTTTAGCGTGTACTGTGTAGAGTAGATTTGATAGGGGGGGAAACGACCGGGTGGCCCCCCTTCCTTCGCCAAAATGTGTGCAGGTACTGCCTATACTATGAATTTGTCTGTAACTAAAAAAAGCGGTCCTACAACTTAGGGGCTCCGAAATTGGGAGTAAAAGTCTCGTTCGCCTAACATTTGAGTATTGCTAGACTCCGTAAAGAGTTTAGACGTGTTGTAACTATAGTGCGCTGTTTTTTACTGTGGACTTAGTACTATCCAACAACATGAACGTAGTATGGCCTATGCTGTAATAGTTCTATGGTTTTTCTAACGTTTTATGTAAGTTTTTATGGCTATTTTTTGAATTCTTAAAAAAAATAAAGGTTGATGGTAATTTTTTTTATGGATTTTTATAAAATTTACATGATTTTTCAAAAAAATTATACTTTTTTAAGTGAGCCAAATTTTGTCGGTATACCATGAAAAATACATGTGTTAAAGCAATTTTTCTAAAATTTGACAAATTGGCGCCCGACTTTTCCTTTTTTATTAATTTCTTCATGTCTTAATTGATTTTTGGAGTGCACTTTACAAAATAAGTTAATTCTTTTAAATTTTATTAATATTGTTAAAAAAATTGCGTTCTTAAAAAAAAATTGATAGTAAAAAGTAATGTAATTTTTTTAAATATGGGGATTTTTATAAAATTTACATGATTTATCAAGAAATTTATGGTTTTTTAAGTAAGCCTAATTTTGTCGGTATACCATGAAAAATACAGGTGTTATAGCGATTTTTCAAAAATTTGACAAATTGGCGCCCGACTTTTCCTTTTTTATTAATTTCTTTATGTCTTTGTTGATTTTGGAGTGCACTTTACAAAATAAGTCAATTTTTTTTAAATTTATTAAAATTGTTAAAAAAATTGTGTTTTTTTAAAAATCAAACTTGATGGTAAAAAGGTCTGATATTTTTTTTTAAATAGAGGGATTTTTATAAAATTTACATGAATTATCAAGAAGCCTAATTTTGTCGGTATACCATGAAAACTACAGGTGTTATAGCGATTTTTCTAACATTTGACAAATTGGCGCCCAACTATACCTTTTTTATTAATTTCTTCACGTCTTTGTTGATTTTTGGAGTGCACTTTACAAAATAAGTCAATTTTTTAAAATTTTATTAAAATTGTTAATAAAAATTGCGTTTTTAAAAAAATCAAATTTGATAGTAAAAATATCTGTTATTTTTTTTTTTAAATAGAGGCATTTTTATAAAATTTACATGATTTATCAAGAAATTTATGCTTTTTTAAGTGAGCCTAATTTTGTCGGTATACCTTGAAAAATACAGGTGTTAAAGCGATTTTTCTAAAATTTTACAAATTGGCGCCCGACTTTTTCTTTTTCATTAATTTTTTAATGTCTTTGTTGTTTTTTGGAGTTCATATTACAAGAAATATTAAAATTGTACTCAACAATTTTTTAAGATATTTTTTATTTTTTATAATTTCTCATCAAAAATGGTATACTCTAATATTAATATCCAGTCCAGATAAAAATATTATATAAATATTTGCAATCAAGCAAATTTTTTATCTAAAACTATTTTTATCTATAAAATTAAACAAACTTCCACTTATCAGTTGGAATTTGGCAAAACACAGGCAATTAAAAAAAATTATATATTTTTTTTCGCAAAATACTACCAACTAAATATAAGAGAGATAAAAAACGCAATCTAAATATTTACTTAATGATAAAGTATGCAGAAATAATTTTTATTATTAGTTTTTTAGTTTTGCATCTGTGTAATACAATGTTAAAATGTTTTACTTGGTGAGTGCACATAGGTATTAAATATTTCCTGATTTTGTCAAAAACACAATTATCATTAAAATGTATTCATTTGCATTCTAAATAACTATTTATTTATCCAATACAACACTGGGGTTAATTCAATAATAACTATCATTACCATTTGTCAATGATTGCTCTATTATACGCCTATTCTATGGGGATCTAATGTTAATATAATTATATTCTAGCCAACCCCTAAAACGCCTTTTGGAAATCTATTGTATATCGACCAATAATTAAGGGGTAAATGCATTATATCTCCAGAAATGTACATTTTTGGTCAAAATATCGAATAATAAAGTTCGCTAATGTCGAGTTTTGCAACCCTAGTGCAGTAAAGGGGTGCGTTAAAAAGGGTGGCTGGTGCACAGATTGTTAAAATTATAGATGCAAACAAGTTGAAGGGGTAAAAAACTATTATGCATATTGAATAATTAAAAGTATGGGGATTTTTCATTAAGATAACAATAAATATGCTATTAAAAAATGGCTGTAGTTTGTATAAAAGCTTCATAATTTTTATAAAATTTGTATGGTTTATCAAGAAAGTATGCCCTTTTAAATGAGCCTAATTTTGTCGGTATACCATGCAAAATACAGGGGTTAGAGCGATTTTTCTAAAATTTGACAAATTGGCGCCCAACTTTTCCTATTTAATTAAATGTCTTTGTTTATTTTTGGAGGGCATACTACAAACATAGTAATAATAAAATTATTAAAATTGTTAACAAAATTACGTTCTTAAAAAAAAATTGATAGTAAAAAGGTCTGTCATTTTTTTTAAATAGAGGGATTTTTATCAAATTTACATGATTTATCAAGAAAATAAGGCTTAGCTCGGTATACCATGAAAAATACAGGTGTTATAGCGATTTTTCTAAAATTTGACAAATTGGCGCCCAACTGTTCCTATTTTATTAAATTCTTCATTTCTTTGTTTATTTTTGGAGTGGATATTACAAAAATAGTAATTTTTTTATTTTATTAAAATTGTTACCAAAATTGCGTTCTTAAAAAAAATTAATTTGAAAGTAAAAAGGTCTGTAACTTTTTTTTAAATATCGGAATTTTTACAAAATTTACAGGGTATATCAAGAAATTTATGCTTTCTTAAGTGAGTCTAATTTTGTCGATATACCATAAAAAATAGAGGTGCAATGGCGATTTTTCTAAAATTTGACAAATTGGCGCCCGACTTCTCCTTTTTTATTAAATTCTTCATGTCTTTGTTTATTTTTGGAGTGCATACTACAAAAATGGTAATTTTTTAATTTTATTAAAATTGTTACCAAAATTGCGTTCTTAAAAAAAATAAATTTGAAAGTAAAAAGGTCTGTAACTTTTTTTTAAATATCGGAATTTTTACAAAATTTACAGGGTATATCAAAAAATTTATGCTTTCTTAAGTGAGCCTAATTTTGTCGGTATACCATGAAAATTACAGGTGTTAAAGCGATTTTTCTAAAATTTGACAGATTGGCGCCCAACTTTTTCTATTTATTAAATTCTTCATGTCTTTGTTGATTTTTGGAGTGCATATTACAAAAAAGATTTTTTTTTAATTTTATTAAATTTGTTAAAAAAATTGCGTTTTAAAAAATTTATTTTCATAGGAAAAGGTCTGTAATTTTTTTTAATTTAGCCTAATTTTGTCGGTACATCATTAAAAATACAGGTGCTATAGCGATTTTTCTAAAATTTGACAAATTGGCGCCCAACTTTTTTTATTTTATTTTTAATTATGTCATATCTTTGTTAATTTTTATGCTTTTAATGTAATTTTTCGTGTGTATATAAAAAACAGTGTGTTCTTTCAAATGACGTTGTCGGTTTTTGCGCACAGTCTTTTGTTTTTTCGCAAATCGCTGGTAGATGGAGATGAACGCGTACTAATGATTGTGTCAATCTGCTCGGTGTATCTCAGGTGGACAGGGTTGTGTAGTAAACACACAGGGGGTAGGAAAAATCGGTGGAGGGGATATAAAAAGCAGGGGCGGCGGGGCACGGGGGCGGTAGTAGCGACGAATGTTGTGCGGGGATGCTGAAAATAAAGATGAAAACATTGCAGGTTTTATTGCGGTATTGATTATAAAATCAATAAAATATGGCCCGGCGAAGTAGGAAAAATGTATAGCCGATTCGCACTACACTACTGGGGGAGGAGGACTGTATATTTTATTCTCTATGAGCGGAATTAAAATGTGAGTGCGCGGCGCAAAAGCGACGGGCCAAATTCGCGAAGAATGTAATGATTTTTTGGGGGTAATTCGGCGGCCCAGCGGGGCCCGGGAGGGCAGGGGGGCCCGCGCTCATTAGCATAGGCGCGGGCAATTAAAAATTGCAAAAGCTCGCAACTATCGATTATACTTTTCAGCTATTCCTTCTTTCCGCCTTTAACCCCCCTTTACGCCCCCCCCGTCGTGGTAACCCTGAACGATTTTCTAAATTAAGCATCTAATGACGTATTTTTTTATCGCATACAAAAATTTAATTAGTGGAAAATAAAGAAATAAGGTAAATCTTACCTGTAACAGGTGCCTTCAAGGTTTTTTACTGGAGAAATAAAATTTCAAAATTAACATAGACATGAAGGATTTAATAAAATTAAAAAATATGGGCGCCAATTTGTAGAATTTTAGAAAAATCGCTCTTACACCTTTCTTGATAAATCATGTAAATTACAGATACCTACAGATCTTATTAAAAAAATGATGATCAAATTAAACATTTTTTTGATAACCATTTTTATAAAAATCACTTTTTTTGTAATATGCGCTCTAAAAATCAACAGAATTTAATAAAATAAAGAAAGTTGGGCGCCAATTTTTCAAATTTTAGAAAAATCGCTAAAACACCTGTATTTTTCATGGTATACAGGCAAAATTGGGCTCACTTATAAAAGCATAATTTTCTTAATAAATCATGTAAATTTTATAAAAATCCCGATATTTAAAAAAAATTACAGACCTTTTTACTATCAAATTTCATTTTTAATAAAATTTAAAAAAATTTACTATTTGTAATAAAATCAACAAATACTTAATAATTTAATTTTAATTTAATAAAATAAAAAAAAGTTGGGCGCCAATTTGTCAAATTTCAGAAAAATCGCCATAACACCTCTATTTTTTATGGTATATGGACAAAATTAGGCTCACTTAAAAAAGCATAACACCTGTATTTTTAATGGTATACCGAAAAAATTAGGCTCACTTAAAAAAGCACAATTTTCTTGATAAACCATGTTAATTTTATGAAAATCTCAACGTTTAAAAAAAACTACAGACCTTTTTACTATGAAATTAAATTTTCTTAAGAACGCAATTTTTTTTAACAAATTTAACAAAAATTAAAAAAAAATTACTTAATTTGTAATATGCACTCCAAAAATCAACAAAGACATAAAGAATTTAATAAAATAGGAAAAGTAGGGCGCCAATTTATCAAATTTTAGAAAAATCACTATAACACCTGTATTTTTCTTATAGTATACCGACAAAATTTGGCACACTTAAAAAACATCATTTTCTTGATAAATCATATAAATTTTATTAAAATCCAAAACATTTAAAAAAAATTACGGACCTTTATACTATGAAATTAAATTTTTTTAAGAACGCAATTTTTTAACAAATTTAACAAAAATTTAAAAAAAAATACTTTTTTGTAATATGCACTCCAAAAAATCAACAAAGATGTAAAGAATTTAATTAAATAGAAAAAGTTAGGCGCCAATTTGTCAAATTTTAGAAAAATCCCTTTAACACCTGTATTTCTTATAGTATACCGACAAAATTGGCACACTTAAAAAAACATAATTTTTTGATAAATTATATAAATTAATTTTGTAAAAATTCCGACTTAAATCATTTTTTTAAGCGCAATTTTCTTAACAATACTAATAAAATAAAAAAATGACTATTTTTCTAATATGCACTCCAAAAATTAACAAAGATATGAATAATTAAATAAAATTAAAAAAAAATCTTTTTTTGTAATAAGCACTCCAAAAATCAACAAAGACATGAAGAATTTAAAAAATAGAAAAAGTTGGGCGCCAATCTGTCAAATTTTAGAAAAATCGCCATAACATCGGTATTATTCATGGTATACCGACAAAATTAGGCTCATCATATAATCATCATAAACCCCAAAAACGTTGATAGAATCCTCCGAAATTGTTCACTCCACAGAAACGTAAATATCGTCCCCAATAAAAATATGAAGCACAAATAGTGGAGATAAAATCGATATAATTAGACCCGCCTCTAAACCAATAGTTAGTTTCCTTCTGTATGAAGAAATATTCAACTTCCACCCAAGTTATAATTCCTTTAAAAATTATAATTCACTGACAAATATTTTTCCAAATTTTTAGGTCAACAAACATTTAAATCGTATTGTTGTTAAAAACTATGCTAAACACAAACAATATTAGGTGCGCTAGTAGAAAAACAATCCTGATACTTTTATTTTTTGTCACTTATTCAAGTAAATAACTATTAATAAACGATGTGAACTCATTTTTTCCAATCATTGAACAAAACAGTTAAACAAATTTAATTGTACAGTGCATACCTAATAAATATAGAGGATTTCTTTGAGTAAATTGTGAGTAATATTATAATTTTATTGTTTCATATCTCGTCCAATTTTTTATCAAAAAAAATTAATTTTTGGAGAAGGTAAAATGCTTTAAATTCTTATGGTTTTACCAGAATTTTCCACCCTTACATCCTAAATTTAGGGTTGGAAAACCAGAAAAAGAAAGTTAATCAAAAATTAATTATTTTACGGATATGAATCGTCGTAAGATTTCGTATTTTAAGAGGGTTGTTTATGCATTTACCAGAGGTGTTTTTATTTATACAAAAATATACAAGGTGTTTAGTATTGCCAGAACAAATTTAAACTAAATCCTTACATATGTTTTCTTTCGAGATTTTCTTATCTCATCTGGTCGATATCTCACACCGTACTGGGATTAAACCATGACCTATACACGATATTCGCTATTTCTAACTTGCAATGTGACTTAACAGTGAAGGTCGAAAATTAATGTTATGAAAAATATTTCGAGAAACATGTCAATAGGTCAAATTTTCGACTATTTTATCTACATGTTTTGAATATACATATTTTACCTTTTTAAAGACTGCAAAGTTAAGGCGAATTATGCTTAACATACAGGGTGTTTAATTTTACACCAAACTCTTTTTTACTGAAAAGTGAGTTGAAAAATCGAAAGTTCACTTTCACGCTTGTGCAATTTAAAAATTCAGCGAGTGCGAAATAAAAAATAGAATGTGCATCCACACGTTGAGTTTTCAGTGAAAAAGGTTTTTTCATGAATGAAGCGAAACCGAAAGTTCTTTTTATTTGTTTTAAAAATAAATCGGCACATACACAGCCAGCGCTGCATTTTTAAATCGAATTTATGCTTGTATGTACACAATGTTTTTTTGCTTTTTTTATTGTTTTTAAGCTGATATGGGTTAGTTGAACATACAATAATATCGTTTCAATGTTTGTTCCTAATTTACAAAGTTGGGCGTCAAAATGTCAAAATTGTATCTTTCCTAATAGTGTGTCTTTATAATTAGGTTAATTTTGTTGGTATACCTTAAAAATTTATTTTAAATTTAACGATTTTTTAAACGTTGAGCGCCAATTGTTATTGATGAGGCGATTTTAATTTTCTAATAAGTTTAAAAAACATCGCATTTCATTTAGTATACCCTGACATTTTCGTTGAAATCGCATTAAAATTGTCAAAGTTACAGTATTTTGATGATCAAAAAAGTTGGGCGCCAAAATGTCAAAATTGTGTCTTTGTTAATCGTTGTGCGATTTTGATGAAATTTTCAGGGTGTTCGATTAAAAATGCGCTTTTTTAAATGTGCTTAATTTTGACGGTATACCCTAAAAATTTCTAATACATCGCAAGATTTGTAAATCGTTGAGCCCAATTATTATTTATTTATTTATTTTATTGTTCGAGTCGATATGGGTTAGTTGAACGGGAAATAATTTTACTTCAATGTTTGTTCTTAATTTACAAAGTTGGGCGCCAAAATGTCAAAATTTTATATATTTTAATAATAGTGTGTCGATTTTGATGATTTCTATGGTAGGGTATACCTACCATAGAAAACACGCACTTTATAATGAAGCTAATTTTGTTGGTATACCTTAAAAATTTATTTTAAATTGCACGATTTTTAAGCGTTGAGCGCCAATTGTTATTAATGAGGCGATTTTAATTTTCTAAAGTTTAAAAAAACATTTCATTTAGTATACCCTGACATTTTCGTTAAAATCGCATTAAAATTGTCAAAGTTACGGTATTTTGATGATAAAAAAAGTTGGGCGCCAAAATGTCAAAATCGTGTCTTTGTTAATCGTGGTGCGATTTTAATGAAATTTTCAGGGTGTTCGATTAAAAATGGGCTTAATTTTGCCAGTATATCCTAAAAATTTCTAATACACAGCAAGATTTGTAAATCGTTGAGCGCCAATTGTTATTTATGAGGCGATTTTAATTTTCCAATAAGTTTTAAAAACAGCGCATTTCATTTAGTATACCCTGAAATTTTCGTTTAAATCGAATTAAAATTGTTAAAGTTACAGTAATAAAATGAAGTTGGGCGCCAAAATGTAAAATTAGTGTTTTTGTTCATACTTATTAATTTATTAAAATTTTTGTATACATTTTGTATTTTTGTGTGTATAAAACATGCATTTAGTTAATTTTGAACTTTTTCCTGCGGCAGTATAAAAGTAGAAAGTGACATTTTAAAAAACGCGTTAGTTTTT
This sequence comes from Brassicogethes aeneus, assembly GCA_921294245.1. Classification (NCBI taxonomy): domain Eukaryota; kingdom Metazoa; phylum Arthropoda; class Insecta; order Coleoptera; family Nitidulidae; genus Brassicogethes; species Brassicogethes aeneus. The sequence goes on from OV121140.1 coordinate 2,780,946, forward strand.
TATTTGTCCGGGCCGGGAAAAAAGCGTGTAGTAGCAAAGAGCGCGGGAGTAGAGAGTAAAACTCTCTCTATGAAGCCAGAAGGGGATGGAACGTGGATGTGTAAAGCGGCGGCGGCGGCGGGGGCGGAGAGGCGGGAATAAAAAGTGGAGGGGCGCGTACGCGGCCGAGCTTTTGTAAAGTTCGATTTTTTTATTTTGATATTTTTAATTGCGGCTCTGTACTCGTTATTCTGCGCATTTTCATTGGGGGCGGCGAAGGGGGGGGCGGCAGCCGCGTCGGCATACGCACTATTTTTTAGTGCGGGCTTATTACTCTAGATGTCTCATAGCGGCGCCGTTGTCCCAATAAAGAATTCCATTGCGAACGGTTGGCGAGAGTTCGTCAAAAAATTTTAGCGCGCCCGCTCAAATGAATTTTTAATATCGGACGGAACACACCGCGCCACAACACTCATCTCAGTCAACTTTGCCACCAAAAGCATTAACATTGTTTTCGAATTTCGAATCGGTTCTCTAACTATTTACATATCGGTCAGTTCAGTGATTTTTTTTTATAAACGCGGAAAAAAGTGACTCTCCGCAAAAACATGTGCCACATTTTGGAAACGTGAAAATTATGGAAACACAAGTGATTTCTTTTTTTAACAATAAGGTACCTAAACATTTTTTTACTCATTTATGTTTAAATAACAGTTTTTAGTGTTTCCAACATTCTAAAATCGTGCAAATTGTGTTTTGACTTTGTAACAAATAAAAAACCTCTTGTCACTCCATCTATACCCCCCTTATAAAACTTATTTAACCTTATCCACTCAAAACACAGATAAACATTCTTATTATTATTTTGACCACTCCAATCTGAAATGCATTGCGTTGGAAGTCGTCAACAATGTTAAACGGTGCATGATATTTTTGAAAACAGGTGACGGAACAGTAAACAATAAATTTTGGAATAATGGTCGACACACAGCACTTTTGTTTGCGCTGGAACAATTACCAGAGCAGCATAACGTCTGCGTTCGAGAACTTAAGGGACGATGAGGATTTCGTCGACGTCACTTTGGCCTGTGACGGGAAAAGCTTGAAAGCGCACAGGGTCGTACTGTCGGCTTGCAGCCCCTACTTCAGGGAACTTCTCAAGGTGAGTTTTTTCATTTTTTGATTCCAGAAATGAATTCAGCATGTTTGAATTAGTAAAGCCTGAAAATTTCGTCGAAATCGCCCCATAAATAACAAAGTTACAACTGGGCGCTCAACATTTTTTTAAACCTCTGCAACCCTCACAATTTTTGAGTTATTTAAACGAAATTTTCGGGGTTTACCAAAAAAAGTGCTCTCTTTTTCATGACGTCATCAGAAATTACATCGCGTTAAAATTGCAATTCTTTGAGCGCCCTAATTAAGCAACTTTCTCATTTGTGGCCCGATTTTGATGATTTTTTGTGTTATTTAAACGAAATTTTCGGGGTTTACCGAAAAAAGTGCTCTCTTTTTCATGACGTCATCAAAAATTACATCGCGTTAAAATTGCAATTCTTTGAGCGCCCTAATTTTGCAACTTTTTTATTTGTGGCCTGATTTCGATGATTTTTTCTCTGCATATTTACAAGCCGAACACTAAACCTCAAAAATTGATAACAAAAGCTATAAATAATCGTGATATAGGCAAGGTTAGTTACACATTCCGAAAACAACCAAAACATTTTCAACATACGTAAGGATGTTATCCTTTCTTTTTTTTCGTCAGTCGGATTTTCCCTTTTCAAGGCCACTCGCTGTCTGTCTCGCTGCTCAGCGGAAACCGTCGACCACGAGCGCTGTTGCCAGACCTCCCCCGACATCCCACTTTCCGAGCGCATTTAAAAATAGGCCAGGCGTCTCTATAAAAACAAATTTGCTCGTTTTTATTTTCCCGCAGACATAAATGTTGACTTTTTTTATTTAATTTACGACCCGTTTTTTATCGTGTCAGTTCGCTGAACTCGATTTGCAATTTTTATTATCCTGTTTGTGCATATTGTTTATCATGCGGTTTTTATCGAAAATGCTACGCCAACCGACAATATTAGAAAAAAATCGATAACAGGAATAAATTCGGCGTACTTCAATTAGTGTACCCTGAAAATTTTATCGAAATCGGTCCAAAAGTAACAAAGTTGTAAATAATGGCGCCCGCCATTTTAAAAGTTGCCCTCTTCTTAACAACCTTGATAAAATTAATTATTAGTTATTAATTAATAACTTTTTAGTCGACTCCCTGTAAACACCCTGTGATAGTCCTGCAAGATGTCGCCTGGACGGATCTACACGCGCTAGTTGAATTCATTTACCACGGCGAAGTGAACGTCCACCAGAGGTCGCTGTCGTCGTTCTTAAAAACGGCGGAAGTACTCCGGGTTTCCGGGCTCACGCAGCAACATGCCGAGGAGCGAGATCAGGTAATTATAAACATGCCACAACAAGAAATACTTAAAATAGAATGTCGTCGCTTTAGATTTTGAGCTGTAACTTTTTAACGCGTTCTTCGATTGTTTTTATGTGTAAATATTCCGAAACTACATTAAATTACGAACATTTTTTGTTTTTATACCACACCTCTATAATTTTTATTAAACAAGTTATAGCACTTTAAAATTAAATGAGTTATGAGTTTTTAATATACGCCATAACTTTTTTATTTTTAAGAATATAAAGATGATATAGGAAAACAAATTGTTTATTTTTTAGTACAGTTTTTGAATATTTTAACAAAAAAAGTAAAAAACGGCTTGTTTTTTATATAATTACAAAATTGTGATTCGTCAAAATGACGTCACTATACGTTTTGGGATGTATCGTTGAAACGAGTTCACCGATTGTTTTTTGGTTTAAAAATTATGAAACTACATCAAATAACGACCATTTTTTGTTCTTATACCATTCCCCTATCTTTCATGCAAAAAAAGTTACATCCCTTTGAATTTTTTTAATTTACTGACAACAATATTATTTTAGCTTGCGCAGGTGCAAGGTCTGGTCAGATCTCAACAAAACACCCCCACTACAAATCATCACACATCCTACACCGAAAAATTGGTGGAGGATGTTTTATTCACATCGCCATCATCCCCAAATCACGGACCAACTGTAAATCAACTTTTGAGAAGGGCTGCCATGCACCATAGAAGAGAAAGGCGGATATCACTTGACCCCGAGCGTGAAAAAAGCCTAAGACCTGAACATATTATAGGTAAATACATTTTTTTTTCAGTGATTGAAAAAAATTACAATTTCTTTTTTAGGAAATAACAATAATAACGAGCTGAATTTGTCGCACATGCACCCCCCCCAAACGCAACCCGCCGATTTTTCGCCCAGCGGTATGAAAAACAACGCGCACAATTTAAATATGAGCGCCAACATGAAATTCGAGATCGAAGGCAACGGTATCAGCAGTACAGATCGGGAAAATAGCCCGTGCTCCCCTGTAATGCCAAATTCTAAGTGAGTATTCGAAAAGAGCATATTTTTATTAATACACCCTGAAAAATTCATGAAGATCGGATCAAAACTAAGGGAGATACAAGGGTTTTACTGGGGCGCCCAGATTTTTCAAACTGGGCGCTTCAACTTCCACAGTTTTGGTGCGACTTTAACGAAAATTGTTTTGTTAAAATCGCACCAAAATATGAAAGTTAAAGCGCCCTGTTTGAAAAATCTGGGCGCCCAGATTTTTCAAACTGGGCGCTTTAACTTCCAAATTTGAGTGTGATTATAACGAAAGGTGTTTTGTTAAAATCGCACCAAAACTGTGGAAGTTGAAGCGCCCAGATTGAAAAATCTGGGCGCCCCAGTAAAACCCTTGTATCTCCCTTAGTTTTTATCCGATCTTCATGAAATTTTCAGGGTATACCAATAAAAGTAGGCACTTTTCGAAAAACTAACAAAAATTTATATTTTTTCAGACTGAACGACGATAACAACATAAAACCCGAACCTATGGACATGATGTGTTCGACGAACCAGGAGGAGAACAGTACGGACAGTACGGACGGGCCCACTGACAACGGGGGGACGAATAATTTGCCCCAGGGCCCGCATTCGGGGTCGTCAGGGGGCGGGGGGGACCATGACGACCATGACAGCCCCATCGGACCGTATTTGACCCCAGAAACGAAGTTGTTTGCCAGTGCCGCGGGGGGGTTTAACTTCAGCATGGCCGCCCTAGCCGCCGATCCGTCAAATTTAGGGGGTAAGTTGTTTTTTTTTTAAATTGTCTATTGGGGACTTTTTTTGTTCTTTTTGACTAACACTTCTCATATTTCGGACTAATATTAACAAACAGGTGTTCCAGAATTTAGGTTTGATAATTTTTGTTTTCGTCATTTCACATTTTGCTTTATAACGTTTGAACGCGTTATTTGATTGTTTTTTTGTTTAAATATTATAAAACAAGATTGAATAACAATCATTTTTTGTTCTTATACCCTTTAATTATGATTTATATTAAAAAAGTTACACCTCTTTGAAATTTGTTTCGGTTATACAGATTTTTGAGTTTTTATTTTACTCTATAACTTTTTTATTTTTTGAAATAACAACATGGTATAAAAACAAAAAATATTGGTTTTGTGCTGAACCTTTAGATTTTTTGACCAGAAAAACAAAAAAATATCGTGCGGTTAAGATATTAGCAAAATGGCGTTTCGTTGAAATTACGTCATTTTACATTTTAATGGATAACGTTTGAACGCCTTTTTATATTGTTTTTTAGTTTAAATATTATAAAACAAAATTAAATGGAAAACATTTTTTCTTTTAATACAAACTCGCTATCTATCATACGAAAAAAGTTACAGACGTTTAAATTTCGTTTCACGTAATTTCTGGAACACTCGTGCTATAAAAATGGTGGTCGGTTGCATAAAAGATATTAAAGGCCCCGGCAGTTATTTAAATAACTGCTTTTTAATGTTAAGCTATGTTTCTTCCAGGTTTAAATACCTCTATGCCAAACGATATCGCCGGTACTTCCCAAGGTAAGCTGATTTACTTATTAGAAACGATTCTTTCACATAGAAAGCCTAGAAATGACACTTTTAGCGCTTTAATAAAGTGTTGTTTTTAGGTTATAAAACAAGTACCACTCAAATTTGTTAACTGTGTATATATTTTTTCTAAAAAGTTGAGTGTTTTTTGTTTTATAGCATATGTTATGTCCAGGAATGTTTTTAAACTGTGTGTTTTATGTTCATTTGTCCCTGTTTTTTGTGTTTTTTTGTTTGTTTTTGGGGAGCCATTATTATATTTAAAATTATTAAAATTATGCGCAGAAACGAACACCAAAATGAACGCCACAAACGTCAAATATATCAGTTTTAATTTTAAATTTGTGTATAGCATGAATATTGGAGCTTTTAGAGAAAATATTTTTTTTAATTTATTTTCTCTACTAGTTGCGATTTAAATTTTGTTGAAATAATGAAAATCAGCGTAATTTTTTTAGTATACCCTAAAAATTTCGTTAAAATCGTACCAGTGCTAACAAAGTTACGATATTTATATTTTGGCGCCCACCTTTTTCAAAATTGTCGTAGATTTGTTAATTTCTAAGCGATTTTGATAAAATTTTTGGGGAACACAAAATTATATGCGTTTGCAAAATTTGAAACACATTGGCGCCCAACGTGTTAAAACCCGCGCGGTTTGAATGGATTTTTTTTGGAGTAGAAGCTTTTAGAGAAAATAAATGGTTTTAGTTGACTGCCGCTTTTTTATTATTATTTTTTGTTAGACTTTCACGACGAAAAATGCAGTCAACTAATTCTTGATTTATTTTCTCTATTCACCTAGGAGAAATCGACGTACGCACAGTGGGAGAGGAGTGCAAAATATGCGGGAAAAGGCTGCGCAACAAGATCACTCTGCGTCGACACGTGAAAGACTTGCACTACGCGCAGACCGAAGAATTTTGGTGCTCGATATGTAACAGATGTTACAGAACGAAAAATAGCCTCGTAGTTCACACTTGTAACTACCACCAAAAAAAAAAGTGCAAAAAATGATCTCGTGAGTGATGTTCAACAGTGGTATAAATTTATAAAAAAAAAATGAGCATTCCGAATATAACATATATTTTTATGCTTTATACCACTGTGCGTGACAATCCAGCAAGTTTACAGTCATCTATTATTAAAGAGCTTAATTTTTTTGAAATATTGCAAAAAAATCGTCAAAATCGGCCCATAAATAACGAAGTTAGGGCGCCCAACGTTCTATCTTGGCGCTCAACGATTTTAAAAATTGCTGTAACTTCCACAAAAATTATCGGATTGGAATAAAATTTGCAGGGTATATTTTTGGGTACACCTTTTATACGCCCCACAAATTTTATTAAAATCGCTGAATTTTTATTATAAAATACGCATTTACTAGTTATAACTTTAAAACGCGTTGTTTAATTGTTATAGTGTAATAATATCCTAAAACTTCATTAAATATTTAATATTTTTTGTCTTTACACTATAATTCTATTATTAGTAATAAGAAAGTTATAGCACTTCGATTACCTTGGTTTAAATTACTATAACTTTTTAATTATAACAGATTGAGTGATGGTATGAAAAATAAATTGTTTTAAATTTTTATCTAATTTTAAAATATTAAAACAAATAAACAATAATATAAAAACGCCTTTAGTAGTTATAACTCCAAAAACATAACCTTGTCTGGACGCAATACTCCATTTAGGCCTATAACTTCGAAACGTGGAATTTAATTGTTTTATTGCATTAAAATTCCAAAACTACATTGAATTTAAAATATTTTTTGTTTTTATTCTTTGACTCTATTTGTGGTAGAAAGAAAGTTACAGCACTTTTTAATTAAACACCTGTTGATAAAATCGTATACCTTGGTTTAAATTATAACTTTGTTATTATAACAGACATAGTGATGGTATAAAAAGGAATTTTTTTTAAATTTAGTCTTATTTTAGAGTAATAAAACGAATAAACAAAATAAAAACGCCTTTAGTAGTTATAACTTCAAAAACATAACCTTGTCTGAACGCTAGACTCTATTTAGGCTTATAACTTCGGAACGCGTTGTTCAATTGTTTTTTGATATTTTTAAAGTACAATAATTGTAAAACAATTTTTGTTTTTATAATTTTTTTCTAAAACTTATAATAAGAAAGTTATAGCACTTTAAAGTTTGTATACGATTTTTCTGACGCGACTTTACTTTTTTGCTTATAACTTTTGAACGAGTGGTTGGATTTTAAATTTGTTTGAATTTTCTGAAAGTATATTAAATTTTTATATTTTTTTGTTGTTATACCATTGTCATACTACTTAACTATAACTCCTTTCTTTTAGAACGTCTGTAACTCGAACAATTTTCAGTTGATTTTGATTTTCTGTGCATATTAAGTAAAACATGCTCTTTTTAACGCACCTGTCATTTTGACAGTTGACTTGCTGGACGTCACATTTCGCGTGTATATAATAAAAAAAGTCGCGTAAGACGTTGGTGGAGCCGAAAAAAGGCTATATAGCTGTTGTTTGCCTTCAGGCCTTGAAGATTTCCGATGCCAGCCCTGCAATAAGAGCCTGTCGTCGCTGACGCGGCTCAAAAGGCACATACAGAACGTGCACATGCGCCCGTCGAAGGAGCCAGTTTGCAACATATGCAAGAGAGTCTATAGCAGCCTAAACTCGCTGAGAAACCACAAGAGTATCTATCATAGGAACGTTAAGAACCTTAAGGCCGAAGAAATCATCGCACCGCACTCGTTTTATCTCTAGAACGTCCAGTTTACGTTAAGGAGAAATGATGTAACTTTGTTACGTGTGCGTTATTTGGCCCATAACTCACTAATGGGTTATCGTATCTCAACAAACTATACATCATTGTAAAGCTCATGAAATCCACTACAAATTATGTTTTATCAATATTTTTCTAGCTATGATACTTTTAAAAATACAGGGTGTTTTATAACACCCCACACAAGAATAATTACCACTACTTCGAAAGGTTATAACTTGTTAACCTTTAATCCTACAAAAATATTAAAAAATTAAAAATTATTCCAAATTTATCTGGTTATAATTTTTAACGCCCTAACTAACAAGTGAGCAATGGACCAAATAACACAATCGAATCTGAACGAATAAATTTAACTGGCGGTTGGACCTTTTATGCAATGGTACTTTTTTAAAGTAACTGACTAAACTTATAAAAATATCAAAATTGAAGGCTTTAAAAATCTACCATTAATTCTGAAACGTACAAATTCTTTTAATTTATTTTTATACCCTCGTATGAGGCTTATACTTTGTTATTTCTTGAAATGTTTTTTATTATATTATTCAATTTATCGCGTGTATATAAACAAATGGCGCACAATACGAAAAAATTAACTTGGAAATGTAAAAAATATGAGGATGTTTTTTAATATTTTTACGAGCTTTCTGTACAGTATGCTTTAATAATTTTAGTATTTTATGGGGATTATATTGAGATGCACTATTTGGGTTTTTATGTCGTGCTGTAACTTTTTTATTATACAAGATAGAAAGTTGGTATATGGAAGAAATTTTTTGTTTTTATTGTAGATTTAGGATTAATAAACAGAAAAACAAAAAAAATTGTCAGTTTTTAGATATTAACAAAATAGTGTTTCGTTGGAATGACGTTGTGTTACTTTTTGGGTTGTAATTGTTGAACGCGTTGTTCGATTGTTTTTCTGTTTGGATTTTCTAAATCTATAATAAATTTGGAATAATTTTTGTTTTTACACCAACTCTCTTTCTCGTATGAAAAAAAAGTTATGAGGGTTTAAAAATTAGGTTCGATGGTGCAGAAGTTGCAACGCGTTGTAGCGCCATCTAGAGGAATTTAGATGAGGCGATGCGCCATCTATCGGGATTTCATGCCTCTTAGATCGTGCGTGCTCGGTATAACACCCAATAAAATAACACACACACACTTATAAAAAAGACTAAAACTAAAAAAAGACTTGCTTGCAAAAAAAATCATTGGCGGGGCAAAACTAAAACGGTGTCTCATTGTTCTCGGTGTCAGCCGTGAGATGTCTCCCGCCTGCTGCGATGTCCTCGAGCCATCGGTGCGATGTCTGCGGCAAGCTGCTCAGCACGAAGTTAACGCTGAAAAGGCATAAGGAACAGCAACACCTTCAACCTCTAAACAATGCAGTTTGCTCGCTATGCAACAAAGTTTTTAGGACTCTAAACTCCCTAAACAATCATAGAAGCATCTACCATCGTAGACAAAAATAATTTTCTCGAAGTTAACCATGCAACTCTAGCCTTAACCCAATGGGTTAGGGCTAAAGTCCATCTATTATTATTGTTATAGTTTAGTGACGCCCCGCCAAAGTCTTATAAGCAGTCTAGTAGACTTACTAATTTTTTTTATGTAAACTCGTTTTAAAATCGTGGAACGGCATGCAATACTTCCGAATTAAAAACGCGTACTACGACCACAAAGCTTCAAGGTATGTAGAAATCTATTTTATCCCAAAGCTTTGTGCCCTAAATTTCGTAACACCCCGTATAAAAAAGGTGCAATATTTAAGCGCCTCTTGGTGAAGTATTGAAAAATTTTAATGAATGAAATTGGTGTTCGGTATAATTAAGACTGAAAGGTGCATAAAAAGAAATCAAAATTGATTAATTAAAAAAAGTATTAATAATAATAAATCTAGGCTGTGATTTTAGAAATGTAAATTTTTATAAAAATTGTGATATTTTACAACCAAAACCCCGCGATTTTAAAACGAGATAACTTACGACTCATCATTGTTACATCTTGGTTACATTGACTCCACTTTCTTTAATTTTGGCTCTGTGATATTTTTGTTGATAGAATTTCTAAAGTTTATTTTTTTTAATGTAACGAGGTGTCAATGTGAGTATTCCATTCTATTATTATAAAACGGTTAAGGGATTTTTATATATAAATATTTCAATATAGATTTAATATATTATTTATCTTAGCAATGATGGATTAATGAAGGAACGCCCTCAAACAATCTCACTTATAAAATCAAAACGCTTAATTCAAGTTTTTTCTGCATACATTTTTTAAAACTACATTAAATTTATAATACTTTTTGTTTTTATACTTTGATTCTATTTTTAGTAATAAGAAAGTTACGGCACTTTAAATTAAACAAATCAAGAAGCCTTGTCTATAAACTTGAATATTTAGTTTAAACTACCATAACTTTTTTATTATAAAATATAGAGTAACAATATAAAAATAAAAAATATTTTAAATTTTATCTAGTTTTGGAATATCAAAACAAAGAAACAATTGAAATGAGCGTTTAGTAGTTATAACTCCAAAAACATAACCTTGTCTGAACGCAAAACTCTATTTAGCCTTATAACTTCAAAACGCGTTATTTAATTATTTTTTTGTGATAATATCCTAAAACTTCATCAAATTAATAATATTTTTTATCTTTACACTTTAATTAGTTATTAGTAATAAGAAAGTTACAGCACTTTAAAAATTAAAAGTGTTGATAAAATCGAATACCTTGGTTTAAATTACTATAACTTTGTTATTATAACAGATAGAGTGATGGTATAAAAATAAAAATTGTTTTATTTTAGAATAATAAAACAAATAAACAATATAAAAACGCCTTTAGTAGTTATAACTCCAAAAACATAACCTTGTTTGAACGCAATACTCTATTTAGGCCTATAACTTCGAAACGGGGTATTTAATTGTTTTATTGTATAAAAATTCTAAAACTACATTAAATTTAAAATATTTTTTGTTTTTATAATTTGACTCTATTTGTGGTAATAAGAAAGTTACAGCACTTTTTAATTAAACACCTGTTGATAAAATCGTATACCTTGGTTTAAATTACTATAACTTTGTTATTATACTAGATAGAGTAATGGTATAAAAACGAAAATTGTTTTAAATTTTGTCTAATTTTATAATAATATAACAAATAAACAATATGAAAACGCCTTTAGTAGTTATAACATCAAAAACATAACCTTGTCGGAACGGAAGACTCTATTAGGCTTATAACTTCGTAACGCGTTATTCAATTGTTTTTGTGTTTTGATATTCTTAAAGTACAATAAATGTAGAACATTTTTTGTTTTTATACTATTTTTTTAAACTGATAATAAGAAAGTTATAGCACTTTAAAGTTGGTATACGATTTTTCTGACGGGACTGTACTTTTTTGCTTATAACTTTTGAACGCGTGGTTGGATTTTAAATTTGTTTGGGTTTTCTGAAAGTACATTAAATTTTTATATTTGTTTGTTATGCCAAAAAAAATATAGTGAGTTTGTTGGAGGGTATTATTTGTTGGAACTGATTGATATGTAAGGAGGCTTTACGATATGTTGTTTATTTTATTACTATAATTAGTGCTATGTGTACTTTTTTTGTATTTTGTTAATAATAATAATAATTAAAAGTACTGAGAGGACAGGACTTAATTTTTGTGTTTGAAGACTGAAATTATAATAATTTTGCGGTATTTTTTAAGACTGATATTTCGACTGATTAATTGTCATTGTTTTGAATTTGAATTAAATAAATTTGGCGAGCCCCGATTTTTCATTTTTTTTTATTATTGAAACCGAGTTGGTCCTGTGTATTTAACTTATTAGTTTTTATGCATTTAAAAGCATGTTACGATGTTGTTTTACGCAATATTATGTGTTTGCTTTTTATACGAAATTTGACGCAGTAAACGAAAAATTAATTTTAGCACCTCTGACAAATCTCGTATAAAAAGTGGACCTTATTATATTTTATGTACTGTTGTATAACCTTTATTTATGTTTAAATATATTTTTACATTTGCAATCGCGCTTGGGTTTTATTTTGCTTTCTTAAAAAAACGAGCCCCATTGTTTGTGTTTGATGTTAAGTTACCTAATTGTCTAAAAATCAAGTCCCAACATGTTGGTGTTGCCACCACAGTGTTGGACCAATCAAATTGTAGTTTTGACGCAATGCCATTGGGCCGCACACTCGATTTGCACTACATGTTCAAACATGTCGATCATGTGCTTCTTTCAATCAAATAGGTAAGGCAACTGTACTTGTAATATAAAGAGTTATTTATTATGTTTTGCTTAAGGTGTAAATTTTTCCGCTTGTGGCTTTGCTATTTACGTGTTTTAGATTTATAAGATTTATTTACACCTAAACCGTTTGATGGAGGTCGAAGTATATGATTGTGTATATTTTCTGATTGAAAGAAGTATGATGAGCGTGGGCCCGTTGGCAGGGTCGATTTTTGTCTTGTGGCACTGTAATAACATTTGAAAAAAAAAACGGGGGGCGAGATCGCGAGTGTGCGGTCATAGATGGCGCTGCGGCTCAAAAGAACTGAAACACATGGTGGCAACAACTCAACGACAAAAGTTGAAAGGAGATTTGTTGCAGGCATGGGTATCACGCCGAAAAAAGTCTTTACCTGCCAGCTGTGCGGCAAAATGCTGTGCTCCAAGGCTTCACTGAAGAGGCACATAGCCGATAAGCACGCGGAAAGACAGGAAGAGTACCGGTGCGTGATATGCGAGCGAGTGTACTGCTCGAGGAACTCTCTGATGACGCACATATACACGTACCACAAGTCGCGACCGGGCGACATCGACATTAAGTTCTTTTAGCCGGAGGAATCGTCGTCTCAGCATGCCATGCCCCCCGTTTCACCTCCACCCGAAAACCCCCTTGACTATCCCGCGCTTGCCATCGCCTCTAGCTCTGTGTGTGCGCCGCATGAACCCAGCTCTCATCTCCATCAAACAGCAGCGCATTTTGTAGGCCCGATTCGGATGCCACCGCCCACTTCCGGCGGTATCAACGAGCCGCAGGAGTGCCCTTACTGCCGCCGCACCTTCAGCTGCTACTACTCGCTGAAGCGGCACTTTCAGGACAAGCACGAGCAGAGCGACACGCTCTACGTGTGCGAGTTCTGCCATCGCAGGTACCGCACCAAGAACTCGCTCACCACGCACAAGAGCCTGCAGCATCGCGGCTCTTCGGGCATGCTGAAGAGGTTGCTGAAGACGACCGCCATCAAGAACGTGCTGCAATCGAATCAACACCAGCCGCAGCAATCGGCGCGCCTCCAATAATAAACACAGAACTAAAGAAATGACGAGCAAAAACTGCTAACCGAACGTTCCCTTAACGAAAAAATAGGTACGCCAATGATTTTTCAAATTTTTTTCAGCGCACTCTTATAGAGAATTTAACCCCCAACAAAAGTTACCCCTACAAATTTTTTCGAATTTACCTTCGTTTAGAATATATTTGCAGTTTTCTCATCTGCTACATAATAGGGTGAAGCGAAAAAAAAAAATTTTTTTCCTTAGCTGGGAAAAAAAAAAATTTTTACTCAACGTCTTGAGGTGGCCCACTGATTTTTTAAATTAAATTTAAGTTAAAATTCTTTTGAATAAAAAAAAATTGGCTTGTAAACTGCAGAGTGTCCTCTTTCTTGCTAATTAACAGTTATGAACTTAAAAAAAAATTTGTGGTCATTATTGTTTTTAAAAAAATTCCAAAATAGTAACATGCTTTTCTGAGGCAATAGAGCGAATTTCGAGTTGAACACGATCAAATTTGTTTATTTTTAGATAAATTTGAAGATTACAAGCTAAAAATTTTTTTTTTTATTCAAAATAATTTTAACTTAAATTTAAGACGTTGAGTAAAAAATTTTTTTTTTTCAAAAATATTCTTTTTTTATAGGCTACAAATTCCACTCCCAGGCTAAGGAAAAAAACAATTTTTTTTTTCGCTCCACCCTACCACATAAAAGAAAAACATATCGCAACAAAACCGCATTTATCTCCCAAACCAAGTCAAAATCGAAAAAATACCACATACAACTTTTTGTTCAAAATTAAATTCCCTACAATAATATGCCACCAGATATTTAAAAAATCAACAGCGTACCCACTTTTTCTTAAATAACGTTCAACCACAGCGAGTTTGCGCTCATCACTTCCCAGCATTTTAAACCGCAAGTACAAAACCAGAGCGTAGTTTTTATATTCTATACAACTCACAGACTATATAGAACATATCCCCCCTCCCCCACAAAACCAACTCCATATCATTTGAAATCTGTGTTATCGACAACAAAATATATCACGAATGGTTTCATCCTCTGTTATCGCGAACAGTAACGACATTCCCCTTGAACCGCACAAAACTGCTCAGGTTATTTTTTTACTCAACTAGAGGCCTAATTCCGCTACCGCAACATAGGTGTCGCTACTGTTCGGGGACTGTTACTGCGCATGTGATGTTAAACGAAGCATTTGAAGGGCGAACGTGCCAAAATAAACAGTTTAGTGTTATTATTATTATTATTAACGATATTCTCGGTGGTTTTATTACTACATGCCACGAACTACTGTGTTAATTCACGTTTTACATATCTTTCCAGGGTTAATATTGTTGTAAATATGTGCCAATTATTATTATTATTAAATATAAGTTACTGTTCTGTGTTTCTTTCGTGACTTGTTGAGGGGTTTTGTTTCGAGAGTAGTTGAAATTTTTTGGGTTTTCTTGTTAAATTTGTTTCTGTGATTTTAGGTTAATTTTAAGTGGAACAAAACCGTCAACAAGTCGCGGAATTTTTATGTAAATTTGTTTTTCTTGATCTGGGCACGATTTTCTCACTCGGCAAAATACATACATATATATATATTAAAGAAATTTGTTTACTTATTACATTTTGACTGTTTAGTGCTGTGACTAAAAAAGGATTCGTCTGATTAGGTTATAAATTAATTTATTCATTTATTTTTGTGATATGGTTCAACCAAAGACACATTTTATTCAGAAACAAATGAAAAAAATATTTTTTTAAAATTACGAAAAATTTCGAAACGTGCCATAAAATTTTTGAATCCAAGATGGCGGCATCAAAATGCCGCGGAATGTAAATTTTTTGTTATTTAAATGTAGCAAACCTAGATTTTAAGTCAAGATATCAATTTGTTGAAAACAAATTTCGCATATCTAAAGAAAAAAGCCAAGAAATTTTGCTGAAGTAATTTATATATTTAAAAAACGTCAGTATTAAAAAACAAATTTGTACCTATCACTATAGGTAGTGGTTTAGATATTTTATAAAAAAATTATATACATTTGAAATTTTATCTTTCTAAAATGAAAAAATGGTTTGTGCAAAACATTGTTTGTAGATTTTGTTACTACTTTTAAAGAAAATCGGATTTGCGTGACTTAGTATATAGTGTATGTGGTGTTAAAAATGTAACATTTTTTTATTAATTAATACCAATTTAACCTTCGAAAATCCACTAAAATTGCTCAAAACGCACACAAGGTCAAATCGCCAGCCAAATGTCAATTATACGGAACTCAATTGTTTTTCGTTGAAACGGGCGTATTTCGATTGGTATACCCCGAAAAAATCATCCAAATCGCTTCAAAAATAAAGAAGTTATAAAAAATTACAAAAAAATATTAGTATCAAAAATGGCGGACTTGGCTTACCACGTAGAAAAGATTTGTTAATGCCATTTAAAAAATGATATTTTTTTCAGTATACCCCGAAAATTTCAATCAATTCGGTGTATAAATGGCCGAGATATTCAATATTTTAGTTTATTTAAGATGGGCGCCAATCCGTCAAAATCGCAACTTCGTTATTCATGGGCCGATTTCGACGATTTTTTTTGCGTCTAGCTGGTTTTTAGACGCAGCCTTCGGAAATGCCACCACCCTCAACGAAAAACAATCGAGAGTCGTAAAAAACCACTTGTTTCATCCGAAAGGTTAGATTGGTAAGGGAAAATAGAACGAAAATTTAGACTAACAAACAGCACTGCCCCAAGGATTGTATATGTTAATTTTTTTATAAAAAAATTTCGCCGAAATCGCCGCTTGGGCGTTTTTTGCGAAACGAAAGAAGAAGATGCGTTTTTTATCCGTTCCCTCAATATATAAGCAACAAGATGCCTTGAAGTCGAGTACAACACACTGTTTATGATTAAAAATAATTAAAATAAAAAACGACAAAATACTATAATACCTCAATATACTCAGATGCCCACAGATGTACTTATATACTGTAATGTAAAATTAGGCTAAGATTATTAGCTAGAATATAAGCTTCATCAAACTACAAAAAACGGACTTGATTGAAGTTCTACCACCAAAAAATATTTTCAATTAAATTCTGGTGGAACCCAGATCGAACTACATATGTATAATTTTTTACGCAACAGGTCAAAGGGATTACAAAAAACGACTCTAATTTTTATGTAAATATATTTTTTCTAACGCTTTATGGGTTAAAATGCTTTAATTTAAGTTACTTTTTTATTATTTCAAATTTTCTATTAACGAAACTTTTGTTATTTCAAACTTATGAATATATTAAATATGTTGGTGTAATAAAATTTTAAAAATTTAAACGTCTTTTATTCGCTCAATAAAATTGCTAAAATATTAAAAAAATTGTATCATTTACCCTTTAAAAATACATCTAGAAATATCAAAAATATGTTACAAAATGTCAACATGTTTAAGAATTAAAAAAATGGCGGATGCGCCTGAACACAGAAAATTTATTAATGTCATTTGATAGATACTTTTCTTAATTTACCCTGAAAATTTTAATGAAATAAATTTAAAAATGTCTTAGTACTTTCAAAAACATAAAGTGTCAAAACATTTTAGAACGTCAAACACATATTTAAGAATGGTGTAAATATGGTTTAGACTCGAAAATTGTCAAAAGCACATTTACCCAAATTTAAGTGTCAAAACATATTTAAGAAGTTTCAAAACATTTTAGAACGTCATAAACATATTTAAGCAAATTTAAGAGTGTTAAAAACATACTTAATACCTTAATTTTCATTTTAGCGTTAAATATTCATTAAGGAGTGTCAAAAACATATTTAAGGTGTCAAAATCAAATTTAAGAAGTGCCAAAACATTTTAAAACGTCATAAACATATTTAAGCAAATTTAAGAGTGTTAAAAACATATAATATCTTTATTTTCATTTTAACGTTAAAAACTCATTTAAGAGTGTCAAAAACATATTTAAGGGGTCAAAATCACATTTAAGAAGTGTCAAAACATTTTAAAACGTCATAAACATATTTAAGCAAATTTAAGAGTGTTAAAAACATACTTAATACCTTCATTTTCATTTTAACGTTAAATACTTATTTGAGAAAGTCAAAAACATATTGAAGGTGTCTAAATCATATTTTGCAAGTGTCAAAACACATTTAATTTTAACAACATAAACATATTTAAGAATGATGAAAATATGATTTAGACTTTAAGAATGTCAAAAGTCATTTTAAAATGTCCAAAGCAAATTAAGGAGTGTCAAATCATATATAATACCCTCACTCTCACTTTAGCGTTAAAAACTCATGTAAGGTGCCAAAAACAAATTCAAGAAGTGTCAAAACACATCTTTTAATAAAACACAAAATTAAGAGTGTCAAAACATTTCAGAACGTTTAAATATATTTAAAAATAGAGGAAATTTGGTTTATACTTGGATAGTGTCAGAAGCACATTTTAAAATTTCCAAAGCAAATTTAAGACCGTCAAAACATATGCAATACCTTCACTCTCATTTTGACGCGTCAAAAACATATTTAGGGTGTCAAAATCACTTACATACTTAATCCCTTCATTTTCATTTTAGCGTTAAAAATTCATTTAAGAGTGTCAAAAACATATTTAAGGTGTCAACATCACATTTAAGAAGTGTCTAAACATATCTTTTTATGTTAAACACAAAATTAAAAGTCTCAAAACATTTTAGAACGTCATAAACATATTTAAGAATGGTGGAAATATCGATTAGACCTAGAAAATGTCAAAAGCACATTTTAAAATGTCCAAAGCATATTTAAGAGTGTCAAAACAAATTTAATACCGTCATTGTCATTTTAACGTTAAAAACTTATTTTATGTCAAAAACACATTGAAGGTGTCAAAATCACATTTGACAAGCGTCAAAACACATATTTTAATGTCAAACCCTCATCATAAAGATATTTAAGAATGTATGATTTAGACTTAAAAATGTCAAAAGTCATTTTAAAATGTCAAAAGCACATTTTAAATTGTCCAAAGCAAATTAAGGAGTGTCAAATCATATTGAATACAATCACTCTAATTTTAGCGTTAAAACTCATTTAAGGTGTCAAAAACAAATTTAAGAAGTGTCAAAATACATCTTTTAATGTCAAACACAAAATTAAGAGTGTCAAAACCTTTTTAGAACGTCATAGACATATTTAAAAATAGTGAAAATTTGGTTTATACTTTGGAAGCACATTTTAAAATGTTCAAAGCAAATTTAAGACCGTCAAAACATATTTAAACGTCTTTTATTCGCTCAATAAAATATGTCATTAACCCTTTTAATAAAATCGGTTTATAAATGGCAGAGATATTAAAATAATTTAGTTGGGCGCCAATTCGTCAAAATCGTAACTTCGTTATTTATGATTTTGATGACGCACTAAATATGTTGAAATAAAAAACTGCTTGTCATAGGTATATTTGTATGTTTATTCCCATTCTTTCAATATTAAATTATATTCGCTATCTTTAATGAAAGGCATATCAATATTTCTGATCATATTTTCCCCACAATATACGCATTCAGATGCTAAAATGTTATCAATTTCTGCCTTTATTATATCTTTGGTTGACATTCCCGTGGAGCCAGTGCTTAAATTATCGATGTTGCTTTGGTTGTTTATGTGTTTCAGTTGTCGTTCCAACTCTGACAAGCGATTTTTCTTCGCTGGACCTAAAATTACATTACATGTAGATATGTAGTTAAAAGTATAACACAATTTTACCTAAGGATGGACTCAGCTCGTGTAGCAGGCAATCGCTGTGAAACTTGTGATGGCAAGGAAACAAATAGAAGGGCCGTATCATCAAAATATTAATGCACAAATCACAGATATCAGAACTGCTGATGTTGGTGAATTTATTTCTGAAGGACTGGATTTCTTCTCGGACTTGCTCGGCCGATTTCGTCGCGTCCTCCATCTCAGCCTTTAAATCCTTGATGTTTTGGTTGTACTCCTTCAAGGACTTACAAATGGCGTCCTTGAAATGATCTATGGTCACGAAATCAGAGAAGAACGGGAGAATGTCTTCGATTCTTAGAAGATCGCACCTTTTGAGGAATTGCATAGCCTGCTGGATGTCGTCTTTCCCGCTGACGACGTGTTGGGCTGAAAGAAGGAAGAAAGAACATTTTTTAAATCGCAACTTAAATTAAGCCTGAATTATAGATTGCCTTCCTTCCTTTCTCCCGTAGTCGTGCCCGTACGATTTGTGCGTCTTGTAAAAAGTCAATTTATAGATTTCCGTGTAAAATTCCGTAACCATGCGCGATGGCACCTAAAATGCTTGACATTTGTTTTTGTTTATATTTTGAGTTTTACCCATTGTGTGTAAATATGAAAGATAAACATTTTATATTAGAGCAGTGATCACAATTTTAATTGCCAAGGCAGCTTGTTGTATACAGCCCAACTATGGAGAAAGGCAGTAACTGCTAAACAAGAAATTTGTGGAAAATTAGCATAAACTACATTTTTATAAAAAGCGGTAGGTATTTAACTGATTTATTTAACTTATACTACATTTCTTTGTTGAATTAAGATACAAAATGTCTATAGCCAAAGCACAGGAAAACGCATTTAGAATTTGTTTGCAGTTAAGTACTGCCTTTCTCCATAGTAGGGCAGTCTAATGAAAAAAAAAACATCGAACAAGACGTTGGAAGACTCGCCCACTTTACCAAGACCGGGAAACTACGGGGTTTTACAAGCAACGTTTCTAAAATTGAAAGACATTGATCATAAACAATATCTAAATATCCTATTTAGAGACACAAATTATTTAATAAACTGAACACTTATCTTAAATAATACTAAACAATCATGTATTTTAAATATTTTGTGCCTACGCGCTGTCACCCTACAGCGCATGTCCATAACAAGCACTGTGATTGGTCATGTCAAAGACCTTTACGGTGAAAGATAAAACTTAAAAATTTCTACGGGAGGAAGGAATGCCGTCCTTACGGTACGGGAATCTATAAATAGCACTACGATTTAAATAAACATTTTTAACGTAATTGTCACCATTAACATTGCCCGTTATTAATTTTAATTAAACTTAACAATTATTGATATTTTAAAATATTAAAATAACTTCAAAATATGATTTTGTTAGGAAAATATTTTATCCTTTGATTTTTTATTACTATAATTGAAAAATATTAACACAAAGTATTAAAAATTCTTACACGGGAAATGTTAATGGTGACAATTACGTCAAAAATGTTTCGTATTGTTCATCTTCTAGGGGAGAAAGGAAGGAAGGCAATCTATAATTCAGGCTTTAGGCGCCAACCGACCTATCTTAAGCCACAATTTTTTCCGCAGCTCCAAATCGTTTTCCGGAGGCATGTTTGCCAACTCGATGGCTTTATCGACGCTAACTGTCAAAGCCAACTCCACTGCCGACTCCCATAGACCTAACAAACCCGAGAGCTGCACACAAGCTGACGTCAGCTTGCTTTCGTAGCACAGCCGTAGAGCGAAGTGAATGTCGTAGTTTACCTTGAAAACGGATTAAAATACAATTTTCTTGATTTGTATTTGAAAATTGGGTAAATAAAACTATTTATATACATTTTTCTAATTTCCAAAGACTAAAAATAGTTTATAATAACCTTAATCCCAACAAAAAGACGCCACTGATCGACTAGGAACTTTAGGCTAATCTGGTTGCCTAATTTAATTTATTATGTTATGGTTGGTAACAACCAGCGTTTCCAGATTCTGTTAAAAGAGTTGCCAAATTTTGTTTAAATTTAAAAAAAATGGCCTTGGTTCTCTGGGCAGCAGATTGGATATTTATTTTCCTAAAATTACTCACCATATCTTGGCCTTGCTGGTTGAGATACACAAGCAACTTGGCTGAATCGTATTTCGCGTACAGAGACAGCAAAAAGTTGTGTATCGCCTTTTCCGTGCTTTTGAGTTTGTCTATGCAAAACTCAAGGTAAACCATGACCTCCCTGGCGTGCAGTTCGCCCTGGTAACTCACCATGGCCGGTAGCAACTTTAAAGGTTGCAATTTTTTCCCTTGCTCGATGATACTTTTGACCATGTACTTGGGCTCTTCTTGCATCAAAATCGGGGCGAATTGGTAGTACAAATCCAAGTTGTTTTGGCTTTTCAGCACCTGCAAGGCCTCCCTGAAGTTGTTCTTGTAGATGTGATGTCGAATAAGCTAAAAGTTATATTAAACACCCCGGTAGAATTATATTATACACCCCTACTTGCTCGAAGTCCTTATTGACGATGGTGAGCCATATTATGTTGCTTTTATCGCCATGGCTGGCCATTAGATCATATATAGTCTGTTTATTTTTCCTAATGCAATCGGAAACCTCCTTTAAAGCCAAAAACGTTTCAAACTCCTTCTGTACGGCGTCGTAGCCGGCAGTCTGCTCCAAACCCTGCAATCGTTTCTCCTCCAACTTATTCAAGTACAACTCCACAACCCAAATCACAATCATGGTGATTTGAGTTTTGTCCTGCGGCTTTAAGGTATCCAACTTGTTCCTCAAGAAAATATTTAGGGAATCCGACTGATCGACTTGTATGAACTTCAAACAGATCTCCTCGAAGCTCGACTGAGTCTCGGCGTACCTCTGGGCGCTCAGTTCGTACTCCTTGCCGTTGAAGAGCATGTCGGCCTCTTTTATCAGCACCTGGTTGTAGCTAGCTTCGTTTCCGCGTGAATATTTTTTGGCCAGGTCGAATTGCTGGTTGTCGGAGAATATTTTCCAGACGTTGCGTTCTTCGCGCGTTATTTTGAAGCGAAAGACCGCGCTTTCCGTCACAGCCCATATTTCACCTTCAAAAAAGTGTTTTGTGGGTTGAGAATGTCCAAGTCATATTTTAAAAGTTCAAAACAAGGTTAAGAGTTTCAATACATTTTTTAGAATATCGAAAACACATTTAAAATGTCCTTTTATTGTCAAAAACATAATTGTCAAAACATTTCAGAACGTCATAAACATATGTTTTAGACTTGTACAGTGTCAAAATCATATCATTTTAGAGTGTCAAAAACATATTTAAGATGTCAAAATCACATTTAAGAAGTATCAAAATGTCAATCACAAAATTAGGATTGTCAAAACATTCCAGAACGTCATAAACATATTTTAGAATGTTAAAAATATGCTTTGGACTTGTAGAGTGTCAAAATCACATTTAAGCAAATTTAAGAATGTCAAAACATATTTACGAAACATATTTATTTATTTATTTTAGCGTTAAAAACTCATTTAAGTGTCAAAAACATATTTAAGGTGTCAAAATCACATTTAAGAAGACAAACATTTTAAGGAATGGTGAAAATATGCTTTAGACTTGTAGAGTGTCAAAATCACATTTAAGCGAATTTAAGAGTGTTTAAAACATATTCAAAGTGTCAAAATCATATTTAAGAATTGTCTAAACACATCTTTTAATGTCAAAGACAAAATTAATAGTCTCAAAACCTTTTAGAACGTCATAAACATATTTAAGAATGGAGGAAATATGGTTTAGACTTGGAGAATGTCAAAAGCACATTTAAGAGTGTCAAAACATATTTAATTCCTTCATTCTCATTTTAGCGTTAAAAACTTATTTAAGAGTGTCAAAAACATATTTAAGGTGTCAAAATCACATTTAAATATATTTAAAAATGTTGAAAATATGATTTAGAATTTAAGAAAGTCAAAAGTACATTTTAAAATGTCCAAATCACATTTTAAATTGTCCAAAGCAAATCTAAGAGTGTCAAATCATATTTAATACCTTTACTCTCATTTTAGCGTTAAAAACTTATTAAATGTGTCAAAAACTTATTTAAGAGGTGTCAAACACTTTTTTAATGTTTAATGAGTGTCAAAACATTTCAGAACGTCATAAACATATTTAAAAATAGTGATAATTTGGTTTAGGCTTGGATAGTGTCAGAAGCACATTTTAACGTTAAAACTCATTTAAAAGTGTCAAAATTCATATTAAAGATGTCAAAATCAAATTTAAAACGTGTCAAAACACACCTTTTAATTTTAAACACAAAATTAGAAGTGTCCAAACATTTTAGAACGTCATGAACATATCTAAGAAATGTGGAAATATGGTTTAGACTTGGAGAATGTTAAAGGCACATTTTAAAATGTCAAAAGCACATTTTCAATTGTACAAAGCTAATTTAAGAGTGTCAATTTATATTTAATACCTTTACTCAAATTTTAGCGTTAAAAGATTATTTAAGGTGTAAAAAACAAAGTGTCAAAACACATCCTTTAATGTCAAACACAAAATTAGGAGTGTCAAAACATTTCAGAACATTATAAACAAATTTAAGAATGGTAAAAATATGGTTTAAACTTGGAGAATGTCAAAAGCACATTTTAAAATGTCCAAAGCAAATTTAAGAGTGTCAAATCATATTAAATACGTTCACTCAAATTTTAGCGTTAAAAACTCATTAAAGGTGTCAAAAACAAATTTAAAAAATGTCAGACACAAAATTATGATTGTCAAAACATTCCAGGACTTCATAAACATATTTAAGAATGGTGAAAATGGTAAACGGAAAAAAAGCCCCCAAAAAAAAAACCATGGAAAAAAACCCCCGGAAAAAAAAACCCCTAGGAAAATAAACCTACAGGAAAAAATACCCCTTACAATTTTTTTCGGAATTTTTTAACAATTTTTTTATATTTTTTTTTTAACTTTTTTAGAATTTTTTTACAATTTTTTTTACAATTTTTAGCATTTTTGGGCATTGATTTTTGCAATTTTTTTTATTTTTGCCAATTTCGGAGATTTTTACTCAATGGGGCGGGGGGGGCCAATGGGGCGGGGTCGGTAGGGTTGTGTTGTTGAGTTTGGGTTGATTTGGGTTGGTTTCGCTCATTTTTGCGGTATTTTTACAATTTTTGCATTTTTTATGTGACACTCGTCAAACCGGGATTTATTTTTTGCCTTTTTTTTCTTGGGTTTTTTTTCTTGGGTTTTTTTTCCTAGGGTATTTTTTCCGGGGGTTTTTTTTTCGGGGGTTTTTTTTCCGTGGTTTTTTTTCCAGGGGTATTATTTCCTAGATTCGGTGAAAATATGGTTTAGATTTGTAGAGTGTCAAAGCAAATTTAAGAGTGTCAAAACATATTTAAAACCTTCATTCTCATGTCAGCTTTATAAACTTATTTAAGTGTCAAAAACATATTTAAGTTGTCAAAATCACATTTAAGAAGTGTTCAAACACCGGTTCCAATGTCAATCACAAAATTACGAGTCAAAAGCACATTTAATACCTTTATTTTCATTTTAGCGTTAAAAACTCATTTAGGAGTCAAAAACATATTTAAAGTATCAAAATCACATTTAAAAAGTGTCAAAACATTTCATAAAGTCATAAACATATTTAAGAATTTTGGAAATATGGTTAAGACTATCAGCACATTTCAAAATGTACAAAGCAAATCTAAGGGTGTCAAAATCACATTTAATAATGGTAAAATCATAATTTTGATAAATTATACCTGTTTTTTGGTCTTTGATAATGTTTATTAGCCTCCCAAATGCTTCATTATAGTTATCCTCATACACAACTTCTTGGTTCAATAAACAAACCCCTTTGATGGAGTCATTGTAAGCCAAAAGTATGTGGAATTGCGTCAGTGCTATGGAATGCGGATATTTTGGCGAGACGGAATAATCTTCGTACTGAGGCTTTGGATAGCCGACCACTTTGCATTTTTTATCGATAGAGGCGATACTTTCGTCCACGTTGGGGTCAAACTGCAAAAGTAACGTTAAAAAACAATTTCGCATCGTGCTATTTCACGTTACCTCCCCATAGGTGACGCCACCTTCAGTTATCCAAGCGAAACTGTTCGGGGTGACCAGATTCTCCGACCAGAACTGTATGCGCGAGTATCGCAGCGCGCTGCCTCGCTCTATGAACGTTTCCGGTTCCGGTACGTTCAGATATTTGTTGAACACCTGCTGCAGTAACGGTTTTTCGTCCAAGTCGGCTTTCCCGGTGAAATAGTAAAGTCTGGACGGCGTGGCGGCGAAAATAACGTAGCGGTTGTTCGAGTGTACTTTGAAGTACTCCAAGCCTGTTATCGGGGTGTTGGTGCCTTTGCCAATGTCAAAAACCTTGAGGAAATGTCATAATTATGTGAATTTGTTATTTTTTAGTCATCTTACCAACCCCTCCACTTCTTTGTTACCGTATAAAGGTAAATAATTGGGCAGCTTGTGTAGGTATAATGATACAAATTTTTAAAACATTTATTTTTTTATATTTTATAAAAAAAATGCTTACCTGTCTCCAATATTGCTCCAAGTTTGAGGAAAACCCGGCGGTAAAGAATTTTTCTCCTTCCAAAACATATTCCGTTTCAAAAATTAGACCTTTTGATGTGCCTTAAAAGTCAAAACACATTTAAAGTGTCAAAATCACATTTTAGAATAAAAAACCTTATTTTAGAATATCAAAATCTTATTTCAGAATTTGTCAAAATTACATTCTAAAATGTGAAAATCACATTTCAGAATTTCAAAATTAGATTTTAAAAGGAAAAATAATGTCAAATCTTTTTTATTTGTCAAAAGTTTACAAAAATCAATTTTAAAATTTCAAAATGTCAAAATCATATTATAAAATAAAAAAAACATTTAGAATGACAAATGTCATTTTGGAATGTAAAATTCACATTTAAGAAGGAAAAAGTATATTGTGAAATGTCAAAACTTGTTTTAAAATTTCAAAATACAGAATGAAAAAACACATTTTAGAATGTCAAAAACCAATTTTAATATGTTGAAACAAATTTTATGTCAAAAACAAATTTTGAATTGTCAATATTATATTTTAGAATACAAAACATTTAGTGTTAAAACTCATATTAGAATGTCAGTCACATTTAAGAATGTTAAAATCACATTTTAAAATGTGAAAATAACATCTTGGAATGTCAAAGTTACATTTTAAATGGAAAAACATATTTTGGAATGTCAAAACTTGTATTAAACTGTCAAAACACAGAATGAAAAAACACATTTTAGAATGTCAAAAACCATTTTTAAAATGTAAACAAATTGTATAATGTCAAAATCACATTTTAGAGTACAAAACATTTAGTGTCAAAAATTATTTTAGAATATCAGTCACATTTTATATAGTCTAAATCTCATTTTAGAATGTAAAAATAACATCTTAAAATGTCAAAATCAAATTTTAAAAGAAAAAAATATATTTTGAGATTTCAGAACTTGTTTTAAGAAGTTAAAACACAGAATGAAAAGAAACACATTTTAGAATGTCAAAAACCAATTTTAAAATGTTAAAACAAATTTTATAATGTCAAAATCACATTTTGGAATAGAAAGCATTTAGTGTCAAAAATTATTTTAGAATCTCAGTAACATTTTAGATAGTCTAATTTTAGAATGTAAAAATAACATCTTAGAATGTCAAAATCAAATTTTAAAAGAAAAAAATATATTTTGAGATTTCAGAACTTGTTTTAAGAAGTCAAAACACAGAATGAAAAGAAACACATGTTAGAATGTCTAAAACCAATTTTAATATGTAAAAACAAATTTTAAAATGTCAAAATCACATTTTAGAATACAAATCTTTTAGTGTCAAAAATTATTTTTGAATCTCACACATTTTAGATAGTCTAAATCTTATTTTAGAATGTAAAAATAACAACTTAGAATGTCAAAATCAAATTTTAAAAGAAAAAAAAATATTTTGAAATGTCAGAACTTGTTTTAAAAAGTCAAAACACAAAATGAAAAAAAACACAATTTAGAATGTTAAAAACCACTTTTAATATGTTAAAACAAATTTTATAATGTCAAAATCACATTTTAGAATAAAAAACATTTAGTGTCAAAACTTATTTTAGAATGTCAGTCACATTTTAGAATGTCTAAATCTTATTTTGAAATGTCAAAACATTTAGTGTCAAAACTCATTTTAGAATGTAAAAATTATATTTTAGAATTTCAAAATCCCATTTTAGATTAAAAAAAACATATTTTTGTTTTTTTAGAATGTAAAAACTTGTTTGAGGATCAAAAACTCACTTTGGAATGTCAAAAACCAATTTTAAAGTGTCAAAACAAATGTTTAAATGTCAAAATCACATTTTAGAATTCCATTGTGTCAAAAATAATTTTAAAATGTAAAAACTTCTACTTACCTAATAAAATGGGACCTGTAGTGCTCTCAGAATCATTTGTTAAACACCATGCCACTTCTGTGATCTCGTGACCCCTAAATTTACTTGTAGACTTTAATTTAGTCGATTTTCTTGACAAGTATAACAATTCCGGCCCCACTTCGGGCCCCATAAGTGGCTTGGGCGCTAGAGTGAGCAATAGATGATTCCCAT
Source organism: Brassicogethes aeneus (assembly GCA_921294245.1). Taxonomy (NCBI): domain Eukaryota; kingdom Metazoa; phylum Arthropoda; class Insecta; order Coleoptera; family Nitidulidae; genus Brassicogethes; species Brassicogethes aeneus. The sequence continues at coordinate 2,808,487 of OV121140.1, forward strand.
TTGGGTCAAGAAATAGGTTTGATAACTTTAGCTTTGGCGTATATTTTGTAAGAGTTATTCCTGTAAAAATATGTTGAATATTGCCAATTATAGTTTATTTGTGGCTACATACGGTCTGTTTCTTGTGGGTTGTGCAAATTCATTCTTATAAGAGTACCATCATGCATAGCCCCTACAAAGTATTTGTTCGATATAGCTACATGCGTAAATTTATCGGGCGGTCTAAAATCCTTTTTGCTTTTATTGAATATGGGAACTTCCTGCTCTGTGGTCATATTTATGTACCCCAAAGTACTCTAAAATTCGATATAAATACAAAATTTGAACGTTATTGTTCATATACTGACCATTTCGGCGTTGCTTAGACTATTGGACTTCGTTTTCATCGAAGCTTGTTCGAATTGATCGAATATATCGGTCATTGTTACGATATTTACGTTTTTTTCGAGATAATTAACTTTATTTACTTATGTTATGTTAGGTTATTCATCTGTCAAATATGTGGGCGGATGACAGCACAGGTTCCTGTGTGCGGTTTAAGAGTTCGTCAGTAGGTGTCGCTAATTTTAGTGGGTAATATAAATAAAACAGTGAGATAAAAACATGTTTATATTTAGAAAATTATAAAATGTAACAAGTGACGTTCAAACAAAAACAAACTCAATGATAATAACAATGGCAATAACGACTACAACTACTTTTAATAATAATTATTATATATAAGCTATAAAGATTTAATAAATAGGGTTTAAAGTTGTCTTTAAAATATCAGTCGGTAGATAGGGCGAATACTTTTAAACTTCCTCGGGGTAGAAAAATTCGGAGAGGGGGCCGAAAAGGTAGACCGCAGGGGTCTCTTCGGGGTTGCCAAGAAATTCCGCGTATAATTCTTGATATCTTGACAAAGTTAAACCCCCTCTTCTTCTGTCATCATCCTAAATTAAAAAATTTGTAATAAAATTGTGTAACAGGGGTTGCCTAATGTTAGGTTGCGTAATTCGAGCGCTGAGGCATAGAGGGCGTTAGTTAGGGGTAGTTTTGCCGTTTTTGGTGATTTTTTCGATGTTTTGGACATACTCACGTTGAGGAGGTTATTGAAGGCTTCGTCTACGATGTCCACGTCATCAATAGCGAACTTCGTGATGCAGTTGAAGCGATATTCGTCGGCATCGACCACACCGTCGTCGTTTAAATCGAGCATTTTGAAGTTAGAGTCAATAAACATCTTCATAGCTTGCGGAAAATCTTCGTATCTTCTGCTGAAACAGCACTGTTGCACGGCCATTTTGAATTCGTCCACTGTTATTTTTCCGTCCTGCAAAAGGTCCTAGACAGTAGAAAAAACGGAAAAAAACGCATGTTAGCACACTGTGTTATCTGTGGGACAAAAAACATATGAAAATCGTGGTGATAAAAAATAGGTTTCTAAAAATAATGTATTATTTGGATATTAAAATATTGTTTCATCGACCAATTCTTGCCAAGATGAAAATATGCATTTTATGATATAATTGATGTTTCTGACTTAATTTGTGCCAAAAGTTAATTCTTTGACCCATGCAAACAAACGCAACATTGTCAGTTATTAATTGTTTTATTTTTGGATTCTTGCAACACGTTTTCAAATATATTTCTGTACGATTTTTTCTTTACTATCCCAATAAAATTTAGCGCTATTTAAAAGTCATTATCGCCTGCCAATAATTTCAAGATCAAATTTTATCGATGTTTGGCAATCGATAAAAAAATATTATTTTATTTCTGCTTCATTTATTTTTTTAACGGTGCGTAATTTGGCAGAAATTACACGGAAATAATCCTTCTAATTACTGTTCAAAAATACATTTTTTGTTTGCCAAAAAATCACCACTTTATACAAAAAAAGTTCTTAGAACTCTAAAAACAAAATACACTCGCATCTAGCTAGGAAAGGACCGTCGGAGAAAAAAATTTAAAAAAGTTTTTCAGCATCGGAATCGAACCCAAGACCATACGGGATATAATTTAAATTATGCAAATCTTATAATTAAGGTAAAAAAACACTTGTTAATATGTGGCAACAATGGATTAGGATGCTCAATTAGCCCCTCCCACAATGACGTCATAATTTTCTGATTTGTTTTTAAACAATGGTGACCGTCCTTTTCTAGACGGAAAATGTTACAGTGCACAAAACAAAAAACAAAAACATTGCAAAAAGACAGTATACAAGGGGTTCAAGTGTAATGTGTAGTGTTTAATATTAGTAGTAACCAAGTAAACTTAAAATAAATGCGAAAAAGCAAAACAAAACATTATCACTTACCTTATCAAAATCGGCCAATTCAGCGATCTCCTCCCACAAACTCAACATGATGTGTTGATGTTCTTGCAACCTATTATAACTAAACTCCCCTTTCCCCTCGATAATGGCCGCCCTTAAGGCCAAACAGGCGAAATCCCGTTCGTCCAAATACCCATTGTTATCCACATCTAAAGAATTAAGTTTATTTTGACAGTTATATCGCCCTTGGCAACCGTTACCAGGGTAAATAAATCACCTGGCAACGGCCCTATTGCCATAACAACGGCTTTATTGCCATAGCAACCCTGTTGTTCATGGCAATCGCTATTTTTGTTTGTAAGTGGGTAATAAAAGTTAAAATAACGACAAAATTAATGTTGCATTCGTTGTTAATTTTAATTGAGTTATTGCCAAAAATAATGTTTCGGGGTAATAAACTCATTTTTTAGTGGAAAATTGCGAAAATAGAGTTAAATAAGCAAAAATAAAACGAAAACATGTGTTAATATGATCCTAATTTTAAAAATAAGTTATTTTTAAATCTACTGGAACATTTTTACCTATTAATACAATAAGTTTATTTTCATACAAATGCATTTTCACAATAATTCATATTATTTACATACCGTATAAATATTTAACGACAAAATTAACTCTGTTATCCCAAGTGTAGGCCATTTCGTGTATCAAAAATTTGATTCAAAATAAATTGCCGGTAAAAATGAGGAAAATGTAAAAACGAAAGCGTATTTAGAGGTGCCCAAGTAAAAACTGAAAGCGAGAAATAAGTCTGAATTAAATACACTCGGCAGAGTCTATTTTTGAAAATTATTATTGGCCTCACAACCTGCGTATGCAGGCAAAAACTTTAAATTGGGAAATTTGGTGAACAGGTTTTGCTAAATTTAACCGAAAAAAACAAGTTGAGCCTCCACATTTGCAATATGTTTTGCTTAATGAGCACTATTAAAGCCTATTTGCTTTGTTTATATGCTTTTTTATGCGAAATTTAAATAATTTTACAAATAAATAATTGTATCCCCTGTTTGTTATGCAACAATTATATCGTAGTGTAAGCTTGGTTGCGTTTTGAGTTCAAGTTTCGCGCAATTGATTATAGATGTCACCACTATATTTTTTGTCTTTTGCGTATTTGTTGTTTCTAACCAAACTAACAAAATGTAAGTTATTGTTTAAACATTATAATTATCTTAACATTATATATTTTTAGGTCGGAAGCAGAACCTATGGTACTTTGTCCTTTCAACTCCCATCATGTGGTACATAAAAGCTCACTTCAAAGGCACATTCTTCGTTGCATGAAAAATTACCCCGATCATGAAGTGTGTCCCTATAACGCCCTTCACCGGTTTTTAACGAAACAACTTTTGCAAGATCACATGATGGACTGCGATTCAAAAATGAAAAACGAGCTGTTTTTTGCCAACATCAACGCAAAAGTGAAAAAGGATGCTCCAATGTTCACTGAAAAAGCTGGTAATGGTGAAATTGTTGGTGAAAATTGGAATGAAGATTGATTTTAAAAAATTTTATTTTTGTATTAATTCGTTTTTAATAAAAATAATTAAGTTTTAATTGGTAAATTGATTAATTGAATTGTATCAGCATTGAGTAAAGAACACTTTACTCAATGGTATCAGCCTCAGTTATTTTGACAACTCATGCGTAACGAAATAGGTGTACACTGTGACTTGACTACCTATTCTAAAATCAATAATAAATAAATCTTTATTTAAAATAGTATATCTATTTAAAAATGGATTTATTTATGTTCGAGACTTTTTTTAAATTTTATAATGTATACAAATGTTTTTTTATTCAAAAATGTGTACACCAGAAGCATGATACAACAAACCATGCACCAGAAGAGTTAGTGCAGGTCCTACAAATAGACAAATCAGCTGGTTAAATGTCAAAGAATTTAGCGGGTTTTCTTGAACGTTTTAAAGAAAAGAATAAGCACAATGGCAAGGCCCTACTCACATGAAGAGGCCAATGAAATAATTCAGTACATAATAGAAAATGAGGCGTACTTTCGTGTGAAAGGTAATGCACTTTGGAATGAATTGGAGGAGAGTGGACGCCTTAACAGAACGTTTTCTTCGATGAAGGAGCATTTTAAGAAAACCTTGATGTACCAGCTGCATTACCCAAGATTTAATTTGGATGATAAAACTATAGCCAAGTTCAAGCAAGGATTTCAAGAGGGAACACTGGCCCCCAGTAAAAAGAAACAAAAAAAGAAACCGGTGGAACCAGAGGATGATTTAGGAGACTTTTAAAACTTTACAATTTATAACAACTCTTTTTAAATATATATTTTTGTATCTTTTTTTTACTATAAACCATTTTTAATTCGTTTTTTGTCTTTTTTATTAACATCACCAGCTTATAAAACAAATTTTAATTGTAAATTAGTTCTTCAAACTTAAAGCAGCTTAACCTCACTTTTTATCAATCTGACGTCTGTCAAACAGTTTTCACCTCATTTTCCCCAATTTTGACTTGTCAATGTAGGAGTGGATAAAATAAAAAAATCAAAACGTGTTCCATTCATTATTTTTATTACAGCAAATATAAAATTAAACAAATATATTATCTTACTAACAAATTTAAGAAATCACTTGTGCTACTGTTCAGCATTAACTGGATTGTATTATGCTGGTGAAAGTAAAAAAAATGTCGGTTGAATAAAGTTCAGAGGTAAATAAATTAACTAAAATAAAAACTACGTTAATCAGGTTTTCTTTTTTGGGGAGACGAGGCTGTTGGCTTTCGATTGGTCAATTCCCAAAGCACTCGAAAGTATCCTAACCACACTTCTCACGTCGGGATTGTCGGTTTCTAAAAAAAAAAGTTATGTCATTGTTTTTAGAGGTAAAAATACTTATTTTTAGTTGGGTTTTGATGAAAAGTCTAAAGCAAAATTATCCTAAGAATGTCATAAAAAAAATGTTAAACAAATCCAAAATGTAGAGAAAATATCAAAAACAAAAATAAGAATGTCAAACCATATTTAAGAATGTCAAAAACAAAAAAAAAGTCAAAACATAAAAGCAGTTTTAGAATGTAAAAATATGTTAAAAATAACAAAACATTTCAAAATGTCAAAAACACAGCTAACATTGATATTCCACTTATAAAATATATTTAAGAACATCAAAAACAAAAATATGCATGTCAAATCAACTTCAAGAATTTCAATCCATATATTTAAAAGGAGTTTTAGAAAGTATACATATGTTAAAAAGTCAAAATATATTTAAAAATGTAAAAAATAAATAAAAATGTCCAACAATATAAAAAAAACGCTTTAAGGTAAAAACATAAAAAATTGTCAAAAACCAAAACATGCGTAAAACATGTCAAAATGTCAAAAACACAGTTTTTTTTAAATATTGTCAAAATGTCTAAAAATGATAAAAACGAAGTTAAGAATGGCAATCCACTTTGAACATATATTTTAGAACGTCAAACAATATTTAATGATGTCTAACCATATAAAAACCATAAAAAACATTAAAAAAGCCAAAACATAAATTGTCAAAAACAAGTTAAGAATGAAAATCCACTTAGAACGACAAAAACAAAAATAAGAATTTCAAACAATATAAAACCCTGTCAAAACATTAATATCGTCAAAATTTCTTAAAATGTAAAAAAAACTGTCGTATTTGTATTTTAGAACGTCAAAAACAAAAATAAGAATACCCAAACCATCTTTAAGAATGTAGAATGTCAAAAACAAAAACCATATTATACCAACAAGTTTTATAATGAATTTTAAAAAAATGTCAAAAAAATAAACAATATAAAAAATTCCATTTAGAACGTAAAAAAATTGTCAAAAACAAAAATAACAATGACAACTATAAAATACGCATTTTAGAACGTCAGAAACATGAAATATTTAAAAATGTCAAATCGGTTTAGAATGACAATTCACTTTGAAAATATATTTTAGAACGTCAAACCATATTTAAAGATGTCAAACCATATGAAAGCAGGATTAGAAGGTAGAAATGTTAAAAATGTTAAAACATAAAAATTGCCAAAAACAAAATAAGAATGCCGAAATATAAAAATGTCTAAAAATGATAAACACAAAGTTAAGAATGACAATCTACTTTGAACGCCAAAAACAAAAATAAGAATGTCAAACAATATAAAACATTGTCAAAAACAAAAAAAGAATGCCGAATTATAAAAAACGCATATTAGAACTCCAAAATACATAAAATATTTTCAAAATGTCTAAAAATGATGGGAACGCCAAAAACAAAAATAAGATTGTCAAACAATTTAAAACATTGTCAAAAACATTTATATAGTCAAAATATCTTAAAATGTCAAAAAAACAGTTTAGAATTACCATAAAATTCAAAAATATATTTTAGAATGACAAAAACATATATTAGAATGACAAACAATGTAAAAAACGTCAAATAATACTGCTCCCACCTTGAAATATCAAAAATTTAAATAAAAAAAATGTTCAAAACATACCGTCTGTCGTGATTTCTCGCTCCAACTTAAGTTTTTCCTTGTTCATTTGCAACATTCCCTCTTCAATGGTCCCTTCGGATATCAGCCTGTAAATAAATAAAAAATAAGTATCAAAAAGTCATCTTTGAAAAAAATATGCAAACCTACCTGTAAACAGTGACAGGTCTCGTTTGTCCCATACGATGACACCTGTCTTCGGCTTGCTTGTCGTTGTAGGGATTAAAATCGATGTCGTGAATTATCACCGTGTCTGCAGCCGTCAAATTTATGCCCAAACCACCGGCTTTCGTCGACAACAAAAATATAAAAATGCTGCGGTCTTCGGTGTACTCGTTTATCAGTTGTTGCCTGGGAAAAGAGTTTTATTAGGGTTCGAAAAAAATCAGAAAAAGTTGCCCCACCTTATGTTGACGGCCGTGCTTCCGTCCAGCCTAAGGTAGCTGTGATTTCTGACTCGCAAGTACTCCTCCATCACGTTCAACATGATCACGTATTGGCTGAAAATCAGCACGCGGTGCCCATTGGACTTCAAATCCGGCAGCATGTTGTCCAAGTGATGAAACTTACCGGAAACGGTCAAAAGGTTGTCGGGCAAAATGAACTTTGTGAGAGTCTAAAGAAAAATTACGAATGTTGTCAGCAAAAATGACAGGTGGCCAAAAATGAGATGTAAAAACAAAACAGATCGTAACAAAATAAAATTGTTCGTGTGTAAGGCAAAATTGTTGTTGTCAAAAATAGGCAGATGTGAAAAAATTACATCAAAACATTACATAATTAAATGTTAAATGGCAAAATTGTAAAAAAAAATTACATTGTCAAAAAATGACGAATGTCAAAATCTTGGCAAAATTAACAAGTCTAACGAAAAAATAACAGATGTCAATAAATAACAGATGTCAAAAAACGAAATATCAAAAGATGATTTAGAAAAATGACAATTATAAAAAAGTTCAAAAAGCAGAAATTTACAGAATCTGATGTCTAAAGACACATAAAATGTCATAATTGTAACAAAATGAACTTGTTCAAGGTTTAAAGAAAAAAATGACAGATGTCAAAAAAATTACTGGTGTCAAAAATTAGACAAAATTAAAAATGACAGATGTCAAAATCGTCATTAAATAAACTTGTTTAAAGTTGACAAAAATGAAAAATTTAAAAAATGACTGGTGTCAAAAAATTACAATGTCAAAAATGACAGATGTCAAAAAATCACAGAAATAATGAAGAGTAAAAATTTTAAATGTCAAAAACGTAAATAAAGTTTTTATATTTAAAAAATGACAGATGTAAAAAGATGGAGCATAAAAAATCAGATGTCAAAAATGACAGATAAAATATCTTAATCGTTACAAAATCAACTTGCTCCGAGAAAAAAAATGACAGATTAAAAAAGTTACGAATATCAATAAAAAGAAGAAAATGTTAAATGTCAAAAAATGACGGATGTAAAAAAAATGATGAATGTCAAAAATGACAGGTGTCAAAAAATTATACATGTAAAAATACACGAAGGCAGATGTCGTTTTTGTTGCTAAGCAAAAATGTGTTAAATGTAATATTATGTAAATAATAAAGGATAACATATTTTTGCTTGGCACAAAAAACGAGTTTTCAAATGAAATGTCAGAAATGACAGATAAAATGTCATAATAGTAATAAAATTATCTAACTTAGGATATAAAAAAAGACAGATATAAAAATCAAGTCCAAAGAAAAATTGACAAAAATAATGTCAAAATTTTAACAAAATTACCTTTTTCAGAATCTATAGAAAAAATAACATGTAAAAAATGTCAGATATCAGAAAAGTTAAGAAAATCAAAAAATTATAGATGCAAAAATGTCAAATCGCCGTTGAAAATACACAAAGTGAAGTAAAAAATAATAAAGGTAGGTATATTGTTTATCACAAAAAACGAGATGCTCCTTTATGTATTTTCAAATAAAATGTTAGAAATTACAAATAAAATGTCAGAAATAACAGATGTCTAAAATGACAGATGTCAAAGATTACTGTTGTTAAAAATTACAGCTGTCAAAAAGTTAAGAATACCAATAAATGACAAGAAAATGTTAAATGTCAAAAAATGACAGGTGTCAAAACATTATGGATGTAAAAATGTCAAATCGCCCTTGAAAATACACAAAGGCGTATGTGGTTTTTGTTGTTAAGGAAAAATGTGTTAAGTGTAAAATAATAAAGGTTAACATATTTTTGTTTAGCCCGAAAACCGAGATGCTCCTTTACGTATTTTCAAATAAAATGTCAGAAATTACAAATAAAATGTCAAAAATTACAGATGTCCAAACTGACAGATGTCAAAAAGTTAAAAATATCAAAAAATTACAAGAAAATGTTAAATGTCCAAAAATGTAAAAAATGAGAAATGTCAAAAAATTATAGATGTAAAAATGTCAAATCGCTGTTGTGTTAACTGTAATATGTATTAAATAATAAAGGTTAACATATTTTTGCTTAGCACAAAAAACGAGATGCTCCTTATGTATTTTAAAATGAAATTTCAGAAATGACAGATAAAATGTAACAAAATGAATTTTTTCAGAATCTATAAAAATGACAGATGTAAAAAAACTGGTGTCTAAAGAAAAAAATGTCAGAAGAAAAAATGACTAATGTAAAAAATGACTGGTTTCAGAAAATTACATAAATCAAAAAATTACATTTCCAAAAATGACAGATGTCAAAACAACAACACATAAAAAATAAAAAATTTTAAATCGCAAAATCGTAAATAAACTGTTTATAGTTGAAAAAAATGACAGCTGTCAAAAAATAGGATTTAAAAAATGAGAGATGTCAAAAATTACAGATAAAATATAATCGTTACAAAATAAACTTCTTTCGAGAAAATGACAGATGTCAAAAAATTACGGATGTATAAAATGACAGATTTCAAAAAGTTACTAATACCGATAAATGACAGTAAAATGTTAAATGTAAAAAATGACGGATGTCAAAAATGAGAATTCAAAAAGTAAAATGTATCAAAATGAATTTTTTCAGAATCTATAAAAATGACTTATGTCAAAAAATGACAGATGTAAAAAAAGACTGGTGTTTAAAGAAATAAATGTCAGAAGCAAAAATGACAAATGTTAAAATGACTGGTTTCAGAAAATTACATAAATCAAAAAATTACATTTTCAAAAATGAGAGATGTTAAAACAACACAAAAAATAAAAAATTTAAATGGCAAAATCGTAAATAAACTGTTTATAGTTAAAAAAATGACAATGTCAAAAAATAAGATTTAAAAAATGACAGATGTCAAAAATTACAGACCAAATATAATCGTTACAAAATAAACTTTTTCCGAGAAAATGGCAGATATCAAAAAGTTACTAATACCAATAAATGACAATAAAATGTTAAATGTAAAAAAATGACGGATGTCAAAAATGAGAATTCAAAAATTACAGATAAAATATAATCGTTACAAATTAATTTTTCCGAGAAAATGACAGATGTCAAAAAATTACGGATGTATAAAATGACAGATTTCAAAAAGTTACTAATACCGATAAATGACAGTAAAATGTTAAATGTAAAAAAATCACGATGTCAAAAATGTTAAATGTCAACAAAATTATCTTGCTCAGAATTTAAAAAAAGACATGTCTAAAGGAAAATTGACAAAAATGAAAAAAATAACAGACAAATTGTCAAAATCGCAACTAACAATAAAATAATTCGGTACTCGCCCTAAAATTCTTGGCCATGGTGTGTATCTCGAAGTCCGACATCCACGTCAAATCTTCGACGATGTACTCGACCTTGGTGTCCTTGTAATTGGGATCGCTGGCCAAGATCTTCGCGATCGCGGTAATTTTATCGAGCCCGTAGTTGTAGCGCAGCAAGAGCGGATGGTTCGACAGCTTGCGCAGGTCGGACATCATCGACATGCCGTTGTAGCCGGTCTCGGCGCTGGCGCTCTGAAACGACCCGACCAGCTGCTCGTACTTGTGCTTCTGCGACGCGGCCAGCGGCACCACCGCCACGTGGTCCGACTTCTTCGGCAGGTCCTGCAGCACGTCGCACTTGAGGCGGCGCAGCACGAACGGCTTCATTATGCGCTTGGCCTGCTCGATCTGCTCGCGCTCGAAGGCCGGCAGCGTGTCGTCCTCCTGCTTGCCTTTCTGAAAAACGTCCGAAGAACCGGGTAAACATTTTTTTCTACGACCACTAATCGTTGCTTAGAAAATTAATCTTTTCTTTGGAAAATTTTTGTTTTCAAGATTCAAAAATCCTTAAATTTCAAACACTTTCAAATTTTTAAAAATGTCCAAAACTTCAAGAATTTTAAAAATTTCAATAATTCGGAAATTTCGAAAAGTTTTAAAATGTATACATAGTATCATAAATTGCAAAAATTTCAATAATTACAATAATTGGTTACAAAATTTTAGTTTTCAAAATTCAAAAATCCTTAAATTTTTAAATTAGGAAATTTCGAAATTTTTTAAAATGTATAGAATCAAAATTGCAATAATTACAAAAATCTTGAAAATTTTAGTTTTCAAAAATCCTTAAATTTCAAAAATGTTTGATATTTAAAATGAAGATTTTTCAAATTTAAAGAATTATAATTCTTGATAATTATCAAAACTCCAAGCATATTAAAAATTTCAATAATCTGGAAATTTCAAAATTTTTTAAAGTATACACTTTCAAGTTTTTAAAAATGTTCAAAATTGTAATCATTTTAAAAATTTTAATAATTAGGAAATTTCGAATTTTTTTAAAATGTATAGTATCAAAATTGCAATAATTACAATAATTTGGAAAATTATAGTTTTCAAAATTCAAAAATCCTTAAATTATTAAAATGTTTGAAATTTGAAATTTTTAAAAATGTCCAAAATTGCAAGCATTTTAAAAATTTCAATAATTAGGAAATTTCGAATTTTTTTAAAATTATCAAAATTGCAATAATTTCAATAATTACAATAATTTGGAAAATTTTAGTTTTCAAAATTCAAAAATCCTTAAATTTTAAAAATGTTTGAAATTTGAAATGAAGATTTTTCAAATTTAAAGAATTATCAAAATTCCAAGCATTTTAAAAATTTCAATAATTTGGAAATTTCAAAAACATTTAAAATGTATACTTTCAAATTTTTAAAAATATCCAAAAATGTAAGCATTTTAAAAATTTCAATAATTAGGAAATTTCGAATTTTTTTTAAATTATCAAAATTGCAATAATTACAATAATTTGGAAAATTTTAGTTTTAAAAATTCAAAAATCCTTAAATTTCAAAAATGTTTGAAATTTGAAATGAAGATTTTTCAAATTTAAAGAATTATCAAAATTACAATTACAATAATTTGGAAAATTTTAGTTTTAAAAATTCAAAAATCCTTAAATTTCAAAAAAGTTTGAAATTTGAAATGAAGATTTTTCAAATTTAAAGAATTATCAAAATTCCAAGCATTTTAAAAATTTCAATAATTTGGAAATTTCATAAAATTTTAAAATGTATAGTATCAAAAATTACAATAATTTAAATAATTACAATAATTTGAAAAATTTTAGTATTCAAAATTCAAAAATCCTTAAATTTCAAAAATGTTTAAAATTCCAAGCATATTTAAAATTTCAAATTTCAAATTTTTTAAAATGTCCAAAATTGCAACAAATATCAATAATTTGGAAATTTCGAAAAGTTTTAAAATGTATACATAGTATCATAAATTGCAAAAATTTCAATAATTACAATAATTGGTTACAAAATTTTAGTTTTCAAAATTCAAAAATCCTTAAATTTTTAAATTAGGAAATTTCGAAATTTTTTAAAATGTATAGAATCAAAATTGCAATAATTACAAAAATCTTGAAAATTTTAGTTTTCAAAAATCCTTAAATTTCAAAAATGTTTGAAATTTAAAATGAAGATTTTTCAAATTTAAAGTATTATCAAAATTGAATAAAGATTTTTCAAATTTAAAGAATTATCAAAATTCAAAATTTAAAATGTATACAATTTGAAATTTTTAAAAATGTCAAAAATTGTAAGCAATTTAAAAATTTCAAAAAAAAATTTATAACGTATAGTATCAAAAATTACAATAATTAAAATAATTTGGAAAATTTTAGGTTTCAAAATTACTTAAATTACTTAAATTTCAAATTTCAAATTTTTTTAAAAATGTCCAAAATTGTAAGCATTTTAAAGATTTCAATAATTAGGAAATTTCGAATTTTTTTAAAATGTGTAGTATCAAAATTGCAATAATTTCAATAATTACAATAATTTGGAAAAATTTAGTTTTCAAAATTTAAAAATCCTTAAATTTAAAAAATGTTTGAAATTTGAAATGAAGATTTTTCAAATTTAAAGAGAATTATCAAAATTACAGGCATTTTAAAAATTTCAATATTTGAAAATTTCAAAAAAATTTAAAATGTTTACACTGACATTTTTAAAAATGTCCAAAATTGTAAGCATTTTAGAAATTTCAATAATTAGGAAATTTCGATTTTTTTTTAAATGTATAGTATCAAAATTGCAATAATTACAATAATTTGGAAAATTTTAGTTTTCAAAATTCAAAAATGCTTAAATTTCAAAAATGTTTGAAATTTGAAATGAAGATTTTTCAAATTTAAAGAATTATCAAAATTCCAAGCATTTTAAAAATTTCAATAATTTGAAAATTTTAGTTTTCAAAATTCAAAATTTTTAAAAATGTCCAATAATATTTCAAGACTATTTGTAATTGGAAAAGTTAATATTTAACATAAATATAACAGTTAATTGTGAATAATAAATTCTAAGTTTTAGTGCCTTTATTTAAATGGAGAAGGCAAATTTATTGATTTTAAGTAACTTATAGTAACATAAAAATTAAAAGATTAAGACAAAAGTAATTTAAAAAGCTGTCAAACACGTTTTTAGGTTATTTTAAACAACAAAACTTACGGAATTTTTTTGGAACAGGCTCTTCAAATCGTCCACCTTCTCGGAAAATATTTTGGGCATCACGAAGTTGAGGAGGGACATCAGTTCCAACAGGTTGTTTTGCAACGGGGTGCCGGTCAGCAAAATCCTGTGTTTGGCCTGAAAAAAATAAATAAATCAGAAACGCAAGGAAAACCGCAATTCGGCACTTGCATTTATCCTGATCAGGTTCTCGTAGCGCTGCGTGTTCATGTTTTTCAGCATGTGAGCCTCGTCGAAGACGACGTAGTGCATCGGCGTGACGCGGAACATTTTCCGCTCTTCGGGCGTGTTGGCGACGATGGTGTACGTCGTCAAAATGACGTCGAAATCGGCCAGCATCCCTTTGGCCAGGTCGAAGCGGAAACCGCGGCGCTCTTCGGTGCTGCCGTAGTACATGAAGACTCGCAACTCGGGGCACCAGCGCGCAAACTCCGAACGCCAATTGTCTTGAAGAAAACAAGAATACTTAAGAATGTCCAACATGTTTTTTAAGAACGTCAAACGCTTAAAAAACTGCCAATATATCTTCAAGCAAATTTAAGAATCTCAAACACCTACTAAAATGCAAAACGTATTAAAAATTGTCAAAATCATATTCAAGAATGTCAAAATACTTTTTAAGAACATCAAACGCATTTAAAAATGTCAAATGCACATTTTAGAATATCAACATGGTTTTTGAAAGTGTCAAACACTTGAAAAATTGACAATATATCCTATAGAAAGTCAAAAGCAAATTAAAGAATTCCAAATATCTACTAAAATGCAAAAAGTATTTAAAATTGTCAAAATCATACTCAAGAATGTCAAAATACTTTTTAAGAACATCAAAGGAATTTAAAAATGTCAAATGCACATTTTAGAATATCAAACATGGTTTTGAAAGTGTCAAACACTTGAAAATTGCCAATATATCCTATAGAAAGTCAAAAGCAAACTTAAAAATGTCAAAATAATAATTAAGAATGCCAAACACCTATTTAAAATTGTCAAAAGCATATGCAAGAATGTCATAATACTCTTTAAAAACATCAATGGCATTTAAAAATTGTCAAAATCATATTTTAGAATTTCAAACATGGTTTTTAAAAGTGTCAAACACTTGAAAAATTGACAATATATCCTATAGAAAGTCAAAAGCAAATTAAAGAATTCCAAACATCTACTAAAACGCAAAACGTATTTAAAATTGTCAAAATCATATTAAAGAATTTCAAAATACTTTTAAAAAACATCAAACACATTTAAAATGTCAAAAACACATTTAAGAAAATCAAACATGGTTTTTAGAAGTGTCAAACACTTAAAAAATTACGAATATATCCTATAGAAAGTCAAAAGCAATTTTAAGAATGTCAAACACCTACTAAAATGCAAAATGCATTTAAAATTGTCAAAATCATACTCAAGAATGTCAAAATACTTTTTAAGAACATCAAACACATTTAAAAATGTCAAATGCACATTTTAGAATATCAAACATGGTTTTGAAAGTGTCAAACACTTGAAAAATTGCCAATATATCCTATAGAAAGTCAAAAGCAAACTTAAGAATGTCAAAATAATAATTAAGAATGCCAAACACCTATTTAAAATTGTCAAAATCATATGCAAGAATGTCATAATACTCTTTAAAAACATCAATGGCATTTAAAAATTGTCAAAATCATATTTTAGAACTTCAAACATGGTTTTTAAAAGTGTCAAACACTTGAAAAATTGACAATATATCTTATAGAAAGTCAAAAGCAAATAAAAGAATTTCAAACATCTACTCAAATGCAAAATGTATTTAAAATTGTCAAAATCATATTTAAGAATGTCAAAATACTTTTAAAAAACATCAAACACATTTAAAATGTCAAAAACACATTTAAGAATACCAAACATGGTTTTTAGAAGTGTCAAACACTTAAAAAATTACGAATATATCCTATAGAAAGTCAAAAGCAATTTTAAGAATGTCAAACACCTACTAAAATGCAAAATGCATTTAAAATTGTCAAAATCATACTCAAGAATGTCAAAATACTTTTTAAGAACATCAAACACATTTAAAAATGTCAAATGCACATTTTAGAATATCAAACATGGTTTTGAAAGTGTCAAACACTTGAAAAATTGCCAATATATCCTATAGAAAGTCAAAAGCAAACTTAAGAATGTCAAAATAATAATTAAGAATGCCAAACACCTATTTAAAATTGTCAAAATCATATGCAAGAATGTCATAATACTCTTTAAAAACATCAAAGGCATTTAAAAATTGTCAAAATCATATTTTAGAATTTCAAACATGGTTTTTAAAAGTGTCAAACACTTGAAAAATTGACAATATATCTTATAGAACGTCAAAAGCAAATAAAAGAATTTCAAACATCTACTCAAATGCAAAATGTATTTAAAATTGTCAAAATCATATTTAAGAATGTCAAAATACTTTTAAAAAACATCAAACACATTTAAAATGTCAAAAACACATTTAAGAATACCAAACATGGTTTATAGAAGTGTCGAACACTTAAAAAATTACGAATATATCCTATAGAAAGTCAAAAGCAAACTTAAGAATGTCAAACACCTACTAAAATGCAAAAAGTATTTAAAATTGTCAAAATCATACTCAAGAATGTCAAAATACTTTTTAAAAACATCAAAGGAATTTAAAAATGTCAAATGCACATTTTAGAATATCAAACATGGTTTTGAAAGTGTCAAACACTTGAAAATTGCCAATATATCCTATAGAAAGTCAAAAGCAAACTTATGAATGTCAAAATAATAATAAAGAATGCCAAACACCTATTTAAAATTGTCAAAATCATATGCAAGAATGTCATAATACTCTTTAAAAACATCAATGGCATTTAAAAATTGTCAAAATCATATTTTAGAATTTCAAACATGGTTTTTAAAAGTGTCAAACACTTGAAAAATTGACAATATATCTTATAGAAAGTCAAAAGCAAATAAAAGAATTTCAAACATCTACTCAAATGCAAAATGTATTTAAAATTGTCAAAATCATATTTAAGAATGTCAAAATACTTTTAAAAAACATCAAACACATTTAAAATGTCAAAAACACATTTAAGAATACCAAACATGGTTTATAGAAGTGTCAAACACTTAAAAAATTACGAATATATCCTATAGAAAGTCAAAAGCAAACTTAAGAATGTCAAACACCTACTAAAATGCAAAAAGTATTTAAAATTGTCAAAATCATACTCAAGAATGTCAAAATACGTTTTAAGAACATCAAAGGAATTTAAAAATGTCAAATGCACATTTTAGAATATCAAACATGGTTTTGAAAGTGTCAAACACTTGAAAATTGCCAATATATCCTATAGAAAGTCAAAAGCAAACTTAAGAATGTCAAAATAATAATTAAGAATGCCAAACACCTATTTAAAATTGTCAAAATCATATGCAAGAATGTCATAATACTCTTTAAAAACATCAATGGCATTTAAAAATTGTCAAAATCATATTTTAGAATTTCAAACATGGTTTTTAAAAGTGTCAAACACTTGAAAAATTGACAATATATCTTATAGAAAGTCAAAAGCAAATAAAAGAATTTCAAACATCTACTAAAATACAAAACGTATTTATAATTGTCAAAATCATATTAAAGAATGAAAAAATACTTTTAAAAAACATCAAACACATTTAAAATGTCAAACATGGTTTTTAGAAGTGTGAAAATTACGAATATATCCTATAGAAAGTCAAAAGCAAACTTAAGAATGTCAAACACCTACTTAAATGCAAAAAGTATTTAAAATGGTCAAAATCATATTCAAGAATATCAAAATACTTTTTAAGAACATCAAAGGCATTTAAAAATGTCATTTTAGAATATCAAACGTGGTTTTTAGAAGTGTCAAACACTTGAAAAATTGTCAATATATCCAATAGAAATTCAAAAGCAAACTTAAGAATGTCAAAATAATAAGTAAGAATGTCAAACACCTACTAAAATGCAAAACGTATTTAAAATTGTCAAAATACTTTTTAAGAGCATAAAAGGCATTTTAAAAATGTCAAAAACACATTTTAGAATATCAAACATGGTATTTAGAATTGTCAAACACTTAAAAAATTGCCAATATATCCTATAGAAAGTCAAAATCAAACTAAAAATGTCAAAATAATAATTAAGAATGTCAAACACCTACTAAAATGCAAAACGAATTTAAAATTGTCAAAACCATATTCAAGAAAGTCAAAATACTTTAACATTATGTCAAAATTTAGAATATCAAAAATGGTTTTTAGATGTGTCAAACACTTAAAACATTACCAATATATCCTACAGAAAATCAAAAGCAAACCTAAGACTGTCAAAACCAGTGGCGTAGCTAGCCTCGAGGGGGCCCCGTATCAAAAATCTGGTAGGGGCCCTTATACGAAAAAAGCTGCAGGTAAAAAAAATTGTGGGTATCACGCCCAAAGTCTATTTTGGGGAAACAAAAAAATTTTTTAGGGTATCATTTTTTGCATTTACCAATTTTTTATAATTTAATAAATAATATATGTAGGTATACATAGCTTTTTATGTACAAGCAAATTTTAAAATTTGGTCAGGTTTTAGACATTTACCGTTCTTCAACATCTTTTAAAACGTTTCTATTTTAATATAAAGGCAAGTCATTTGAAATAATTGTAACGCTAATAATTATTTCTAATTTGCTATTAATATAACCTATGATAATAACACGCAAAGCAGACTCAGTAGAGCACAGAACAATATGCGCAGACTGCGCCGCAGAAACAATTCGTATGAGTTCATGGCCTCGTTGGAACAGGATATTCAGGAACATTTTAATTTAATAAATCGAAGTATAAACAATTAAATAATATTATTATTTATTTATTTATTTATTTATTTAATTTCATGCCTCAATTTTTTTTAACATGTGGGTAATATGTTTTTTGCTTACGAATGTCGAAGCCAATCGGGGCCCCCCTAGCCCGGGGCCCCGTATCATTGATACGGCTGATACCGCGGTAGCTACGCCCCTGGTCAAAACCATAATTAAGAATGTCAAATACCTACTAAAATGCATTTAAAAATGTCAAAAACACATTTTAGAATATTAAACATTGTTTTTAGAAATGTCAATAAAGCTTCAAATGTTAAAATAATAATTAAGAATGTCAAAATTTAAAAAACAAAATATGTATGTTTTTATATTTACCTAAGGTGGACGAGGGCACGATGACCAAATGCGTATTTTTGGCCGCACCAATCTCCTTTAGGTGCGCCAAAAACGAAATCACTTGCACCGTTTTTCCGAGGCCCATTTCGTCCGCCAAAATCCCGTTCACACCCTGATTGAACATCACCACCAGCCAATTTAAACCCACCATCTGGTAACCCGTCAGTTTTAACCTAAAAACGCCCAAAACGTCAAAATATGTGGTCGTTAAAAATCGATTAGATCACTCACGCGGAAGAGAGATTGCGCGGTTGCATTTTGACGCCAGCGCCGGCGGCAACGGCGCGCTCCAGCGCCTGCGCGATGTTGGAACACTTGCGCATCAGCGCTCGTATGTTGTTTCTGGTGGCCAGAACGCGCTGCGCGCTGTTCAGGAGGTCCGTGCTCACGATTTTGTTCGACTGCAGTTTTTCCACCTTAAAGGAAAAGTTTGAGACGTCAATTTGACGGCTGTCATTCGTCGGTGGCACTTACCAAATCGATCCAGCCGTTGAAAGGTCGCGCATCACAGATATATTCGGCTTTTTTCTTGCTACAACTCTGCATTAATTGCAGTTCGTTTATAGTGGCAGTTTCGAAAAATTCTAATACTTTTTTCTTATCACCCGTGAGTTCGTTACTTATTTCTACGTCAGAGTCTTCGTCGCTGCAAAAAAATATTTTTTTTACCTATTAAATGATGTGTAAATCACAAAAAAACGATAAAAATACTTGCAGAATGTGCAATTTTGTTTTTAGGAATTGTCAATATAGGTATCTTATAAAAAGTTAAAAGCAAACTTAAAATGTCAAAACAATAATTAAGAATGTCAAACACCTGCTAAAATACAAAACGTATTTAAAATTGTCAAAATCATATTCAAGAATGTCAAAATACTTTTTAAGAACATCAAACACATTTAAAAATGTCAAATGCACATTTTAGAATATCAAACATGGTTTTGAAAGTGTCAAACACTTGAAAAATTGCCAATATATCATATAGAAAGTCAAAATCAAACTTAAAAATGTCAAAATAATAATTAAGAATGCCAAACACCTACTTAAAATTGTCAAAATCATATGCAAGAATGTCATAATACTCTTTAAAAACATCAAAGGAATTTAAAAATTGTCAAAAGCATATTTTAGAATTTCAAACATGGTTTTTAAAAGTGTCAAACACTTGAAAAATTGACAATATATCCTATAGAAAGTCAAAAGCAAATTAAAGAATTCCAAACATCTACTAAAATGCAAAACGTATTTAAAATTGTCAAAATCATATTAAAGAATGTCAACATACTTTTAAAAAACATCAAACACATTTAAAATGTCAAAAACACATTTAAGAATATCAAATATGGTTTTTAGAAGTGTAAAACAATTAAAAAATTACGAATATATCCTACAGAAAGTCAAAATCAAACTTAAGAATGTCAAAATAATAAGTAAGAATGTCAAACACCTACTAAAATGCAAAAGGTATTTAAACTTGTCAAAATCATATTCAAGAATGTCAAAATACTTTTTAAGAACATCAAACAAATTTAAAAATGTCAAAAACACATTTTAGAATATTAAACATGGTTTTTATAGGTGTCAAACACTTAAAAAATTGCCAATATATCCTATAGTAAGTCAAAAGCAAACTTAAGAATGTCAAAATATTAATTAAGAATGTTAAACACCTACTAAAATACAAAACGTATTTAAACTTGTCAAAAGCATATTCAAGAATGTCAAAATAATTTTTAAGGACATCAAAGGCATTTAAAAATGTCAAACATGATTTTTAGGGGTGTCAAACACTTAAAAAATTGCAAATACCTATATCCTATGGAAAGTCAAAATCAAACTTAAAATGTCAAAATAATAATTAAGAATGTCAAACACCTACTGAAATGCAAAACGTATTAAAAATTGTCAAAATCATATTTAAGAATGTAAAAATAGTTTTTAAGAACATCAAAGGCATTTAAAAATGTCAAATGCACATTTAAGATTATCAAACATGGTTTTTTACAATTTAAAAAATTGCCAATATATCCTACAGAAAGTAAAAAGCAAATTAAGAATGTCAAACACCTACTAAAATACAAAACGTATTTAAACTTGTCAAAATCATATTTAAGAATGTCAAAATACTTTTTAAGAACATCAAACACATTCAAAAATGTCAAAAACACTAGTATGTTAAATTTGGTTTTTAGGAATTTTCAATATAAAGTTAAAAGCAAACTTAAGAATTTCAAAATAAAAATCATTAATTTAAAAAAATTAATAAGAACGCAAAGTAATCATTTTCCAAAATTTAGTCAATTTTATTTGACATTTGACAACTGTCAAGCGGTTTTAACCTCACTTTGTCAATCTGACACCTGTCAGAAAAGTTTAACCTCACTTTTTTACAATCTGACATCTGTCAAATGCTTAGGCTTACTTTTTCTCTAAATATGTGGTAAAAATGCAAAAAAAAATATGTTACTAACCTGTCAAATACTCTGTTATCTTTAAAATCTCTAAGGCTCCCCAGACTGTCATCACTATCTTCTGAGCTTCTTCTTCTTCTGGCCTTTTTTTTTCTGGGCATCATATCCACATCAATATTTTTCCTCTTGAAACTGCTACTCGTCCCGTTTTGCCTGTTCTCATAGCCCCTGCTTTTTGGCAGCTGGTAGTTCTGGTAGCTGACACTTTGCTGCATCTGCTGCTGTTGGTATTTAAGAACATTGTCTATTTCACTTTTGTTTTGCCTTTCTTCGTAGTTTTGCTTCCACTCCGAGTACACCCTTTGAGGCACCTGGCTTTGGCCGTGCTCTTTGGACAGCTCAGCAGCTGCAGAGTCAGTGTTGAAGCTGTGTTTTGAGAGAACGTCATGTATGACCTAAAATAGTGCCCAGTTGTACACGAAATGTTAATGCAATGTCTACATAAAGTTAATAGCTCACCATTGCTTCCAAGTTGGGAAAAATCTCCAGCAGAAATTTCATTTGCTTCTCCTTCTCTAGTATCGATGGATTTTTCATGTTTTTTTTATTACTTTGTACAAAATCCACCTTTTTCAGTATTGATTCGCATTCGGAATCAGAATCGCTAAAAGGATTGATAATTCTACGTCTTATAATCACTTTTCTTTCGCCCCCTTCAGCTTCAGGAGCTAAAAAACAATGAAAATTATAACCAATGCACCTAACCCTGCAATTAACGTTTTTCCAGTAATTGAACTTACAACCGTTTGCCTGGGAATTGGGCGACAAAGTGGTATTTTTTTGTTTACGGAAATCCGGCAGGTTTAAAAGAGAAGGGCTGCCTTCCTCGGACATCTTTAAAAACTCAACAAAAACCAAAGAAAATCGCGAGAACTTAAATTTACTCTTGGATCAACTTAGCCACAGGAACTTTTCGATTTCGACAGGTGGCCACACTGTTCTGTCACTGAAGTGAACAGTGTGTTTACCGCCAATTTACATCAAATTCAAATGAATTTACAATTTTCGTTTAAACGATTTTAATAAGGGCGAATTTACGTGATAAAAGTGGCGGAAAATTCAGTAGCGTTTGAGAAAATTAAGTTTGAAAATGTAAATTTTTGACAAGTACTGTCAGATTTACAGCAACGTTGCCATAAATAAAATATTTACGTTTAAACGGGGAAATTTTATATACAGCATTTTTCTACATTAAAATGATGATTATAGCAACAAATCTTGAATAATTAGACTTTCACGTGTTAAAAATGGGTTCAGACTTACGTTTTCTTTTACTTGAAGACTCAGCTTTCCGACGAACTCTCCATAATGCAAAATAAACGAAATTTGTTTATTAAAAACAAATACCGTGTCTCCTTTGATTAGACGAACGTTAAACAGCAAATTAACATGCATAACTTTAAAACGCACGAAGAAAACTTAAAACCGATTACATTGTGCACATTTTAACTCGACTTTTGACTTAATTTTTTTTTAATTTTCACGTTTGACGTGCTTTTTGGCGCGAAATTTCAAACTCGCGTAGTTCGATTTTTGCCAGTCAGAGGTCGCAATTTCGTTTGACGTTTGACAGCCTAAAGACGAGATTTTTTCGGTAAAAATGGCAGGAATCGTGAAGAATATCCGCGCTTTAAGCAAACAGACCAACTATTTGAGGTCTTTTGCCACAAGATCTCTCGCTGTGGGTGTAAACAACAAAATCAACCGGCCCCAACAGAGCTTAGTTAAAAGCACCTTATTTTTGACGTCTACACAGGTAATTATGACTTATTTATGCTTTCAGAGGGTTTATTTACATGGTTTACAATCAATTTACGTGAATACACCATTGTGTTATCATTTTGCTTCGTTATTTCGCGAAAAAATCGATTTAATTGCATTACATAACTTCTAACCCAACTTTTTGTGCCTGCCAAACATTTGGTGTATAAAGGAGTATTTTGTTGTTCAAGCCAATGCAAAGCAGGTTCTATTCGCCGGAAGTGACGAAATCCAAACCCACCGAGCAGGAAATTAAAGACAGGGTGTTGAAAGTTTGCTCGTCCTACGACAAAGTCACTGCCGACAAGGTAATTTGAACTGTGGTCTTTTTCTGCTTTCAGACAATTGTATCGCCGCACGAGCAGAGTTACAGTTCCAAGCCTCCGTTAACCTTAAAACTCATTGCGGACCGAGTCATTTTGGTTTTAAATTTGTATGATAAAATAGCCCCTGAGAAGGTACGGTAACTTTTGCTTGTGTTAGGATGCATTCATATAACTATTTTTGCTTAGTCTGTTGTTGAAAATACTTAAAAACAGTTATTATTGACAAAAAGTTTCTTAAAGGTAATTTTTGAAAAAATATGTGTATTCAATTGTTTTTTATACTTTTTTATGAAATATTATTTTGCATTATTAAGTTTTAAACAAATTTTACTCCCCAACATTTTTTGTTTTTTGGCTTGGTTTAAGAGATAAATGCATTTTTACACAATGTCTTTTTAAGTATAATTACAAATAACTTCTGGATTTATAACCTATAAATCACCATGTATAATAGTTGTATGAATGTATTTTGTGATACAAGTCTCCATTTTATTTTTTTGCTATTTTATTTTACTTTTTAGCTAAAACTTGAGTCCCATTTCATTAATGACTTGGGTTTGGACAGTTTGGACCATGTTGAGGTTATAATGGCCATTGAGGATGAGTTTGGTTTTGAAATTCCTGATCAAGACGCCGAAAAATTACTGAGACCTGCTGATATTGTTAGGTATGTTGCCGATAAAGAAGACATATACGATTAAAGTTTTAAGAAATTTTCTTTAATTAAATATAATGTATATTTCTGTCTAGTATAAAAGCCGTTTTTTTTTGTTAATAAATGTATTTAAGACTTATAAAATGCTTTTTATTTTATTTCGCTCATACATCATAATTAATAGTAAAAACTTAAATATTCCTTATTAATAATATAATTATTAAACAATCGCAAATACACAGTCATCCTCTAATCCTAGACTTCTTATTCTCTTATTTTTATCACTTTTTTTCCTGTTGGTTGCTTCCAAACCGCCGTAAACGTCTTCAGTCTCTGAATCGGAGGTTAGGTTTTCCTCGCAGGTCAAAAAATTCAGTCCGTCCGATCTTTCGCGCTTATTTTGTCGCTTCGGGACAGCCAGCGCCCTCGTTTGAATATCTGAAATGGTAATTTAGTTAAAATTGACATTTTAAAGGTGGGTTTATGCAGACTTAAAACTTAACATTTAAGACTTAAGAATTAAAAATTAAGCGAAAATTTTGTGGCGTTCATGCAGCATTTATCTTAAGACCTAAAACTTAAGGAGTAACCAATCAAAATCGATAAAAATATCACGTGGTATGAAGTTGGTACTACCAACATTAAAATGACAATTAACATTGAAATTTTACCGTTGTGTTTTGCGAATGCGTATATTTTTGTTTATTAACGTTTTTTATAATCTGTGTTTACTAGTTTAATCTAAAATGGATCCAAACTATCTATCATTTTAGCACAGTAATTTCAAGAAAAACATGAAACACGAATTTTTAAATTTTCAGTTACAACAACCATAGAAAAACAAATAGTTTAATTTAAAATTCCCTAGTTAACGCTTGCGCAAATGCGATTTCATGTAAGAATTAAAACTTAAGACTTAAGAAAGATAAAAGTTTATTATCTTTCAAGGTCATTTTTCTTAGTTCTTAAATGTTAAGTCTTAAGTCTTAAATGGTGCATAAACGACCTTAAAGGAAATCAATGAAATAACCTAACTTTTAACTTCTTAATTGTTAAATGTTAAGTCTTAAGTTTTAAGTCTGCATAAACCAGGCATAAAACGATAAAAACTGACCTATTGTGGGTCTAATCCAGAAGTACTTCTTCTCGTATATCCTGGCGATCTGCGGCATCTCCTGCTTGAACTCCCGGTAGAGGGCGGGCTTCTTCACGACCACCTTCAGGCAGTACATCTGCAGAGTGGGCTCCGTCGACACGGCGCACGTGATCCTAACCGCACTTTTGGCAGCGGTGCTGCTCAGCATCGGATAAACCTCGTGCCGCTTCAAGTTTCGAAAGGCCGTGCCCATGGGCCGGCGGTTCACGTAGTATTCGAGCGTGCCGCGCCACATGTCCAAGTGGACCCCCACGAGGGACCCCATGCCGTACTTGACCCCGTACTTTCGCCCCAGCTGGTCGTGCTGGATGTTGCCTTTGTACGAGTAACCCCACGATTGCCCGTCGAGGCCCAGCAGGCTGCAAAACTGGTACTTCCAGTCTGCCAGTCTTATGTTGGCACTACCCACGCCCACCATCTGCAACAACAAATTTTAAACCCCCTAATCCGATTAAAAAGCGTACGCCTATGGCGAGTCAATTGAACTACTGTCACTTTTGATGACAAACGCGCAGAACCCTAAATTACAAATGACGTTTTAAGTTTTTTTGCAATATACTTTGAGTATTACTATTAATAAAGCTGTTTAGAGGCCTATTCCCTTTCTTGCTGTTTATAAAATGTTTCTAGGACAGAGAGTATCTTACTTTTATAACCTAACTAATTCAGAAAATTCACAAATTCTAAAAAATACGTGGGAAAGTCTGATTTGTAGCAAAGGTGTTTAGTGTTCTTTGTTGTAGAGGTTTTAATTTAATATTTTAAAAGATATTGATAAAACCTAAGAGATTATAAAATTAAACAAAAATGATAAAAGTATTTTGACATTTTATATTTGTCGTATTTTTAGGGTCCTTAAAGAAGCACCTGAAACTTTTTTTTTCTAAATTATAAAGACTAAAAATAATAATAATTTCTCCTACCAAAAAGTACGCCACTGATCGGCTAGGAACTTTTAATTTATTATGTTATGGTTGGTAACAAGCAGCGTTCTGTTAAAAAAGTTGCCAAATTTTGTTTAAATTCAGCTTAATCACAAAAATTACAAAATCTACAATGCAAATTGTTAATTTGGCGTTTTTGTTAATTGTTGATTATGTACGAAGGCGTAGAAGGGACAATTACACTAAATTATTTTTATTATTTAATTCTGCGTTAGCTAACACAGAATTAAATCCGCCATATTTAATTCTGCCTTAGCTAACACAGAATTAAATCCGCCATATTTAATTCTGCGTTAACTAACACAGAATTAAATCCGCCATATTTAATTCTGCGTTAGCTAACACAGAATTAAATCCGACATATTTAATTCTGCGTTAGCTAACACAGAATTAAATGCAATTAATTCCCTATTAATTAATTGTCCCTTCTACGCCTTCGTAATTATGTCATTTTTGTAATGAAGGTAAATTCAAACAAAATCTGAAATCTTTTATGACAGACTTTAGTGTATTTCTTTCAAATTTTAGGTTATGTGCTCAAATTGTAAATATCTTAACTAAGGGAAGTGCTTTTGGATTTATTTACACAAATTGAATGTTTAATCTGTGAACTTGTTCTAATTTCATTTGCATCATGAGTAAACAGAAAGAAAAAAACCGATGAAAAATTAATTTTGTGATGGAGTTTTAAAAATAGGTACTAAATTTTTTAATCATTGCTTAAGCTAATAGCTGGATGAGTAAATAAATACGGAAGGGTATTTAAGCTTTAAGGGCATAAAACATTTGTATTTATTGAGCTTTAATTTATTTTTTGCAAACAAAATTTTTAGTAACAACCAGTGGCGTATCACAAAAAATATACAAAAATTCTAATGCATATTTTTTCTTTATTTTTGGGAAAATATATGTCAAAAGGTATTCAGTATTTAAAATACCTATTACATTAATTACATGACTCCCTGTATAATAACTATTATTCATTTATAGATATAATTAATTAGGTATTAATTATGAAAAAGTAATTTATTTATGATCACTATGCCTGATAATGATATATGTTTGGTACAGTACCTATATCCTTTTTCTATGGTACCAATATATAAGTATACTGTATACAGTACAGTATACTGGAATAGGCCTCTTATTATTAATAAAACTGTTTAAAACGATTTTAATACATTTTTAAACAGTTCCAGGACAATTTTAAAACTGCTTGACCCTGTCAAATTGGCAGACTAGAAAAATCGCTTGTGGCGAGTCATTTGAACTACTGCCACTTTTGACAAGCACACATAACCTCAAACAAGGAATGACGTTTGTGATAATTTTTGTGCAATATTTCCTCGAAATGTTTATTTATGCGAGCTATCGTGCGATATTGTTGCAAAATATACACAACACTAAAGATCAAAGGTTAATAAAGCGACTAAAACGTACCACATCTGTCCCGTAGAGGGATGAAATCATTTTCACTTCCCAGTAGTGATGCCGGTTTTTGGCGAAGGGTTTTTCGCCCCTCAGCACGGCAGTGCCGTGGCTGTAGGTGGGGTGGAAAAGAATGTCTTTGTTTTCATTCGAAAAAACTATGTCGGAGGTGTTTTCTTCCTTGACGAATTTCCATTCGAACTTGTTGCTCATCGCATCGTTTTCACCGCATTTGCACTGAAGAATTCCGTCTTTGATTTCGGAAAAACACACTTCAGAAGAACAATATCTGTTAGCTAACAATTCGGCTTTATTTTTCACGTTGGCGCGCTGGCGTTCGCAAGACCGAAAATACATTTTCGATTTTCGCGTTTTCGCACTTTTCACACCTATTTATCACTTTTCTCGTGCTAAATCTACGATCTGTTTCATTTTGCTTCAATGGTTTGTTCTGTGTCAATGACTGAAAGAAATGCTGCGTTGACAAGTCTACAACTGTCAAAAAAATGCACATACATACAGTGTGTTCTAATATGTTTAATGTTTGAAATACAATTAATGAAATTATAAAACTGGCCGTTTGTTAGCAGTAATAAGGGGTTCTTTTCTGTAATAATAATCCCAGTGGCGTTGCGTAAACGTAAACGTAAACCACTGATTTTTTAAAAGTTTGTTGTTGTATCAAATTAAGGAATTAAAAAACAACTTTTTAAATTCTGTTTTCTTCTCGAGAGAAAAATTTAGGACGCAAAATCATTTATGGACACCCAGTACAAATGTTTGTTTATTTGAGTACGGCAACGTTGCAGCAGTCCCAAATCGGTTACTTCGATTTGGTTCGCAATTTTCGTACCGCTGGGTTAAAGATGTTTACAAAATCTTCTTTATGTTTTTGTGCGCGATTTTTGCTGAATTAACATGATTAAAGCCCTGAAAAACTAAATTTATCCACCAAGCAGTTATTAGGTGAGTGTTTGGGTGGTATTTTAACGTTTTATTTCCGGTTTTTCTTTTAAATCAACGCTTATAAGTATTGATTTTAGTTGATGAAAAAACGTCAAAATAAATGCAATAAAGGCAACACTGATGCATTTTTGGATTAACAAGAGCAGTCAAGGTAGGAAAGAGTTAAATTTGACACATATTGGCAACTTTTTGTTAGGTTTTGTAGGGTACGGACACAACAGACGGATTCTGTGCAGCGGTGGTGGATTCTACCCTGATCCCATGGTAACCCCCGTACACAGATTTCAGTCCATTGAAAGTGTGGCCAACAATGGCCTGCGATCATCTCGTCAACCTTATTCGCCCAGGTTATCCTACCACCCTGTACAAACATACAAGTTAGTCTTTTATCAAGATATCTATGAAATTGACAGTTTAAACGTCAATTTTTGCGCAACTGTCAAAGTGACGTTTGCGATCGTTTTTTTTTCCAGTTACCCCCATCAAAACAGCAGGTCGCCCAACGTTGCCAGATCCATGGAGCACATATCGACGACTGGCAACGGCGCGGGGGCGCCGTTGCCGCAGAGAAACTTGACAACGCCGCACCGGTCGCGTTCCCAAACGACCTGCTTCAAGTGCGGAGTGTGGTTCTTTTTTTCCATGTTCTTCTTTTTTTTCGCAGGGGTTAAGGCTTACATACACGGCGTGAGTAAAAAACATAACAAAACAATTTCAGGTTAGAATTTTTCGTTTTAGTTCAATGTCGGAGTGGAGGCGATCGTGTTTTGTCTGTTTTTGGTGTTGGTTTTAGTAGTCGGCGGTTTTGTCTCTCTATGCGAAGCAGTTTCGAACTGCGGACCGGCAACGCCGCCTGTGGACAACCCGAGCAACGACGAAACCGTCGAACAAGTAAAGCCTGATTTATAGATTGCCTTCCTTCCTCCCGTAAAAGATGAACAATACGAAAACCGTAGTGCTGTTTATAGATTACCGTATGATACCGTACGGTAATCTATAAACAGCACTACGGTTTTCGTATTGTTCATCTTTTACGGGAGGAAGGAAGGCAATCTATAAATCAGGCTTAAATACTCAAATAAACGCGAAAACGACAAAAAATTAACCGCGAAACTTTTTCAGACGCAATCCGAGGATGTCCAGCAAACAGCGCACGCGGCGGCAACGATGTCGAACGCTGAGTTGCCGCCGCCTCCCTACCACATAGCCGTGATGCTCTCGCCGCGGAACAACCTCGATCTGGCAACGGTGCAAGTGATCCGGGATTCCCCGCCCCCTTCCTACGAAAAAGCGGTCACCTAATCGCAACGTGCCGCACCCTGGCGGTGTATAACGTAACTACATTTGAAATTAAGCTGTTGTGACGTAAAAAATGAAAAAAAATTGTCACAGGAGTGTTTTAGGTGATTATTTATAATCAACCGTTGTTGATATTCTATTCCATGGTGTTTCTTCCACATTTTTGTTCCCTTCAAATAAAATTTGAGGCTATGTGTTTTTTTTAAACGAACGAAAAAGGTTAGTTATTATTGTTAACTCGCGGTATATTTGAATAATAAATACAAATATAAAGCTTCACTTAGAGTAAAAAAATAATGACAGGACCATTTTTTGTTTCTTGTGTATATTAGCTTGTAAGATATACTCGTATTATATCCACCCTAAGACTTTTAATATTAATAAGAAAAAAAGACAGAGGACTGATTTTGGTTTTTTGAAAAACGTTACATTCCTTAAAATTTTTAAAACTCCGTCTTAAAAAAAACAGACCAATATTCTCGATAGTATTAAAAATGTACAGCCAAATTAAGTATATTTAGTATATGTGCCATATTACAGAACAATACTGCCGCATGTAATACACCCATGGACAATAGTAATGCAACACTAGCAAAACTATTGTCCATGGCTGTACCTCCACTGTGAAAATTGCGCACACTTACCCCAAAGCAGTATTGTTCAAACTTAAAAGTACTTATATATATATACAAAAAAAATCGTTTTATATACCAACTTGACTTATTTTTTATAGCAGCTTAGTTTTGTATTTTTTCCGTTGGTTTTATAGCTTTAATTTTGTGATATTTTGTTTGTTTTGTGCTATAGACTTCAAGACAATCATTTCGTTTGTTTTATTTTGTTATATTTTCGATATATAACTATAGTTATAAGATGTTTGTATTTGTTAAAATAAAGGAATTTAAGTAATACGGTGTATAAATTTTAATACACTACATATCAAGTAACCAAGTGCATTTAATTGAAAAAGTGAGGTTAAAACCGCTTGACAGTTTTCAGATAAAATATCAAATAAAATTGACTTTAAATTCGAAATTGTTGTGTTAAATGACGTTTTTCTACTCCTATTGTATAATATTGACATTATTTGGGTTTTTCCTATAAAATGATAACCATTAGAACCGCCTCGCCTGACAACGGAATAAATTAACTCATTATTCCCGTTGTTGGCCATTAGTGATTGTCCGATTTCATTATTCACTGTAATTTGCACCAATCGGGTAGTTGCATATGACATCTGTCAAATGATCCAACCTCACTTTTTAATTTCATTTAATTTTTAGAAGTAGAAAAAGCAGAATAAACTATTTTGTACTTCTATTGCATAGTATTGAAGGTAATGATAAATTCATTATTATTTTTAAGAACATTTCAAGATGGTTTAAGGACAACACAAAAATTCAGTCATAATAATATATTTTTAATTATATAATCACTATTTACATTAATATTTTGTTCGTTTATTAACTTATTCACCTTTTTGTTCTTTCGTAATTTTTTGTTCTTTAGATTTTTTAGCTTTTAAAAGTTGTAGACCCACAACATACCAAAACAAGTGAATGATAAGACCAACATGATAAATCGAGTTAAAATATTTTATTATTTTGTTTATTTCCAATAAATGGAATGCAATGGCTTGGTAGGAAAACACTTTCATTTTATAGAACCACACAAACCATTCGTTGCGTTTTAAGGCCTAAAAACAAATTTATTTAGGTTATTTCAGCATTTTCCCATAACATGGCAACGTTGCAAATCAAATGTCAGTTATTAGTAATAACTTATTACCGTTCCTTGGTGATCCTTTAGCAGCAACTGCACCCAAATATCTTCAACCATGAGTCCAAAAGGTACAGTTCCAATACAAACGTAATACCCGGTCCAGACTCCATGCCAAACGGCAGAAATCATCAACGTCGCAATGGTGCGAAGTTTTTTAAATGGAAATTTTTTGTACACGTTCACCGCTAACCAGTACTGTACGCAGATGTTCCAATGTTTCATACCCTCGCGGTATGTCACGCAAAAGTCTGACCCATATGGGTTTATGTTGTAAATTGTTTTGTAGTTGTATTCTAGAGACTCCAGTTCTTTAGGGGTTTTACTAAAAAAGTTATTCTTTGAAGTCGATTCACGGCCAAACGGTTAAGTTTAGTGACTTGAACATGAAAAATATTTTTTGAGATTTTTTTTGATTTTTATCTCTTTATGATTTTTTTCACAAAAGAGAGGAAGGGAGAAGTCTTACTCGACAAATTTTGTTCAATTGCACAGCTAAATCGCGCACGTTATTTGTGTTTTACGTTGCAAGGACAAAACTAAAAAACTGGTTTGGTACTCGATTTCGATTGATTATTCTTTATATCATTGATTAAGAAACTCAACGCTTAAATGCTTATATAGTTACGTTAGTGTGTGTATTTTATCTAACGGATCATGGTGAATTATTGTAAATAAAATTCAAGAACTAAATCGTTGCATTTTCATGTTTTGCCAAAGGATCCAATTCGGTAAGTACATTTGTTGGTGCAGAATTAACTAATATAATTTATATTTAAGTTTGGGCATTTTTAAGAAATTGGTAAAAAATAATTTTTGCACAAACATAACCTTAAAATCAACTATTTTTATGTTCTGTGATTTTTATATTAGAGTTCTCTAAAAAACGCCGACAACTGCATTTTAAACAGAAAATATACCTACGAATTCATGGCAATATAATATTATATATAATACATAATATAATGGTATTTTACCGCTGAGTGGAGACTTTCTTAATCAACGCTTTTGATAATGCTAAATGCTGTTTAAATTTACACTTGTTTGTAAAATAAGCGTTTGACAGCTGATTATTAAAAGTTATTTGTTACGATGATGGTGGCGCTACTAGCGATGCTTCTTTAACACTTTTTGTACTAACCTTTCAACTAAACATTTGAACTGTTGCGAGGGCCCGTGCCCCGATTTGGGCTGCGTGATGGCGGGGTAGAGCCCCAAACCCGCCGTAACGCAGGCAGATTCCGACAGCAACAAACCGATGTAAATTCTCATGCGAAAAATAAAAAAATTAGGCCAAATGTACCAGTACCTGTAGAGCCAAGATCTTTCGTTGTAAAATTCGTCGGACAAAGCGTACTAAAAGAATTGAGTCGTATAGATTCAAAACCCGCCAAATCCATTTATTGAAAGTAAAGGACAGTAGATATGTTTGCAATACATATTAATTATGTTGTTATGGAAACATGTCTTCTGTCCTTTATTTTCAATAAATGGATTTGGCGGGTTTTGAATCTATACGACTCAATTACCACTGTATATAAAAATGGCAACACTGTGTTAGTTCTCCAATCAAATAAACGCAAAAAGAGAGGTTATTTTTACTTGTCAAAGTTTGAAAATTGTACTTACTGATAAAGGCCAATAATGACTGGCAACTAGAAAAAATATGGCGAAAATTGGGACATACTTTAATTTTTCTATTAAATTATCCTTCCAATTGTCATATTTAATGTATGGTTTTTCAATGGAATCTACGAATGTTCTGTATCTGTAATATGGTCCTGTTAAAATACCCACATAGTTAAAAGAGTAGTGTAAAATGTCTATAAATTTAAGATTGTCGATATCGTTGTGTTTTTCTTCATATTTTTCTTCTTCACTTTTACTCGAGGAATCTTTCCTTTTTTTATTTTCATGGGAACTGCTTACTTCCAAAGATAATCCCACCAATTTTAATGTTAATATCATTTGGATTAAGTTTGTATGAGCTGGCGGGTATGGTACGCCAAAATGTACCGTCGTACGAAAAAAAAACAAATACAAAAAGCAAAAAACAAACGTCGCAATGTGGCATTTTCTAAAACACAAAAATTATTACAAAAAACACAGTAAAGTGCTCATACTTTTTGCTGACATGCAGAATAATTTGCGCCGCAATCACCGTGGAAAGGAGAGGGTGCAAAATATGAACTCCAGACACTGAAAGAATAACCAATAACCCCACCAAACTCCCAACATTCTTTTTTAAATTAGGATCATTGATTTTTCTGTAAAAACAACCAAATACGATTGTGGATAATAATAGGCCCAAATAAATTACGTCGTCTAGATTCATTGTGTGGCCTCAATTTGTTTGTAGCTATTTTGCAAATAATTTATTTATTTTTTTATTTGGGTTAAAGTCCATTGCTTGAATAATAATCTAAAACAATATGAATACATTATACTATCATAAAATATTTATTTCTGGATTTTTTATTATTATTAAATTAAAAAGTCCATACCCATAATTTAATTAAAATTTGTGCGATAATTTCACAGATAAACGTCAAAATTGATAAGTAGGGTTATGTCAGAGATAAAGAAGGTTATGTTTATTTTGTTATTTTGACAGTTCGGTATGTTTTTTTATTTCGTCTTTATTAAATGATACAAACTGAACCAGTAAATACATATAATATATAATAGTAACATAAT
Organism: Brassicogethes aeneus; assembly: GCA_921294245.1. Lineage (NCBI taxonomy): Eukaryota > Metazoa > Arthropoda > Insecta > Coleoptera > Nitidulidae > Brassicogethes > Brassicogethes aeneus. Next base: position 2,842,983 of record OV121140.1, read on the forward strand.
TTTAATAGATTAAATTGTTTTCATAGTTCATTTAGGTTTCTATAGAGGGCAGCACGTATTGTTTTGATCTCAAATTTTGACGTTTCTTTATGATTAATATTTTCCCTTTTAAGTTAGTTTTAGAAGCCCCATAGAGCTTAAAAATGCCCAGTACTTCACAAATACGGAATTTTAACCTGAAGGTGAGCAAATCGATGTATTATCAGCGAAAATTAAACGTTTTATTGTAGGTTATTTTCCTAATACATTTTTGCTTTATTGCTTTGAGTTTGATGGGGTATTGGGCCACAAACGCCTATTTCTTCTACAATGCCATATTAATTTTGCTGTTGATTTGGAGTATACATCACGATCAACTGCAAGAACCTCTCCAATTGGTATGTTATATATTTTTTTTTAAATTAAAATGTTTATATAAGATTGTAACGTTTTGTAATTTAAGGCAATCGTCGTGAATGGTTGTTCGATTATTTTGGATGTGTTATTGTTGGTTATGAGTTTTCCAAATAGTCATGGTTGGTATTTATTTTAATTTTTATGATTTTGTGTGAACGTTTTATATTTCAGAGGCCCGTGAACGTTTTTCAGTTGCCATGTGTATTTTGCATATGATTGTAAGACCATTCAGCACTTTTTTGCTTATAAGGGATCTGGAAACAAGATCTGCCGGAGCAGGTATTTAATTTTTACCAAAATAATAAATTAAATATAAAACGATGTTTTCATCATAGGGGATAATTTTTAGGTTTACTGGCTGGGGGTCGTGAAGCTTACGAAGATATCGATAAAACCGGCCCCCAAGCATCTGGAAGTAAAACCGGGGGCTACAATTTCGCCACTGCAGAACAAATTTAGTTATTTAATTCAAAATAATTCTTAAGAATAAAAATGTATCTTGTAAATAATATATTTGTAGCTTTATAGTAACCCAAATGCATTTTAGGTATTAAGGTAATTGTTGTGTTAATAAAATAAATAAAACTCATTTATATGCCTAGCTACATCTTGCTTTATTTAATATTGGGCAATATTTTAGCATTTGGAAAACTTATTTGGGTACCAGCTCTTGTAACACTATCAGCTGCTACATGACAGGCAATTTTCATTGCCATCTCCATGGTAACCCCCTTTTGATTGGCCAGAACAAAAGCTAGGGCACCAATGAAAGCATCACCAGCTCCTGTGGTATCTACACTTTGTACTTTCGGACTAGAAACATGCAACAACTTGTGGTCGTCTTTATTTAAGTAGATGGCGCCCTGTGGCCCCAAAGTTATAAGTACGCTGTTACAACCTTTGCCTATTAAGTGTCTTGCAGCTGTTTCAGCTTCACTGTAAGAAAAAAATAGGTTATATTGAAAAATAAAGGCAAAGTAGTTTTTTCAAAAATTTTTACCAGGTTTAACCTCACTTTTCCAATTTGACATCTGTCAAACAGTTTTAACCTCACTTTTTTTACTTAATAAAATATAGTAATAAATGTAGTAAAAGATAAAATAGTAAAAAACTGACCTAACATTATTTACTGAAGATAACCCTGTAAAAATGGCAGCTTCAGTCTCATTTACGCAAAATATAGTTGGTAAAGTTAATAGTTTTAAATCATAAGTACTTAAAGCTGGCGCTCCGTTTAATATGGAAATCTAAAATTCATATAACTTATTTTATTTTGTCGGTTTTTCCAATCATTACCCCTTTTGAAAGTTCCAGGGTTTTTATGGCAACTTCAACGGAAGTTTCAAGCTGTAGGATAACAACTGAAGCTCTTTCTATCGCACTTTTGGCAGAGATGACGTCATTTGCGTTTAGTTTTGCGTTTGCCCCTGCTACGATGACTATTTGGTTCTCTCCAGCTTCCGATACTATTATTTGGGCAATGCCACTTGTAGAGTTGTCAGTTTTTTTTATGAACTCTGTGTTAACATTCTCTCTTTTAAGGTTTTCTATGTATTTCTCACCCCATATGTCATCTCCCACCTAAAATTTGCGAAATATTATTTTGCATTTATTTTTTTATTTTATTAATTTACTCTAGCTACTAAAGTGGTTTTTCCACCTAGTTTGGCCGCAGCGACACATTGGTTTGCCCCCTTGCCGCCAAAATTCGTTACAAACTTACTGCCATGTATTGTCTCCCCTACTTTGGGAAGCCTCGATGTATAACTGAATAATAAAAATATTGCAAAGAATAAAACTTTTTTTTTAATAATAAATAAATACCTTACAAAATCAATCATACAAGAACCAACAACAACAATATCAGTACTTGCCATTTTAAATAAATATTAATTTTAGAATTAAAATCAGATTTTATACCTATGTTAAAATATTATCTATAATTTGACCTTCAAATATTATCAACTTAATCACAGAGATATCTGCTTTAATAGCTTTTTATTAATTAAACATTATTTATTCAATATTATAAATTCATCAATTCAATTAAAATAAATGCACTTAAGCCCGGAAATTTAAAAGTGAATTTAGAAACCATGTTTGTTTACTTTTGAAATACCATAGACATAAAAGAATTAGAAAACCCGTTAATTGAAGAATATCGACATTTTTTTTAATTAAGTGACTTTTTTGTAATTATTTTATTCCTTGTGTATTTATTTTATTTAATATTATAAAAACAATGAAAAGTAAATAGAAAATTTCTCAAGATAAAAAATTCAAATTTTTGTGTTGTCACGTTGGCAGTCTGCAGCGAAACGCTCGCAGCGCCATCTATAAACACAACATGGAATAAAGCCACGTCACTCGGCAGACAAGTTCGTTTTGACGGGTTGATAAGTTATTTTTTAGGTAAAGATGAATATTTTTAGGCTTACCGGGGATATATCCCACTTAATAGCTATAATAATCCTTCTGCAGAAAATTTGGCGTACGAGATCCTGCGCGGGTAAGCGAAAATTAATGGTTTGGTGTGGATATTACCGGGTGTTAAGTTTTGATCGTTTTTATGGTTTATTGTTTTAATTTGTTAAATTAGTGCGTGGTTTATCGCTTGTGCCTTGGGGAATATTTTTATCAGCGAATCGTTTATCGTTTTCATTTACGAACATCCACGTCGATATTTTTACCTGCAATTAACCTAAATTTCGTTATTTTCTTTCAGGAATTTCAGGAAAAAGTCAAATACTATTCGCGATCGTCTACACAACTAGATACTTGGACTTGCTGACAGCCTATGTGTCTTTATACAATACATTCATGAAATTTATATTCCTAGCCACATCGTATGCTACAATTTACTTAATTTACATGAAATTTAAGGCAACTTACGACCAAAACCACGACACTTTCAGAATTGAGTTCCTAGTTGCCCCCGCGTTCGTATTAGCCTTGCTTATTAACCACGAATTCAGCATTCTAGAGGTATAACAAGTTAAATTTTAAAAAACATATTTTTATGTTTTTTTTGTAGATATTGTGGACTTTCAGTATTTATTTGGAATCAGTTGCTATTTTGCCGCAACTGTTCATGGTCAGCAAGACAGGTGAGGCTGAGAGCATCACTTCGCACTATTTGTTTGCTTTGGGCTCGTACAGGGCTCTCTACATTTTCAACTGGATTTACCGTTACGCAACTGAAAGTCACTACGATTTAATTGCGATCGTTGCCGGTGTAGTGCAGACTGTGCTGTATTGCGATTTCTTCTATTTATATGTCACCAAAGGTAAGATATTTTTTCGCTTAAATTGCTGTCAAAATTTGACAGATGTTTTTAAGGTTATCTGTCACTAAGAAATAACCACAAAATATATTTTTTTGACAGTATAACCTTGAAAATGTGTTTATGAAATAAATAAATTACATGCTAATTTTTTGTTTGATTATATTCAGGTTTTTGATAAAATATCAGTAATGTTATTTAAATTGCATTTTAAGACAGATAAATAATGCGAAAAACAAAGTGACTAGAAGTACACCGGGAGTACCGCTATTAAAAGTACACCGGGTGGAAAAAAATCCTTATTTAGCATATTTCTCAATTGTATAATATTAAATGGTCGCTCAATGGGGCAGGGGGCCCAATGGGGCGGGGTCGGTTGGGTTGGGTTGTTGAGTTTGGGTTGGTTTGGGTAATTCATACTGACATTTCATTAATTTTGTTGTTAATTGTATTTCAATCACTTAATTAAATTTTAATCAATGTTTATACAACTTGAAAGTTAGCTTAATAATTACATAATTAATATCAAGAGTTAACCAGCTCTTTACCAACTGTTATACAACTGGGCCTTAGTGTACCAATTTAATGTCAACTAATAAATCCGAAATTTTACCATCAGCTGTTATGGAAACACGCATGCGCACAAACCTGATGTACTTTTAATAGCGGTACTCCCGGTGTACTTCTAGTCACGGCGTAAAAAAAAATTGCTACCTAAACATAAATTAAAACAATAATAGTGAAAAAAGTAGTAGGTACCTATATTATTATGTTATCATTTAATTAAATTTATTTATTTGATTGTTAAAAATCGTTAAGCTTGAACTACTGAAAATGCAAAATACTTTAAAACATTATATTTATACAGGGTGTTCCGAAAATGGCTCACTATGGCCATACCACGCAATTTTTTTGACAAGTGTCTTTTAAGCTGAAATAATCAACATTTTAAAAGGGTTAACATTGTTAAAATAATCTCAACTAAAGCTAAATATAACTGTCTTAAAAATGTCAACCAAAGCTAAATATAACTGTCTTAAAAACTTAAAAAGAGTATTTACTAAAGCTATATTATAAAAAATGCCTTAAGATTGTCAATTTAAGCCAAATATACCTTTCTTAATAATGTCAATTTATACTAAATATAACTTTTAAGAATGTCAACTAAAGCTAGTCTCAAAACCTGTCTTAAGAATGTTATTTTAAGCTAAATATAACTGCCTTAAAAAAATGCCTTAAGAATATCAACTGGCTAAATATGTCAACTAAAGCTAAATATAACTGTCTTAAAAACTGCCCTAAGAGTATTTACTAAAGCTAGATATAAAAACTGCCTTAAGATTGTCAATTTAAGCTAAATATACCTTTCTTAATAATTCAATTTATACTAAATATAACTCTTAAGAATGTCAACTAAAGCTAGTCTCAAAACCTGTCTTAAGAATGTTATTTTAAGCTAAATATAACTGTCTTAAAAATGTCAACTAAAGCTAGAAATAACTGTCTTTAAAAAATGCCTTAAGAATATCAACAGGCTAAATATGTCAACTAAAGCTAAATATAACTGTCTTAAAAACTGCCCTAAGAGTATTTACTAAAGCTAGATATAAAAACTGCCTTAAAATTGTCAATTTAAGCTAAATATACCTTTCTTAATAATGTCAATAGCTAGATATAACTGTCTTAAAAAATGCCTTATCAATATGTCAACTTAAGCTAGATATAACTGTTTAAAAACTGCCTTAAGAATGTCCCTTTAAGCTTATTATAACTGTCTTAAGAATGTTAATTTGTACCAAATATAACTGTCCTATGAATGGCTACTATAAGCTAAAAAAACTGTCTTAAGAACTAAAGATAAATATAACTGTCATAAAAATTTCACTTTAAGCTAAAAATAGCTGTCTTAAGAATGTCAATTGAAGCTAGATATAACTCTCTTAAGAATGTTAATTTATACTAAATATAACTGTCTAAAAAATGTTTACTATAAGCTAAAATAACTGTCTTAAGAAGAATGTCAACTAAAAACTCTGTGGGTAAAAGGCATAAGGGGATAAGTCAAAAAGGCAATTTTTCAGTAGAGACCTTAAACGTATTCGCATTAATTCAGGAAATATATTTATGGTTAGCGGGTATACCCTTTTGTTAGCACATGTCATATCGTAACAAAAGCGTATACCCGCTAAACATAAATATATTTCCTGAATTAATGCGAACACGTTAAAAACCCTATTGAAAAATTGCTTTTTTAGACTTATCCCCTTATGCCTTTTACCCACAGAACTGCCTTAAAAATGTCAACATGGATATAACAGGGGTCTAATATTAAACCCAGCACACACCATTTGAGTAACATTTTCAGTAATTAAAAAATTGACTACTTAAGTATTCCCTTGAAAAAAAATGTACATATGTATTATGGCATAATATATTATGGTATAATATTTTTACTCAATCATTTTAACTGGACTTGGATTTTTACAAAAATTCTGAGAAATGTAATGGAATATGCAAATAAAAAATATTGCTTTGCTGTAACTTAAGAATGTCAATTTAAGCTGTTAACTGTCTTAAGAATGTCATATTTTGTATAAATTGACATTCTTAAGGCAGTTTTATCTGTCTTAAGACTTATATTTAGTATAAATTAACATTCTAAAGACAGTTATTAAGCTTAAAACTGCCTTAAGAATGTCAACAGGTTGTCAATTTAAGCTATGTATAACTCTTAACTTAAATAAGGCAGCTGAGTTGACATTTTTGCTAGATGTGTATTATATCATCATAACTTTATTATTAAAACATACTTTTTTATTTTTTAGTTTTGCATGGTAAGAAGCTCCAACTGCCGGCTTGAAGAGATTAAGTTAAGACTAAGTTTTTGTACAAAAAATCTTAAATTGTTTTAAATAAATTTTTATTATTAAGAATTTTTTTATTCTATTTATAAATTCACTAATGAAAGGGAACTATAGAGTCAAATTATAATCACAATTTTGTTAACTTTTCTTAGTGTTCCTCTTGTTGGGATATAATACTTTTTTATAATAAAGTGTGCTTAAAATATTCACTAAATTGTTCATTAATTAATGTGAGTGTATATAGGTTTAAGCTTATGTAACCAAAAATCAAATGTTATTGTATTATTTTTACTGATAGGTTTTAGAATTTTGATGCCAATATCTCAAGTATTGTAATTAAATTATTTTACTTTATTAAATCTATTCAGTATAGGTGAATCGTACTTGAAGTTTAAGTATACATCAATGTGTAAAGATCTTCCTAAATAATAAATTAATACCAAAAACAGTGTTTTATTGTCTTAAATAAATTATCTTTTTTAATGTGATGACTTTCTTAATACAGGATTCCATTGCTCAAAATATGAATAAATAATATAAGTTTATTGTATTATTTATTGTTACAAAGATTACAGGTTTGTATGTCATAAAATGTCTAAAAATGTGCAGAAAATTTTACAGAACAGTATTTTATTATTTACAAAGTGCTTTAAGTCTTTTTATGTTATTTTATCTATCTCATTTTGTTCTTTGTGTTTGTTATAAACGTGCATTCGCAAACTGCTTGTTCTCACTGTAGTATAGTCACAGTACACACAAGAGTTAGTTTTTACTTTCAACGCTACCTTCTTTTCTAAGTCATTTTGTTTCTTATGCTTGGTATAGATGTGCATTTGTAAATCATGGGTCCTCACTGTTGAGTAGTCACAGTACACACAATAGTTGGTTTTTATTTTTAACGTAACTTTCTTTTCCAACTCGTTTTGTTCCTTGTGTTTCCTATAGATGTGGTTTTGTAATAACTGCCATATCACAGTTTTGTAGTCACAGTACACACAAGAGTATTTTTTTAATTTTATTGAAACTTTATTTTCCATATCATTTTGTTCTTTATGTTTGCTATGGATGTGGTTTTGCAACCTTTTATTTTCCACCGTGGTGAAGTCACAGTACACACAAGGGTAAGTTTTTATTTTTAACGCTACTTTCTTTTCCAAATTATTTTGTTCTTTATGTTTGCTATAGATGTGGTTATGTAACAACCGCTTTCCTACTGTGGCAAAGTCACAGTACACGCAAGAAAAATCCTTTATAGATTCATTTTTAGTATTTATTTTTTGTTCATGTTCGCTGTAACCACAAATGCTTAATGTTTTACTGAAACAAAATTAAATATAAGTTTTTAAATGTTTCATAAAATGCTTAAAAGGCTAAAGATAAAGGATATAAAACTAAAATATGGTGAAATAAAACGGCCAAAGGACAAGGTAATTTATAAGGGGGGTTTATTTTTGTATTTTTTACTGGAACAAAATATTTATTTTAGCTTAATTTGGTACCTTTTAAAGTTAAAATTAGTTATTTGTTACTATTATTAATGAAACTAAATAAGTTTATTGTATTATTTATTGTTACAAAGAATACAGGTTTTTATGTCATAAAATGTCTAAAAATGTGCAATGTGCAGAATGAAAATTCTACAGAACAGTATATACTTAAAATATTTTAATATTTATCAAGATAAAAGTGCTTCAAGTATTTTTATTTTATTTTTCCCTTATCTATCTCTTTTTGTGTTTGTTTATGCACGTTTATAACGTGCATTCTCAAACTGCTGGTTCTCATTGTAGTATAGTCACAGTACACACAAGAGTTAATTTTTACTTTTAACGCTACCTTCTTTTCTAACTCATTTTGTTCTTTATGTTTTCTATGGATGTGGTTATTAAACGCCCGCTTTTCCGGTGTTGTAAAGTCACAGTACACACATGAATGAGTTTTTATTTGTATTGTCACTTTATTTTCCAACTCATTTTGTTCTTTATGCTTGCCATAGATGTGGCGTTGTAAATCAACATTCTTTCTTGCGGTGAAGTCACAGTACACACAAGAGTATTTTTTTATTACTATTTTATTCTCTGACTCATTTTGTTCTTTATGTTTATTATAAATGTGGTTATCAAACGACCGCTTTTCCGGTGATTTAAAATCACAATAGACACAAGAGTAAGTTTTTAATTGCATTGTCATTTTATTTTCCAACTTATTTTGTTCTCTATGTTTGCAATAAACGTGCTTTTGTAGTATTTGGCTTATAGTTGTGGTGAACTCACAATAATTACAAGAGTAAATTTTTGATATTATTACTTTATTTTCCAACTTATTTTGTTCTTTATGTTTGCCATAGATGTGGTGTTTTAAACCAAAATTGTCCCTTGATGTGAAGTCACAGTACACACAAGAGTATTTTTTTATTACTATTTTCTTTTCTGACTCATTTTGTTCTTTATGTTTTCTATAGATGTGGTAATCAAACGACCGCTTTTCCCGTGTTGTAAAGTCACAGTACGCACAAGAGTAAGTTTTTAACTTTATTGTCACTTTATTTTCCAACTGATTTTGTTCTTTATGTTTGCTATAAACGTGCCTTTGTAGTGTTTGGCTTCCAGTTGTGGTGAATTCGCAATAATTACAAGAGTGAATTTTTGTTTTTATTGTCACTTTCTTTTCCAAATTATTTTGTTCTCTATGTTTGTTATAGATGTGGTTATGTAACAACCTCATTCTTGATGTTGCAAAGTCACAGTACGCGCAAGAAAAATCTTTTAGAGATTGGTTTTTATTAGTTAGTTTTTGTTCATGTTCATTGATGATGTGTTGGGTTACTTCGTATTCTGGTCCTGAGAAAAAACATTCGCTGTATCGACATATGGTTGATATTTCACTGAAACAAAATTAAATGTTAACTATAAAAAATATAAAACAAAAATACTTGAATATAGAACAATAAAACGATTAAATAACAATATTAACATTTTATTTGCTTTAAGGGTGTTTAACATGTACAAGGTGGAATTGGGTATGTTAAAAATATTCAAATTAAACTTTAAAGTACCTACTTAAAAAAAGAACATTTCTAAAAACATCATTTTATTAATTTTTATTTAAAAACTTCTTCAAGCCTCTAGAAAAATATTTTTAGTTGGAGTGTAAAAAACAAGAGTATATATTTACTACTTTGTATTTTTTTTCAATTCAGTTTGTAATTTGTGTTTTTAAAAGATCGTAGGTTTTCACTGTTGAATAGTCACAGTACAAACAATATTTATTTTGTATTTTTAACGCATTTTGTTTCTTATAGATAGCATTTGTAAATCGTAGCCTGTCACTGTTGAATAGTCACAGTTCAAACAAGAGTAAGTTTTAATTTTAAACTCTACTTTCTTTTCTAATTTATTTTGTTCCTTATGTTTGCCGTAGATGTGTTTTTGTAAAGTGAAGTTTTTCTTTGCTGAGAAGTCACAGTACACGCAACGGTAAGTTTTAATTTTTAACGCTTCTTTATTTTCCAACTTATGTTGTTATTTATGTTTGCCATAAATGTGTTTGTCTAACAACCGCCTTTTCACTGCTGTATAGTCACAGTAAAAACAAGAGTAAGTTTTTATTTGTATTGAAACTTTATTTTCTGACTTATTTTGTTGTTTATGTTTTCTATAAATAAATTTTCACTATATTTTTAAAATCATTTTGTTCTTTATGTTTGTTGTAAACGTGCATTTGCAAATTACCACTTTTTACTGTTTTATAGTCACAGTACACACAAGAGTAAGTTTTTATTTTTAACGCCACTTTCTTTTCTAACTAATTTTGTTCTTTATGGTTGCTATAGATGTGGTTATCTAACATCCGCTTTCTTCCTGTTGCAAAGTCACAGTACATGCAACAAAAATCCTTTAGAGTTTGATTTTTATTAGTTAGTTTTGGTTCATGTTCGTTGAACATATGATGGGTTACTTCGTGTTCTGGTCCTGAGAAAAACCATTCGCTGTAACCACATGTGGTTAATGTTTTGGTGAAACAAAATTAAATATTAGTTTTTGTATGTAACATGAAATGCTTAAAAGGTTAAAGATAAAGGATATAAAACTAAAATATGGTGAAATAAAACGGCAAAAGGACAATAATAAATTTTTATTTCCTTTAAGGTGTACAAAAAGGCACAAAACAATATTCAATTAAATCGTTAAATTCGAGCCACAACCCAAAATGGACGTAATTTGATCGACGTTTTTCATAAAAAAAGTTTCAAAGGCTAAATTTTATTTTTTTTTCATTTTACACTTTTCTAAATCATTTTGTTCTTTATGTTTTCTAAAGATGTGCTTTTGTAAATCATGGGCTCTCAAGGTTGAATAGTCACAGTACACACAGGAGTGAGTTTTTATTTGTAGTTTTATTTTATTTTCCAACTCATTTCTTTCTTTATGTTTGCTGTAAATGTGTATTTGTAATGTTTCTTTTCTAGTTGTTGTAAATTCACAATACATACAAGAGTAAGTTTTTACTGCTACTTTATTTTCTGACTCATTTTGTTCTTTGTGTTTGCCATAGATGTGGTGTTGTAAATTAACATTATTTCTTGCTGTGAAGTCACAGTATATACAAGGGTATGTTTTTATTACTATTTTTTTTTTTGACTCATTTTGTTCTTTATGTTTTCTATGAATGTGGTTATCAAACGACCGCTTTTCCGTTGTTGTAAAGTCACAATAGACACAAGAGTAAGTTTTTAATTGTATTGTCACTTTATTTTCCAACTCATTTTGTTCTTTATGTTTATTATAAACGTGCCTTTGTAGTCTTTGGCTTATTGTTGTGGTGAACTCACAATAATTACAAGAGTGAATTTTTGTTTCTATTGTCACTTTATTTTCCAACTTATTTTGTTCTTTATGTTTGCTATAAACGTGCCTTTGTAGTGATTGGCTTATAGTTGTGGTGAATTTACAATAGTTACAAGAGTAAATTTTTGTTATTATCACTTTATTTTCCAACTCATTTTGTTCTTTATGTTTGCTATAAACGTGGTTTTGTAAATAACTATTTACTTTAGTTGTAAAGTCACAGTACACACAAGAGTAAGTTTTTAATTGTATTGTCACTTTATTTTCCAACTCATTTTGTTCTTTATGTTTGCTATAAACGTGCCTATGTAGGGTTTGGCTTCGAGTTATGGTAAATTCACAATAATTACAAGAGTAAATTGTTTCTATTGTCACTTTCTTTTCCAAATCATTTTGTTCCTTATGTTTGCTATGGATGTGGTTTTGCAACCTTTTATTTCCTACTGTGCTGAAGTCACAGTACACACAAGGATAAGTTTTTATTTTTAACGCTACTTTCTTTTCCAAATTATTTCGTTCTTTATGTTTGCTATAGATGTGGTTATGTAACAACCGCCTTCCTACTGTTGCAAAGTCACAGTACGCGCAAGAAAAATCCTTTATAGATTGATTTTTATTAGATAGTTTTTGTTCATGTTCGTTGATGATGTGTTGGGTTACTTCGTATTCTGGTCCTGAGAAAAAACATTCGCTGTATCGACATATGGTTGATGTTTCACTGAAACAAAATTAAATGTTAAATATAAAAAATATAAAACTAAAATACTTGAATATAGAAAAATAAAACGATTAAATAACAATATTAACATTTTATTTCCTTTAAGTGTGTTTAACATGTACAAGGTGGAATTGGAAATGTTAAAAATATTCAAATTAAATTTTAAAGTACATACTAAAAAATAGAAAATTTCTAAAAACATGATTTTATTCATTTTTATGTAAAAATCTTTTTAATTGGAGTGTAAAAAACAAGAGTATATATTGACTACTTTGTACTCTTTTTCAGCTCAGTTTGTAATTTGTGTTTTCTACAGATGTGCATTTGTAAATCTTGGGTCCCCACCGTTGAATAGTCACAGTACACACACGATTTATTTTGTATTTTTAACGCTACCTTCTTCTCCAACGCATTTTGTTTTTTGTGCTTGTTATAGATGTGCATTTTTAAGTCGTAGGTTGTCACTGTGGAATAGTCACAGTACACACAAGGGTAAGTTTTTATTTTTAACTCTACTTTCTTTTCCAACACATTTTATTCCTTATGTTTGCTGTAGATGTGGTTTTGTTAAGTAAAGTTTCTCTTTGTTAGGAAGTCACAGTACACGCAACAGTAAGTTTTAATTTTTAACGCTTCTTTCTTTTCCAACTCATTTTGTTCTTTGTGTTTGCTATAGATGTGGTTTTGCAACCTTCGATTTTCCACTGCTGTAAAGTCACAGTACAAGCAAGGGTAAGTTGTGATTTTTAACGCTTCTTTCTTTTCCAACTGAAGTTAAATGTGTAAAGATCTCCCTAAATAATAAATCAATAGTGTTTTAATATTTTAAATAAATTACCATTTTTAAGAACATAAAAATGCTTTATAAAATTATTTATTTTTTATTATTATTAATGAAACTAAATAAGTTTATTGTATTATTTATTGTTACAAAGAATACAGGTTTTTATGTCATAAAATGTCTAAAAATGTGTAATGTGCAGAATGAAAATTCTACAGAACAGTATTTTATTATTTACAAAGAGCATCAAGATAAAAGTGCTTCAAGTATTTTTATTTTATTTTACCCTTATCTATCTAATTATGTTTTTTGTGTTTGTTTATGCACGTTTATAACGTGCATTCTCAAACTGCTGGTTCTCACTGTAGTATAGTCACAGTACACACAAGAGTTAATTTTTACGTTTAACGCTACCTTCTTTTCTAACTCATTTTGTTCTTTATGTTTTCTATGGATGTGGTTATTAAACGCCCGCTTTTCCGGTGTTGTAAAGTCACAGTACACACATGAATAAGTTTTTATTTGTATTGTCACTTTATTTTCCAACTCATTTTGTTCTTTATGCTTGCCATAGATGTGGCGTTGTAAACCAACATTGTTTCTTGCTGTGAAGTCACAGTACACACAAGAGTATGTTTTTATTACTATTTTATTCTCTGACTCATTTTGTTCTTTATGTTTATTATAAATGTGGTTATCAAACGACCGCTTTTCCGGTGATTTAAAACCACAATAGACACAAGAGTAAGTTTTTAATTGCATTGTCACTTTATTTTCCAACTTATTTTGTTCTCTATGTTTGCAATAAACGTGCCTTTGTAGTATTTGGCTTATAGTTGTGGTAAACTCACAATAATTACAAGAGTAAATTTTTGATATTATCACTTTATTTTCCAACTTATTTTGTTCTTTATGTTTGCCATAGATGTGGTGTTTTAAACCAAAATTGTCCCTTGATGTGAAGTCACAGTACACACAAGAGTATTTTTTTATTACTATTTTCTTTTCTGACTCATTTTGTTCTTTATGTTTTCTATAGATGTGGTTATCAAACGACCGCTTTTCCAGTGTTGTAAAGTCACAGTACGCACAAGAGTAAGTTTTTAACTTTATTGTCACTTTATTTTCCAACTGATTTTGTTCTTTATGTTTGCTATAAACGTGCCTTTGTAGTGTTTGGCTTCCAGTTGTGGTGAATTCGCAATAATTACAAGAGTGAATTTTTGTTTTTATTGTCACTTTCTTTTCCAAATTATTTTGATCTCTATGTTTGCTATAGATGTGGTTATGTAACAACCGCATTCTTGATGTTGCAAAGTCACAGTACGCGCAAGAAAAATCTTTTATAGATTGGTTTTTATTAGTTGGTTTTTGTTCATGTTCGTTGATGATGTGTTGGGTTACTTCGTATTCTGGTCCTGAGAAAAAACATTCGCTGTATCGACATATGGTTGATGATTTACTGAAACAAAATTAAATGTTAAAGGCGCCTTCGCTACAAATAAATAAAGAATTTAAAACTTGAATATAGAATAATAAAACGATTAAATAACAATATTAACATTTTATTTGCTGTAAGTTTGTTTAGAATGTACAAGGTAGAATCGGGTAAGTTTAAAATATAAATTAAACTTTAAAGTACCTACTAAAAATAAAACATTTCTTAAAACATAATTTTATTGATTTTAATATAAAAACTGCTTTAAGCCTCTAGAAAAATCTTTTTAATTAAAGTGTGAAAAACAAGAGTATATATTCACTACATTGTACCCTTTTTAAACTCAGTTTGTAATTTGTGTTTTCTATGGACGTGCATTTGTAAATCATGGGTCCTTACCGTTAATAGTCACAGTACACACAAGATTTATGTTGTATTTTTAACGCTACCTTCTTTTCTATCGCATTTTGTTCCTTATGCTTGTTATAGATGTGCTTTTTTAAATCGTAGGTTGTAACTGTTGAATAGTCACAGTACACACAAGAGTAAGTTTTTATTTTTAACTCTACTTTCTTTTCCAACTCATTTTGCTCCTTATGTTTGCTGTAGATGTGGTTTTGTTAAGTAAAGTTTCTCTTTGTTAGGAAGTCACAGTACACGCAACGGTAAGTGTTAATTTTTAACGCTTCTTTCTTTTCCAACTCATTTTGTTCTTTGTGTTTGCTATAGATGTGGTTTTGCAACCTTCGATTTTCCACTGTTGTAAAGTCACAGTACAAGCAAGGGTAAGTTGTGATTTTTAACGCTTCATTCTTTTCCAACTGAATTTAAATTATACATCAATGTGTAAAGATCTCCCTAAATAATAAATCAATAGTGTTTTAATATCTTAAATAAATTACCATATTTAAGAACATAAAAATGCTTTATAAGGGGGTTTATTTTTGTATTTTTTACTGGAACAAAATATTTATTTTAGCTTAATTTGGTACCTATTCAATTTAAAATTATTTATTTTTTATTATTATTAATGAAACTAAATAAGTTTATTGTATTATTTATTGTTACAAAGAATACAGGTTTTTATGTCATAAAATGTCTAAAAATGTGCAATGTGCAGAATGAAAATTCTACAGAACAGTATTTTATTATTTACAAAGAGCATCAAGATAAAAGTGCTTCAAGTATTTTTATTTTATTTTACCCTTTTATATCTCATTTTGTTTTTTTATGTTTGTTTATGCACGTTTATAACGTGCATTCTCAAACTGCTGGTTCTCAGTGTAGTATAGTCACAGTACACACAAGAGTTAATTTTTACTTTTAACGCTACCTTCTTTTCTAACTCATTTTGTTCTTTATGTTTGCTGTAGATGTGGTTATCAAACGACCGCCTCTCCACTGCTGTATAGTCACAGTACACACAAGAATAAGTTTTTATTTGTATTGAAACTTTATTTTCCGACTTATTTTGCTCTTTATGTTTTTTAAGGATATGTTTTTGTAATGTGTTGCTTTCAGGCGTGGTGTATTCACAGTACATACAAAAGTAAGTCTTTATTTTTATTTTCACTCTATTTTCAAAATCATTTTGTTCTTTATGTTTGTTGTAAACGTGCATTTGCAAATTACCGCTTTTTACTGTTTTATAGTCACAGTACACACAAGAGTAAGTTTTTATGTCTATTTTATTTTCCAACTCATTTTGTTCTTTATGTTTGGCATAAACGTGCATTTGTAATGTTTCTTTTCTAGTTGTTGTAAATTTACAATACATACAAGAGTAGGTTTTTACTACTATTTTATTTTCTGACTCATTTTGTTCCTTGTGTTTGCCATAGATGTGGTGTTGTAAATTAACTTTCTTTCTTGCTGTAAAGTCACAGTAAACACAAGGGTATGTTTTTATTACTATTTTCTTTTCTGACTCATTTTGTTCTTTATGTTTTCTATGAATGTGGTTATCAAACGACTGCTTTTTCGTTGTTGTAAAGTCACAATAGACACAAGAGTGGGTTTTTAATTGTATTGTCACTTTATTTTCCAACTCATTTTGTTCTCTATGTTTTCTATAAACGTGCTCTTGTAGTGTTTGGCTTATAGTTGTGGTGAACTCACAATAATTACAAGAGTAAATTTTTGTTTCTATTGTCACCTTATTTTCCAACTGATTTTGTTCTTTATGTTTGCTATAAACGTGTTTTTGTAAATAACTATTTACTTTTGTTGTAAAGTCACAGTACACACAAGAGTAAGTTTTTAATTGTATTGTCAATTTATTTTCCAACTCATTTTGTTCTTTATGTTTGCTATAAACGTGCATTTGTAGGGTTTGGCTTCGAGTTGTGGTGAATTCACAATAATTGCAAGAGTGAATTTTTATTTCTATTGTCACTTTATTTTCCAACTCATTTTGTTCTTTATGTTTGCTATAAACGTGCCTTTGTAGGTTTTGGCTTCGAGTTGTGGTGAATTCACAATAATTGCAAGAGTGAATTTTTATTTCTATTGTCACTTTATTTTCCAACTCATTTTGTTCTTTATGTTTGCAATAAACGTGATTTTGCAAAGAACCATTTTCCACTGTTTTAAAGTCACAGTACACACAAGAGTAAGTTTTTAATTGTACTTTTTTTTCCAACTTATTTTGTTTTTTATGTCTTCTAAGGATGTGTTTTTGTAATGTTTGGCTTAAAGCTGTATTATATTCACAATACATACAGGAGTAAAGTTTGGTTTCTATTGTCAATTTATTTTCTGATTCATATTGTTCCTTATGTTTCCTACGAATGTGTTTATCTAAGAACCACTTTTCCAATGTTGTAAAGTCACAGTACACACAAGAGTAAGTTCTTATTTGTATTGAAACTTTACCTTCTGACTTATTTTGTTCTTTATGTTTTCTATAGATGTGTTTTTGTAATAATCGGCCTAAAGCTGTAGTATACTCACAATACATACACGAGTGAGTTTTTATTTTTATTGTCACTTTATTTTCCAACTCATTCTGTTCTTTGTGTTTGTTGTAAACGTGCATTTTCAATTTATAGGTTTTCACTGTTACATAGTCACAGTACACACAAGAGTATGTTTTCATTGCCTCTTTCTTCTTTAACTCATTTTGTTCTTTATGTTCGCTATTTACGCGGTTATCCAACAACCCCTTCTTTTCTGCTGCAAAGTCACAGTACATGCAGGAAAAATCCTTTATAGATTGGTTTTTATTAGTTAGTTGTTGTTCATGTTCGTTGATGATGTGTTGGGTTACTTCGTATTCTGGTCCTGAGAAAAAACATTCGCTGTATCGACATATGGTTGATGTTTCACTGAAACAAAATAAAATGTTAAATATAAAAAATATAAAACTAAAATACTTGAATATAGAAAAATAAAACGATTAAATAACAATATTAACATTTTATTTGCTTTACGTGTGTTGAACATGTACAAGGTGGAATTGGATATGTAAATATACAAATTAAACTTTAAAGTACCTACTAAAAAATAGAACATTTCTAAAAACATGATTTTATTCATTTTTATGTTAAAATCTTTTTAATTGGAGTGTAAAAAACAAGAGTATATATTTACTACTTTGTACTCTTTTTCAGCTCAGTTTGTAATTTGTGTTTTCTAAAGATGTGCATTTGTAAATCATGGGTTCTCACCGTTGAATAGTCACAGTACACACACGCTTTATTTTGTATTTTTAACGCTACCTTCTTTTCCACCGCATTTTGTTCCTTATGCTTGTTATAGATATGCATTTTTAAATCGTAGGTTTTCACTGTTGAATAGTCACAGTACACGCACGATTTATTTTGTATTTTTAACGCTACCTTCTTTTCCAACGCATTTTGTTTCCTATGCTTGTTATAGATGTGCATTTGTAAATCGTAGGTTGTCACAGTTGAATAGTCACAGTACACACAAAAGTGATTTTTTATTTTTAACTCTACTTTCTTTTCTAACTCATTTTGTTCCTTATGTTTGCCGTAGATGTGGTTTTGTAAAGTGAAGTTTCTCTTTGCTGAGAAGTCACAGTACACACAACGGTAAGTTTTAATTTTTAATGCTTCTTTATTTTCCAACTTATTTTGTCCTTTGTGTTTGCTATAGATGTGGTTTTTCAACCTTCGATTTTCCACTGTTGTAAAGTCACAGTACAAGCAGGGGTAAGTTTTAATATTTAACGCTTCTTTCTTTTCCAACTCATGTTGTTCTTTATGTTTGCCATAAATGTGTTTGTCTAACAACCGCCTTTCCACTGCTGTATAGTCACAGTACACACAAGAGTAAGTTTTTATTTGTATTGAAACTTTATTTTCTGACTTATTTTGTTCTTTATGTTTTCTATAAATATGTTTTTGTAATGTGTTGCTTCCAGGCGTGGTGTAGTCACAGTACACACAAAAGTAAGTCTTTATTTTTATTTTTACTCTATTTTCCAAATAATTTTGTTCTTTATGTTTGTTGTAAACGTGCATTTGCAAATTACCGCTTTTTACTGTTTTATAGTCACAGTACACACAAGAGTAAGTTTTTATTTTTAACGCCACTTTCTTTTCTAACTCATTTTGTTCTTTATGGTTGCTATAGATGTGGTTATCTAACATCCGCTTTCTTCCTGTTGCAAAGTCACAGTACACGCAACAAAAATCCTTTAGAGTTTGATTTTTATTAGTTAGTTTTGGTTCATGTTCGTTGAACATATGTTGGGTAACTTCGTGTTCTGGTCCTGAGAAAAAACATTCGCTGTAACCACATATGGTTAATGCTTTACTGAAACAAAATTAAATATTAGTTTTTATATGTGTCATGAAATGCTTAAAAGGTTAAAGTTAAAGGATATAAAACTAAAATATGGTGAAATAAAACGCCAAAGGACAATAACAAATTTTTATTTCCTTTATTCAACAAAATAAAATTGAATTAAATCGTTAAATTCGAGCGACAACCCAAAATGGACGTAATTTGATAGACGTTGTTTTTCATAAAAAACGTTTCAAAGGCTAAATTTTATTTTTTTATTTCATTTTACACTTTTCCAAATCATTTTGTTCTTTATGTTTTCTAAAGATGTGCCTTTGTAATGTTTGTTTTCTAGTTGTTGTAAACTCACAATACATACAAGAGTAGGTTTTTACTGAAATTTTATTTTCTGACTCATTTTGTTCCTTATGTTTGGCATAGATATGGTGTTGTAAACTAACATTGTTTCTTGCTGTGAAATCACAGTACACACAAGAGTAAGTTTTTATTACTATTTTATTTTCTGACTCATTTTGTTCTTTATGTTTTCTATGGATGTGGTTATCAAACGACCGCTTTTCCGGTGTTGTAAAGTCACAGTACACACATGAGTAAGTTTTTATTTGAATTGCCACTTTATTTTCCAACTCATTTTGTTCTTTATGCTTGCCATAGATGTGGCGTTGTAAACCAACATTCTTCCTTGCTGTGAAGTCACAGTACACACAAGAGTATGTTTTTATTACTATTTTATTCTCTGACTCATTTTGTTCTTTATGTTTATTATAAATGTGGTTATCAAACGACCGCTTTACCGGTGTTTTAAAATCACAATAGACACAAGAGTAAGTTTTTAATTGTATTGTCACTTTATTTTCCAACTTATTTTGTTCTTTATGTTTGCAATAAACGTGCCTTTGTAGTATTTGGCTTATAGTTGTGGTAAACTCACAATAATTACAAGAGTAAATTTTTGCTATTATCACTTTATTTTCCAACTTATTTTGTTCTTTATGTTTGCTATAAACGTGCCTTTGTAGTGATTGGCTTATAGTTGTGGTGAATTCACAATAGTTACAAGAGTAAATTTTTGTTATTATCACTTTATTTTCCAACTCATTTTGTTCTTTATGTTTGCTATAAACGTGGTTTTGTAAACAACCATTTGTTGCTGTCGTAAAATCACAGTACACACAAGAGTAAGTTTTTAATTGTATTTTCACTTTATTTTCCAACTTATTTTGTTCTTTATGTTTGCCATAGATGTGGTGTTGTAAAGCAACATTGTCCCTTGCTGTGAAGTCACAGTACACACAAGAGTATTTTTTTATTACTTTTTTATTTTTTGACCCATTTTGTTTTTTATGTTTTTTATAGATGTGGTTATCAAACGATCGCTTATCTGGTGTTGTAAAGTCACAGTACGCACAAGAGTAAGTTTTTAACTGTATTGTCACTTTATTTTCCAACTCATTTTGTTCTCTATGTTTTTTATAGATGTGCCTTTGTAGTGTTTGACTTGCAGTTGTGGTGTATTCACAATAATTACAAGAGTAAATTTTTGTTATTATAACTTTATTTTCCAACTCATTTTGTTTTTTATGTTTGCTATAAACGTGGTTTTGTAAACAATGATTTGCTGCTGTCGTAAAGTCACAGTACACACAAGAGTAAGTTTTTAATTGTATTTTCACTTTATTTTCCAATTCATTTTGTTCTTTATGTTTGCCATAGATGTGGTGTTTTAAACCAAAATTGTCCCTTGCTGTGAAATCACAGTACACACAAGAGTATTTTTTTATTACTATTTTATTTTCTGACTCATTTTGTTCTTTATGTTTTCTATAGATGTGGTTATCAAACGATCGCTTATCTGGTGTTGTAAAGTCACAGTACGCACAAGAGTAAGTTTTTAACTTTATTGTCACTTTATTTTCTAACTCATTTTGTTCTTTATGTTTTCTATAAACGTGCCTTTGTAGTGTTTGGCTTCCAGTTGTGGTGTATTCACAATAATTACAAGAGTAAATTTTTGTTTCTATTGTCACTTTCTTTTTCAAATTATTTTGTTCTTTATGTTTGCTATATATGTGGTTATGTAACAACCGCTTTCCTACTGTGGAAAAGTCACAGTACACGCAAGAAAAATCCTTTATAGATAGGTTTTTATTAGTTAGTTTTTGTTCATGTTCGTTAATAATGTGTTGGGTTACTTCGTATTCTGGTCCTGAGAAAAAACATTCGCTGTATCGACATATGGTTGATGTTTCACTGAAACAAAATTAAATGTTAAATATAAAGAATATAACACTAAATACTTGAAAAAAGAAAAATAAAACGATTAAATAACAATATTAACATTATATTTGCTTGCTTTAAGTGTGTTTAAAATGTACAATGTAGAATTGAGTATGTTAAAAATATACAAATTAAACTGTAAAGTACATACTAAAAAAAAACATTTCTAAACACACGATTTCATTAATATTTCTGGAAAAACTGCTTCAAGCCTCTAAAAATTATTTGCAAAATTTGCAACTTTTGATTTTCCACTGTTGTAAAGTCACAGTACAAGCAAGGTTTTGATTTTTAACGCTTCCAAATCATTTTGTTCATAAATGTGTTTATCTAACAGCCGCCTTTCCACTGCTGTATAGTCACAGAACACACAAGAGTAAGTTTTTATTTGTATTAAGCCTTTACCTTTTGACTTATTTTGTTCCTTATGTTTTCTATAGATATGTTTTTGTAATGTGTTTCTTCCAGGCGTGGTGTATTCACAGTACCTACAAAAGTAAGTCTTTATTTTTATTTTATTACTTAAAGTTATACATTAATGTGTAAATATCTTCCTAAATAACAAATTAATACCAAACATATCTTAAATAAATAAATAAATTACCATTTTTAATGTGATAAATCTCTTAATACAGGATTCCATTGCTCAAAAGTTTTTAAGAAAATAAAAATGCTTTATAAGGAGGGTTTATTTTTGTATTTTTTACTGGAACAAAATATTTATTTTAGCTTAATTTGGTACCTATTAAATTTAAAATTATTTTTTTTATTATTAATGAAACAAAATAAGTTTATTGTATTATTTATTGTTACAACTAATACAGGTTTGTATGTGATAAAATGTCTAAATTCTACAGAACAGTATTTTATTATTTACAAAGAGCATCAAGATAAAAGTGCTTGGAATATTTTTATTTTATTTTACCTTATCTATCTTAATTTGTTTTTTGTGATTGTTTATGCATGTTTATAAAGTGCATTCTCAAACTGCTGGTTCTCACTGTAGTATAGTCACAGTACACACAAGAATTAGTTTTTTACTTTTAACGCTACCTTCTTTTCTAACTCATTCTGTTCTTTATGTTTGCTATAGATGTGGTTATCAAACGACCGCCTTTCCACTGCTGTATAGTCACAGTACACACAAGTGTAAGTTTTTATTTGTATTGAAACTTTATTTTCTGACTTATTTTGTTCCTTATGTTTTTTATAGATATGTAGTTGTAATCTGTTGCTTTCAGGCGTGGTGTATTCACAGTACATACGAAAGTAAGCCTTTATTTTTATTTTCACCCTATTTTCCAAATCATTTTGTACTTTATGTTTTCCAAATATGGGCCTTTGTAATGTTGGCTTTCTAGTTGTTGTTAATTCACAATACATACATGAGTAGGTTTTTACTGCTATTTTATTTTTTGACTCATTTTGTTCCTTATGTTTACCATAGATATGGTGTTGCAAACTAACATTGTTTCTTGTTGTGAAGTCACAGTACACACAAGAGTACATTTTTATTATTATTTTATTTTCTTACTCATTTTGTTCTTTATGTTTTCTATGGTTGTGGTTATCAAACGACCGCTTATCAAGTGTTGTAAAGTCACAGTACACACATGAGTAAGTTTTTATTTTTATTGCCACTTTATTTTCCAACTCATTTTGTTCTTTATGCTTGCCATAGATGTGGCGTTGTAAACCAACATTCTTTCTTGTTGTAAAGTCACAGTACACACAAGAGTATGTTTTTATTACTATTTTATTCTCTAACTCATTTTGCTCTTTATGTTTATTATAAATGTGGTTATCAAACGACCGCTTTTCCGGTGTTTTAAAGTCACAATAGACACAAGAGTAAGTTTTTAATTGTATTGTCACTTTATTTTCCAACTTATTTTGTTCTTTATGTTTATTATAAACGTGCCTTTGTAGTATTTGACTTATAGTTGTGGTGAATTCACAATAATTACAATAGTAAATCTTTGTTATTATCACTTTATTTTCCAACTCATTTTGTTCTTTATGTTTGCTATAAACGTGCCTTTGTAGTGATTGGCTTATAGTTGTGGTGAATTCACAATAATTACAAGAGTAAATTTTTGTTTCTATTGTCACTTTATTTTCCAACTCATTTTGTTCTTTATGTTTGCTATAAACGTGCCTTTGTAGTGATTGGCTTATAGTTGTGGTAAATTCACAATACTTACAAGAGTAAATTTTTGTTTCTATTGTCACTTTATTTTCCAACTTATTTTGTTCTTTATGTTTGCTATAAACGTGCCTTTGTAGTGATTGGCTTATAGTTGTGGTGAATTCACAATAATTACAAGAGTAAATGTTTGTTATTATCACTTTATTTTCCAACTCATTTTGTTTTTTATGTTTTCTATAAACGTGGTTTTGTAAACAACCATTTGCTGCTGTCGTAAAGTCACAGTACACACAAGAGTAAGTTTTTAATTGTATTTTCACTTTATTTTCCAACTCATTTTGTTCTTTATGTTTGCTATAGATGTGGCGTTGTAAAGCAACATTGTCCCTTGCTGTAAAGTCACAGTACACACAAGAGAAATTTTTTATTACTCTTTTATTTTCTGACTTATTTTGTTTTTTATGTTTTCTATAGATGTGGTTATCAAACGACCGCTTATCTGGTGTTGTAAAGTCACAGTACGCACAAGAGTAAGTTTTTAACTGTATTTTCACTTTATTTTCCAACTCATTTTGTTCTCTATGTTTTCTAAGTATGTGCATTTGTAGTAATTGACTTCTAGTTGTGGTGTATTCACAATAATTACAAGAGTAAATTTTTGTTTCTATTGTCACTTTCTTTTCCAACTCATTTTGTTCTTTATGTTTGCTATAGATGTGGTTATGTAACAACCGCTTTCCTACTGTTGTAAAGTCACAGTACAAGCAAGAAAAATCCTTTATAGATTGAATTTTATTAGTTGATTTTTGTTGATGTTCGTTGATGACGTGTTGGATTACTTTGGATTTTGGTCCTGAGAAAAAACATTCGCTGTATCGACATCTGGTTGATGTTGCACTGAAACAAAATTAAATGTTAAAGGCGCCTTCGCTACAAATAAATAAAGAATATTAAACTTAATATAGAAAAATAAAACGATTAAATAACAATATTAACATTTTATTTGCTTTAAGTGTGAAAAATAGAACATTTCTAAAAACATAACTTAATTAATTTTTATGTAAAAACTGCTTCAAGCCTCTATAAAAATCTTTTTAATTGAAGTGTAAAAGACAAGAGTATATATTCACTACATTGTACCCTTTTTAAATTCAGTTTGTAATTTGTGTTTTCTAAAGATGTGCATTTGTAAATCATGGGTCCTCACCGTTGAATAGTCACAGTATACACACGACTTATTTCGTATTTTTACCGCTGCCTTCTTTTCTAATGCATTTTGTTCCTTATGCTTGTTATAGATGTGCATTTTTAAATCGTAGGTTGTCACTGTTGAATAGTCACAGTACACACAAGAGCTGGTTTTTATTTTTAACGCTACTTTTTTTTCTAACTCACTTTGTCCCTTATGTTTGCTGTAGATGTGGTTTTGTAAGGTAAAGTTTCTCTTTGTTGAGAAGTCACAGTACACACAAGAGTAAATTTTTATTTGTATTGAAACTTTATTTTCTGACTTTATGTTTTCTATAGATATGTTTTTGTAATGTGTTGCTTCCAGGCGTAGTGTATTCACAGTACCTACAAAAGTAAGTATATATTTATATTTTCACTCTATTTTCCAAATCATTTTGTTCTTTGTATTTGTTGTGAACGTGCATTTGCAAATTACCGCTTTTTACTGTTTTATAGTCACAGTACACACAAAAGTAAGTATTTATTTTTAACGCTACTTTCTTTACTAACTCATTTTGTTCATTATGTTTGGTATAGATGTGGTTATCTAACAGCCGCTTTCTTTCTGTTGCAAAGTCACAGTACACGCAGCAAAAATTCTGTGGAGATTGATTTTTATTAGTTAGTTTTGGTTCTTGTTCGTTGAACATATGTTGGGTTACTTCGCGTTCTGTTCCTAAAAAAAACATTCGCTGTAACCACATATGGTTAATGCTTTACTAAAACAAAATTAAATATTAGTTATTGGTTGTATCATAAAATGCTTAAAAGGCTAAAGGTAAAGGATATAAAACTAAAATATCGTAAAATAAAACAGCCAAAGGACAATAATACATTTTTATTTCCTTTAAGGTGTACAAAAAAGCACCACGAAATAAAATTGAATCAAATCGTTAAATTCCCAAAATGGACGTCATTTGATCGACGTTGTTTTTTATAAAAAACGTTTCCAAGGCTAAATTTTAATTTTTTATTTCATTTTACACTTTTCCAAATCATTTTGTTTTTTATGTTTTCTAAAGATGTGCCTTTGTAATGTTGGTTTTCTAGTTGTTGTTAATTCACAATACATACAAGAGTAGGTTTTTATTTTTAGTGCCACTTTATTTTCCAAATCATTTTGTTCCTTGTGTTTGCCATAGATGTGGTGTTGTAAATTAGCATTCTTTCTTGCTGTGAAGTCACAGTACACACAAGAGTATGTTTTTATTACTATTTTATTTTCTGACTCATTTTGTTTTTTATGTTTGCTATGAACGTGGTTTTGTAAACGACCATTTGCTGCTGTCGTAAAGTCACAGTACACACAAGAGTAAGTTTTTAACTGTAATTTTACTTTATTTTCCAACTCATTTTGTTCTTTATGTTTGCCATAGATGTGGTGTTGTAAACCAAAATTGTCCCTTGCCGTGAAGTCACAGTACACACAAGAGTATGTTTTTATTACTATTTTATTTTCTGACTCATTTTGTTCTCTATGTTTTCTATGGATGTGGTTATCAAACGATCGCTTTTCCGGTGTTTTAAAGTCACAATAGACACAAGCGTAAGTTTTTAATTGTATTGTCACTTTATTTTCCAACTTATTTTGTTCTTTATGTTTGAAATAAACGTGCCTTTGTAGTATTTGGCTTATAGTTGTGGTAAACTCACAATAATTACAAGAGTAAATTTTTGTTATTATTACTTTATTTTCCAACTCATTTTGTTCTTTATGTTTGCTATAAACATGCCTTTGTAGTGATTGGCTTATGGTTGTGGCGAATTCACAATAATTACAAGAGTAAATGTTTGTTATTATCACTTTATTTTCCACCCCATTTTGTTTTTTATGTTTTCTATAAACGTGGTTTTGTAAACAACCATTTGTTGCTGTCGTAAAGTCACAGTACACACAAGAGTAAGTTTTTAATTGTAATTTTACTTTATTTTCCAACTCATTTTGTTCTTTATGTTTGCTATAGATGTGGCGTTGTAAAGCAACATTGTCTCTTACTGTAAAGTCACAGTACACACAAGAGTATTTTTTTATTACTATTTTATTTTCTGACTCATTTTGTTCTTTATGTTTTCTATAGATGTGGTTATCAAACGACCGCTTTTCCCGTGTTGTAAAGTCACAGTACGCACAAGAGTAAGTTTTTAACTTTATTGTCACTTTATTTTCCAACTGATTTTGTTCTTTATGTTTGCTATAAACGTGCCTTTGTAGTGCTTGGCTTCGAGTTGTGGTGAATTCACAATAATTACAAGAGTGAATTTTTGTTTTTATTGTCACTTTCTTTTCCAAATTATTTTGTTCTCTATGTTTGCTATAGATGTGGTTATGTAACAACCGCTTTCCTGCTGTTGCAAAGTCACAGTACGCGCAAGAAAAATCCTTTATAGATTGAATTTTTTTAGTTAGTTTTTGTTCATGTTCGTTGATGATGTGTTGGGTTACTTGGTATTCTGGTCCTGAGAAAAAACATTCGCTGTATCGACATATGGTTGATGTTTTACTGAAACAAAATTAAATGTTAAAGGCGCCTTCGCTACAAATAAATAAAGAATATAAAACTTGAATATAGAATAATAAAACGATTAAATAACAATATAAACATTTTATTTGCTGTAAGTTTGTTTAGAATGTACAAGGTAGAATCGGGTAAGTTCAAAATATAAATTAAACTTTAAAGTACCTAATAAAAATAGAACATTTCTAAAAACATAATTTTATTAATTTTTATATAAAAGCCTCTAGAAAAATCGTTTTAATTAAAGTGTAAAAAACAAGAGTATATATTCACTACATTGTACCCTTTTTAAACTCAGTTTGTAATTTGTGTTTTCTATGGATGTGCATTTGTAAATCATGGGTCCTCACCGTTGAATAGTCACAGTACACACACGATTTATTTTGTATTTTTAACGCTACCTTCTTTTCTAACGCATTTTGTTCCTTATGCTTGTTATAGATGTGCATTTTTAAATCGTAGGTTGTAACTGTTGAATAGTCACAGTACACACAAGAGTAAGTTTTTATTTTTAACTCTACTTTCTTTTCTAACTCATTTTGTTCCTTATGTGTGCTGTAGATGTGGTTTTGTAAAGTAAAGTTTCTCTTTGTTGAGAAGTCACAGTACACGCAACGGTAAGTTTTAATTTTTAACGCTGCTTTGTTTTCCAACTCATTTTGTTCTTTGTGTTTGCTATAGATGTGGTTTTGCAACCTTTGATTTTCCACTGTTGTAAAGTCACAGTACAAACAAGGGTAAGTTTTGATTTTTAACGCTTCTTTTTTTTCCAACTCATGTTGTTCTTTATGTTTGCCATAAATGTGTTTATCTAACAACCGCCTTTCCACTGCTGTATAGTCACAGTACACACAGGAATATGTTTTTATTTGTATTGAAACTTTATTTTCTGACTTATTTTGTTCTTTATGTTTTCTATAGATATGTTTTTGTAATGTGTTGCTTCCAGGCGTGGTGTATTCACAGTACATACAAAAGTAAGTCTTTATTTTTATTTTCACTTTATTTTCCAAATCATTTTGTTCTTTGTGTTTGTTGTGAACGTGCATTTGCAAATTACCGCTTTTTACTGTTTTATAGTCACAGTACACACAAAAGTAAGTTTTTATTTTTAACGCTACTTTATTTTCTAACTCATTTTGTTCTTTATGTTTACTATAGATGTGGTTATCTAACATCCGCTTTCTTCCTGTTGCAAAGTCACAGTACACACAACAAAAATCCTTTAGAGATTGATTTTTATTGGTTAGTTTTGGTTCATGTTCGTTGATCCTGTCTTGGATTAATTTGTATTCTGATCCTGAGGCAAAACATTCGCTGTATCCAAGTCTGGTTGGTGTTTTACTAAAACAAAATTAAATGTTAAAGATGCCTTCGCTATTAATTATTTAAATAAGGGATATTAAAAAAAAAATATTGTAAAATAAAACAGTAAAAAGACAACGGTAAAACTTTTATTCGCTTTACGTGTTTAAAATTAACAATTTGCTGCCTAAAAGTGTAGAAAAAAAGTATGAATATTTATTTATCGCGCAGCAGGGTAAATTGCGGTAACTCGTACTTAACTAAAGCGTTTTCCTTACTTGAAGCTTAAATATTTACGTTCCTATGGATCTAGGCACAAACATCCCATTCAGGGCATATTTTTATTTAATTTTACCTTTTTCCAACTCATTTTGTTTTTTATGTTTCCTAAAAACGTGGTTTTGTAAATAACCATTGTCCACTGTTGTAAAGTCACAGTACGCACAAGAGTAAGTTTTTAACTGTATTGTCACTTTATTTTCCAACTCATTTTGTTCTCTATGTTTTCTATAGATGTGCATTTGTAGCTGTTGGCTTCCAGTTGTGGAGTATTCACAATAATAACAAGAGTAAGTTTTTGCTTCTATTGTGACTTTATTTTCCAACTCATTTTGTTCTTTATGTTTTCTATAGATATGGATATCTAGCCACCGCTTCCTGACTGTTGTAAAGTCACAGTACACACACGAGTTGGTTTTTATTTTTAAAGCTACTTTCTTTTCTAACTCATTTTGATCCTTATGTTTTCTATAGATGTGACTCTGTAATGTATGTTTTCTTATTGTTGTAAATTCACAGTACACACAAAAGTATTTTTTTGTTACTATTTTATTTTCTGACTCAGATTGTTCTTTATGTTTACTATAAACGTGTTTGTTTAACAACAGCCTTTCCACTGCTGTATAGTCACAGTACACACAAGAGTAAGTTTTTATTTGTATTGAAACTTTACCTTCTGATTTATTTTGTTCTTTATGTTTTCTATAGATATGTTTTTGTAATGTGTTGCTTCCAGCCGTGGTGTATTCACAGTACATACAAGAGTAAGTCTTTATTTTTATTTTCACTTTATTTTCCAAATCATTTTGTTCTTTGTGCTTGTTGTGAACGTGCATTTGCAAATTACCGCTTTTTACTGTCTTATAGTCACAGTACACACAAGAGTAAGTTTTTATTTTTAACGCTACTTTCTTTTCTAACTCATTTTGTTCTTTATGTTTGCTATAGATGTGGTTATCTAACATCTGCTTTCTTCCTGTTGCAAAGTCACAGTACACGCAACAAAAATTCTTTATACATTGATTTTTATTAGTTAGTTTTGGTTCATGTTCGTTGAACATATGTTTGTTAACTTCGTGTTCTGGTCCTGAGATTTCACATTTGGTGTTTCCACATATGGTTGATATTTTACTGAAACAAAATTAGCTGTTAGTTTTAAACAAATAAATATTAAAATAGGGATATTAAACTAAAAAAATATTTAATTAAATAAGGTAAAATAAAACGGTGTAACGGTATAATTTTATTTAAATTTACAAGAGCATATTTTTTAGCCCTTTTACGCTACTTGTGTACCTAATAACTGCAATATCAATGGTTTTTAGTCACAGTACAAATAAGAGTATTTTTTAATTTTTATTGGTACTTTATTTTTCAACTCATTATGTCCTTTTTGTTTTCTCCAGATGTGTATTTTTAAGCTAAAACTTTTTTAATGTTAAAAAGTCACATTGATTTTTATTATTTGGTATCGCCATATGGTTGATGTTTTACTAAAACAAAATTATATATATGTATATAAGGGAAATTAAACTAAAATACTTAAATGTTGTAAAATAAAACAGTCAAATGACAATGGTAAAACTTTTATTTGCGTAAAGTGTTTAAAATTAACAATGTACAATTGCTGTTAAGAATGTGTATAACAAATAATCAAAATTAAACTTCCTAAAAATAAAGCCATTAAACAAAATTATAATGGTACAATATAGTGAAATATAATAACCATATTAAGATATAGGTTTTGATAAAAATATTAACACCCCATTATTTACATTTTACCTTAAAAATATGTTTTTTATTAATATATTTAAAGTTACTCTTTATCTATTAAAAAATAAACATTTTAATAGTAAATTAAATCTACATTAAAAATGATAACGTTTAAGCTTTCCTTTATGAAACTTACTTTGTTCTTTATGTTATGTAGTCACAGTACACACATGAGTAAGTTCTTAATTGTATTGTCACTTTATTTTTTTTAACCCACTTTGTTTTTTATGTTTTCTATTGGTGTGCCTTTGCATTGTTTGGCTTATAGTTGTGGTAAATTCACAATAATTACAGGAGTAAGTTTTTATTTTTATTGTCACTTTATTTTCCAACTCATTTTGTTCCTTATGTTTGCTATAAATATGTTTATCTAACAATCGCCTTTCCACTGCTGTATAGTCACAGTACACACAAGAGAAAGTTTTTAACTGTATTGTCACTTTATTTTCCAACTCATTTTGTTCTCTATGTTTTCTAAGTATGTGCATTTGTAGTGATTGGCTTCCAGTTGTGGTGTATTCACAATAATTACAAGAGTAAGTTTTTACTTCTATTGTGACTTTATTTTCCAACTCATTTTGTTCTTTATGTTTTCTATAGATATGGATATCTAGCCACCGCTTCCCTACTGTTGTAAAGTCACAGTACACACACGAGTTGGTTTTTATTTTTAAAGCTACTTTCCTTTCTAACTCATTTTGTTTCTTATGTTTTCTATAGATGTGACTCTGTAATGAATGTTTTCTGATTGTTGTAAATTCACAGTACACACAAGAGTATTTTTTTGTTAATATTTTAGTTTCTGACTCAGATTGTTCTTTATGTTCTTTACTATAAATGTGGTTATCATGTTTTCTATGGATGTGGTTATCAAACGACCGCTTTTCCGGTGTTGTAAAGTCACAGTACACACATGAGTAAGTTTTTAATTGTATTGTCACTTTATTTTCCAACTCATTTTGTTTTTTATGTCGGCTATAAACATGCCTTTGTAATGTTTGGCTTCGAGTTGTGGTGAATTCACAATAATTGCAAGAGTGAATTTTTATTTCTATTCTCACTTTATTTTCCAACTCATTTTGTTCTTTATGTTTGCTATAAACGTGATTTTGTAAATAACCATTTTCCACTGTTTTAAAGTCACAGTACACACAAGAGTAAGTTTTTAATTGTACTTTTTTTTCCAACTTATTTTGTTTTTTATGTATTCTTAGAATGTGTTTTTGTAATGTTTGGCTTGCAGGTGTAGTGTATTCACAATACATACAGAAGTAAGGTTTTGTTTCTATTGTCAATTTATTTTCTGATTCATATTGCTCTTTATGTTTCCTACGAATGTGTTTATCTAAGAACTGCTTTCCCAATGTTGTAAAGTCACAGTACACACAAGAGTAAGTTCTTATTTGTATTGAAACGTTACCTTCTGACTTATTTTGTTCTTTATGTTTTCTATAGATGTGTTTTTGTAATGATTGACCTAAAGCTGTAGTATACTCACAATACATACACGAGTGAGTTTTTATTTTTATTGTCACTTTATTTTCCAACTCATTCTGTTCTTTGTGTTTGTTGTAAACGTGCATTTGCAATTTATAGGTTTTCACTGTTACATAGTCACAGTACACACAAGAGTATGATTTTATTGCCTCTTTCTTTTTTAACTCATTTTGTTCTTTATGTTCGCTATTTACGTGGTTATCCAACAACCCCTTCTCTTCTGTTGCAAAGTCACAGTCCATGCAGGAAAAATCCTTTACAGATTGTTTTTTATTATTTAGTTTTTGTTCATGTTCGTTGATGATGTGTTGGGTTACTTCGTATTCTGGTCCTGAGAAAAAACATTCGCTGTATCGACATACGGTTGATATTTCACTGAAACAAAATTAATTTTTAGTTTTAAACAAATTATTATTTTAATAGGGATAATAAACTAAAACTTAAATAGGGTAAAATAAAACGGTGAAAGGACATTAGTAAAATTTTATTTACTTTAACTGTGTTTCAAATTTACAAGAGCATATTTACGCTACTCATTTAGCTCCTTGTGTTTACTATATGTTTTTGTAATAGCTGCAATATCACTGTTTTGTAGTCACAGTACACACAAAGATTTACGTGACTATGAATCTATGCACAAACATATAAAAATATTTTATTTTTTTTCCAACACACTTTGTTCTTTATGTTTGCTATAGATGTGGTTTTGCAACCTTTTATTTTCCACTGTTTTAAAGTCACAGTACACACATGGGTAAGTTTTTAATTGTATTTTCACTTTATTTTCCAACTCATTTTGTTCTTTATGTTTTCTATAAACGTGCCCTTGTAGTGTTCGGTTTCGAGATGTGGTGAATTCACAATAATTACAGGAGTAAGATTTTATTTGTATTGTCACTTTATTTTCCAACTCATTTTGTTCTCTATGGTTTCTATAAACGTGCCCTTGTAGTGTTTGTCTTCGAGTTGTGGTGAATTCACAATAATTACAGGAGTAAGTTTTTACTTGTATTGTCACTTTATTTTCTATCTCATTTTGTTCTTTATGTTTGATATAAATGTGTTCATCTAACAACCACCTGTCCACTTCTATATAGTCACAGTACACACAAGAAAAAGTTTTTAACTGTATTGTCACTTTATTTTCCAACTCATTTTGTTCTCTATGTTTTCTATAGATATGGAAATCTAGCCGCCGCTTCCCTACTGTTGTAAAGTCACAGTACACACACGAATTGGTTTTTATGTTTAAAGCTACTTTCTTTTCTAACTCATTTTGTTCTTTATGTTTTTTGTACAAATGACTCTGTAATCTATATTTTCTAATTGTTGTAAAATCACAATACATACAAGAGTAGGTTTTTATTTTTATTTTCCCTTCATTTTCCAAGTCATTTTGTTCTTTATGTTTTCTACAAATGTGTTCATCTAAAAACCGCTTTTCCAATGCTGTAAAGTCACAGTACACACAGGAGTAAGTTTTTATTTGGATTAAACCTTTACCTTCTGACTTATTTTGTTCTTTATGTTTTCTATGGATGTGTGTTTTTAATGATTGACTTATAGCTGTAGTGTATTCACAATACATACAAGAGTAAATTTTTATTTTTATTGCCACTTTATTTTCCAACTCATTCTGTTCTTTGTGTCTGTTATAAACGTGAATTTGCAATTTACTGTTTTTTACTGTAACATAGTCACAGTACACACAAGAATATTTTTTTATTGTCAGTTTCTTTTTTAAGTTATTTTGTTCTTTATGTTCGCTATTTACGTGGTTAAACAACAATCCCTTCTTTACTGTTGCAAAGTCACAGTACATGCAGGAAAAATCCTTTACAGACTGATTTTTATTAGTTAGTTGTTCATGTTCGTTGATGATGTGTTGGGTTAGTTCGTATTCTGATCCTGAGGCAAAACATTCGCTGTATCGACATATAGTTGATTTTTCACTGAAACAAAATTAAGTGTTAGCTTTTAATGAAAAATTTGTATGTACAAGGCGCTTTTGCTACAAATAATTATTTAAATGGGTATATTAAACTAAAAAAAATAATTAATTAAATAAGGTAAAATAAAAAGGTGGAAGGACATTTATAATTTCTTTTACTTTAAGTGTTTTTAAAATTTACAAGAGCATATTTTATCCCTTTACGCTACTTATTTAGCCTGTTTTGTAGTCACAGTACACACAAGAGTATTTTTTAATTTTAATTGGTATTTTATTTTTTAACTCATTTTGCCTTTTATGTTTTCTATAGATGTGGTTTAAAAACACTGGTTTAGTAAGCTACAATTTTTCAATGTTGAAAAGTCACATTACTCACAAGAGTAAGTTTTTTTATAGTTTTACTCTATTTTTTAACTTTAACTTTGACTACTTACTGTTGTGAAGTCACAGTACATGCAGGAAAATTTCTTTACAGATTGATTTTTATTAGTGAGTTTTTGTTCATGGTTCATATACAAATTTAACTTTAAAGTACCTTCCTAAAAAATAGAGCTGCTTCAAGTCTCCACAAAAATCTTTTTGATCGGGGTGTAAAAAACAAGAGTATATATTTACTGCATTGTACCATTTTTAAACTCAGTTTGCAATTTGTGTTTTCTAAAGATGTGCATTTGTAAAGCATAGGTTCTCACCGTTGATTAGTCACAGTACATACACGATTTATTTTGAATTTTTAACGCTACCTTCTTTTCTAACGAATTTTGTTTCTTATGCTTGTTATAGATGTGCATTTGTAAATCGTAGGTTTTTACTGTTGAATAGTCACAGTACACACAAGAGTAAGTTTATATTTTTAACGCTACTTTCTTTTCCAACTTCATAAATTCAAAAGCATTTGAAAACGCTTTTTCACAATGGTAGGTAAACCCTCCAACATACAAATAAATGACGCATTAAAATGATAATATAAAGCATTTAAAAATGCTTATTCAATAAGGTAAAACCTTAATGAACGGGCAATTGTACTATTAAACATTATTAGAAACTTGTCATTAAATGGTGCAGTTAAAACGCTGATTCACAACAGTAAACCTCCTAAATAAATTTGCACTCGAACTTATTTAAACACTGATAATAAACAAACCCAAAGCATCACAATGCCATTTTGAAGC
This sequence comes from Brassicogethes aeneus, assembly GCA_921294245.1. Lineage (NCBI taxonomy): Eukaryota > Metazoa > Arthropoda > Insecta > Coleoptera > Nitidulidae > Brassicogethes > Brassicogethes aeneus. The sequence continues at coordinate 2,878,233 of OV121140.1, forward strand.
ATTTAATAATGCTGATTCACAATGGTAAAACACAAATAAACCAACACTTCCACTATTTAAAACACCACTAATTAGTAAAAATCCATTAAGAAAGGCTTTAAATTCAGGATTAAAAATGCTGATTTATTAGGTCAAAATGAACTTGCACTTGCCATTAAGAATAAATTAAATTTTGGTGATAAACACACTTTTTACTAGAAAAAAAATCAATGAGCATTATAAATGCAAAAAGTGCATAATCGCTGATTCACAATTGTAAACCTTCTAAATATGCTTACACTTAAATAATTTAATTGCTGATTCAAAATGGTAAAAATAAATTAACTAGCACATTAAGTATTAAAAAATCCTTCGTAGAAAAACGACATAAACATATATAACAGAAAGCATTAAACCAATGATTCACAATGGTAAAAATACTGTCAACTAAAAAATACAGTAAGCATTTAAAATGGCTATAAGGTATGTAGGTATAATAAATGACGCAAAATGATATTTTCAAGCATTAAAAAATGCTGATTCAATAAGGTAAAACCTTAATTAACCGGCACTTATACTAATAAACATTACTTATTAGAAACTTGTCATTAAATGGTGCAGTATCAAGTGTTAAAACGCTGATTCACAACAGTAAACCTCCTAAATAAACTTGCACTCGTACTAATTTAAACACTGATAATAAACAAACCCAAAGCAGCACAATGCCATTTTGAAGCATTTAATAATGCTGATTCACATGGTAAAACACAAATAAACCAGCACTTGCACTATTTAAAACACCACTAATTAGTAAAAATCCATTAAGAAAGGCTTAAAATTAATCATTAAAATGCTGATTTACTAGGTCAAAATAAAATTAATTAGCATTATAAATGCAAAAAAGTGCATAAACGCTGATTCATAATGGTAAACCCTTTAAATATGCTTACACTTAACTAATTTAATTGCCGATTCAAGATGGTAAAACACAAATTAACTAGCACATTAAGTAATACAAATTCTTTGTAGAAAAAGGACATAAGAATATATAAAAGAAAGCATTAAAACAATGATTCACAATGGTAAAAATACAGTCAATTAAAAAATACAGCATTTAAAATAGCTGATTTAAACTTTCACTATAAAAAACCTCATTTAAAACTCAAACCATACATCACTATAATAAAGTCATTAAAAAGTGACAATTTAGAATGATGATTTACAATGGTAATATAATTGAAAATTGCGCGCATAAAGCAATCAAATGATATTTAAAAATGCTGATTCACATCCAAATAAACAACTAGAATTTGCACTATTAAAAACGTTACTTTTAAAAAAGATACATCAAAATTAAGCATATCAAAAAATGCTGATTTTCAATGCTAATTAGCACTTGCACTATATAAAATAATCAAATTAAACCACTCCCTAAAAATGAAGCCACTCAAAAAACTTGCACTTCTACTATTAAATACAAAAAATGGCGTAAAATTAGGTATTAAAATTCTGTTTTGAAGCAAATGAACATACAAAAATTATGTAAATTAAGCTTCATAAATTCAAAAGCATTTTAAAACGCTTTTTCACAATGGTAGGTAAACTCTCATACACATACATTACTTATTAGAAACTTTTCATTAAATGGTGTAGTATTAAGTGTTGCACTCGAACTTATTTAAACACTGATAATAAACAAACCCAAAGCATCACAATGACATTTTAAAGCATTTAATAATACTGATGCACAATGGTAAAATACAAATAAACCAGCACTTGCACTATTTAAAACACCACTAATTGGTCAAAATCCATTAAGAAATGCTTAAAATTAATGATTAAAAATGCTGATTTACTAGGTCAAAATGAAATCAATTAGCTTTTTAAATGCAAAAAATGGCATAAACGCTGATTAATGGTAAACCTTCTAAATTTTCTTACCCTTAACTAATTTAATTGCTGATTCAAAATGGTAAAAACAAATTAACTAGCACTCTAAGTAATAAAAATTCTTTGTAGAAAAAGGACAACAATATATTAATGAAAGCATTAAAACAATGACTCACAATGGTAAAAATAAAGACAATTAAAAAATACCGTTATTAAAAATGGCTCAAAATAAAGCATTAAAATACTACTTTAGTAGGTATTTAAAATGCTGATTCACAATGGTAACAAGCACTTTCACTAAAAAACCTCATTTAAAACCTAAACCAGTTTATTCATCACTATAATAAAGTCATTAAAAAATGTCAATTAAACATTTTAGAATGCTGATTTATAATGTTAATACAATTGAAAATTGCGTGCATTAGAAATGCTGATTCACACCCAAATAAACCACTAGAACTTGCCCTATTAAAAACGTTACCTACTTGTAAAAAAATTAGTCAAAATTAAGCAAATAAAAAAATACTTCAACTGAAAATGTTATTCTTGTTTTGTTAAAATGTTTAGGTAGGTAAGTACTTTTAAAAAGATTGCAATTTTTTGTGGGGATCCTATAATTAATACCAACCTAAAAATATATCAATAGGTTTTTTGTTTTGATGAACAAAATCATTTTTAAGTACCTAACAATTTTAATACAAAATCGTAAAATATCCCACACAATAATAATATTAGGGTTTAATAAACTAGTAGCTACATATAAATCATTTTTAAGTACCTAACAATTTTAATACAAAATCGTAAAATATCCCACACAATAATAATATTAGGGTTTAATAAACTACATATTTATTTGTTTATTTTTATTCTACTAAAAATCAGTAGTTATGTATGGAAAATTCCAAAATGTGTCAATCAAAATGGCCTAAAAGTATATGGACCACTTTAAACAAAAAATAAATATAAACTCACTTACCTATGAGGCGCCGTTTGTGCCATAATTATGATTTGTAAAATATATAATAATTTCTAAAATAAATATATATTTTGTTTTAAATATAAATATTTTATCTAAAATATATATATTTTAGCTTATTTTATAACATATATATTAGTTTTACTAAAATATAATAATATTTTTACAAAATAATATATATTTAAAATATTTATATATTTGGACAGTTGAACTAATAATATAATTTTAATACTAATAATATAAACTCAGCTTACAAGACGTAACGCCAGGAGGCGCTGGCTGCTTTATTTAACTTGGCAACGCAGCCTGTCTGTAATTGCATGTCGGAATTACTGTGGTGTAAATTAAATAAAACTAGAAGATACATTAAAAATAATAATACCTCTGGTACGTAATAAAGCACTTGGGTATAAGTTTAAATTAAAATCTAACAGATTAATAGGTCATTTAAAATTTCACCGCAGTAATGGAACCAAATCGACGACATAGTTTTGCGTAGCCCAGAATTAAGGAATAAAAAATTATTGTTTAAAAAGAGAGTCACGACAATAAACATCCAGTTAAACATATAAAAAATAACAAAAAGCCAAAGTGCGGCAAAAAGTTATTTAATTTACACCACTGTAATTCTCACATGAAATGAAAGAAAGGCTGCGTTGCCAAGTTAAATAAAGCTGCCAGCGCCTCCTAGCGTTACGTCTTGTAAGCTTAGTTTATATTATTAGTATTGAGTTTATATTATTAGTATTGAGTTTATATTATTAGTATTACTGTTTTAAATATATATTATTTAGTTAAAATATTATATATTTTAGTAAAACTAATATATATCTTAGAAAATGAGTTAAAATATATATAATTCAAACAAATTATTTATATAAAAAAAAAATATTTATATTTTTACAAATAATTCTATATTTTATAAATCATAATTATGGCACAAACGGCGCCTCATACTTACCCCTCGTCCTTGACATCTGCATTTCTATTAAACCACCTACCTATATAGCTTTATAACAGAAATAATCAAAATACCTATATTATTAAAGGGGTTGGGTCTTGCTAATTAGTGAATTTTTAAAATACTTCCAAAGTTAATTATAAATAATTTAATAAAATTGGTTTAAAACAATAGGAAAAGTCGCAAGTAGTTGTTTGTAAGCCTCCTAAAAATCATCCAAAGTATCAAAATCCTGTCCCACACAAAACAATAAAAGTTGGCAAACACAAACCGCACAAAAAGTTCACTAAATCCACCTTTGGCACTTTAATAAGAAGAATATTTTCACCAAACCCGATATACGCGAGTTTTAACGTTAAAAACAAGTTTTCGGGGAGCTCAAAAGTTAGGTTATACACAAATGTAATATTTTTTATTTTGTTGGCAGCAGTGCGGATAATAAACAAATATTTACAAAGATTAGTTTAGTATTTATTAATGGAAAATTAGATACTTTGTGCATTAATTTTAAACGCATCTTTGATCTAAATACTCTGCATACTCTTGTACGGAAATGAAATCCGGAAACCATAGAAAATATTCAGAGCTGCCAACCAAAATGGATTTATTAAAAAGGTTTGTTCCAACTGGGTTAAATTAAAAACCTATTTAGAAAAAGCAACAATTTATTTTGTAACACATAGTTTTTATATATGTTAACACAACTAACCTAACATTATTTATATAAAATAACACAGCAATAGTATGTTCATATAGTTTAGGCATTTTACCACTAAATAAATCAAAATAATAAAAATCCAATACAGTTTGGATGACACCAACAATTTTAGATATGTGTGTAATACCTAATCACAATATAAAAAGAAGTTTGTCAAAGGAATGTTAAATGAATGACAAAACTAGCGTAACTTCTTGGGGAGCACCTTGAGACTAAAAAAAGTGCACAAAAGTGACATTTATGGTTTTTTATAGTAAAAAACCATAAATCTTTACAAATCCCAAAACTGCAAAACTTTCTCTCCTCTACTCAAAGCGCCCCCGTTGGGCTTCTCGAATTGCAACACGATCAACTTGCTGAACTTTTTTACCTCCTTGTCGAAAATATCGTCGCCGGTGTTGTCAAGTATCTGGCCCAGATCCCACTCGACGCTCGGCAACGGCGCGTTAATGAAACGCGCGGCGGTGGCAACGCTGGGCTGGCAGTGTTGCTGCAGAGTTTGCAGCTCCCAGAGGGAGCTGCTGATCGCGTTCGATTTCAGGGGGTCCCTTTCCTCCATTATGTAGGGATCTTCGTTCGACATGCCGCTGTTTGCGTTGTTCAGCAGGCATTTCAGACCCGGGTGTCTGCAAACAGTTCAAACGTCGATTTTTTTTACCCCTTCCAGCAAACATATAAAGCCTGATTTATAGATTGCCTCCATTCCTCCCGTAGAAGATGAACAATACAATCCCGTACGGCAATCTATAAACGGCACTACGGTTTTCGTATTGTTCATCTTTTACGGGAGGATGGAAGACAATCTGTAAATCAGGCTTAAGTCTGATTATGTAATGTAAGTTTCGTGTCTTAATAATAGCATTTTAAGCCAAAAGCTTTCCTTGTACTGGGCCTTTACAGAAATGTTTAATTAAAAATATTAATTTAAGTTAATGTCAACAATAATCAAGTAACGTCCAATACGCTAAAGAAGTATCGGGTTTTCGCAACGCGCGCGCCATCTGGTGGACTTCAAAAACATTACGTGAATTTAAGAATTGTCAACAATACATTTAAAGCATACGAACTGTATATCATTTTTAAATAAATAGGTAGTTTTTTCTTAAAAGAGAGGAAGGCAGAAGTCTTACTCGACAAATTTCATTTAATTGCACAGCTAAATCGCGCACGATATTTGTGTTTTACGTTGCAAGAAAAAACTAAAAAACTGGTTTAGAACTCGATTTCGATTGATTATTCTTTATATCATTGATTAAGAAAGTCAAGGCTTAAATGCTTATATAGTTACGTTAGTGTGTGAATTTTATCTAAGGGATCATGGTTAATTATTGTGTTTTTAATTGTAAATAAAATTCGAGAACTAAATCGTTGCATTTTCATGTTTTGCCAAAGGATCCAATTCGGTAAGTACATTTGTTGGTGCAGAATTAACTAATGATAACTTTACCTAATATAATTTATATTTACGTTTGGACATTTTTAAGAAATTAGCAAACAATAATTTTTGCACAAACATAACCTTAATATCAACCATTTTTATATTTGAGTTCTCTAAAAAAAACGCCGACAACTGCATTTTAAACAACAAAATATACCTACGAATTCATGGCAACATATTATATATAATACATAATATAATGGTATTTTACCGTTGAGTGGAGACTTTCTAAATCAACGCTTTTAATAATGCTAAATGCTGTTTAAGTTTAGACGACTTATTTGTTTGACGATTTTTACTAAATTGAAATGTTTACACTTTTCACGTTAATCACTACTAAAATGTATATTTACTGTATCTAACAGGTACAATTTATATTTACAGAGACTGTATGCAATTTATTTCTTTATTCGGATTAACACTGTTTATTGGAAAACCGATAAAAACTCAAGGATTTCCTCTCGAGATACACCCAACAACAAAACAAATCGTGCCACGGTTTTTTTCGATATTTTTTAATATTTTCCGGCTTTATTTTCAAAAACACTCGTTTGTAACATAAGCGTTTGATTATCAAAAGTTGTACTTTTGTTACGAGTGGTGGCGCTACTAGCGATACTTCTTTAGCGTATGGTGGCCAATTTAGGGTTTTTATTTGGCAACTAAAAGTTAGTTGTACTTGACACTTTCATTTCTTTAAAACAGGATACTTTATTTTATTTGAAAAACATTTAACCTAAAAACTATATAATTTTTTTGCACTGTTTTCATATATTTTATTTGGTATTTAGTAAATATTATTTACTTTAAAACAATATATTTTGATTGAAAAAACATGTAAATTTTTTTTTTCATTAATAATGTTATATTGAAATTGAAATGTTATAGTTTTAACTTAAATCGTTTTTTTACGTGTGATCTTCAAATTATTCGACAATTTAATAAAAAAAAATCGAATAATTTTATGGATATTTGGTCCTAGTGAAGAACATACCTTGTTTTTTTGTGGTACAAGACTTGTACGAAGTTTCTTACCTTAGAATCAGGTTACCCACGAAATGGCAGATGATGATGACGTCTTCAGATGGCGCGACGAGCGCCAGTCGTGCCAACCTCTTAGCGAAAGCAGCGACCAGGGTTTCAGGTAGATGCGTGGAGCTCAAGAAAAGATCCGACAGGTAGAACAACCTGGCCTTGTACTTCGTGTGGAAAATCTCGGGCTCGAACATCGAGTACAGTTTGGCGAATATGTTCGGGTAGTCCAAGTTGTGGACCTGGATCATGGTGAATATTCCCTGTAGGGCTAGAAGGCTCACTGGACCGCCCACGTCCAACGAGTCCATGAAAAAGTCCGTTAAAAGGAGAGGTTTCTCTAAATGGGGCAGCGCTTTTTCCAGTAGAATTATCAAAAGTTGCTTGTGGGTTTGTGGCGTGTGCTCCCACAACATCACGCAGTGCCATATTTTGTTAAGCGATTTTTTTATTACAGCCTCGTCAAAGTTGAAAAAAGCACCTAAAATTTATGCCTTTGTTTGTTATCTACATTATACGCTAAAGAAGTATCGGGTTTTCGCAACGCGCGCGCCATCTAGTGGACTTCAAAAGCATTGCGTGTATTTAAGAATTGTCAACAGTATACGAACTGTACATAATTTTTAAATAAATAGGTTGTTTTTTCACTAAAAAACTTTTTTAGTACTCGATTTCGATTGATTATTCCTTATATCATTGATTAAGAAACTCAACGCTTAAATGCTTATATAGTTACGTTAGTGTGTGTATTTTACCTAAGGGATCATGGTGAATTATTGCGTTTTTAATTGTAAATAAAATTCAAGAACTAAATCGTTGCATTTTCATGTTTTGCCAAAGGATCCAATTCGGTTAGTACATTTGTTGGTGCAAAATTAACTAATGACAACTTTACCTAATATAATTTATATTTAAGTTTGGACATTTTAAGAAATTAGTAATTAATAATTTTTGCACAAACATAACCTTAAAATCAACCATTTTTATATTTGAGTTCTCTTAAAAACGCCGACAACTGCATTTTAAACAACAAAATATACCTACGAATTCATGGCAACATAAAATTATATATAATACATAATATAATGCTATTTTACCGTTGAGTGGAGACTTTAAAGAATTCTTAATCAACGCTTTTAATAGACGACTTATTTGTTTGACGATTTTTACGGAATTGAAATATTTACATTTTTCACGTTAATCACTACTAAAATGTGTATTTAATGTATCTAATAGGTACAATTTATATTTACAGAGACTGTATGCAATTTATTTCTTCATTCAGATTAACATTATTTATTGGAAAACCGGTAAAAACTCAACCAAGGATTTCCTCTCGAAATACGCCCAACAACACAACAAATCGAGCCACGGTTTTTTCCGACATTTTTTAACATTTTCCGGCTTTATTCTCAAAAACACGCGTTTGACAGCGATTATTAAAAGTTCCGATGATAACAGCCGACTGGTGGCGCTAGTAGCGATACTTCTTTAGCGTATACTATACTTTTTCTACAAATACCACTACTACAAATATTACTAAAAAAACTAATGTAATACTAATTAATTTAAATAGTATTACATTTACAGGGTGGGTATTTTTATTATTTGAAGAGCTACAAGGTCGGTAAAAGTAAAGAAAAGTTGCGTAATTACAAGCCTTTTAGCCTAACATGAAACTTATAAATTAAAAAAAAGTCAGCGATTCTAAAAATATTTTAAAATCAAAAATCGTTAACTTTGTAATTTCGGTCAATAATTTATGTAGTTTTTTTATCTAAACATAAAATTTCAATATGGCGGCCATAGGTAAAACAAAAGATGGTGGTTAAAATCCAGTAGGCAAAAAAAAATTCAAATTGGATGAAAATCTAGATAAATGCCTATGTTTACATTTAAAACTTACTTTTTTTTTAAATTCCCAGGAATAACAAAGTTATAACGATTTTTAGTTTTGACAGATTTGGAGTTTTTTAAAAATGTCAATTTTATATAACTCAAGAATATTTTTCCAAAGTACTCAACTACTGAATTTTCAAAATTTTTAAACAAAAAATGTTATAAAGTAGCCTAAAGTTCGAATAAAATAATCCTTTTAGTATATTAAAAAATATATTTTTTTTCCATTTGAAGGGTTTGATCAATAAAAAACAGAAGGCCATGATAGCGAATTCGGCGGTGCCAATATAGTAAAAATAAAACGTTGTATTTTAATTAACAAATTAATACTTTATTTCAAATTAAAGTATCATTAAAAACTTATAAGAACATAAAAAGTAAATAAATAACATAACAATAATATTGTTGTTACAATGTCAAATTTAAGGTTTCAAACTGTCAATTTTTGTGTTCCTTAAGTTGGCAGCAAAAAATTTGAAATGACAATTTAAAAAAGTGCTCAAATAATTGTTTTTTGACATTTCCAAAAAAACTCCTTATAAAATCATATATTCTATCAAAACCCCTCAAATTGAGAAACTACCTTAAAAATGTGAGTTTAAGCTAAATATAACTGTTACTTACCAGCATCAGTTCCACATAAAATTTGTGCCTCTATATTCCTTGAAGTCTGCATTTTTTCCAGTAAAAGCAAATAATTGACCATATAGACTTCCTTTGGATTGCATTTGGCTGTCAAAAATGGCAGAACTTTCCATGTGAAAAATAATATGTCATCGTACATCAAATATTCAGTGTATTTGTTAATCATGTTAGTTTTGTTCTGTCTACTTGATATAATTTCCATTAAAACGGCTCTCAGTTTGTGCAAGGGAACATATGACTCTAAATTTGATTTGTTATCGAGTGGGTATTTTCCTTCATATGATAAAATGTTCATGGCAGAAGATAAACCTATAAAAACACATTTATAGTGATAAATTATTGTTATTCTATCAAAACCTACCTTGCAGTTGTATTTTCTGGGACTCTTGTCCAATACATTCGACAATTTTGGTAAAACAGTTTTCGTACACATTGCGAAGCCACTCTTTGTAGTGAAAATTCGTATTATCGATGGATTTAAACGGCACATACTCCAAATGCATAACTTTATCCTTTAAAACGTTGCAAAACACCATTTCCAGAGTCAATAAACAAGCCAAGGTGTCCGATCCAGAATGGAAATGTTGGACGATTTCCTCCAAGCATTGCGGCCGATTGAGATTCGACAGGAACTCCTGCGCCTTGATCCGCAGCAATTTCGAGATTTTCGCTGGTTTTTCTTGCTGAGACATCGCGAATACTCAGCAAAGTGAGGTTAGGGTCGCGGAGGAAATCTAGAGGGTTTTAGGTTGGCAACCGCGCCTGCAAGCCTGAAAATCCAGTGCTGCCAACCGTCAGTTCAAATGTTTTGTGTTTTTGATGTATCGAGTTTTGGTGAGTGAATTAAAAAGCTTTTTAGGTGTATAAAACGATATATCGTCGCCTTCAGGAGAAAATCACGTAACTCCACATTTTCATTAAAATGGTATTTTAGTGGCATCTATTAGATAAAACTGTAACTAATTTATATGCAAGTTACAGAAGTTCTAAAATAAACCGTTAATTTTAAATTTAGAAAAAGAAATATACGTATCTCCAATCGTGGAGGAGCGTCCAGGGAATAATGCCTAACTCCAGAATACAAATCAGTGCCATTGACAAGTATAAGTTATTGCCTAGTTATTTTTTCTGTAAAGCCATTGTTTTCCAAAGTGAAATTTGTTAAAAGTAAGTATGAAAGATTGTATAGTGTGTAAAGTTAAGGTACCATGAATAATTTAAGGTTACTTTTATTAACATAAAGTTCAGATTGGAGATACGTAATTTTCCATTAAACAATTTTTTGGCGGTAATGTGGAGATACACCAATACACCTTTAATATGTTTTTCTTTCCTCCTGTAAAATTTTACAACAAGGAGTTAAGCAATTATCTCCTGAAGGCGACGATATTTAATATTCACAGCATTAAAAAACCTTAACGCTTTATAAAATAACACATATAAAACCATTTATAAGCTTATTTTATACATATATACAATAAATCTGATCACAATGTAAAATCAAGATGGGATTCTGTTTTGCAGTAGTTCCCAAGCTTTGATGACTTGTTGTTTGGTGTACTCAAAGGGCCAGAGTGTGCAAAATACGACGTTCGATTTGTTAACGTAATCTGTATTTTTTGGTTGTGATTCTATTCTGTTTTTGGCTTGTTCTTCAGACATTTGATTTCTGGACTTGAGGCGTTCAATTGCTTCACTTCTTGGAACTACAGTTGTCCAAACCTATGGAAAAAATAAAATTATTAATTTCGAATTAGTTATGGTTATTAATGGAGTATACTTCATGGCAATTTCTTTCCCATCCTGCATTAAACAGAACAGCTGCTTCTATTACAATAACCTGAGATTTTGACTGGTTTATGATTTCCTGGACTTCTTTCTCTATTCCTGGCCAAACTATGTTGTTTAGAGCTTCTAATTCTCTCTAGAAAATAATAATAATCAGCAAATAAAACATTTTTTTTTATTAAAAATTGTCTGTTTTGGGGTTAGTTTATAATTTGTTGAATTGATTAACCAATCAGATGACCGCATTATATGTCGCAATCTAGTGTGCGGTGGAGAATTCCGCGCTCTCATTGGCCAAGTATCTTAAAAATGTCATTTAATATAAATTTTATAATTTATTCAAATTTTTCAAATACAAGCCAAAAATAGCTTTTTTTCTCTTACAGGGTCTTTAAAAACGATGGGGCCAACTTTTTTCCGATCTATTTCCCCGTCCTCGCCAATAATGGATTGGCCAAAATGCTCGACCATTTTATCGAAAGTTGGTTTACCAGCTTTATAGACGTCGTGAGCTATTAAATCACAATTTATTATTTCTGCCCCCAATTCTTTCAAGTTTTTCGATATGTTGGTTTTACCGCTGGCGATACCACCTTAAAAAATTAACGATTTAAACTTGCGCATGCGCAGTGTATTAAAAGTTACCTGTCAGTCCTATTATGTAGGGTTTTTGGGGGATTTTTTCGTTGTTTTTTATAGGGTTTATTACAGTCCCCAACAAACGAATTCTGTGGGTACTTGAGCTTATTTTAGCCTCTTCTATGGGGTTAGGATTGGGTTCATCTATTAATTCAATAAGTTTAACCTCTAGAGGTTGCAAATTTTTCTGTTTTCTTACTGAAAAAAAAAACAAATTACACCGAATAACAAAATTATTGTTAAACTTACTTTCATTAATTTTTTCAGCCCCTTTAAGTGTCTCCTGACTCACCACTATTAACCCCATGCCCGGATCGTTAATGGAGGGCCCATAGGGATCATTAATGGGGACAATTTCATATTTCAAGTCCGAACACACATCATGCAAAAAATCTGCTACCTTCTCAGTTCGTACCTCGATAGGTTCAATCAATTCCCACAAAGTCTTAGCTGAAAATCAACCCTTGTAAATAACCTCAAATATTGTTTTAAATATTTAAATGTACTCTGCAGCATATTTTCTTCAGTTACCCCCACGGTAACTTGATCGCTGGATCGCAAGGCAGCCTCGCTCAATAGAAGCTTGTGGGCTATGTGGAGTCTGTCGAAAGTACCCCCCAGGACAGAGTGTTTAAAAATTTTGTCGCCTTCGTTGCTACTTATTGCGGGGGCTTCAAAATCACCACTGTCCAGTGTTAGTACGTTGCAATTTTTGGAGAAGTTCTCTATGCGGTTCGTTATAAAATTATCCATGTTGGTTGTGCTGTGGGTTTTGTCGAATATCACCAGATCTATGGGCTGGGAGGTTTTTATTTTGGCCACATTGTATTTTAACCCCGAGAGGAGTACTCTCACATCCAAATCTTTACAATGAGTTGCTGCCTTAAAATTATCATGATTAAGATGTTTTTATTTATATTAATAATTAATAATATAGGTACTTACTTGGGAATAAATACCAAATATAGTTTGACTGTATTTTGGCCATGAATTGTACAAGTTGGGATAAAAATTACCCAAGGGGTCACTCAAAGTCGACAATAATTGAATGTAAAGCGTATTTTTTACATTGTTCTGTATTTTTGACAGTATTTTACCGATTTTATTTGGATTAGAAACGATTAACAATCCTGTTTTGCACAACATAATGAGAAAAAACAACAAAATGACTTAACAATTTTAGGTTATCATGTACACTCTCTGGACTGCGTTAAGTGCTCTATGTTTTGAAATAACAACTGATAAGATAGAGGATTTTTCCACTTTAAATACTATGCACGTAATTAAGCAATTTTGCCAACATTTAACAGCAAAAATTAGATGTTTGGTTTACCAAATTAATTAACAAAACAAGTGAAAATGACTTTAAAAATTAATAATTATAACTATATTATTTCTTATAGAATTCTTAAGGCGTTATTATTTATTGTTTTTTTTATGCTATATTTGACATTTTGACAGCCATTTTAAGGTTAGAATTTTGGCTCAAAGCCTACTACCTGCGACTATCTATATATTTGATATTATCTATTGAGTACCTAGAGATTCAACCATAAAAAAGTTCAAGGCTGTCCCCATCCGAACGGTTAATAAACTTTGTACCCACTTATATATCATTATTGGTAAGAAATCGTATGAAACTGTACAAAAAAATGAAACTCTTCTACGATTTACTGTCGCAACCTTCTAGGACTTTGTTTATTTATTTAAAGTTGAACAAAATACCCTTTGAGGCCTGCCCGGTGGCTTTAAGAAAGGGTGAGTATTTTTACCGATTTACCCAATACTTTAAGTATCTCTTTAGGCGAGCATTTAACTGAAGATTTCAAGGAAAAATGCAGCAAGTTTGGAAAAGTGCCATTTATCCACGATGGCGATTTTCGCTTAACCGAAAGGTTAGTAAACAAATAACGAGGTTATGTCGTATACGAGGGGTGTACGAATATTCAATACGAGGGAATCTAAAATGTTAATTTTTCCAGTGTTGCTATAGTGAGATACTTAAGTGAGAAATACAATGTGAATGAGCCTTTATACCCAAAAGATGCCCAATTGAGGGGCAAAATTGATGAGTATTTGGAATGGCAACACCACAATATCAGGGCCAACTGTTCTATGTATTTTATAATGAAGGTTCTAAAATTAAATTAATAATAATTAATTTAATACTAGTAGTGTACAATTTTAGTGCATTGAACCGCTATTCAAAGAAGTTCCCGATAAAAAATTGGCCGCTTTTAAAAAGCGCATGGAAAAATCTTTGGTAGATATTCAAGAATTATTCCTGAAAGATCAGGAATACTTAGCTGGGAACTCTTTTACAGTAGCTGATATTTTTGCTGCTACAGAAATTGATCAACTAAGTGAGAACGATATTTTTACTGTCACTATTACAACAAAAGAAACATTATTTTTTCAGGGGCCACTGGGTATGATCCCAAAGATAACAGACCCGTTTTGGCAGCTTGGTTGGATAGGGTTAAATCCAATTGTGAGCCGTACTATTCAGAAACGCATGAGATTGTTGAAAGATTTGCGAAAAAATCGAAACTTTAGAATTAGAATTTTTTTCTTCAATATTTTTTAATTGGCTTTAGCTATATCCATTTTACAGTAAAAAAGACTAATAAAAAATCAAGAGTTTTAATTTTCCTGCTCCATGACCGTTTAGGCGTTTTAGTCACGGGGTGAAGTTATTAGCAAGTAGCTTCTTTTTGAAATTGGTTTAATAAAACCATATCAAACGTATATATTTTTATTAAAAAAGTAAAAAACGATACTGTACAGTATTTACAAAAATTAGACGAGTAACACAAAAACTTAGTCCGGTACACCCGGTTTAAACTGTCTTTTCAAATTCTCTAAATAACTATTGAACAGCAACTTCAAGCCATTCGTGTTGTGCATCGCCAAGAACGTCTGAAACGAGATGGGAATGTTCCCTTTGTAAATCTGGTACCCCGTCACATACTTGTAGTACCAGAAAAAATCCTGGGGCACGTTTTTCTGCACCGTGTTGTATTCTTTGACGTACTCCTCAGCGTCGTCCAGCGTCTCCTTGTTGCTGAAGTGCACTTCGTTCGGTAGCTTGATGACTTCCTTGTGATGATCCGTTTTGTGATCGTAGCACTGCCGATAGATGTCGCTTAAATACCTTTTGTTGGAGCTGTGCAGGTTCTCGATGAACAAGTTTATCTGGGCCTCGTCGAAGTATCGGAATAGGGCGTTCTGTTCCCTGACGTAGCAGAGCTTCCCTTTCGGGAGTCGCTTGTAGAACGCTTTGTTGTTTTTGTTGATTCTATATTCCACCTCGCTGTTTGTACTGCTTATGGTTTCTACTGATTTACTTCTGATGTTATCGTCCTTCATCTCCAACATGCTCTTAACGAAAACACTTGGTACGCTCTCCGTATCAGATATTTCCTCTATCCCGTCAGATTTAACTGTTGTACTTGATACGATGCCAGAGTCCACGGACTCCAAACGCAAGGTTCTTAAAGCCTCTTTGGAATGAAGTAGTTTGTGTTCATTGGGGATATCTAGAACATTAACAAGTTGTTAAAATTGTGCATACCCAATGTAAATAGAAGAAATATAATACAAAAGTTGAAAAGTTAGCTTGAATAGCAAATATGGTTAGGAAGAGTCACAACTACTTGTAACACAAAATTACCGTCTATTTTTTGTAAAAAATGAAATATCTATCTAACCATCATACACTGAAATAAACATTAAAGAGGGATAAACGCCATCTCGGCCAAAAAAACTTAAAACTCACCTATCAGTTCCACAAACTTTCCGTTGGCATTTTTACTTTGCAGGGAGTTGTATATTCTAATCTGATCCTCTGTCGGCATCGTTTTGAGGGTGGACTGGATTTTTTCCAGCAACTCCATGTCGCTTATTTTTTTGTCGCAGTATTCGTTTATTTTCGTATCGAACCCGCCGAAGTTTATGTCCTTATTTTGTTGTATAAATTGCTGATACGACTCGAACAAACTACTCCGGGTTCTGTCGTGATGTTCTTCAGTTTCCGAAGCGCTTGAGGTTTCTTTTGATTTGGATTTGTTCTTCGCTATACTGGTATCTACCACGAGCAGTTCGAAGTTCGTGATTTGCTCGAAGTTTTGCTCCTCTGGGTATATGGTTTTGACGTAGTTTCCGTACCTGTCCAGCATCAATATGATCGAAGGTCCTTGGGCTTCGTTGTCCAAAACCACATCGTCGCGTGATTGGATGTTGGTTATGTTTATCCTAAAATGTTTACCTAAATAGTACGGGTCCTTCACGCAACTATCTTTGATATTTTCTTTGTTCGTATTGGCCTCTTTGTTCAACGATTTTATTTGTATTGTACCGATGACGTTCCAGCTCCCCAAACTCTTCTTGCATTTGGTGCTTTTGGAGAGCAAGTTGCAGACGAATCTTTTGAATATTTGATCGCACTTCTCCAGCAACTGCTTCACGAATTTATCCCGGCACATATCGAGAAACATAGCTTTGTAGGAATTAATAACCTGCTCGTTAAGGCTTTCCAAAGTTTCGTTTAGATCCTCATTCTCGTTTAGAGTGCAGAATAAAGATTTCATTCTCGATATTGTGTCAGACGTTATGTACCTTACAGGCCCAATAGGGTCCTCTGGTCTTTCCTTTGGAGGTGAAGCCACTTCGGTGCTTGTGGAGGGTTTTGGTTGATGCTGGGCAAAATTGGATTGGTTTTCTCTCGAAGTCTGCACAAAGTTGTTGGGAAATCTAATCTGATACTCATTGTCCACCACGTATCTTTTCTGCGGCAGATCGTAACCGTTCGGGAATTGCCTGTTAACAGGTGTTTCGGGTGGAGTCAACAACCCCACCGGATATTCATTAACAGGTCGGTAATTTAGGGTGCCAGGTTTTTGGACAACCAATGGTGAAAGTTTTCTCGGGCGACCTCTGCTGCGCTTTTCTTGCGGCACCTTTGGTTGTTGAGGTGGGACAAGTCTTCGCAATTGGTTCGTGACAGTTCTCGGTATAAACAGTGGTTTCGGCTGGACGAAGTTAACGCGTTGGTACATCATTTGGTTTTGGTATTGTAACGCCTGTAGGTGCAACGTTTCCTGGTAATTTGGCGGTCCAACAGGGTTTGGTTTGTGGATTGATTCCCGTCTCGGTTTTTGATTCGTAGATTGATTCGGTGTTTGGTCTTTATTCGGCTTTGATAGGTTCAATGGAACGTCTTCATTTATTTGAGCATAATTTGTTTGTTGGGGAATGTGTATAGTATTAAGTTTGATATTACCATTGATGATAATATTACCAGTATTTCTGTTATTTGTTGTATTCTCATTTGGTATATTTTGTTCAGGTATTTTCCCCGAAACAATATTTACATTTACATTGTTTCCATTATTTTTTGATTCTTCAGTTATTTGAGGTGTCTCCTTGGGTGGTATTAGTGGTATTTTTTTACTAATATGTAATGTCATACCTTCACCAATACAAAGATTTCTTTTTAAATTGTTTAAATTTTTTTTGGCCTCTTCAAGTAAATTGTTCTCTATTCTTACTGGTTTGGAAACATGGGTACTCTCATCCACTTTATTTCCAACATTGGTTCTTGAAGATTGTCTTGTAATAACTTGAGGCAAATTTGGATGTTTTACAGATGGAGGGGAGTTTCCTAAAGTTTGCAAGATATCTTCCGTCAACTTCTGCTTTGGTACATTTTTTGTTTTGCTATTTTCGCTTGCGGATTTTAAGAATTTCTCCTGTGAAACCTTGTAGGAATCTTTACTTTTACAAAGCGAAGTGGAATTGTCTAAAACAAAACAATCCATTAATTTTATTCATTAAATGTAGGTAATATTGATAGTTCGTTATCAAGAACGTGAGGCATATCTAATCTAAAACAAACATACTGATAAATATTAAAAATTAAATAACAATGCTACCTTTATTACGTTTCTAAATAGATTAGATATCAAAAATAAACGATAATTAATGCAAATGCATTTTTGTACCTGAGTTTCCTAACTTGTAAAACTCCATACTTTGATGACGAAAGTGCTTTTGACTCTTTCTCTTCTTTCTTGGTGTTTTACCATTTTTTCCTTTGGGAGATGATCCTAATTCATCTTCCTCATCAGAAATTGAGTCCAGATTTCTTTTAGTGGTTACTTTCGTTTCTGAAACTTCTTCTGTCATGATTGGTGGTGGTCTTTCAGCATCCCTTGAAACGTCATGTAGATGAATCAAACGTTTCTTGTAGTGCAAAATCTCGTCACCATTTTCGGACATATTGTTAACGGAATAATCTAAAAAACAATTATAAACATAAATGTGTTAAAATACTGAACGTAGATACCAAAAGCAACATAATTGTTAACCGATATAAAATCTAATCTTATCACTTATGTAGATAAACCGTTCTATATAGTTAAAAAAACATCCAGAAAAACCTTGGGTTTATTAAATGGTTATGATTATAGTACCTTTTTCTTCGTCAGATTCAGAACTTAATAACAGTGTGGAGGTCGGTGATGGCTCGATATCAGAGTTACACAATTCTGAATCGGTTGTATCGGGGGATACAGTTTCAAGTTTTGTTGGTTCCACGTACTTGTAACCATCTTCATAGAGCTCAAGTAGATTTTTATCAGCTTCATTAACATCCTCTTTATCTTCTTCAATATGTTCCATTTTATCGTCACCTTTATTGTTATTATCTTCATCCGAGTTTTGAACCTTTTCTTCAATACCTTCCATAACAAGACGACGTTTTTCCAGTTTGGTTTGTTCGTCATCATCTTCAGAAGATAAGTATAGATCATGGGCTAATAATTCAAAAGTTTTAAGTCGCGATTCGCCTTTTCTACGTTTTTCTTCGATTTTTTTCGGTTTCGACTTCGACCAAAAATTACCATAGTTAAATTTGGATGTTACGCAAGTTCTTGGCAAATATTTTGAGTTATAACTCCTGATGTTACTTGTTGATGTTTGATATGGTGGTACTCTAGCCAATGGTGGTTCCTTGTTTTGTGGTTGTTTAGATTTCTTTTGTTTCTTTAAAGGTTTTAACTGCAATGGTGGTAAGAATTCTTTTTCGACCAGTTTGGTAGGTTTGATTAACACCTTGGTGGTTTTGGTGAGGTTTCTGTAACTTCTCAGTGAGTTTTTCAAGCTTTCCACCTGGCTGTGATAAAAGCCAACTTTTTTAACTTCTTTCTGGTTTGTTTCATTGGATTTTTTTTGGTTTAGTTTTGGTATTTTATAACCAGGTTTTAATGTTTTTGTGGGTTTTACATCTTCCAACTCGTAATCTTCAGCAAAATCGCCTTTCATCATGTTATCTATAACGTCCTCTTCCAAAGTTAGATCTATGATCGTGGTTTTGCTTTTTTCTATTACAATCTTGATCTTTTCGTTGCTATCGCGCTCTATGACAAACTTTTTGATGTAGTAATCGTACAATTCAATGGGCATGGTAAACAGTTGTTCATCTTTAACCTGAACCTCCTGATTCTCCCTTATTGTTTCCTCGTATTCTTCCGGGTTCATGTACTGCCTTAGATTTAAGTTTTCCACCGGATTTTCGCCGAGGAACTCCTCCCACCTCAACGGCGTTCCCTCGTTTTTCTTCTTTATGTACACTCTCTTGATGGCGCGCATTTTGGCTGTTTTCGAACGGGTACACACCGCATCGGAACTCATTGCTTCCTATTGAACACTGCTTTGATATTTGTTCGCGGTATGCAGCCAATGTGGCGATCTTGAAATATTTTATCGTGATAGTGCCTCATTTTGTTTATGCTAGTTTAAGTTACAGGTGATTCAGCTATATTTATTGATTTGTTATATATAATAAATTTACAAACCTTTGGTCTCTATGTATACGGGGTGGTCCAGAATGTTTTATGATTTTTTAAGTGTCCCTAGATATTTTACATTAAAATACCCGCTCGGCATATTCGGTGGACCGGCGGTTCGGCTTGCTCCCAGCCGGCCCGCTTGTGGCCACTTACTACATTAGTAGCGAAGGGTTGCAATATTAAGTTGAGGTGTGCGTCTGTGATGTCACAGCTGAACAATGATCGTTTTATATGTATAGGGGGGTGATCAACTAAGTATAGTGCCATTTAGAGGATTATCTCAAGAGGTAGTTTTTTGGATAGCCAAGCGGCCATGACCGATACTCGGCCAAATGATAGCAAGGCATTTTTCGTTTAAACCAGTAGAGTCGGCCAGTTGTTTAACTGCGGTTCTCATCGGTACTGCTGTTGATGCTTGACGGACCGAATAGTAGCATGTAATATCATGTAAAAATGTTTTTTCAGTGTAATAGCGAAACCATACATGCGGTGTGTCAGGCTGCTCAGCATATGTGGAATATTTTCTGTTCCTACGTAATTTATTTCAATCTAAACATGATATAAAATTCTTATCTTATCTGAACATTTATTTATATCCTTTCGTATTTTTATAATGTGAAGCAAAGTTGTAAACCTATTTAAATTTGTTTAGCAATATTATTATTATTGTAATTGTGTGTTTTTCGAAAAAAATTAAAAGCAATTTTTTTGCGTACCTGTGTATATTTTTAATCTATTGCGTTTGAAATAAATACTATACTATATTTTGACAAATATTTTCTTTACTATTAACATTTCAGATAAGATTGCATTATGTGCCTCTTAAAAACTGTTTATTTATTTTTTGTGTATGTATACAGAAACCGGAAAAAAGTGTTTATAGAAGAAATGTTCATAAACTTTCTAAAAATATTTAATTTCAAGGTCAAACTTTTCAGTTTATTATTGTTTTTTATTTTTCTACAAATGACAATTGTCATTCTAAGATTAGTAAAATTGAACGGAAATTCAGAGAGACTGGACATGTCAAATATATTCCAAAACTGTCCGTCTGAGTATTAGAAGAGACACTAAAATTGACATTTTGTCTTCCCAAATCAGCAGAAATGTTTCCCATCGAGAATGGAGGTCCCGATCTACCTGGTGATACCATTTGGTTTCAAGAGGACGGGGCACCTCTTCACTATGATCATGCTCGAGCATCCAGTCCGTACTTTTTGGACACATGTTTTCCTGAGGACCGATAGAGTGGCCAGCGAGATCTCCAGATCTCACCCCTCTTAATTATTTCTGAATTTTATATATATTTTTAAACGTTTTTTAGGTAAATAGAAAATGTTTCATGTCAAAAATTGTTTTTTAGTTGGAAAAATCATAAGTTTTATAATTTACTAGTATACAACGTTCAAAGGATATGAGTAACATATGAAACCAGAAAAATACTTATCCACCGCAAGGAAATAAGTGTTTATATAAGAAATGCTTATCTTAATAACATATATTTTTAATTTGTTTAAATATTTTTTACCTAAAAAATTATCTTATACAAATTATTACATTAATAAATCTTAATTTTTATTATTATTTATGGAGATAAGATTTTAGAAAAATACGAAAGGTTAAAAAACATCGTATCACAAGATTCAGGTTATTTTAAAAAGATTGCAGATGATTTTTTTTGTCAATTTAATACTTCAACAAGTCTTTTTAACATTGTAGTTGTCATGTAATAAAATTTGGTAATGATAATGCTTGTGTAATTATCACGTGTTGAATTTTAAAAATAATCTCCCAAATTTGCTGATAATATAAACAATAATTAAAATGTTAACTTACTTTTTGCGTGAACCACGTGTTGATTGTGTTCCTCATTGGACCTCGATATATCAAAAATACTTCAGAAGAATCTGTACTTATTTTAATTAATAAATTAATTAATTATTTTTCGAATGTTTTCTGAATGCTTGTTTATTGCATACAAATCACATTGCTACAGGAAATATTTCCTACGACTTTATCAGAAGGAAAACGTTGGTCCACGTCAGTGAATAAATTTTATTGATTAATATTCGGTTAATAATTAAATATGAACGATGGCGTTTCTTTAATTAATTCCGGCCCTAATGCGACATAATGACATCGCCTAAACGCAACACTTACTAATTTCAAATTTATTTAGTTTTATTAATTCGTTTTTATCTTATCTCCGAGGATAGAGATATGTGCGGTAGGTATGTAAATATTTGGATTGTACACTGACCGACAAAAATCATGCATCACCAAACAAAAAAGATTTGGTCGAAAATGGGAGTAGAACGGCGTGCAAATGAGATTAGGCCGTGTTTACGTGTAGGTAGGTACATAGCGCTGCGAAATTTTCAGTCCACCCGTGAATTTTCAAGATTAATATAAAATTTTTTTGAAATACTTGAGTATAGCAACGTATTATATTCTTGCAACTGATAAGATAAAATATATTACGCCGGATATAAAAATGACAACCACAGTTTCCTTGGTTATATTATACATTTAAATTTTTTCTTAATCATTTTAGCATGATAAGAACGCTTATGTATCGATTTGCACTGTGCTGCTAACGTTTGCAAAATTTGTTTATACGTTGAGGCAGATAAGGTGGTATTTTTAACATCGAAATTCCATTCGGTCACAAAAATGATACCAACTTAATTAGTAAATGTATTTAATCAAAATATGTACAATTTCGTTTTTGAACGTATAAATTAAATAACAACACCATGAATGATGGCCAAAAAATCAAAATCACAATTTTATTCTAATTAGAAGTTATTGCGCCCCTTTCTGAACACCCGCCCCTTCTTCGTATCCCCAACGCACGGTATTTGCACCAAGTTGAAATACAAGTTGCCTAGGATGTTCGACGTAGGCGATTGGCTGGCTCTCAGGCAGTTATACAGGGTGTCGTCGCACACGCAGTGCGACTTGGTGTAGTACGAGTTATTCGTGAGATTGTAGCGTTGAGAGTAACTTCGTATCTTTACTGGGCAGAGGTCGTGAGCACGACAACACGCGTCCGTGGAGAAGTCTGTACCCAGATCAAAGTAGTCTTTGGCTATGTCCCCAGTTCCGCACCATTTGGTACCTGAAATCATCATTTATTTTTAGTCGAGTGCATCATAAGATGCAGACGCGCAAGCGATCGCTTCTAAGTTAAGTGTATACAGTGAGCAATTAGAGATCTGGGTCACTACCTGTGCAGGTGAATCAAGGTACCCGTCTACCGATGTCTTACAGAATCAGCAAAGCGCTAATACCGTAGTGCAGTGCAATACAACAACTGAAGAAGGTAAGAAATCGGTTACACTACCTGTGCAGGTGAATTCAATTTACCAGTCTCCCGAAGAAACCAAAGAGAGGACAGTAGCAACAAAAGATAAGTTAAATAGCTTTAATCCGTATAATTTAATTTGCATTCTCTACTTAAAAAGTAATATTGCATTTTCTTGAATAGGTTAAGCGTCTTCAAACCAGGAAAACAAAACAGCCAAACTAGAAAAAGAGAATTCCCACAGGACAGCGAACGTAATTATTCGTAATAAATCGGTACAAAACCAAACATAAACAAACAGCCCTGATACGCAATAGACGTTAACATAAACAAAAATTCAAGTGCAGACAATACATCAACTATATACAACCCAACACACGACTATTTTAATACGTCTTTACTGTAACAAAGCTAAGGCTTAGGCGCAGTGGGACAAGTAATTTGTACCTGGTATAATACCGCTCAAAAGCGTGAAGGGATTGTTGGCCAGGATTCCTCGCGCCTCCATTCTGTCATTTTTGTTTTTGTCGCTCTGTTTTTGTTCCTCCCTGTTCCTCTGCAACTCCCCTTCCTCCAATTCTTTACAGTTGTTCATCAATTTCAACATTTCCTTGAACGAAATGCCCACTGGTTTCGAAACGTGCTGAATGTCGCCCAAAGCTTTGAGGGCCATCTCTGGTTCGCTAAAAAAAAATTTGTTTTTTTAATCCAAATTGTGATTCCAGCAATAAGTATATTACTTATGCTACGGTTAGTAAAATTAAACGGAAATTCAGAGAGACGTCTCCAGTACTGGACATGGCTGTCCGAGTATTAGTGAAGACACTAAAATTGACATTTTGTTACGCGTGGAAGAAGATCCTCATAGTGCTTTAGCCTAGTCGCAGCTGAAAGTAAAGTCGGCCAACGCTCAGTGTTACGTCTTATATAGAAAGAAAAGTACCATCCATACAAAATTAGACTAGTGCGGTAACTTAACGAACATGATCCGGAACGTGGACCACAATTTTGTAAAACTACTTTTTCAGACGAAGCTACCTTCTGTTTTAATGATAGTCAACCGTCAAAATTGTAAGTACTGGAGCAGAAAAAAATCTCATTGGGTAATAGAGGCACATTCCCAAAACCGGCAAGTCTGGGCAGTCTGGGCAGGAATGGTGGAAAATCGGATCTTCTTTGACGAGAATATGACAGGACAAACGTATTTGGAATTTTTGCAAAATTCTCTTCTTGCCAAATCAGCAGAAATGTTTTCCAACGAGAATGGAGGTCCCGATCTACCTAGTGATACCATTTGGTTTCAACAGGACGGGGCACCTCCTCACTATGAGCATCCAGTCCGTACTTTTTGGACAAATGTTTTCCTGAGGACCGATAGAGTGGCCAGCGAGATCTCCAGATCTCACCCCACTAGATTATTTCTTATGGGGCTACCTTAAATCAAAGGCCTTATCACCAGACCACTAAATTTAGACGACTTGAAAAACAAATCGTGAATAATATTGCCGGTCACTGTATAGACTTAAAGTTAAGAAATGCCTATTGTTTCACAACATTTACTTGTGAAAATCAGAGCTGCAAGCTCTCAGAAAACTTAAATCGTTTTTTTGATTTAAATCGTTTTAATGACTTAAGTCATTTGGTAATAAGTCATTTCTCTAAAACTGACTTAAGACTTAAAATTTAAGTAATTTTCAAAATGATTTGTGACTTAAATATTTTTTTCAAAATATAAAAAACTTAAGTCATTAATAAAAGGCTTAAATCAGTACATACTATTTAAGTCATATAGAAACGATTTAAGTCAAAAAAAGATTTAAGTCTTTATAAAATTTGGTAAATTATTTAAGTAATTTAAAAAGATTTAAGTCTTTTTAGAAAATATTTAAGTCAGATTTTTCATATATTTTTTTATAAATTTTTAACAGCGGCATTTTCTTTTGAACTGCCAGGGGTTCACGCGGCAGCAGCTCAAAAACTCCTTTAATTTCCTACCTACAATTGCTACCGCTAGTGAGTAAAAAAACCGCCGCGGTAAAGTTAGCTTTTTGGAACCATTTGACGGCTACATTAAAAAATGTCCTGTCTAAAATAAATGAAAAAAACTGCGGATTTATAATTTTGTTATTTTGTTTGCCAACATCGTCGTGTTATGCGTGCGTTAGGTCTAATTTGTTACTTTTATCTATTTTAACAGAGTTTGAATCTATTACCGTTTAGAAGTGAACCATTTATGTATATAAAAAAGTAGCCTCCCTGTATGTACTCTACTAAAAAAGGTGGTTTTTTTATTTTGATTGTCTACTCAAAAAATGTGTTTTAAGTTTTTATTTTGTTTGTAAGTGTTCTGAAAATAAATCGTTTTAAATTCTTAACATAGTGGTTTATTATCATCTGTATCTACAATAGATTAATAATATCAGTATAATTAATACCATAAAATTATTATTAACATTTAAAAAATCGTTGTATTGACTTAAGGGTAATTATTTTGATTTAAATCACAATTTTTGATTCAAGTCATTTTATTGACTTAACTCTTAGATCTCGATTTAAATAAAAAATATAGACTTAAGTCATAAAAACGACTTACTAAAGGAATTAAGTCATAAGATGACTTAAATCACTTTATATTGATTTAAGAATTTGCGAAAATGACTTGACTTGAAAGAAAATGATTTAATTCAAAGACTTAATACTTAAATCATTTGAACTTTATCTTAGAATTGACTTAAGACTTAAATCATTTTGATTTTAGAATTTACTTAAGACTTAAGATTTAAGTCTTTTTATAACTGACTTGTTGCAGCTCTGGTGAAAATAATTAAATACAATTATAAATTACAATATTATCTAGTTTTGCTAAGCATAGAAGGTAAAATGCAATTTATATTTACGCAATACTTTGATAAAATACCCCTTTACATACTAAAGTAGAAGTAAATGCATACATTAAAAACTTCAAGGAATAAAAACTTTAGATATCCAACGGTAAATCCGACACAAGGCCACGTCATAACAATTCTTATAACATTTTAATTCTTTCTTATAATGTAATAAGCACAATTAAAAACACCATGTATAAGAATGTAGAACGTTTATGAATCATTTAAAGTCTTTGAATGGTTTAAACAGTATTTAAGCATGTTGAAAACGTGCCATCAATAACAATAGCTTCCTAGCGTATCTAAAGAATAAATAAAAAGTTTCTATTCTTGTGTTTATGATGTTCTCTAAATCATTAAACTAAATTCCCAGTTAAAAATGCAGTTAATTTTGCTTTGGTGGTGCGTAGATGAGTAAAATCATATAAAAAGTAGTTAAATATAGGTGACTACGGTCCAGGAGAGACCTAGCGGTTAATAATTTTCGCTTTGAAAAGAATTTATATAAAAGAAATTAAAATTTTATGTGAAAACACGTGAATGTTGTCCAATCATTGGACTCCAATGGTGAATGGGTATTTTGTTAAAGACACTGGACGTTAGTACTAGTGGCTTAATAATAATTATAATGTATATATTGTCCAGGACTTTTTATGATCAGTAACTTGCAAATTGAAAGAAGAAAAAGTTTCGTGATTATTGTTTATCTTTTTCAAACCAAATGGATGCTATTTTCAAAGACAGAAAAATTAACTACTAGATATTTCACAAAAAGGTTGAACCTAGCAGCAAATAATTTTTATTTTCCTATTTTTTTAAATTTCAAAAATTTTTGATCTACGTTACTTTTTTACCCCAAAAATGAACTGTAGTAAAATATGTTGTATATTTGTCAACTTTTTGTACATAAAATCAATTTTGACGAATATAGTTTGTATAATTCTGTTTCAATAAATATTTGATGGACTTTTCCCTTGCCATACTTTTTTGATAATATAACATTGATTAATTCAAAAAGTGCAGGTACCTATATAATTTCGTAATAACAATTTCTCATTAAAATAATTGACCAAAAATCGATTTCTTCGTTGATATGGTTATAACCATAACAAGTAATAGAGAAATAATTTAAATTCCATTACGTTTGGTAATATCTAGATATTTATTTTCTAAAATTATATTAACTTGAGGTAGGTGCACTATTATGCATCCACACGATAAATAGCATGTTAATTAGGTACATATATTACACACGAATATGCATGTTTCTATTAATTGATTTTTGTTTTTACCTACACTGACCTACCTAAAAACATAACTATTAAAACTATAACTTATGAATATAACTTTTACAACCAAATACAAAACAAACCACCATTGTATTTTAATAACAAAACTGACGTGTTTAGTTCGTTATTACAATAATTATTAACATTAATACTAAATTACTGTTTACAGCATAAAACAGCTGTTCAACGTGTTTTCTTTAATTTAAGAATTATATTACATAAAACAGTTAAAAACTAATTATGACTAGACATAAACCATTTTAATTAGAATAACGATTATAAGTAGGTATTTAATCCGTTACCTACTTTAATAACGCAACTCGGCAAAAAACTATTTTAAAACCTGGCAACACTGTCGCAGACATATTTTGTTTTACTCAATAAAGCTTTATATATAAGTTGTGAGTTTTGTGAGATAATGGAGCTTAAAATAAATAATTTTAAAAAATATGGTTTCTTCAACTTACTATAGAAGAGTTAACAAAGTTGTAAATCATAATTTATCTACAAATCCTGAAACAGTCCCCTGTCATTTAATTAATTTGGCAAGCATCTATAGGTTTTATCACAGAACAGATGCGTTTTATATGCTGAAATCAGAACGTAAGATCATCGAATTTTTTTTTAGGTTAGTTATTTTAAAAATAATAATAATTATATATTATAATAATTAGTTTAATTTAACTTATTTTGGTAATTATGAACTATAATGTTTTACATTCACCGAATTTAAACCAAAACAAAATAGTTATAAATAACTGATAGGTAAATCAAGTGGTTAAATGAAACACAATAAAATAACCAAATGGTTTAAATAAACTTGCAGGTTAATTTATATTGGCGCAGTTAAAATATGATGTACCTACTACTTCATCAGAAAAAAATGTCCCATTGGTTTTTTCATTACAACTATCTCTTTAATATATCAATATATCAATAAATGTTTCCTCTGCCAGTTTAAAAATTATTTGTATGTTACCAGTAGCACTTAGTGTGTGAGAAATTTAATTACAAAAATATATATTTCACACTAATTGATTAATAAGCGTTTATACACTTTTCCTGTATTTTTACAAAAGGGTAATTTAATAAACCTGATTTTAATTGTTGTAACGGTTTTATATGCTCTTAATCTTTCACAATGCTAAAATTGGACTACTATACCTGGTGGAGCAACGAAAACGAAACAGCAGTAATTCTAAAAAATGCACCATTTTTTAAATACTAAATCAAGCTACCAACTTAATAAAACCATTATCTAAAAAATGCTAAAACGGCGTTCCATAGAAGACTCTAGATAATTTAAATATGTACCTATACAAAAAAATCTAATTAGTGTATTTCTTCACGGTCACGGCTTGCTAATTAATTTTGTTCAAAGTTACGATAATTTTAATAGTTAGTCAACACTGAAAGAAATATATACTAAAGTTAAATAAAAAAATAATTAGGGCAAATATATTTTATGTTTCATATATAGACTACCACATACATTGCTAAAACAAATATATTCGTTTGGTTAGCAGCCTATTGCTGCCCTAGCAATATAAATGGTGTTTCTAGCAATATTTTTTTGCTGTAATTCACTTATAGTTTACATTTTATAGTAAGGGTAAGTTTATTTTTATTTAGATCTAACATATCTTCTTTACAATAAATGTATTACAAAATTTACCATACATTCATAATAAACAGTAGTATAAATGTGTAAAGCACTAGTATAAAATTTTTAGTATAAATTTGTATTTACTTTTAGCAACAAATTTCTTTCAGTGAAGCTAAATAAATTATGCTTAGGTATATTTCTAGGTCAAACTCGATAATAATAATTGGAAAAACTATTTTAGAGCAATTTGTTGCAATACTGTACAGTTTTAAATAATTTAATCTGAATCAAAACAAAAACACCCCCTCTACACACACTGCAACGCGAAATGCCATCCACCACATCTTCAGTCATGTGATGTAAAGCCACCAATTAGAGCAGGCCCAAGAACAACCACTTTATTTTTTTTTGTAAAAAAAATAAACCTTATTTTATCAGGGCTGTCATAAAACTGTCAAATCCAATTTTAAAGTTAATTATCACCCAAGGCAATATTACTTAATTTAAGTAAATATTTTGTTAAATTAACCTTAAAAATTTACTTTGATGTAAAACTTTTTTTTAAAGTTATTTAATAAGTAATTTTAACCTCAGAATTTTTACATAATGGTAAATGTTACTCATAAGTCATATTTTTTCCATAAATATTTTCTAAAATATAATAAGAAGAGTTTTAGTTATTAAAAAATTATTAAAACTAAATGCTTTTTTAAAGGTTTTATAAAATTTTGTAGGTTTTAAGTTTTGTTGAATTTTTACCCAAGCAATAATTTTTCTTTAACCCGTAAAATATTTAGAGAATTTTTAAGATGTATCGTGCCTATTTTTATCAATAAAATAATGTGCGTTTGAGTTTTAATGCAAAATATTATTAGTTTTGACAATTTAAGTTATATTTTTTAATTTTACTCTAGGGTGGCCTTTATTACTTTGCAAGTACTATTTTGTAAAATATAAATTAAAAGAACAAAGAAATTACGAATGTCAATGTTTTAGAAAGAGAGAGCAAACAGTTAGTAATTGTAGCGTTATTTTTACGTAAATTTGTGGTATTTATATTGTTTTTATTAACGTATACGTTATTCTCTTAGTAGATCAAAAAGGTTATTATGTAGGTAAATAATGAAATAAACCATTTCCCAAATTTGGTAATTTTTTGTATCTAGTTATTTAAATGTCAATTTTAAGGTTAATTTGTTGGTATGGGGAATTTGTAGGTTAAATATGCATATTTAACCTACAAATTCCCCATACCAACAAATTAACCTTAAAATTGACATTTGACAGTTCGATGACAGCCCTGATAGAATAAGGTTTATTTTACTATTATGATAATGCATATAAAATAATATTTGATAATTTGTATGAAAAAAATTGTGTATATAAACTTACTATACTTCTATTAGCTCACAGTTGAGCAACAATTTGCTTGGTTCTAGCTCCACAACTGCCACAGTTTGGTCGTAGAAATAAACCATTCTGATCGAGTCATTTTTCACCCGTTTTCCGCTGTAGGTCTTCAAAATGGAGCGCGGGCTTTGGTTTTGTCCGAAACTCAAAAATTTTCCTATCGCTGGCAAATCGAAAGTATAACTCGGCTTCGCCTGAATATGCAACGCACAAATAACAAAAAACACAAAATACATAACTTCACTTGTCAAAATCATTGTCACAATCAACAAATTCAACTATTTTGAAGTTTACAGTTTAAAAAAGTGATTTTTTCGTTAAAATTCTTGGATTATATGGACCGCCAGGCGGTTTTCTGCAGCAGAAAACGTATCATTTAAAGACCATCGCGTATTCTGGGTCAGTAGAAATTTTTTATTTATTTATTTTATCTCGCTGAAAGCGCAGACCATCTCGCACCAGCGCAAGACACTGTTTAAATCCAAACGCCAGCACCCGACCGGCTTTCCCCCCCAGCTAAGTACCACTGCGTTAATTGCCAAGTTTAAAAATCCTTTTGTAGCCATTCACGTCTTTATTTTACCCAAAATGTTTGATCAATGCATTGTGATTTCAATACACAGATCCTAATTTTTTAGACTTGAAAATGTGCCAATAACATTAAATTTTATCATAAACAATATTTTATCATCAAGTTCTATTGGAGTAATTTATAATTAATATTATTAAATAAAAATCCCAGCAAATTAAAAGAGAAAGTAAAAAGCATCAGCTGGTAAACTAAAACAATCACTTAACACGTTTGTAGCAAATTTCTTAAAACAACTGTTACATTTGTTCAACCAAAGCAGTGGCGGCCCGTCAGGGGAGGCAGGTGAGGCAGTGCCTCATTATAGAGAATTAAAAAATTAAGTATAATTTAAAATTTATTGATTTTATACGTGGAATACCCAGCAACATTTAAATTATTTGAATTTGAAACGACCGCAATTTAAACTAATATTTATAGCTGGATGATTGGCTCAGAAGCATGCCTGAACTAATTTAGACTCACGATTGGCGTTAGCCTTGTTGTCTCGTTCTATTACAATGCGATATCATAGTTGTCTCCTTCTCTCGTATTAGCATACGCGAGGCAGGCACGCCTACATCCAAGGAAATAAGCAGGTGTTGTGGCAACACTGTTGCGGAATTTTAGATAAATTCAAAATTCAATTATAAATGGTATTATTTTTCTTATAATAAATCGATTTAATCGAAATTATATTTCTATTCTAAAATAAACATATTTTAACACTATCGCCATCTTGTAGCCATCACAGTTACCAATAAAATAAATACAGATTCCTTCTTTAGGTTTGTTTTGGTTATAAAATTCTTAACTGTTTAAAGAACAAATCTGTGGTTATTTACGCAATATTTTGTTTATTCTTTTTCTATGAGTTTGTCTATTTTATGATTCTTTTGTAAGTGGTTTATTCTGTGGGTTTAGTTAATTGAACTTGGTGATTTTTGTGAATTTAGTCGTTATGGATATTACGGTGAGAAATTGTACCGATATTGTTGACCTTCAACGTGGTTCTTGCTGAACAATGAAATATTAATTAGAGAAAAATGAGGTTTATTTAAAATAAACGTCATTTTTACAATAAAATATATTTCATTGACAAAGTAGAGGATTCCTTCCCCACCACAGTCAAAGTTTTTTACTTAGTTTTAAGTATAGGACAGTTTTTTTAAGTTGGGTTTAAAAAAATTTCTTCGCCTTTAAATGAGGGCGAAACCCTGCCTCTGCCTCACCAAAATGAAATGTCACGGGCCGCCACTGAACCAAAGTCTAAATTTTTATGTATTTTGAAATAACATTTTAGCAATTAAAGTGCCTTATTCTCTACGATTTTAGT
Source organism: Brassicogethes aeneus (assembly GCA_921294245.1). Taxonomy (NCBI): domain Eukaryota; kingdom Metazoa; phylum Arthropoda; class Insecta; order Coleoptera; family Nitidulidae; genus Brassicogethes; species Brassicogethes aeneus. The sequence goes on from OV121140.1 coordinate 2,910,449, forward strand.
TGTTTTATCTAAATTGTAAAATTAGTACAGTTTAGCATATAGGATAATGATGTTATAAGTCAAAAAGTGCGCGTTTCGGGTGTTTCACTATTCTGCCTCTATCTCCTGACCATTGTCACATTTATTTGAAATTCGGCGAATTTTCTTATGAAAACATTCCTAGAAATTACATAATCACAGTCAAAAATAACGTTTTACAATTTTTTTTATAAAAATTTTCGTTGTTTTGGGTGTTACCATGGTTCTGTTTCGGGTGTTATTATTAGTCTTTAGGCACTACAAAATAAGTTAGTAACAAATAAACATAAATAGAATTAATTCTCCTTAAACATAACTTAAGAGGCTTCGGGTGCGATTGATAAATCGGTAAAAAGGGTAAAATAGTTATTATTGCCAAAAATTGGTAGAAACAAAATTATTGACTAAAATCTAAGTATTCGGTATTTTGGTAGGTCCGTTGCCATTTAGGTAGAAAAACCGAAATTTCCGTAGGTTCGACAACACCATCGGAAAAGCAGTCACACCTCTTTAAAAGAGGTGTGACTGCTTTTCCGATGGCGGCGCTAGCGTTTCGGGTGTTACAGTTTTTAATCAAGAAAAAAAACATATCATATTAGTCTCATGCTCAGATATTAGTTAGTATTTTAAATCACCACCATAACGTTACTTTTACTAAATATTATACTAATCAATATGTGAGGTATAATAATGAAACAATTACATGATTTTTCGTTTCGGGTGTTACAGCGGCAAAGTAAGAAGAAAACACACTTATAACGTGATAATTATCAATTTTTTCGGGACTGTGACGCAATCCACCAATACTCCGATAAATAATCTCAAATCAAAACGTGGCAAAACGGTTGACAGATTGACAGTTTTTTTTCGTATTTCCAATAGTTAGAGGCGCAATGGTCATTCAGTCAGTCACTTGAGTACAGATTTTGAAGACTAATTCACTTAAAAGTTACGCGTTTCTTCTAGTTTTTTTTCGCACATTATAATTTGGAATGTTTTCTTTCAAAATTCATCAGATTTAATGCAAAAAGAACATATTCCATACACTGAGAGAAAAAGTGTAGTTTATAGTTAACAAATCTTTATTTGGATAGCATTTATTTACAATAAATAAAGTAAATTTATTGTTAATCAACCTTTTTAACTATTAATAATCTGCGTAATATATTTTATTTAGCAGAAACAAATACTTTGTTTGTTGCCCATATGTTTATTATTAATAATGCAAATTTGGGAATAATAAATACCTATTTGCTTAGGCGATCTTTAAAAGTTATTTATTATAAATTTCGAATTTATTTTTAAGTAGGAATCAATATTAACAATAAATAAATATTTATTTCTTGTTTACTGTACTCAAACTTCTGTCAAAACGCACCAAAACAGCATAAACGTTTCTCGAATAGTGCATGGTGTACCGCGTGCGTATGGTGTACCACTTGCCTTGCCAGGTTTACTGATTCTGTTCTGTGTACTGTTAAGTTTAGTGATTCTGTTCTTTGCACTGTTATTTATCTATGCATTAGTGTTTCGTTTGCAATCTTTTTGTAATAGCATTAATTTAAATTGTACCTATAGTGCCAGTGTAAAATACCGGCTCTTTCCTGTGTGCCGGCTAGTGTATCTCTGCGATTATTAAAAAATCCAAACATGCATGGAAGATCTGCAAAGCATGGACGAGCTATGCAAATACCGGCTCTTTCCTGTGTGCCGGCTAGTGTATCTCTGCGATTATTAAAAAATCCAAACATGCATGGAAGATCTGCAAACCATGGACGAGCTATGCAAATTTTTAGGAAGCAATGGATTCAACGACTTGCTGGATACATTTATAGTGAATTAAAGTATAGGGTTTACAAATGAAGTTTTATGTCTACTAAATATTTTAGTATTTATTATAAACAAGCATTTATTTATCACAAATAAAACACATTTATTATAAATTAATCTTTATTTATTATAAAAAAGCATTTA